>OX424574.1:141042771-142245271 GCA_949152435.1 Gastracanthus pulcherrimus | reverse complement strand
TTAATTGGGTAGGATCTTTGATGTTGCTAAGAGAAATAATTGTTAGGGTAGTACTCTCCGTTCTAGAATTACTTGTGATTTTTTGATAAACTCAACATACTAGTATATATTACTTTTTGTGAAGCCAAGGACTGTGAGAGAAAAATTATTAGCATTTTCATTATAACGCATTTCATACAGAGTCTTGAGAGATATAACAAAAATGTATGCATATTACAGCAGTAACTGTTTTTTGTAGAAAATGTCTGTAGTATGAAAATAAATGTTCGACAGATATTTATCACTTTCGAAAACTATAAATGTATAATATAGAAATATATATAACTGTTTTAGCTGAGTGCTATCTCCAAGAGAGGTTGTGAAAAATTGAGTTTAAGAATTTTATAATATAAATCTTAAAGCTTGAAATAATTTTCAACATTTCTGATAGAACAAAATTCATTAAGGAGACCTAACGATTTCAAAATTACAAATAAATTGGTTACATATTTTTAGGTGACGGTAAATTATCACAATATACTAACTATTTTTTTCGGTAAATTTGAACATTTTATCAAAATATAATAAAAAGAGAAATTCTTTTTTTTAATTTTTATGGACGTCAGATCTCTTTGTTTGGCTATTAACGTAGTTGAGCCAGTTCTCGATCACACAAGAAGGTACTCAGGTTATTCTGACAATAGAAAATTATAAAAAGAAGCAAAATCCAAAACCATTTCATTAATTAGTTAATTTATATCTTAATTTAAATAATAGTAGGTCTAAAACGTTTATATCTGACATAAAACCGTAAAAATCATGTTTAAAAGCAAAAGTTCCACTGGACCTAATGTGGCTCAGTGAATTACAGTCGGGATTAATTGTCGATCAGTACTCCTGGCCCAGTTCTCGATCATAATTATGCATCAAAAGTGGGGTTATATTTAAGGTTATGTTTTTGAAATCAACCTTTTAGTGTATAATTATCTATCATAATATACGAATATCTGTGCAGTTTTATTGTAAAATATCTGAGTTTGTTGATCGACAAATGGTACAGTATACACAAACCATGAGCATATCCTCAATCACTTAATTAAAATTGTAAAAATGAACTAATTAACGTCTACACTTCGATTTATAGTGTTTAAAATACATATAAATTAATATATGAGTGTTGGAATCTAAAATCGCTCCCAATTTATTGGCACTTAACTGCCTCAAACTAAATTAATTATACCAATATAAAATTCTTTGTTCTGATAAATGAATTTTAACTTGCTATATCGCTTTCTAATTAATAGCTCAAAAAAGGTGGGCTTTATCTATCATTGATGGTTTGTCAAAAGATAATGTTTTACTAAAATTACACAACGATAGGTCATCCTTATTACAGCAATTTGTTCTCTGTACGTAATTTATTAAAATTATTTAAATATTTAAATTATATGTAACTAGATGTTAGTTCGTAGATTCATTGAATTACTACTCATCTAAAATTTTTTGAACGATTTTGCATTATAGATTTTCTAGATATAACCGTTTAAACAAAATATTACTCTTATCGTGTAGAACAAAATAAGGGAAAGAGTTTATCCAAAATTTGCGATTGTAGAACATAGGTAATTGTATATTCATTTTAATGTATTTACACTAAATTGATCATAATATTTCTAACGTACCAAAAAATTCGCAAAACTAAAACTCAAATATCAAAAAATCATTATAAGACAAAAATAAGTCGATGAATCTTGAAATTTCTTTAAAGATTTTGAATCTTCATTTAAAAACGAAAAAAATTAACCGGTATTAATAAAAAATGACCAAGCCGTTCTCAAGATATAATCGATTGAAAAAAGAATGTAAAAAAACACATAACATTAATATCTCAGAAAATAAACGCACGCACGCACGCACGCACGCATACACACACACACACACGCACATATATACACACGCACATACGCACACACGACACACATACACACGGACGCACGTACGCACGCACGTACAATGCACACACTCATCCATAAGGACATTTTCTAAAAATAGTGTATTTTGATTTCTTAAGTCTCAAAACATGTTTCTAACATGTTTTTAGTAAATATATTTATTTTACTATCACAAAGCTTCCTCTTTGAGAAGCAAAAACAAAATTTTGACCTCAGTTATATCCTATTTGGACCATATTATATAATAAAATTTAAAAATAAATGAAATATTAATTTAGGCTTAAATATGCTATAACTTTGGACAACAATTTTTCTTTTTAAATTCCCACACTCGTATCTTAATTATATGTATTTTGAACACCATAAAACCTCAAAAACTCCAGTCCAATCAGTTTTAATCCCAAAACCTTGCAGTAGAGCAAGAAATATTCTAAGTTCAAAAAGACCTGGCGACCATAAAAAAAATTAAAAATTTTTATCTTTCTATTATATTTTGATAGAAATAAATTTACCGTAAAAAATAGTTAATGTAAGGTAAGTATGTGTATTACTGCGGAGTTTTCGATTAGTTTAAGTTTAGCATTGACAATATCGTGCATACGAACAAATAAAGATATAAATAAAGATCCGCTGCTAACTTCTTTAGCAGAATGCTCTCTCAAAGAAAGATCTTGATTAATCGACTGATAAAATCTTATAATGTAAATTCACATTAAATAAATTAATGTTAATATGAGTGTATGATTTTCGGGTTCAGAATATCCTTAAAAGAATTAGTTCGAATAAAACTTTATATATATTTTATTTATATTGGTAAACAGTGCTTAAAAATTTATTTCGATTTGATGAATTTTCTATTTTAGAAAAAATGGATAAAGATTTCAAATTCGCGTTTTAAGAATTTATGTCTAACTTTTATATATCTTCAATGCAAACTACCTAAAAAGTTATTTTTGATTTGTTAAAATAGCTAATTTCCAGAAATTCTTTAAATTCTTGTTCGTTCTTATGTCTATTTTTTAAATATCTTCAATACAAAACAAAAGAAAGTCCTACGTACTTAAAATATATATGTCTGTCTTTTATTTATCTGTAATATAAACTGCCGAAAAGAATTATTTTTGATTTGATAAGAAGCTACGTTTAGCTTTTTTAGCTTTTTTTAACTGAGTTAACTGCTTCTTAGCCTCTTTGGCTCTCCGAAACATCCTTTTTTTTTCACGTGTAAAACGCATTCTTTCTTCTTTACAATTACTTCGTCTCCATAAGGTTTTTCATCGATTACATTTTTGAAGGTTTTGGTGTCACTGTCACCTATATAATATTCATAAATAGCTTTATAAAGTTCAATGGATCTTTTTAACATGTCCAGAATTCCATTCGATACCATCATTCCAGAACTACCTTCATGATTAGCTGTGCAATCTTGTTCATGATCTTCAACCAAGCTTCAAATTCAGGAGTATTATGGTCACCATCGTAGGTTCCACACGCTCTGCAAAACTTTGACTTCACTTCGAGATCTAAAACTTTATTTGTATATTTGCCTATCAAACTGACTAAGCCAAGTAACGACGAAAAACCTCTTTTTGGCCATGAACCATCTCCGGAGACTGTGAGCCGATTTTCAATCTTGCCAGCTGCCGCGTTTGCTTTTTTCTTCTCATTTACAGCTTTTTTAAAAGCTAATAATGCTACTGATTTGGCTGCTATGTGAATGTGATTAACAATATCATAATATCCATTTTCACTAAATCCAGTACACAAATCCATCAATCCACAAAAATGATTCAGACCCTGAATACCTATGCCAAGAAACCTCATTACGAAAGCAAATCTTCTGTTTATTTCGTAACCAGAGCTAATTTTTGGACTCGATGGAATGTGAACGTCATTTTCACATTTACACGCCACATTTAAATCAAAGCCTAAACCTTTCTGATTCAATTTCGAAAAACGCACTTCACTTTTGCATGTTTTACAAATCACAATGTTCTGTAAGGCCAAGAATACACTATAAGAGACTATACAGTATAGCATAGTTGGATCGACTGCAACTTGAAAATCAGGATCACCATTATGAATTTTTTTTTGCAGAAGTACTAGTTAAACTTGAATCAGCATCAGAAGTATGCCGATTCCCGTGAAACGAGCGTTTTCTTGATCGGCCTGGCTTATTTTTGTTCTCTCGGCAGCAGCCCTTTCGATCACACATAGTAAAAATACTACTTTTTCACAACGGTTCAATTTCACAACGACGCGACGCTTGGGATGACTGAGCGGGCACTGAATTAGGTAAATGGCCGCCAAAACTGCTATTTACGAAGGGGGATAGGAGCAGGACTAGGATTAAAGATGGAGAGGGGACAGCGGCAGCGCAACGCCGGCCGCTGCAGGAGCATCCGAGCGCGCGCGCTCAAACGCGGTAGGTGCTGCCTCTTTTCTGCCTGTTCCCGGCCGTAGGAACTAATTGTATGAGTTTTAAAATATTTCTAGATAGTATTGCTATCGAATAATGAAATAAAAAAAAATGATTTTTCCAAAAAAATCCACCGCAAACCTGCCTTAAGGGGGCAAACCACATTCAAATTGTCAAAAAATCGTTTTTTTTATTTACCTTATTTATAGGAAATTTCCCGTAGAATAAGCTCCCGAAAACCGTTTTAAGATATCATAATTCCTTTTAAAGTTACAATATAAATACTGAGACAGCTTTTTTGCCGATTTTGCGTAAATTCGGTATTTTATAAATTATTATTTATTTTATTATTATTTATAACTAAATGTTTGATTGATTATTTTATTTAGTTATAAAGCAATAAAATATAATATAATTGGAACCAATTTGAAGGCTAGAATCCTTCAGCGCCACTACAGGTGAATAATTGAACTTACATGCGTTTGAGATAAACGTCGATAAATCAGATCGAATTTTTGACTAACCTTACCCGTACATTTTTGCTACTTTTGACAGTTGGCTTTTATGTTTACAAACCACCTGTTAGTAAACACAGCTAATATTTTTATTGTACTGAACTTATACAGTGTTTTAATTGCATTTGACAATTTGTGAATGTGTGTAAATCAGTGTAGTGAAAATGTCTTCTAAAAGAGATAAAAAAGGAAGATTTACAAAAGAAGCCAAGACTATCCACCAGCTCAGCGAGGAAACTCCAAAACACAGCTAGAGCTAGAGACACCAGTGATACAACAAACAGAATCATTGACACTTCAATTTTATTTTCTAAACTTAGAAGTGTTCTGTGTTGTAATCTGTGCCATGGCAGTGTTCAATTAAGTGAATCTGGTGTGCAGGGTCTTGGTTTCAAAATAGATATTGTGTGCTCAAAGTGTGGTGAAATAGCAGCGATCAACTCCAGCAACAAAGTAGGAGCCAAAGGAAATGCATATGAAGTGAACAGAAGATCTGTGCTGTCTGCTCGTGCACTTGGACATGGACACGCTGGCCTTTCAACTTTTTGTGGGATTATGGACCAATGCAAGCCAGTTGCCCAATCGGCTTTTGATTAAATAAATAAGCAGTTAAGTGAAGTGTGTGAAAGTGTCGCTCAAGAGTTTAGTATGATAAGTAAAGTTTACTCAATTTATTCATTTTTGTGTTTTTTTTTTCATTTCAGGTTATTCAAGGAGGAGGAAGACTCATGGGACTCTACGCACCAGAAAATATTGATGTACACTGCAGATGTTTGTCTGCTACGTTGAAAAGAAGAAAAAAGTAGATGCAATTGATAAGATGAGTATAAATTATATCTATTAGAACTTGTAAATTAATTGTTAAATAACTCTAAATGTTGTTTTTATCAATTTCAGCTTACTGTCCGTAAGATTCCAAGTGAACGCATGGACAGATTGGGCTCAAAATTTATGGAGATACTCATTATAGTAGTACTTTTCATATGAGCGTAGGGATTTTGATTTGAACGAGTAGAAAATTTTTTACATCTATAAAAGTGACAAAATTATTAAAAAAAAAGTGTTATATTGACAATGTTCATATAAAAAAATACTTCTACTCGTTCAAATCAAAGTCCCTACGCTCATATGAAAAGTACTACTATAATGAGTATCTCCATACATTTTTAGCCCAATCCATCCATGCGTAGACTTGGAATCTTACGGACAGTGCTTAAAGTCTTCGAAAACAGTCTGGTTTGCCATGGAGGCATAGAAGGTCCAACGAAGGTAAAAAATATACAAATTGGTAGGTTTTTATGTATACTTTGAGGAAAAAAACCCTTATTAAAATAAATATCAAAATAGAAATTCTTAATAAATTTTTTTGTTTCAGATTTTAAATGTGGTGTGCCCCCTTAAAGTCCACAAATAGCTGGTGTATAGTTTCGCAATATTTCCACTTTTTCTCTAATAATTGTCTTACGGTAAACATTTGATCGCTCGTCGACCTGTTACGCCGGAATCCAAAGTGATAATCTCCTATTATATCTTCCACGAATGGTGTGAGTCTGGCCTGTATTACGTTTGACAGAACTTTGTAGCAGGTAGCTAAAAGTGAGATTTCCCGGTAGTTATTGCAGTCTGTTTTATCTCCCGTTTTAAAGATCGGTATGATGATGGATTTTTTCCAATTTTATGGTATTGTTTCATTTCTCCAAATAGCACATACTAGGTCAAAAATTTTAGATGTAAGCGCGGTGCCCCCATATTTAAGTAGTTCAGCTGGTATAGAATCGTTTCCTGCGGCCTTATTGTTTTTTAGCTTTTTGATCGCGGCCTCTACTTCTTTGTAGGTCAGTGTGGATTTCATCTCCCATTTTCTCGGAGTTTTAATGCACGTTTAATAACTTATCGAAATAGTCTTTCCATAATGTCAATAGTTCATTTTCGCTTGTCACGAGGTTCCCGTCCTTATCTTTCATTAGCTGCGATCTACTCTGAAAACCCTTCCTAATATCGTTTATTCCTTTGTACATTTCGCGCGGATTATTCTCCTTACTATTAGTTTCTATTTTTCTAATTTCATTTTTCTGATACTCGCGCTTCTTGTTTCTGTAAATCACACCCACTTGCTTTCTTATTTCATGGTATTCTTCTACGGCCCTACCGCTTTCATTGTGTACGCTATCTAATTTAGCCTTCTTGCGCCTTTCAAACCAGAGTTCGCACTCTTCGTCAAACCATGGTTTGCTCTTCGGCCTTTTTCTCTTACCCAGTACTTTGTTCGCGGCCCCTTTTATAGTTTTTTCGATAGCCCCCCATAACCTGTTCGGATCGTCATCTACTCCCGTCTGTGCATCCGTTTCCTCGAGCACCTGAAATTGGTTGCTAACTTCTACTTGAATCGCTCTACCTCGCTTCGTAGTTTTCCAATATCAAAGATTTCTACTTTGTTCGCTCGCTTACTATTTTGACCGGCTACTAATCTGGCTCTTAATTTGGCCACTACTAGATAATGATCCAAGTCGCAATCCGCCCCCCTATAGGTCCTTACGTCGAGTAGATTGGTGTAGCCCCGTCCGGCGATGTCCACGTTGCCTTGTGTATATCCTTGTGCTTGAAGCACGTGGTCTTGACTATAAGATCTTTTGCGGTCGCGAAATTTATGACCCTAATACCGTTATCGTTGCTGGTTTCGTGTAGACTTTCTTTGTCTATAGTGGGCCTAAACATTTCCTCTCTCCCTATTTTAGCATTGAAATCTCCCACTACTATTTTGGTGTCGTAAGACACGAATTGGTCGATTAATTGCTCTAAAGCTTCATAATAAAGATCTTTGACTTCTTCCTCTTTGTCCTCCGTAGGACAGTGGACGTTAATAACCACGTAATTATACCACGCTCCTTCGATGATGATATACGAGAGTCGGTCATTCACGAAATTGAAACTTTTAACGGAATGTATGATGCTTTTGTTAACAAGAAATCCGATGCCTAGGGAATGCCCGCTAGCGCCCCCATTTAAAAAGGTGAAGTTACCGGATCTTAGCATCGCGTTATCTTTCCATCGGGTTTCTTGTATTGCTACCAAATCTAAATTGTACCTATTAGTTTCATTTATGATTTCCCGGAACGCCCCCGCACTGTGTAGACTGCGTACATTCCAGGTTTCCACCCTTAAGTTCCTTTTGGTTTTGGATTGGTTTTGTTTTCTTTGAGCCATGCTAGTAAGTTAAACCCGCGCGTTTTGGATCCTGTTCCGATCGCAGATGAATCCATCCGTCTAGGGGTGATAACCCTCATACCTCCCTAGAACTAAGTATGAGAGTTTTCCGACTTTGGCGAGGACATAGTTAACTCGTCGTCAGATACACTCGGTTTCATTCTCATATCCCAACGCCTCCCTGCAAGGCAGCGCGCCTTCGCTGGCTTCGTTGCCGTGTAAGACCAGGTGGCGAATCATTCTACACGTCCCTTCTCAGGGCAGTTGTCATCGCTCCCGCATCCTCCACGACAGCAGGATGTTTGGCCCATTTTTAGTTTGAAATGTGTGGTAAAAGAGATAGATTACAGAGTAAGGTAGAAGAAGACAGTAAGATAGGAGATTTTGTATAGTGTTTGTAGTTGTTGTGGTGCTTGCGTAGTGTTTCTAGATGAATGCGTTCGCCAGTGTGGGCTCATCATACCCACGCCTGGGCCTATCGGCTGTCTGCGACCGCTTATTCAATTTATTCGCAGCTAACCTCTTTCTCAGGGGTCGTTTCTCTATCCGCAACCTGACGACGCGCTGTGTAGTGGTGATAGGCACCCACCCGTCCGCTCTGGACGAGTACGCCCAGGACCCGCTTAGGGTAACGGCGTTGTAACAGTGTTTTCACACATACACACATATATAAATTCTCGTTTATTCCTTAAAAATAACTTAAAAATAGTTTTAGAATATATAAATCGAAAGGAAATTACGCGTACTTTAAGAAATTGTGCATATCTTTTATATATCTCCAATACAAACTACCAAAAGAAAATCTTTCTTTTTCAACATTTAGAAAAAAGTGATTAGTTTATCCAAAAACGTCCTAAATATTATCCATTTAGCTCCGAATTTCTATCAGATCTAAGTTTAAACGTACCTAATATGTCTGCAAAATTTCAGCTTGTAACATGCTTCCTTGCAAGAGATATAGTGGACACACATTTTACTTTCTTGGTTTTCACATACATACATACATACATACATAGAGACATACATTTTTTGAAATATATTTTTCTGACTCAGGAACCTCAAAAACATCGAGATTTATCAAAATCTCTTATTCGAAAATTTTCATCGTTACAAAGCTTTCTCTTTTAGAAAGCAGAAACTTTTTTTTGCGGTTTTTAAAAATTTTGGATAAATTAATATTTATATTGCTTTCTCAAAAAGAAAGCCTTGGTTTGATAACAATTTTATTTGTCATTTTTTAATGTAAAAACATACATGATTTGGGAAGTTCGAATATGCTACTCTCAAAAAATGTTCGCTGTATGGATATTTGTCTGTGCGTATACGTGTGCATGTGCATGTGCATGTGCGTATCCGTTTCCATGTGCATGTGCATGTGCCTGTATGTGTGCGTGTGCGTGTGAGTGTTGCTCATCTGCATTTGAATATTCCGCGGTA
The DNA here is from genome assembly GCA_949152435.1 of Gastracanthus pulcherrimus. Lineage (NCBI taxonomy): Eukaryota > Metazoa > Arthropoda > Insecta > Hymenoptera > Pteromalidae > Gastracanthus > Gastracanthus pulcherrimus. The sequence continues at coordinate 142,235,765 of OX424574.1, read as the reverse complement.
AAACCAGATCAAATTTTGCATGCATGTTTGTTATCTATTCCGAGAAAGTGCTAAAAAATTTCAGTGAATATGTTCGACTCATTTTGATTATATAACCATTTTCCGAAACTTGAAAATTTGAAAATTTAGGTTATTTGAAAGTTTATTGATGAAGATATGTTTTATAAGAAACACATTTATTTCACAATAAAGTACTTATAAAATCCTTCAATTTACGACCGGAAACTATGGAAAATGTACCGCTTATCATTTGTTATACTGTATGTTAAGTAATTTTTTTCCAACCTTTACAACTCGAAAATTAAAGGATAAAATTTATTAATAATTGTCCTGATTATTAGTATTATATAGAACTATAATCGTTTAAATGATAAAGCTATAAGACTCATTGCTTCTTAAGAAAAAAATAAAATGTTAAAAGAATGCATATTGATGGACAAGATATCTTTAAAGATTTTTATATTTTCCTGTGAAAGTTACAGTGATAATTTGTTAAGTATAGAGATATAAGCCTACTAGCATGGTTTTAATAATATTTTTTGCAATTTTTTTTACGTAGAACCGTTTTATAATGTATGTATGTATGTATGCATGTATACATGTGTGCGTGTATACATGCATGTGCGTGTGTTGTGTTTATGAATATATGTGTAATTCATCTAGGCTCAAACATAAATGGATATATTTTAATCAATCTGTGTGATAAAACTTAATTTTCAATTAATATTTAAACTTCTAGTATTTGTAATGTTTATGGCCTACTAATATGCGCATAATAATATAATATCTCGGAAAAAAATCTTTCATATATAGACATATATGGTCATATATGGAAAACATACATGCTCACGTAACCTCGCGTTTATTTTACTTTTCACGCATTATTTATTACAAATGCCCAATCATCTCTGAAGCCAAGTATCTCTGCGAGAAAGTGAAACAAACTAAGCGAGAACCATGTGCACAATTAACGCAGCGAACGCCCGCTAACTTTTTTTGTCTATAAAAAAACCAGCTATGCGGATGGTCTCCTTTTCTCCAGCACAACAATCTCGCCAGTGTACGGAAAGCAGCCGGAAAGAAACGTCGCATGACAAAAAATTTAGACTCTTGACTTTTCCAATGAAGACGCAAAACGATTAAATACTTTGTGCAGTGTATATGTAGATATTGTGCTTGCGTACCCCTTTTATTACCGCTTTTCTTTAATAAACATTACTCGGCAGGTCAAAAAATGAGACACGAGCGCCCGCTAAATCGGGGGATAATATATTACGATACCACATTACCAGTAATATCCCTTCTCTAAACCCTTACAGACATCCCCCCGCCCATCCCAATCTTAACAACCCAAAAAAACACTAGAAGAAGAGCAGGTCGTAGAAATGATGAACCAACACGGGATCGACCACCAGATCCAATGCGGCGTCTCATCTACAAACATACACAGGTCATGAAGTGCGGATAGTAGGCATGATGAACCTACATCGGATTTACCACCATTTCCAACGTGGTAAGTCATCCACACACATAAGTCATGAATTCTTCTCTGGGAAAATATAAGACTGGACGTAAAGATGTCCCCTATTCGGAAGTCCGGGAAGGGACTATCGGAAGAGAAACATGTAAAAGAACCATAACGGCGGCAATGGTGGGCACGTAGAACGTACGTAGCTTAGCTCAGGACTGGCAATTAGAGGTGCTAACAAGGGAGATAGACACGTATAAATTAGATATAGTAGTTCTGCCGGAGGTTAGGCGACGAGGGGGCCCGAAGGAAAAGCGTATCAATAGATACACACTTCTCTACAGCGGATTGGAAAAGGCAGGGCAGCTAGGGACGGCCTTCTTATTAAGTAATAAAGTAATGCGAGCGGAAATTAATTTTGAAGTTATTGATGATCGCATAGGGTTCCTAACCCTCAAAAGTCGATGGTACAAATACGTATTAATTAATGTCCATAGCCCAACGGAGGATACCGACGATACAATCAAAGACTCCTTCTACACAAAACTAGAGTAGGTGTTTAATAGATTTTCAACCCATGACGCAAAAATATTGCTAGGAGATTTCAACGCGAAAATTGGAAAGGAAGAACGTTTTAGACCGACCATAGGAAAAAAAGTTTGCATGATGTGAGTAACGATAATGGAGTAAGATCAATGAATTTTACCGAGTCTTAGAATCTTATAATTTGAAGCACATGTTTTATTCACTTAATTAGACACAAAATAACCTGGAGAAATCCCGGTGGGCACACATTTAACCAAATCGACCACGTTTTAATTGACCAAAGACAGTAGATTGCGAATCCGATCACTTTCCTGTTATAGCCAAGATTAGGGCTCGTTAAGTAGTAAACAAAAATAAGAATATAACATGCTGCCAAACAGAGGAATTTAATCTCGAAAAGTTAAATGATCCGCTCATTTAAACTAAATATAGCCTATGTGAAGGAGCTTTCAATCAAACTAGATATAGCAACTTCTTTAAGAAAAGCTACTATGACGGTGTTGGGGCAGCGAAAAAAGAACGAACAAGGAGTGGAATAAAATACAGCAAAAAGCTAGAATGCTTAGCCTTAACAATGCGAATGAGATCACCTGCGCACATTACCGAAATATAAGAAACAAGCCAAACGAATTTTCTGGAATAAAAAATAAAAATGGGAAAATAATAAAGTCTCAGCCATAAAAGAAATCAGTAATAGAAATAATATTCGGGAAATGTATACATGTATAAACTTAATAAGTAAAGGATTCCAAAGTAAAACTAACGTCCTAAGAGACGAGCATAGGAACCTTATAACGAACACAGATGGGTTACTAAATAGGTGAAAAAACTATTTCGACGAATTCCTAAACGTACACGAACAACAAATCGCTTTAGACTATAACGAAATCCAAACTGCTGAACCACACATTGTGCAGCCTAGCCTGCATGAGGTGTGCAAGACAATCAATAAGTTGAAAAATAATAGAGCCCCAGGAGTAGATCATTTATAGGCCAAACTATTTAAAAAGGGGGGGGGGGCAAAAGGAGATAAAACAAACTGTAATAATTATTTACAGTTACAAAATCCTACCTAATGTACTATTAGATAGACTCACACCGCTCGCGGAGGAAATCCGCGGGGACTACTAGTGTTGATTTAGGCAAATAGATCAACAAGCGACCAAATGTTCACAGTTAGGCGGCTTTTCGAAAAGAAATGGGAATGTAGGGAAACGGTACACTAATTATTCATTGATTTTAAGAAAGACTATGGCTCAATAAGACGTAAAATGTTTCACGTTTTAGTACTTCTAGGAGTACCAAGAAAGTTAGTCAATTTAATGAGAATGTGCCTAGATAACAGTCGGGACATAGTCCGGTCAAATAGGATCCTATCGCAGCCATTTGACATTCATAACGGACTAAAACAGGGAGATACACTATCAAGAATCTTATTTAATTTAGTTTTAGAATACCAGGGCCACGGCGGTACAAGAAAGCAATGAGGGAATTGTAATAAATGGTTACCTAATGCATTTGTTAGCATACGCAGATGGTATGGACATTATATGAAAAAACAGAGAAACTGTAATGAAAAACGTAGAAATACTAATAATAACTGTTAAAGACATAGGTCTAAATATAAGTGAAGAAAAAATCCTCTACATGGTCGCTAGCAGAGCAGGGCCTGAGATTGCTGATACCGACTTGAAAGTCTCGGGCAAAACTTTTCAAAAAGTAAACGAGTTTAAATATCTTGGCACGATAATAGACGACAAGAATGAAACTCATAAAGAAATCAAGAAGAGACTGCATTCAGAAAATGCATGCCTCTATTCGGTAAATAACTTACTAAAATCACGATTACTATTGTAAAATACTAAATTAGAAATATATAGAAAATCATAATGCTAGTACTTCTATACGGATTCGAAATGTGGGTGTTAACGAAACGGGAAGCAAATAGATTTAGAGTGTTTGAGAATAGAGTCATTTGAAAGATATTTGAGAGCAAAATATATGAGATTACTAGAGAATGGAGAATTTTACATAATCAAGAAAATACATGAAAAATACTTGAAAAATACAAGAAAAATACCAAGAAAAATACCAAGAAATACATTAACTATACGGGAAGCCAAACGTTACCAGAGTGATTAAATCTGGAAGACTAGGATGGGCTGGGCATGTAGCTAGGGTGGGAAATTATAGAACAGCACATAGAGTAGCTTGTAGGGAAACCGACAGGCACAAGACCCCCAGGTAGACGAAGACGAAGGTGCGAGAACTCGCAAACAATAGAGAAAGATGCCGTGACTGTGCGCACAAGGCTATGGATTACGCAGCTTCGGATAGCTAGTGCCAACTATTAGTTATGATAGCTATGGTGATGATGCAAGCACATCTACAGCCGATATAAAGACTATGTAATAGATGTGGCCCTGTAGGTACTGTCACTGCTTATAATTACTATTTGGCCTCTATAATAATAATATAACGGGCATATATGACTATATGAGATCATATATTAGCATATATGGCCATATATAGCCATATATGGTTATATAAGGAATTTTATTTGCAATTATTATGAATCCATATATAGTCATATATAATTTTATATGGTTATATACGATCATATATAGCTATATATGATTATACATGGGTATATTCGATTATATACGGAGTTTAATTTGTAACTTAAAGTAAATCCATATATGTCCATATATGCACATATATGGTCATATGGATGCATGAAATATATTTTGTTACAGCGATATTTATTAAAAAAAATATCAAAATTTAGTCCGTCAGTTTGAATGTTACAATCCGCATGATACATCCAAAATTAGGCGCTAGAGCTATCTGAAGTTCAGTTTTTCATATATGGAAAATAATAATGGACATATATAAAAAATATACATGACCATATATGAAAAATATACATGGGCATATATGGATAATATACATGGCCATATATGGAAAATATACATGGCCATATATGGAAAATATACATGGCCATATATGGAAAATAATAATGGACATATATAAAAAATATACATGACCATATATGTATATATAGAATTCACACATATTTTACAAACTAAAAGGAACATTTTTGCCGATACAAATTTTACTGTTTTGGTGTTTTTGATTTTTCAGAGAATTCTGTGGGAAATTGAAATCAAAAGAATGGAAAATTTGTTTTGGCAAAATATTCTATTTAGTATGTACAATATTCGTGAATTTATTAATTTATTTATATATATATATTTATATACATATATATATATATATATATATATATATATATATATATATATATATTTATATACATATATATGGATAATTCTCTGGGAAATCGAGAACAAAAAAAAAGAAAAATTTGTTTCAGCAAAAATGTTCCTTTTAGTATGTAAAATATTCGTGAATTTTTTCAGATTTTTTTAAGCCCATATATTTAAAGTTGTTTGCAGCTAAATATAACTTTATTGTATTCTAAGTTTATGTGATTATTGACCAAAATGCAGTGATATAAGTATATATAAGTTTTTGTAATTATGTACTAAAAAACATTGTGATATTTAAAAGTTTATATAACTTTTTAATATTAATACTAAATGTATCAGGTATATATTTAAACGAAACTTGTGATAAAATAAAGTTTAAGTTTATTATAGAAACAAAAATTGTATAATAAATTATAATACAATTCAATTTATTCCTCTCTACTTACAATATTTTTCCGGAAGTTAGATAAGATACAGTAAATTAAAAATACTTTACTTTCGATTGGAACATAATATCTTGACAATTGTGTTTTAAGAATTGTGTACGTATTTATGAGTCCTATGATGCTTTCAATTATTTAATTTGGTAGTTATCGGTCATTTTCTAGAATATCTTCTGGTAATTGTGCCTTTCCTATAAAAAAATTAGGTATATTTATTGCCACACGAAATGGAGCAAATAAATCTTGGATTGTGAAACCTCGGTAAGCCATGATTGAATTTCCAGCATTACATTTAAGTATTAAGTCTCTTCTTTTTACTATAGCTCGATCACTAGTAGAACCACAATATGCATCTGAACAGTAGGTAATGTATCCTCCAGAAGACATGCCAACAACATTTTTAATGTATGTCGATTTTTATACATACTAAAAGCTGCTTGACGAAAAGTTGGATTACTCGGTGTAGCTGTTGGGTATTCTGCAGCATCTACTATCACACGAGTTGTGGGGTAACTATTTTTAATTTCAGTAGGCATGTAATATTTGATGAGGGATTTCGAAAGTGAGATGTTTAACTCGGGCCATTCTGCAGCCATAAAATTAATCCATGTTACAACAATATTTTGCACACCTTTGTTGGTCATCTCAAACATAAACGCTAACTCCATATCGGGATAACCTCTTCTTAACTTCATCAAAGTCATCAAAAGTTGATCTTCTACACAAATGCTGTTAACTTTAAAATATCTATTATTAAGTTCATACGCTGCTGGACTTAATTCAGTACTAACATGAAATGCTCATAATTTTCTAAACCAGTGCAATACAGAAAAGCTCCTTTTTTTTTCTATTGAAGAGCATGAAAGCAATATAGATTTGACGGAAGAACTTGATATACCAATCTAGTTACACTTAACTGATAAATTTTGCATAGGAGAACTATTACTTGGTAAGCTATTCTCAATTTCAGTAGCGACAATCTTATCGATTGTACTAATTATTGTTTTTAAATTTTCCAAGCAGAGTTTCTGTAAATCATTGCCTTAATGTAAGGTTCTGGTGCTACTTTTTCAAAAAATCAAAATTTTTATTACAGTTTCTTAATCTATGGAACTGTAAGAATATTTTAAGACCTGTCAGGTAAAAAAACTCGATGATTTGACAAACTTACATGCGGTCAAATAATATAATTCACAATAGATAGCATACCAAATTGAAACTTTAAATGCGTTTTTCTCAACACTTAGTTTTGTAACTTTAAAAAGTGATCGGCGCAAGTGGTTTTAATGAATCTTTTGTAACTCTTAGGATAAGTTATAAAGGTTCTTTACAATAAATGTTGGCATTTTTTATAACAATATTGTAAAACAATTTTTTGTGTTACTATTAAACAATATAAATAAAGTTACATTTTTAAACAAATTATTTTGTTATAATTATATTTTGGATAAAAACTATATACCTCAATCAATTTTTGAAAATGGCATCAAATAAATGCAACAATGACGCACTATGAGTGTAAAATAAGTTAAAACTTGCTGAAAATTTGTACATAGTATCATATAATAATAGTAAATATATCATCAAAACCTCATTATGTTAAATTGAAAACTGAAGAACTATTTTTTTCACCATAGTCCTACCATAAGTGGTACCTTCTTCTGCATAATATTTATTCTAAGTGAACGTGCAGATTTTTAAACAATTATTATTTTTAACTACTGTTAAACTAATTAATTTTTTTTAATTTTTCCATCATATATTTCAGAAAAATCACAGTTTAAACAATAAATGATGTATAACAAAAGAAAAGAAATGCTCTATATAAAATTTCTGGTGGTAAAAGATAATTTTATACTCTTTCTAATGCATTTTCATTAAATCAATGACATTATTTCGAACATACCAATAAACACGAAAAAGTATACATCAAAAATAAAAAAAATCATTGAAAAAACAAAAGCGCATCGAACCACCAAATAATTATTTTTGTACTACAATCGCGAAAAATAAACAAAAAAAATGACCCCAGAAACATTAATTTTTACCGTGCATAGCTCGAGAGAAAGCAGTATACATACACACACGCACACGCACACGCACACGCACACTTACACGCACACACACACACACACGCACACACACACACGCGCACACGCACACACACACACACACATACACAGACACACACACAGACACACACACACATACAGACACACACACACACACGTACGCACGCACGCATGCACGCACGTACGCGCACATACAAGTAACTATGATAACATATAAATTACTTTACAATTTTTAAAAATTGAATAATCGAAAGTAGAGTAGTCAATAACGCGCACATACAAGTAACTATGATAACATATAAATTACTTTACAATTTTTAAAAATTGAATAATCGAAAGTAGAGTAGTTAGTCAATATCAAACGTACAATATTTTGGGAGGTCTCCACTTACACCTTTCACATTTTTAAACTCACCATTCTCATTCCCATTCTCCGGATATAATTAGTGCACGAAGTATCATTGATCAAGACATCATACTTTACTATTAAGATTCATAACCAAGCTCGCTCTATAACCAGGTGTCAAAAGCCATTATAGCGACAAGCTCTGCTTCCAGACTCCGCGAAAACGTCCGCCGCGCTCGCAGAATACTACTCCCAATATCACGTGCACGCTCAGAGAGAATCTATCTGAACCACCACCGCCGCGGGTAAACTTTCCGGCATCTAGCGACGGACGGACGGACGGACGGATACTTACTCGTTCGTGCGCGCAGTAGTGGCAATCGCGGGGAAAAAGGCGTATGTTGGCTGCGCGCGCGGAAGTCGCGTACGGCCGCAACATAGCGCAAGAGTAGTCGTCCCGCGCGATATATCGTGGGAAAGGCTGCGGATGCTGGAAAAGTATACATACTGCGCTCGGGACTAGCGAGAAGTGAGTGCGATCGGCTTAGGGAGGGAGGGAATGGAGAGAGAGAGAGAGAGAGAGAGAGAGAGAGAGAGAGAGAGAGAGAGAGAGAGAGAGAGCGAGAGAGAGAGAGACGTGGGAGGAGGAAATTCGTGGTGCCGGTTGTCGGAAACGAAAAAGAATCTTCTCCTTCGCGCCGACGTTAGGAGAGAAGCAGAGAGAATGAACACGGCTGCGAGAGGGATAGAGAAAGAAGAGTGTAACAAAGACGCCTGAGCCCCCCTTTAACAAAGGATCGGGAGAGCGAAGATCGCTCTACTTCCCCTCTCACTCACGCGGTAAGAGTGTATTTCTCCCTCTCTCTTTCTCGCATGCTGCTCTTCCCTTTACCTCCGAGAGTCAGTCGATCATCGCTTGGCCAGGAATAGACTTGCGCGCGGACGTTAGGAGAAAAATTTACTTTACGTGTTTACGTAAATTTTTAAGTAGAATATCATAACTGCAAAGACTTCGAAAAACATGATCATTATTTTCTTTTTTAAGTGATATACTTTTGCATGAAGTTCAAATGTTAGAAAATGCAACTGCTTTTTCTGACGTATATTGATTTCAGTGTTGATTATTATAACAATGACTGTACCTTTTGAAATCTTGATTTTGATTAGGCTGCACTATTGAATAATTTTAATTGGCTCTGAGCATTGTTTTGATACTTTTATACGAGAAACCACTGCTAAAAATATAATTTGAATAGATTTCTAATTTCATTCAACGAGTAAAACTAGTTAGCAAGTAGATAAGTTATGTTTTCAGTAGAAAAGGGCGATTTGAGAAAGAGTAAATTTTAAAAAAGTAATATTTTTTCAAGTTATCTTCACGTATATTGTGATTAAAGATGCTTTTTTGATGCTCTTTTGTAATTAAAATATATCTTTAAACTAAATGCTTATTTATCTTATTTTTAAAAGACGTTTTTCAAGTTTTTTAAAGCTTCTGTAACTTTTCAAAATTCTATTGACATCATCGTATAAAAAAAATCTAATGAAAATTATGATTCTTGGATTCTATCTTGTTACAGTGTACAATGAAAAAGAGTTCTACATTTGGTTAGCTTGAGCAAGAGCAAAACTACTGAGTTATAAATAATAGAAGGCCAAAATTGGGTGAAGCTGCTTCATGAGATAGTACCTAATTTTTTTGATATTTAAATTATAATAATATTTATACAATGTATGTACCTCTATGCTCATTTCATGAGAATTTTCATTAGTAAGTATATTAAAATATATGAAAATTAAATAATTAAATAGGGAAGAGTGGGGCGAACTTATACACTTATAGGTTTTAATGATTCTTTAAATTCACTTTTCTTTTCAAATTGATTTTTTTGGTACATAGATTATAAGTACATATTTCAAAGTAAGTGTATGAACTTTTCTGAATGACCATTTTGTCAATTAATGAGTATTTTTTCAAATTGAACAATTCAATATTTTGTAGTTCATTTTACCCCCACGGGGTAAATTTCTTTTTACGTGTATTTTAAATAGTAAGTTAGAATATAACTGTTTTCTAACATTTTATTCCATATAACGTTATTATCAACAATTCTTAAACACTTATCAACGAAATGCATTATGAAATGCACGGAGGATAAGGTACGTTATACAAATATGATGAAAAATCACAGATGCCTAGAATAAGATCTAAAATGCCTAGAAGTGAGTGTTCAAATTTGCTCAACGCATAAGTTCATCTTCTGAAAATTGTTATAAAGCATATTGTGAACCTTTTATTTCCTTACAAGGCTTATCTTCATAAATTAATACTTTAACTAAGGGTAATTACAGAAGCTTTATTATTTAATAAATTGTTTGATTTGTTCAAGTTATTAGAATTCCAAATTATTCTATAAAGATTTGGAGAAATCGATAGATCTGTGCTAGAAACAATGATGGGGTACCATACTGCTTAAAATTTTATTGAAAGTTCGACTACCTGCAGGCCCTTGATATGCTCGTTCAACAAGCTTGTAGAAGTACTTGGGATCCAGATATGTACACACTACTCTATATAAAATTTGAGAAAACTACAAAACTTGCAACTTCCCATTTGAAACTTGTGGAAACTAAATAAAAACGTCGGTAAATCTGTGTTCGAATTAGGTTCGACATTCCTTATTCTGATGCTTTAATATTGACAAGCTAGTTGACGCAGTCTCTTTTTTTCTTATCTGCTTTGCTACATCGGTATCAAAACACGAGTAAACTTATCGTATGTCAAACTCTCGCATTTGCACATGCTCTCGTTGCTCCGCCGCAGGCAAGATGGTGGACTCCGCGGAAAGAGTCTTTCGAAGTGCTTGACCTTGGTTAATAAGAGTATAGCCGAGGTCGCACGCGACGGTTGTACGAGCGTGTGGTTCTCTGCTTTTCGCGTCAATCTTCATTGGCAAATCACCTGCTCAGCTGGAGTAGGAAACGCGCTCTCATGTCATGTACAGATGTCTTCCGTCGCTCGAAGCTTACTCCTAGTACTGGAAGGTGTGATTGTAGTTATATTATTTTTGTTAAGTGGATTTGCCATAATTTGTACCTTATAATGACGTTAATAGGAAACCGTTTTAAAACAATCAAATGATAGCATTTAGAGATTTATAATTTTTTAAAGTTATCAATTCGTAGGTATAATACATAAAACTGTGATTAAATATATAGTTTAAGAATGATGAACCACTTAAAATTTTCTATAAATTATTAATTAGACTAAATTAAAGATTCGTAAACGTTAAAATTATTTATTTTGCATTGAAAAATATATTGTTTTCCTTAAACGTACAGTAAATGATATTATTATCATTCTTATAAATTAAATCATACAATTTGTTTTTAGGTAATTACTTTTACTTGATAAATACAAAATAGTACATAACGATACGTGTGACCGTGCAATGGGCCACTTAAGTCACTAGTATCGTATACTATTTTATAGCACTGCTTGCCTAAATCCGCTATCACGCATATTCGTGCCTTAACCCATTTCTTCCCAAGCGGTCATTTTATAGTCGATTGGTTTTTTGCCTCAAACCGCCATTTTGAAATTTTCCAACGGAAATTTCAAAATTCTGACTTCAGAATCGGAAAGAGCGGACAATTTTACTTCAGAAAAGTGCTATTGGTTATTATTATTTTTTTTTTCGACAATTTTTTAAGCAATTAACTTTAGTTTCACAAATTATAATTCATTTCTAACATTATTCTTATTATTATTTGATGATTATTATTCATAATTTAATTCTATAAATACTTAAGTAATTGATAAGGTAATGGAGCTTATTTTACAAGTACATGTACGGGCTATATATATATATATATATATATATATATATATATATAGCCCGTACATGTACTTGTAAAATAAGCTCCATTACCTTATCAATTACTTAAGTATTTATAGAATTAAATTATGAATATATATATATATATATATATATTCGTTACAATGTAATTCATATTATGTGTCTTGAAATTTTGTCGTATACATTCCACAGCAGCATGCATCTACCCTCATACAAAATCGAGCTTGAAATTACATCGCGTTCAAATACACTCTTTCGAGGTGTTGTAAAATCGCACATCTGCAATCTGTCGAGCAGCGCGCATGGGTGCCAAATATTCATGTGGACTCTAAAATATAGAGGCGATCGAGCAAAACACTTCGTGATAAAACGTAAACGACCGAATTATCCTTTTGTCTTTCATGTGACACGAATTATGCAGGAGCGCAAATGCGTTTATTAGGGGTACTGCGTCGCGCGCTTTCTTATTGTCCCGAACCGGAGACGGATTCTCACGACGGTTAGCTCATTGACCGGCCGCCTGCACTACGCGGGCATCTATGATTTTGTTACCACCCACATCAATCACTGACCAATAGGCTGGAAAATGTAAAATAAGCTCCTCCTCAAAATATCTAGCGATAAGTCACAATGAATTCTGCAGTGGCAGAAAAGCGCAGTACCTTGGCGACGTTTGACAGACGCACATCTTGTCATTCATGATTTATTCCGAACACTCACAAAGTAAATCGCGTTATTCAAATTCAAATCGACATATTGATTTCTCGGATTAATTTTCGAGAATCAGCACTTACACGAAGGTGCACACTTTGTATTCAAATTTAACTTGGGAAATGTAACTGTACACTTTCACTTTCTTAAAATTGCACAAAAGTATAATTTCTATCCTACAAGTGAACCGTTCAATGTAATAAAAGACATGAGTTACTTTAAAGAAATTTTAGAGAAAATAAAAAAAAATGTTCCTCTTGAAAACGTAAATCATTTTTCGGTAAAAACTTAAAGCGTAATTTTCAATGCATTCAATTCATTCTTCAACAAATGACGAATTTCATTGTTTGAAAACATGAAAGGCACTGCAAGTTTATACACTAAACCATTTAACAACTACGTACGATGCATTATTACGTTTCGTACCCAAATGCATCATGTGTAACCGAACATTCCCCGTATCAGCGCTGAATTAAGTACCGCATTATTTGTCATGATATCTCTTTCTGTCCAGCCGAAAGCCGTCTTTCTCTGCTTATCCGGTCGTATATGGAAGGTCGGGATCGGCGCCTGCATGTATCCGCGATGGGGGCCATGCTATCCGGCGCACGCGGCTGAGCGATTAATAATTGCCATTACTATGATCGTCGATCCGATGACCCCTTCTGGATCATCTCAAGGGCGAGAGGTCGGCCGCCCTCGTGCGCAACACATGGGAACCGCAGAAATTTAATATCATGCGATATGAGAATTGGCCATTAATCGATACAATTGCTATTGACTCGTGCGATCGACAACGCGAAATCTCGCTTCGCTGTATTTGCCAATGCACAACAGCTGTCTGTCCTTGAACTTCGCATTTTTACATTCTAAATGTTTCTTCTTTGCATGTTCAATATAATATTATTGTAGTATTTTTTCGAGTTGGTATAAGTTTACTATTATTAAGTATTTATTATCTAATCAGGTGTAAGAAAGTTTATAGGGAGTTATATTGCACTGACAGTTTTACAGTATGGACTGATGCAACTTTTTAGCTCCACTGCCAAGAAATAAGAGGTAACACATTATGTGCAGGATTAAATTTCGTTGATGGAATTTTTTTTATCGTTTATATCTCGAGAACGGCGCGGTGACTTTTTATCAATCAGATATAATTTTTTTCATTTAAAAATAAAGAATCAATATTCAAAATAAATTTCAGACTCACCAACTTATTTTTATTTTATAACACTTTATCGATTTTAGAGTTTTAGATTTTCTGTTTTTTTGGTAAATTTTAAATATTATGATAAATTTATTGTAGATTCATTAAAAAGAGCATAAAATTGCCTATCTTTTACAGCCATAAATTTTGGATAGGCTTTTTTCTTTCTCCTACACGGAGGGAAGTGGTCTAGTAAAAATTACTATTTCGTATTGCAATGGTGGGACTTACTATTTCGATAAGTTATTAAACATGCATGAAAACTCCGAGGAAATGGGAGATGAAATCCACACTGCTGAACTGCATATCGACGAACCGACCTACAAAGAAATAGGGCTGCGATCAAAAAGTTAAAAAACAAAAAGGCCGCAGGAAACGATTCTATACCAGCCGAACTACTTAAATATGGGGGCACCGCGCTTACATCTAAAATTTTTTATCTAGTATGTGCTATTTGGAGAAATGAAACAATACCAGAAAATTGGAAGGAATCCATCATCATACCGATCTTTAAAAAGGGAGATAAAACAGACTGCAATAACTACCGGGGAATCTCACTTTTAACTACCTGCTACAAAGTTCTGTCAAACGTAATACAGGCCAGACTCACACCATTCGCGGAAGATATAATAGGAGATTATCAGTGTGGATTCCGGCGCAACAGGTCGACGAGCGATCAAATGTTTACCATAAGACAATTATTAGAGAAAAAGTGGGAATATTGCGAAACTATACACCAGCTATTTGTGGACTTTTAAGAAAGCGTACGACTCTGTCAAACGAAGCAAAATGTATGAAATCCTAGTGCTCCTTGGTGTACCAAAAAAACTCGTAAAATTCATTTAAATATGTCTGAGCGGAAGCACTGGAAAGGTCCGAGTAGGCGGTAATGTATCTGAATCGTTCATGATACGCGACGGTTTGAAGCAAGGTGACGGGCTTTCAACGGTACTCTTTAACTTGACGCTAGGTATGTTGTTAGAAAAATGTAGGTTAGCGAGCTCGGCGCAACACTCAACGGAACAACGCAGATTTTAGGCTATGCGGATGACTTGGATATAGTGGGAGATAATGGTGAAACGGTGGCGACAAACGCGGAAATCATGACCACATAAACGCCTTCTCCGACGAGTACCTACATCAAAACTTTTATTATCTGTTTAATGCATTTACACTAAATTGATCATAATATTTCTAACATACCAAAAAACTCGATAAACTAAAACTCAAATAAAAACGAGGCAATGAATCATTTAATTTCTTTTTAATTTCGAATCTTCATTAAAAAACGAAAAAAAAATTAGTCCTGTTTCGTAAAACATGACCGTGTCATTCTCGAGATATAAGCGATCAAAAGAATTTTCAAAAAATACATAACGTCAAATATCTCGAAATATAAAGGTCGTTGTGATCTGGGCAAATAACTCATTCAAGAGATAGTAAAAAGCTACCCTTTTGAAAAGTTTCAGATCAAATGCTGCCGATGTACTCCAGTATTCGCAGCTGAATAAAAATCGACTTCTTTTACAAAAACTTTTTTTTTCCCTTCAAAAGAAAAAGATAAAGTATAAAAAATTTTGCAGAATATTCTGATCCATATTTCTAAACGTCTCAATTTTATTCAAAAATTTTTATTCTTATATTTCACAGATATAACCGTTTGAAAAAAATGACGATTTCGTGAATAACAAAACAAGGAAAATAGCTTATTCAAAATTTCTGATGTGAAAAGATCGGTAATTTTATGCTCTTTTAAATGCATTATCACTCAATCGATGATATTATTTCTATGGTATCAAAAACCCAAATAACTAAAACTTAAAAATCGAAAAACTGTTAAAGAACAGAAATTTTTCGAAAACAAAAGAAAATTTGAACCCCCGTTTTTAAAGAAAAAACAATATATTGAGCCCCGAAACATTAATTTTCACTGTGTATATTCATGTATATGCACAATTGAAATTTATAAAAAAAAATTAGGCGATAAATGGGAGTTTGCAAAATATTGAAGGAACTGCGGCTCGGATTTGCAAATTTTCATTTATCGCCTAAATTTATTTTATAAATTTCAATTGCGCATAACCTTTGACCAGAACGTCCTTAGAAGTACCTCGACCAGGATGGTTTTATACAAAGGTTTTGTATAAACTGGACCAACTATACTGGACTGCTTAAGATACTCCTGTTGAAAGTCGTCCTTCATAGCACGGCGTTTAATGCCTTCGCTACGATCAGGGTACTCCTACCTACCTTTACCAGGTTTTATATAAAATTTCGTAGAATTACATATGATGTAAATGACCTAACGTACATTGCATTAAACTGTAACCAAACTCATTAAATATATACGTATTTCAAGCAACAAAACGAGGTTACAAAAAATATCATAGCGCCGGAATAAGACCTAGGGGCAGAACGAAACTATGGGATACTTTTCTACTATGTTTAAACAAACTTTTGAGATGTGAAACATTAAGTGTGGAGCATGCACTGTAAAAAGGCAAATGTAAAAATCACGTGGTAATGTAAAATAACACAAATCGTGTAAAAAATATACATTACTGGATATATAAAAAGTTATTAATTCAGTAATGTAATTTTCAATGCATAGTGTAATTGTACACAACCCATCCCTGTATATTTTTTAAGAAAGAGCACTCAATTGATAATTCAACAAAAAAATGTAAATTTCAACTGCTGATGGCTGGAAATAAAGCTATCCCTGCGGGGTAGTGATTTTTCATTCCCAGATTATGTAAAAGTACAGCTTTCAGTGTAGTAAAATTAATCTTTTTTATGCAAAATTACAGCTTTGACATGAATTATACTAGAAATCGGAATACCTTGAAAATTTCTGAAACTCGTGCAATAGTCGGATTATTTGGGCATTTCTACACGTAATTAATTAGGGTTCACCAATAAATTAAGTTCGAAATACAATACAAAAGAAAACGAGTGCTTACGAGCTCTAGATTCAATTATTCTAGCTAGCGTATTTTCAACCTAACCTCAAAATCTGAAGCTAGAAATCGGGAGTGTGAAATTACACACGAGCATTGAAAATTATATTATTGAGTAGTGTAAAAATCATCTTACGAGTTGGGGTCGCTTTATTTCCAAAATTCAGCAGTTGAATTTTACATTTGCTTTTTTACAGTGTGTAGAAATTGGTAACAGTACTGTCAACTTAGCGATTTTTGAGAAAAGACCTAAATTTGAAAGACTGTAACTTTGGTTATAAATAACTAATTTTAATGTTACAAAAAGAAAATTAAAGGTCTTCACAATGCAAAAATTTTGCGACGTCGAAGAATTGAAATCGTGTCGATTGCGAAAAATGGCGAGTGATCAAAAATAACCTAAAAAATATCAAATTTAAAGTTTACATTTAGCTCTGTGGAGATGATCCATTCAGATGCCAAGGGGGTCTAATATTTTTTTTCATAAAATTCGTAAAAAGATAAATAAATCCTTTTTTAAAACGTTCAAATGATTAAGAGGGGTTTTTTGACCTACTTATAAAATTCAATAAATCATAACTGTATATATATATATATATATATATATATAAACCACGAGGCACCTGAGGGGGTGATCGAGATGAGAATCTCATCTTCTTTTGACCAATATTTTCCTATAGAAAATTTCCAACCATTTTCGTGAACCCCGATACGAAGCATTTTTTAAAAGTTTGCTTGAATTACCCATATATATATATATATATTTACATAGACAATTTTTATAAAGCTCGCGCCGCGTGGGTGTCGAGCATCGCGTCGTCGCCTTTCCACGTGTATTTCGTCGCCGTATATTAGTTGAATTCGCGTCCCTGAGAATTAGCTTCTTCCCCTCCCGATCATTTACCGTTTCCCATTGTACCGCGTGCTCACCGTAGTTAGTTAATATATGTGTATATATATATATATATATATATATATATATATATATATATATATATATATATATATATATATATATATATATATGTATATATATTTGAAATCAAAGACAAAAAAATTTTCTTTTCTCTAACCAATTTTAACATTTGATATAGGGTTCTTATAAGTGTCTGAATTTTTTCAGATTTTTTTGACCAAGTATGTTCGTGTTACAGTAGGTCAAAGACGTTCATTTTAGCATCTTTTGCATTTTGGAACTGTTTTGAATAATTTTTAGCTCAATAGGAGTGCATTTTACACAAAAAATGAATCTGTATTTTTTTATGCAAATTTTGTTAATTTATCAAAAAGAATATTTTTAAGGTCATATGATCCTTCATTACATGGATATAGTTCATTTAAAAACTCAAAAGTTGAAAAAAAGAGAGTTCAATCACTCGGTCGACTACCAAAAAATTTATGGAGATGCGTTTTATTGCGAGAACGGCAATCGAGCTGTGTTTCTTGCTACAAATAAAAATCACAATCAAATTGTACTAAAATATGATTAAAATGCCTATTAAGCACCTATAATAATGGGTTCAACTACATGGATCATCACTAAAAAAATTATTAAGGTAGCTTATATTAGTACAAAAGAAACTGATATAGTCTCAATCCCGTAATAAAGCTGCATTTCTTGATAAAAATAGCAATAATGATCAAATTATCCTAAAGAATTATTAAAGTGTATGCTCGATTGCCGTTTTGGGACTTGTACAGGTACTTTTGTACTAAAAAGAGGCATCTCCGTGAAATTTGTTGGTAGTTGACCGAGTGATCGAACTCTCTTTTTTCAACTTTTGAGTTTTGAAATAGACTAAATCCATGTAATAAAGGGTCATATGACATTCAAAATATTATTTTTGAAAAATTCAGAAAATTTTCATAAAAAAGTACAGATTCAACTTTTGCGTAAAATACACTCTTATTGAGCTAAAGATCATTCACAACAGCTCCAAAATGCATTAAATGCTTAAATTACCACCTTTGACCCACTGAAACACGAACGTACTTGGTCAAAAAAATCTGAAAAAATTTACAGATACTTATAAGAATTCACAGAGAATTGCCCATGTATATATATATATATATATATATATATATATTTTTTTTTTTTTGTATATATATATATATATATATATATATATATATATATTTGTAATCCATCGACTATTCATGGCTCAATTTCGGCTACATTGGATACATGTACCATATTAGGTACAGTCACCTTATTTACTCACTACAAAATGAAGTTCATCAAAAGTTAATTTGATTATAATTGTTCGTAAATACGCCTTTGTCGTGCGCATACAAATATATTAAAGCTTTCGCAATATAATTAATTTAAAATGTGCGAAGAAAAATAAGTACACATGTACAGTCTACGGGTAGATCCCCCACTGAAGAATGGTCTGCTAATGTAATTAAAAAAAGAATGGATGGCCAGAGAGATACGAAAAGGGTGATGAGAAAAAACAGCATATTAAACCTGTTGGGTCTGTTTCTTATCTGCACGCGTTGAGCGAGCGAGAGAGAGAGTGACAGAGAAAGAGAGAGAGAGAGAGAGAGAGAGAGAGAGAGAGAGATATTCTGCGCAGCCCCGGAGCTACGAATGCGGCGGGGGGTAACCTAACAACTCGAACATCCACGTGTGCGACGTGTGTCCGGGTCGTAAGGTGCGTGGCGCGCGAAGAACAAGGTGCCTCGATTATACTTTCGAATCATTAATCTCGGCTTTTATCATTTCTTTTGCCGATGGAGAATAATATTGTTATTTAAACGTCCATTTTTGTTACGTTACGAACATATATATATATATATATATATATATATATATATATATATATATATATATATATATATATATATATATATATATATATATATATATATATATCACACGTTTTATCAAATAAAAATAATATTTTATATGAATGTTTTAGGTGATTCATACAAATACACTGTTAAATAACTTAATTACATACGTTTTTCTACGATCCGTTACAAAATTTGAAAGAAATTATGTAAATTTCTTTGCATGCTCAAATGTAGCCAACTCGAGTAAGATGGTATCAATCATGACGTTGTCGACAACGTCCAACTTTAACATTTTTTATCTTAAAAATGTATTTTACTAGTGATTTTTAAAGTTTCTATATATGACTGTGAAATAGTTTACTATTACTAATTATTGTTTTAAAACAAATGTTGTATATATTAAAGTCAAAATATAAATAAATGTAATCAAATGATCAGGAACTGAACCGTAGTTTTCTGCAATGGGCCTCTTTACAGTAATATATATATATATATATATATATATATATATATATATATATATATATATATATATCTTTAAGTTCACACTGAGAAAATAGTTCTATGGACAAGTCACTAAAAATATATTATAGATGCGAAGTTACTGCTAAAACTATACGTTTGGTTTCAAAATAAGTCTTATTTCGTTATCATGACTAATATTATTTTGCTATTAGAGCAATACCCAATCTAGCAGTGGAGTTTATTTGTATGATTTTATAGAGTCAAACATTTTTCAAACATTAAGTTTTAATAAATTGTTGTGTATTTCAAATAAATGATCATTGTATTTTAACTTAAGGTGATGTTAAATCCTGTGTTACTGGTAAATACGGGGAACCACTTTTTTCATTCATTTTTCAATTTTAAGAAAATATCTCTATGGAAAGTTGTTCTTTTTGATTGAAACAACAACTTTCCATAGAGATATTTACTCAAAATTGAAAATGTAATGAGAAAAGTGGATCCTTGTATTTATCGGTGACAGGTGGCTTTAGCATCACCTTAAATTAATATGAGGTATATATTTCTATATTTATAAATATATATATAAGAGCGATAACGGTTTACATTAATATATTGGAATAGATAATTTCATATTAGAATGATTAATTAAGTTTGAGGAAGCATACAAGTGGATACCATGTAGCTTAGATCACGGATTTTAATGTAACTTTGATGATCGTTTATTGGTATGTACCTGGAAAAAGTACCCCCGGAGTTTTCTACAATGGACCTTTTTACAGTAGATACAGCATGTGTCATTAACGTTGATAATATATCTGCATATTATACATTATCAGTTATCTTTAACATCGTCTATAAATACTAATGTTTGTAGCTCTATCTCAGGCCCATTGGATAAAACTTAATTTTAGTAATAGCTGCTGGGGGATAAAACGGGATGGGATAAAACAAGGCACCAAAAAATTGCGATAAAAATTAAAAATAAAATGTTTTCTCAATTTTGAAGAACTTGAAGTTAAAATATTGCTAGATACATAAAAGATTGTTTTTAAAATATACCAAAGTTATTTAATTATTTATTTTCAAATGCATATACGGGTATTACTGCTCTTACTCAGGTAGTAGGTTGCAGGCCCAATCTCCGTTACGTGTAAATCCGGAAATCCAATTTTTGTAAATACATATACAGGCATTACAGCCCTTAACCAAGTAGCGGATAGGTCCGATCTACGTCAACGATAAATCTGGAAAGACTTTTTCTTTAAATGTCCCTGAAAAATCCAACTAACGAGGATTCGAACCTATGCCTCTTGAGCGGCCTTTGTTTTATTTATGAAGTATGCGTTTACCACTTGAGCCATCGACCGCCCGAATTTTTGTTTAATTTTAAATATGCCAGCGCTACCAGTATGTAAGGTTAAGGTTCGGAATATGTCCTTTAAAAAAACAATAAGCCATAGAGAATATAGCTGCGAATGTTCTTGTCAAATAGAAAAGCTCGATTAGGCCTAACAATACCAGGTTTACAGAGTTTTTAAGAATAACGAGGAGCACACGCGCGTGGTAGCGTGGTATTGAACCGTTTCCTTGGCAACGACAGCTTCAGCAAATCAGAGTCTGCGTTTTCGAGCTAACAATATGCACATTTCAATCTAACAATAGAGAGGGAATATGGCAGTGCCCATAAATCCATGACACTTTTATAGTGAGACGCTATTTAGACAATGTTCTAAACATTGGGGAACCTAATTGGTTTGTTCCGTAGTTTTGGCAAATTCCAAAAAAAAGTTTTTTATTGTTTATATTGATTATTTATAAATGTTCAATAATAATTTTATAAGTTGTTTTTACGTAAATAAGATGATAATAAATGAGAAATATTTACAAGAAAAATATATTACTAATTTAATATAAAGAAATCAAGCTTATTGTTAATTAACCCGTTTTGCCCCAGTCTTCCCTATATATAATAATAACTGTATGTATTGAATAGACAGGAGTAACATCAGCTTTTCAAGAGTAAACAACCTGCAGCGCATACTGCACGTGCAACAACTACTTTTAAGCGCACTCTGCGAGTACTCGCGTAAGTATCCGCGAGGGTATACCGCGAGAGCAGTACCCGAGAAGAAAAGGATGATTGCGCTCGTGACCGTCCGTGACATACACGCTCACGCTATAACTCCTATCCCTTTCCTCTCTCTCTCTCTGTCTCTCTCTCTCTCTCTCTCTCTCTCTCTCTCTCTCTCTCTCTCTCTCTCTCTCTCTTTCTCTCTCTCTCTTTCTCTCTCTCTCTCTCTTTCTCTGTCTCTCTCGCTCTCTCTCTCTCTCTCTCTCTCGCACGTGCGCGCTCTTGCACATATATCTCTAGTTACACATGGTCTTAAATGCATGTATGCACGACAGGGTGCATTAACCCTTCAACTGTTGCACTTTGTCCGCTGAAATTCATGTCTAGTCTTTCTTTTTCCCATTCTCTTCTCTCAGTCGCTCACTCGCTCTATCTCGCTCTCTTGCTTGCTCCCTCGATGAGATTTATGGGGTGAATCCTCGAACGTGAGTCGGTAGTAATAGAGTTTTAAAACTTTGTTCCTCGAAAAATTGACGTTAAAATATGGCGAAAAAAGGGCATTTATACATTTAAACGCTGCTGTGATTCATCATGATATACTTTTATGTATATAGATACAGTATTTTTAATTTTGTAGAATGATTAAATATTCATATTATAGATTTTACGACACTGAAGTTAGCAGATAAATAGTTAGCATAGATATCTTAAAAGTAAGTTAAAAGCATCTCAAAAGAACATGAAAACTGTATTGTCGTTCAATAAACTATACAAATTCGAAGAATTTGAATTTTAAGTGATAAAATAAAAAAGCCAAGAAACTGTCAAATTTCCTGATACACCAACAAACTTTTCTTTGGCTAATTTCTGTAACTTGTAATATCGTTTGTTTAATTTATATTTTATTTACAAACTGTAGATTAAAATATTTATTTCATATACCATAAAGGTAGATTATTATATTTTTTTTATTAAAGCTTGCCCATGTCTTTATTAAAATCTAATACATCTATTCTGTATTAACTGTTATCATATGTTTAAATATTTACTTACTAACTTGAAATTAAAAGAATATAGATAATCATACAAGTGTGTAAAACTGCCTACATACAATGTTTTAAATTTAGTTAGTTTTGACAGGTATTGTGGTAATCACAGAGAGGAGGTAAAAACGCTAATAGATGCCTTAAGACTCGTAGGATCTGTTGACTTTCTGAGAAATGCGTTGCACACGTCACGCGTTATAAATTTAGTTGCCGCGGGACGTAAGTGTAATTGTACCTGAGCATGTTTGTCATCTAGAGTCACACGGAAACGTTGTCACGTCGACAAATTACCTCTAACCAACCTCAGCTGCTAAAGATATTTCCCCTTTGCACGCAAATCCTGAAAAAAAAAGAAAGGAAGAAAGACTTATGTAAAGAAAACGTCTTGTTACGAACTTTAACGATCATGTTAATTTCAACAAAGAGACTCGGAAGTAATTTTTTGCGAGAATTTTTTTATGAAGTTCCTTACGTTAATTGATTTAGGTGATTTTATTATCAATATAGGTATTTATTTCATTCGCGAAATCAGTATTTGAATATTATATTTTTTTTTCATTTCATTTGCAACTTAGTTGTGAAAAGTTATCTCTTAATTTCAATTCCTGATTCTCTGAGACTTTCGACATTCTTAATCCAAGTTACGCGAGTCTGTCGCGACGAGATAAAAAAGTTTTCAAACCCAATTTTGGTTCTGTGATGAATCAAGTGTAATTGCTACCTTTCATTCGCGCCAGTAACATGATAATCTTTTTAAGCTGTTTTTATTATGTACTCAAAAGATTCCAACTAATGAATATAAGATATATTAAAGGAATTACGGTATATATTACTGCAAACTTTTTCGTAATTCAAATTTTAGAGTTTTTAAATATGTATATTTATTGCATTATAAAATAATAATAAGTAGAGATGCCCATGGATAGCTTATGCCGGCTCCAGGTAAAACTTAATTTTTTTATTAAAGTATTTAAACAAAAGTTTCCTGTTGTATAAAGTAAAAAACATAAAAAAATTAATTTTCTTAACTTTTACTACTGAATGTCTGACCAAAATCTTAATTTTTATTTACTTATTTTAGCGACTTTGATCCTCTCTTTTTAAAGTTTTCCTTCACTTCCCTGGAATAAATTTTTTCTTATTATTCATATTTTGACTAACTCTAATAATAGATTCACTAAATTTTTTCTTAATATTCATATTTTGATTAATTCTAAACAATGGACTAACTATTGTACGTCCTCCCGCGTCCCTTTACTCACTATGCATCCGTATAAGACATCCTGCTTTAGCAGTCATTATCAATTACATTAATACTATCATTATTTAGAAAATAAAATTTTTTAAGCATATTCGTGTATTAATGAAAAATTTCATTACAATTTATACTATAACATTTTTACGAATAAATTAGAAATAACTATACCAATAAAAGTGTAATGACTTATTTGAAATATACACATATCTATGGGAGAATTTATATATCTGCTTACTGGAAGCTGTACTGAAAAATAGAAATGCTCACATGAAATACGTACTACAGGTGGTTGCGCGAGGTGTGCGTGCTACAAATCCATGGGGCGCTTAAGTTGTATGCATTTTCCCGAGACTATATTGCAACGCATCCGACACCCTCTTATACGCGTTTGTACCCACGTAGTGTAATTACAGAAGGTACTTAACTCGCCCAGCCTAAATAATGCGACGGAGACGTTAATTGCTCACATAGGCAATTTACTGCAGCACTAGCTCGAGACTTGGAAATAATTAATGCCTTTATTTTAACTATTCTTTGTGCGCAAAGTGATATCTGATACGGCGTATTTTCATATCGAGTTATTCGCATCTGCTTACTGTACGATTTATGCACTCATTAAAAAGAAAACAGCTTTTGTATTTACAAGGTTCAAATTGTTTGACAATCTTTTAAGTATGTTTTGGTAAATTATCAATGATAATACATTGATTGGAATATACATATAAAAATAGAACTTTATTGTATCAAGCTAAGTGTAACTATACTTACATTTTTATATTTTTATTTAGACCTTGGATGACCAAGTGAATAAACTTTTACCTTTTGAAAGGTAATTGAATATTTCTGTAAACAAAAAATCGTATCTCAGTATTTCAAACGGAATTTGAATGATGATATCAAAGGGGCTAAAGTCCAAACCTCATAAATGGGCCTCTTAAAGCGGCTAAATTTAACATAGATAACATTATCAATTCACTAGAGGTTTTTAGCGTATAATTTAAATCTGAAAACCGTTGCCAATTCATTGGCACGTAGCTTCCTCCAAACTAATCAACTGTTCTAATATGAAATAAAAATTGATTTAAGTTATATTCAGTCTAATTGTTCATATATAGTGATATACATTCTCATTGCTCATATGTAGTGATATTCAGTCTAATTGTTCATATATAGTGATATCCAGTATCATTGTTCATGTGTAGTGTCATTCAGTCTAATTGTTCATATTTTTTCTTATACAAAAATTGTTGAAATTATCGAAAGCATAGACGAGAATAACTGAATTTAGAAATTGTGTATGCAATTTGCTAGCTATTAAACCTTATTTAAAATATTTGAGTACGTATAAAACATAAAGGGGCATTTTATGTGGTTGATTAATATCATTTAAATGATTGCTAATTAAAGTTTAATCGTAAAACATATATCTATGATTGTTATAAGCAATAAGGCGGAATCTGTGGGTATTCACTTAAAATGTATAAACTCAATTGTGTAGATGAAACAGTTTGTCGGTTTTGTTAGAATACTCATATATGTAATAAATAAAGTCTAAAAGTGCTTATTTAGAACTAAACATTAGAAATTTTTTAACGTGATATGATATGCATTATTAGTTTGTATTTGTTATATTATAAAAACAGTATTCCATTGTATTTTTCATTCTTAAAATTGAACAAGCACTGGAGTAAAAATAATACGTTAAAATTCGTGTGACGGCACAATGGTATACAGTGTGGTATATCTGGCAGCGACGCTTCACGTATCGTATTCTTTGGAAAGTAAAATAAAAAAACAGAGACTGCCAAATTTTCTCGGAGTATTTAAATGTTTATTGTTCGATTATTTTAATTGGATATAGCGATATGTTATTTATTTTTTTAGCCCCCACAGTGAACTTAGAAATTAATTTTTATTTTGTTTATCTGCAAAATTCTAATTGTTGTATAATACAATTTAGAGTTTTCTACCATTTGACTATGGAGAATTATATACTGCACTCCGTAGTAACCAGAGTCCTCAGCGATTGGCGAGCTGAGAGCATGCGCGAAAGCACGCGGGAAAAATATGCTATGCTAAGCAGCAGCAGAGGGTCCGCTGGGACGCGTTCCAGATCTCGCGACGACGGCATTCTGTGTCCAACAGTATCAGCGGTAGCACGAGAGGGCGTGCACCGCTGTTTAACAGCAATATCGGCAACGCAAGACTTGATACGCCAAGCTCTTCAACTGCGAAGGTGGCGCCATTTCCTTCAACAACGAATTGGCGAGGACGATTGCCGCCATCTGCAACGATGACCGCGTGATTGCGCACGTTATCCTCTCCTTCGACGGCGACGTGAGGACGCGAGCTGACTACTCCGATACGACAGGGCAAGAACGCACGCCGATTTCACTAGCAGTGGTGGCGCCAGGGAGCGCGCCGTGATTTGGAGCCACTGAGCGGCCCTTCAGGTCAATGTCGGCGGCGCGAGAACGCGGTCGATTCTCCCAGCAACAGTGGCGTCTGGGCACGCACCGAGGTTTGGGGCCTACGGGCTGCCTTTCAGGACATCATCGTCGGGTGCGCAAGGATGCGCGCCGTCTCCCACAACGACGGCAGCGCGTAGACGCTCCCACAGCAAGGGCAGCACGATGCCGCACACTGTATCCCACAATGACGGCGGAACGTAGACGTGCCCCGTCTTCCACCGCAGCAGCAGCGTCCGACGCACGTGTGCTCTAGCACGAGTGCGTGAGGTCGCGCCTGCACCAGCACCGGCAGCGCAAGAGCGCGCACCGCCTTCTAAAGCAACAGCCACAGCGCGAGGGAGCGCACCGCCGTCTATACCTATAGAAACTGCAGTGGGAACCGCCTTTCGCACTATGTATTGCTTGTATTATTAGAATGTACTTGCTGTTCCTAGCGTATGTTTTCTCACAGAGTTATAGTTTTTTAATTTCTGTGACGTGTCAGATTCAGAAATTCAAATACATTAAACGTACAATAAATAGTTTCGTTAAAGATTTTAGGAACTTTTATATATAATAAACTGATTAATTAATTAACTGAAGCTGAATAATTTGAAAATAGTTAATGTTGAAAACATCAGGGAGCTTGTAAAATATATTTGTATCAGAGATAAATAGTGCACCTTAATGATTTGTGTAATCAGAACTTAATGTATAATTGCACTGAATTTATTTAAGTTGAATCATATTTTAAAACAAAGTAGCTCGTCTCTAATAAAATGTGAATATTTTTGAATATGAAAGAATTAAATAGAAAAATGGAATACAAAAGTTGAGTGTAACCTAAAATGACGTTCATGATTTTCACAATATAAAATCCGTATATCTGCACCGAGTGACAGGAGTAATATTCTTCCTATTTCAGCTTTTACAAGAAAATGATATTTGTGTATGACGTTCTTAAATCGCCCACTAGAAAATTGGTTCAATTTGCAGAAGTGCAAAGTACTGAGGTGCAAAACCCGTAGGTTCTGTACGCGGGGAGGCCGGGGGGTGTGTTCCTGATGCATGTGATAGGTCTAGTCAGAGTGCGGCAAACTTCCGCAGGTAGGCGCTCGACCGCAACGAGTGTCGTTACGTAGGCCGCGTGCACGGTGCGATTGTGAAGAATCAATCGCATTGGGGCCGCACATTCGCCTCCATCGGTCGGATACGACCGTTAAAAGGAGAGGCCACGGGGCAAGGAAAGGCGCAGAAGTTTTCCTTGCGGACGGTTGGCTACTGGGCGTCGTTACCTGGAAGGGTGGCTGCCTGAAGAGAGCGGCCCGCTTGCCGTGTTCTGGCTCGGCTGATGTGCACGCAGTGACATCAAGGTTTCGATGCGAGTACAAATTATTGCTCGATGACAACGCGACGCAATGCTTACAATTTCAGCTTAAATAATTACTTTTTATATAATTAAATGCGAGTTTTGTTATTTACTGTTTCTGACTAAATATAGTTTTTGAAGAAAGTTATATTTCACGTAAATTTTGAGATAATTTTTTGATTTTGTAAAATCTAATTCTGTAAAAATCAAATTATCGATGTATGTTTAGGTAATGGTTAAAAAATAGCTATTTAAAAACTGGCGTCAGTTGGATTACATAATGTATAGGTATCTGCCATATGGTGCACTCGGTTTCATAGCAAATTTATTTTGATGATAAATTGACAAGATTAAAAGCGATGTTCTTGATAATTATTTAAAATTATGAGTGTTTTAATATGTTACTCCTTTAAACATGAAAGGAAAGTAAGTCTTGGCTCCTGTGAACAGAGTGGTAGATTCTACCTGAATAGCAAGCGTTTCTTCATTATTAAACAGTTTGCAAATTTAATTGGACGTCTTGGACGTTTATTTTGCAAACTGGATCAAGAATCACTGGTTCAAATAACACACGGTGCATTGCACAGTCAGAGGTAAACTACTTCTTACAATTAAAAGATTTGACTTTAAGTTTATGTTTACGTAAAACAAAGTTCATAAAACATACATGAAAAAATTATAGCAAATGAAGCAAAATGTAAATTAGTTTAGCATTACTTACAAATAAGGTACCGTATTATTTGATTTGATAACAATGGAAATTTAAGAAGTGGTTTAGGACGAATTGTTTTTGCGCAGCTATCTGTCAGTTGATTAAAGACCCAGCTAACTGGTTAGGGACTGCGCAAATCCAAGGTAGTTTCTGTCAAACCTTTGACGTGCACACTCAAGGTCTTGTGTGTACGAAGAGTTGACTTTACTAAATGTTAGTACATTTTAAAATGACAAGTGATTCACATTGATTGAAGTTTTAACAGCAAAGCTATGAATAAGAAGGACCAAAAGCTAGCAAAAGGTCGATATAATTGATTCAAAATGTTCCTTGCACCAAATGTGAATTATTATTGATGATTTAATGCACTTCCAGCTCTGGCTAATTGACATTACGGTGCTGTACCCGGAAAATCCGAGATTTTCTACTTTTTGAAAGATCTACATGCTCGAGGCTCGAGAACCGCCGAACCGTGTCGAAAAAACTATAGTTTTCGAAAGTTCTGATCTCGAGAGTGTCGTTCTTTAGCGGAATTGAAAATGTTAAAAAATGTAAGCATAAGAAAAACAAGGCTCAGTCATTATTCATTTTATTTTGAGTTATAACATTATTTAATTTGCATACTTCTTTGGGTACAAACCTAGTTTTGTACGGAGGAGGGGGGGGGGGGATGTTCCAAACAGAAGTAATGTTAATTAATCTAAAATAAAATTGGCGGCGAATATAATGATGCTAAATTGATAATAAATAAATATATAATGGTAAACTGCTGCAAACCAATAGCTACAGCATTACGAAAGATAGAGAACCGAATGAAATCGGCTACGCGTAAAGGTTAAGCATGTATTTTTGTCTCAAGTGCGTTTACTCGTAAGAAGCTCGTAAAAAAAAGCCAGCGTTGGTTCCCTCGACAACAGTAGTTAGTGCAGCTTTGACTCTCGATAGATTCAGACGTGTAACTAGCAGGAAAAGTATCGGCTTTTAGCGTAAATGCGTCACAGGAATATATCGACTAGGCATTTGAATACGTACAATGTTGGAAGTTTAAACTGTGATCGAATTATTAATATCTCCTCTTTTGAATTAAGCTTTGTGCCGGAACAGTGACTGTGTGTGTATTAGTAACAGAAATTAACCTGAAGTATACCGTAATTAATTGGAAGTGAACTACATTTTTTAACCGGCTTGAAAAAGGAGGAGGTTCTATATTCGACGAGTATTATTTTTTGAACGCATGTAAACCGATTATTCATTTATACGCCTGAACAGCGACTACTCAGGAATGGCTTGGCCTAATTTAAAAATTCTTGTTGCATTGGATGAGAGGTCACTCTACGGTGTTCTCATAAAACCTTAGATAGCTATTGATTCAGCACAAGAGCAATACAAGCAAGAAACCATCATATTTATTCGAATCAATGATTCCGATGTGTCTTACTAATTTCTTGATGTACACCAATAACTCAGGAACGGTGGGACCGATTTCCAACATTCGTTTTACATTCGATATCGGTTCACCCTTCGACATTCCCTTGGACATTTTTGCCAGTACAGGTCTACTATAACTCCATAACTTATTATAACCATACCCAAGCAGTATAAAATACCACTTCAAGCAAGATTTTATTTTTTTATCACGTAACACCCAAATACTTATGTACATATCTATTAATCAAATAAATGTAAAGAAAACCTTGTTTAAGGAGTCACTCTACGATCTCAGCAATAATTTTCAATAATTTTTTTTTCATAGAAAAATTTATTTAAATTATTCAAACTTTTTACACATAAAAGAAGAGTTTTCACACTTACAAAATATATTTTTTATTTTTGTTTTGTATGTCAAATCTGGCTGGTCCGGCAGCCTGAAGTTGAACCTACTACAATCTGGTTGACGTGATATCTCCACTTTGAAGAGCCTGAAAGCAAAAAAGTGGACTGGTTATTCAAAAATAAGCTTTTCGCTATAGCCGGTAGCTCAATAAGCAAAATTTGATGAAAAATAACAAAATGGCGGACATTTGAAATTTTCGACCTTTTTTTGCAATAAGCTTTTCGGTATAGCCGGTATCTCAATAAGCAAAATTTGATAAAAAATAACAAAATGGCGAACATTTAAAATTTTCGACCTTTTTTTGCAATTGCCATTTTGTTATTTTTCATCAAATTTTGCTTATTGAGCTACCGGTTATACCGAAAAGCTTAATGCAAAAAAAGGTTGAAAATTTCAAATGTCCGCCATTTTGTTATTTTTCATCAAATTTTGCTTATTGAGCTACCGGCTATAGCGAAAAGCTTATTTTTGAATAATCAGTCCACTTTTTTGCTTTCAGGCTCTTCAAAGTGGAGATATCACGTCAACCAGATTGTAGTAGGGTAAACTTCAGGCTGCCGGACCAGCCAGATTTTACATACAAAACAAAAATAAAAAATATATTTTGTAAGTGTGAAAACTCTTTTTTTATGTGTAAAAAGTTTGAATATTTTAAATAAATTTTTCTATGAAAAAAAAATTATTGAAAATTATTGCTGAGATCGTAGACTGACCCCCTAAGAAATACAAAATATTTACGAACAATTTATAAAAAAAATATTATTATTAAATTTTTTTAATTTTTGAAAAAATTACATAAAATAAACATTTTGCGTTGCTTAAAAAAACGCGCTATTCCCAAATATTAATATCAATTATATTATTTATTAATTTACAAAAGAAATTACTTAATATATTATTAAATTATCATTATTATTTATTTACTTCAGATAATTTATTTAACGCATTATCATTATTATTATATATAAAATAATGTTTTTTTCCTAAAAAAATCGTCTTCGGTAATATTTGATAATAAACATGTTAATCTTTTTAAAAATTTACATTTTAACTTCAATATGACGAATACAATATTGTGGACCAAAAAATAACGCGACCCCCAAAGACACCCAACTAGCTAGTTTCAAGCGAATACAGTGGATTTTAAAAAATACGTCCGCCATATTAAAGTATGTATTTTGAACAACAAATTCACGATCAGCCACCCCAAAATCCTTCAGAGTATCCTATTTTATCAAAATATATTATCGTAGAAAGAGCGTAATAAAGGGTTAAGTCACGCGACTGCCGTCCAAGCGGCACAAGTGCGATTCCCGATTCCTGCTATATTTTTCTTTTGTTTCCGATATCCACAATCGTTATAATAACACTATTTTACATGCTAAAGAATAAATTGATACAAGTAAATTATTATAAATAGTAAAACATTTAAGTTTATGAAGAGTTAATTTATTATATCACGATAAGAAAATGCATGGATTATAAAAATCATCACAAAATAAAAACATATTTACGAAACTTAAAAATTATTTTTAATTCCGAATGAAACGAGCCTTAATTGGTAAAAAAAAGCAATAAAAAATTTGGAGAAAAAAAATATAAATTCAAATATCTCGGAAATTAAAATACCTGATGAGCTGAGCAAATAACTCAGGCTAAAGAGATAGTAAAAAGCTACCTTTTTGAAAAATTTTAGATGGATTGATGCACTTTTATTGTACGACATAGAAAATCGATTTTTTTTTACAAAATGATTTTTTCTCGGAAGTAGAAAAGTATTAAGGCTTGAAAATTTTACTGAATGATTCTGTTTTTTTAATAACCACAAATTTTTTCAGTTTATTTTCATAAAATATTTCCAAGATTTAACCGTTTAAAAATAGTACATTGTGCAACTTGGCGAGAAAATAAGGAGCCCTCGACTTTGACTCGTGCTAAATACCTCACCCTCGATAGAAATAGCTTTTCTTCCCGTGTTACACACCGTATTTTTTTCAAAAAAGGCATGATAGGGTCTTTTTTATACATGAAAGTTGGGTAGGTGATCGCGCATTTCGAGTCATGCACAACGTAGTTGAAAATTGTTATATTTTTAATTTTCACTTTTAGTCATACAGTTCAAATATTTGTACCATTTCGTATTTCGATTTTAATCGAAACTCGCGCATGCGCAGTTACGCACTTGTGACTAGCAGCAATATTCATACTTACGCGCATGAACAAAGCTTAAACATGAAAAAATGGGTCCTGCGTGCCTGCGTGTGTGCATGTGTGTGTGAACGAGGATCAGCATTATACTGCATATACACAGAGAAACTTAATGTTTCATAGCTCATTTTATGTCTTGCAGGACGCCGGCAAGATTAAAAATTTTTTTTTTTCGATTCTTTTTTGTATTTTTAGCGGTTTTTTTATTTTTGAGTTCTAGGTTATCGAATTTTATAATACCTTAGAAATAATATCATCGATCCAGTATTTGTGTGTGCGAGTGTGTGTATGTGTGCGTGTGTGTGTGTGTATTTGTGTGTATGCACGTGTGTGTGCATGTGCGTGTGTGTGCGTGTGTGTGTGCGCGTGTGTATGTGTGTTTGGGTTTGTGTGTTGGTATGAGTGTGTGTGCGTGCGTGTGTGCGTGTATGTATAGATGTGGATTAGCATTAACTTAATATTTCATGCACGGAGAGAATTATCCGATAAAAATTACCGTAAAAATCACGGTAACCGTGAGGCATTGTGCATTTCCAGGACTTTTTATATATATTTTATAAAATTATTACTTTTTATTCTATAAACTTTATTATATGAATAATAAATTTTACCTTACTGCATGGTAAATTTGACTGCTACTTAAAATTTATTAAGAAGTTGTAGAAAAAGTGCGGAGAAATATGCATAATTTTTACCGTTCAGTCACTATAAATTTTACCCTGAAGTTAGTATAAAGTCGCGGCAGCTAGCTTCAAGATGTCGGTAAAACAGACTCATGTTTCGCATGGTAACTGTAAGCGCCTGCATACGCCGCATGTACGTTTAACCTTCGTTTGCACCTCGACCTCGTGGAGGGTTTTTTATTAGTTATATTACTATAGTACTTATTTAACGTATAAAAGTTTGTTAAGATTAATAAATGATCTATGGTTCTAAATCGTATAAGACAAGTCTAAAATCTATATTTTTTGTAAAAATCAAAATAATAACGTAAATTTTCCACGAATTAAATTTTTTGTTGATTGTATTTATCATTGTATTGCACCATATTATATGAATTTCATTATTGTATTCTAAGTTAAAACCTTTTGAAATTAATTTTATTATGAAGATAAATAACGATCTAAAAATGTTAAATTGTCATATTTTTATTATGCAAGTGCGATATTTACATTTATGTATACATAATTTAACCTATAATTTTATATCAAATTTATTTCTTCTAATCCAATAAAATAATTACACTTCCAAAATAATAAATAAGTAAGTCAGCGTAATTATAAAAAACAATCCTTAAAAATATTATATAAGATTATACTACTTAAAAATAATATTAGTCGTACTACATTATATCAGGCCATTTTTACCCTTCTGTACTAGAATTTTTACCGTTCAGTTTAGCAAAATTCATCGTGTGAACTTAGTAAAATGTACTCAGATGGCGCT
Source organism: Gastracanthus pulcherrimus (assembly GCA_949152435.1). NCBI lineage: Eukaryota > Metazoa > Arthropoda > Insecta > Hymenoptera > Pteromalidae > Gastracanthus > Gastracanthus pulcherrimus. Next base: position 142,201,219 of record OX424574.1, on the reverse strand, counting down.
ATGTCCCGCTCTTACTATTACTGAACGGTAATTTTTACCGTAAATTTAATTGTAATTTTTACAAGAAAATTCTCTCTGTGTGGCTCATTTTTTTTCTTGCTATTTATCTAATAATATGTAACAGCGATGTAGGATAATCTACTAAATATGTATAGTAAATATCGTGTATAGTATAGTGTTGTTTTAATTATTTTTCGATTTTTTGATTTCTTAGCCTTAGTTTTTCTGTCTTTTTTATGTTAAAAATATTATGATCGATTTAGCGTAATTTTTACGAAATCATATTGATTTTTGACCACAGAATTAAATAGAATAAATAATTTTCCCATAATACAGCAATTTATTTCGTAATTTAAAATAATACATTGGTTATAACATATTTTCAACATTCTAGTATATTTTTAACTACTTAAACGTGTTTTTTGAACTCGCTCATTTGAAATTTCTTTATTTATAGTGCTTTCAATAACTATTACATTAGATTTATTATTTTCGATTTTAAAGATTTTATTTTTTTGAAAATCATACTCTTCAAAAGAGCCAGCAGTCAAATCTTGCAAACAAATTCTCGTTTTTGAAAAATATTTTTCATACATTTTTATTTGAAATACAAATTATTATTGTTTGATTTAATTATTTCTTGTGTACAGTAATGATATTGCCCTCTATGCTGAATTTTGCAGCTTTCAAGTCTCACGATATAGTTTCCCCCCTCCAGCATTTTTTTTAGTATTTTAAAAAGAATCTGAAATGTAAGAAGCATTGATGTAAGGATTTTCATTTTTGAAAATTTGATGTACAATATTACAAGAAAGTGTACTCTTTTGAAATAGCTGCTAGTTAAATTTCAGAAAGCTTTAGAAGAAAAAACTTTTTAATATTTAAAATTAATTTTCAATTCCATGTTTAGTAACATAGAAATCAATAAATTCTTTGAATACTATCTCATTAATTTTATGTATAAATTCTCAATAAATACGCAATTAATATAGAACAAGTAAACAGTAACAATAAATTATCAAATTAAAGAGATATTGTAGTCGAAAGTGGCGTGGAAGATTCTTGGTCACCCACGTTAGTATCCAAGTGGTAAAGTACAAACATATTAATAACATTTACAAATGTAAATTACGGAATGCTAAAAAGAAGCAGTAAGATTATTCACAAATCGAATTATTAAGTATTATAAGCTTTTCCGAGACACTCGGATCCGCACATAATATGGTCACGTGGCCTTGGTTTTTTTACGTGCACCGAAGTATCGCATCCTCAATTGAAAATCGAAATGGCCGACCACGTACCTATACACATGTACACGCGGGCCGGACGGACGTCACGCGCGCGCGCGGGTGCCTCGGAATTGCGGCGTGTCGGCTTTTCTCACGCGTCTGGCGATCGCAACGCGCACTGCGCAGACACCAACGGTATATAAAGCCAATTGCAATACACATCACGCTGCGCGTAGCTGTGGCTCAGCGGTACGGCAGCTCGGTCATTACATTACATCTGTAACAGCGTACGTTGATACGGCTGATTTGAGTTCGATGCGCCGCTAATAAATTTGCTCTTCGGTGCGACTACATGTGTATTGTACCGCTGAGATAAAAGGAAGAACTCAGGATGAACTGCAAGTGGCGCGATTCTGTTCCCATCATTTTGTTTTCAGGTCCAGTCAAGAATTAATTTTAAGTTTGATGCTAGTATTGTGGAATTGTGCTCACATCTTAAATTTTTAATAAAAATATTACATCAAGCTATCGAAAAAGTATAGAGTAAGAAAAGTGTAATAAAAATAAAATTGTAAGCATCATTATGATTTAAAAAATGTATTTTACTTAAGTTGCAAATATAATAAAGGACAAAGTAATTGCTCTGACATAGCATTACAAATTCAAATGTGTTATTTTAAACCTTTCATTCCTAAATTATTTACTGAAAATCTAATTTTGTCTACGAAAAATCCATTGTTAAAAAATAATTTATTAAAATATGCTCTTCTCTTAATAAAGTATGTTCTATGGACATACTAGAATATAACTGCACCTCAAAATTTTATATGGATTGCATAGGGACCTCGTAAATGAAAAATAAGTGCACTTTTTATTTCTTATTTATTCGCGAGATATACTTAATAACAGGAGTTGCATAAATCAACGTACACCAAATAATGATTATACATTCTCATAAAGCAATTCTATTTATCATAATGATCAATAAAAAGTCATATGGAAACTGATTTGACTAATTTTTTTATGTTAAGTGTACCTTTCTTTTATTTTCAGTTATTTATTACTACGCTCACAAGCTCTAAATCCTTATTTACAGGCACTCAAATTATTCATTAGATCTAATTCTGAACAGCCAGTGCTATAAAATCAAGAGTTGAAGAGGGGTGCGGATCAATTATCCGACGGGACAAGTCGCCGAAAACCATAATACCGAAAGTTATTTAGCCGAAAATCCAAAACACCGAAAAACATTTAAACGACAATCCAGAGTACCGAAATTAAAAATTCCGATTGATCAAAATGCCGAAAAGATCAAGTTACCGAAATGTAAATTGCCGAAAGACCAAAATACCGAAAATGTATGTTATTTTCCCGTCAAAATATTCGATCGTGCTGCGCATAAAATGGGCGGAATAAACATGTTTAACATAAAAAAATGATTGATTTCAATTTCGTAAAGACAAAAGATATTCTGCGAGAATGATCGGCACATTTTTCGGATGAAAAGTCATACTGGAAAAGATGAAGTGTGTAAATTAGCAGAAAAATTTATTTAATATCTTACGAAATCTATTTAATTTTTTTTTTGAAAGTTCGCATGACATCTTGCATGGTGAAATCCAGTGGCAACACAGGGAATAGAGTATGAGATCTTAGAGTAAAATAACGTGACTTTGTACATAAAATATGAAATACATGTTCTATGAAATATCAAATGAATTTTCATGAGATTTTGTATATAAAAATAAAGTAAAAAATAAAATATATAAATACTTAGAAAAATGTAGAATAATAAAAAATACGAAGTGCACAGTATTTTAATTATTGAAATAAACGTTAAATACAAAAATCCCAAGTACATACAATACAAGTTACATCACCTATTAACTTGCGTTTTCGAAAGTGTAATCAGGGCCAATTAATGGGCTAATTAACGGGGCGTGTGTAACGTTAGCGCGTAAAAATCTACAATTAATGTATACTTCATGGTTGAATGTGAACTGTAGCTTGTAGCCGTTTTTACTCCAACAGATGTCGCGCATTATCTGTTTCATCAACTGTACAACTTGACATTCTGTCGTCTGCCAAGTGTTGCTATTTTGTTTTTTCACAATTTCTCACATTTTTTTCATAGTTTTTCACAGTTTTTCACATTTGTCGTTTCCACTAGGGTAGGTATGTAATTTTGCATGGGAACTATATTTATATATGTGTAAATTACACACGTAGAAGTATGTAAAAATTGCAGTGTGTATTACTACTTTAATGATATTCTTTAGAAAATATTAAAAAATATAAAACCTAATTAACGGTGTATCTTTTATAAAAAATATTTATAAAATTGAATATTTTGTAGAATAATTTTTCATTAGTCCTCAAAACATATAAAACATTTTTCACTTTACAACGTAAAGGAATCACCTCAGACTTGTATTTCGTAAATATGCAAGTGAAGAAATAGAGCACTGCCACGAGCGCCCGCAATCCAATTTATACCTATAGCACGCGAACTGTAAACAGTACGGTGACGCACGTTCGCCAGGTCGACTCGGCGCGTCGCGTCAACGTCGGCAGTCGATCGTGGAAAATCGAATCCGGAGCGCATATATAGGAGAAGGGGTGTGTGATTTTTCTTCACTTCACGGACGGGCGCAGGATAGAAGGCAAAAAAGGAAGATGAGCGCGGAAAAAAAGAGCACGCAAGATGTGCACGCGCAGGTATTCGAGAATACGTTACCGAGGCAGCGCGTGCGCGCACTACGGAGCTTCGAGAGATAATGACATGCCTGTCTTTTCTCGGCTAATTCGAACCTTTGAGATACCGGCATTACTTAACCCCCGTCTGCCTTGCCGCTTTTTTTCTTCTGGCTCTACCTTCCTTGTTCGACGCTGCGGCGGACCTTCATTTACACAAATCATTTTACCTTTTTTCCTTACTCGTAAACACGTTTAGCGCTATAAAGATACTATTATTTAAGCGTTACATAGATTATTACAGGACTGAAGTGAAATGTCTTAATTAGCTCCGAGTTAAGAAGCTTATTTTGTAGAGATACGTTAGAGCGAGGGTCATTTTACAGAAGTCAAAGATTGAGTTTGACGTGTAGAAGTAACGGAATCAGCATTACGTTTGTTCCCTTTTAATTCCCTTTTAATAACATCTCTCTTAATGTTTTCGGGGTCGCGTAAAAATCGAAAGTCGAACCAAGTTTATCATAAAGAACAAATTGTCAGCTTTAATTTGCGTGGTCGTCGGTACTCTAAAAGTGTACCAGTCAAGAGTTATGGTCAAAATGTCAGGACGAGGTATCTCGTCCTCCTTGCTACGATAAAAACCTCGTTTGCACGAGATATGTCAGGATACTGGTCCAGAGGATTAAATAATTTGCATAATTCATCGTACCAAGCGATGAATGGTGACATTCTGTTGGACTTAATTCGAATATTACATAAATTATTACTAAGAATTTCAAAAACAACTGGTTTGGGTTCGGAAAAAGAAATTTAACAAAAAAGTGCTTCCCTTAATTTAAATGATGTCACCTAGAATCGTGCAGGCCATAAGGTTGATCCATATATAAGGTAGGGAGACCGGAACAAAATGGACATAGTTTATGTTTAATGCTGAATATCTCAATATTTATGAACAATAATAAAATTACTGCAATGCATTTATGTTCTTTAACTATTCAACTATACATTGCACTTGGTTTAAGACAAAAGCAAATTTTAAGTGAGAACTTAAAACGTAAAATAATTAATTGTGCCCGTTGACCCTTGTATACCGTAACTATCAATGGTTTAAGATTTTATTTTTAAATATTTATAAAACATGTGTCTCCTTGTCTTTAATAAACTATTAACAATTTTGTTCTAATTATAAGGGTTCTTTTTAGTTTTAATAATTTGCTTTTCTAGTTTTATCTCACTTTAAGGATTTTAATTTTAATTATTTACTTTAGATGATTGCTTCTAACAGCAAATTGTAGACGAGATTTTTAGAGTGTCTCATACATTCTTTAACAAAAAATCTACTATATTTATTAGAACAACAGAAACAACTACTCTGCGGGAAAATAGCCCTCCCAGCATTAGATTACACTGTTAATTCATAAAATATGTAAATATAATTAGCATTGAAAATTCAAACATTTTTCGTATTTATCCTGCAAGTTTCTCGTAAACTTGTTAAACGGATAAAAAATGTTACGTCCTGCTTTTAATCTTTACATTTATAATATTAAACAACCTATATATTTCTTGCTTTGAAGAGGTAGACTCTTCTCTATAAGAATGAGCCTTACATATAAATACAGTGAAAAACTAATAATACGATGTAATAGGTTTAGCAGAAACCTACTTTAAAATGGTTTTCCCTTTATTGCTAAAAAGAAATTTCAATTTGCAGGATAAATACAAAAAATGTTTGAATTTTCAATGCTAATTATATTTACATATTTTATGAATTAACAGTGTAATCCAATGCTGAGAGGGGTATTTTTGTTGTTCAAATGAATATAATAGATTTTTATTAAAGAGTGTATGGAACACTCTAAATATGTAACATTTTTTATCCGTTTAACAAGTTTACGAGAAACTTGCAGGATAAATACGAAAAATGTTTCAATTTTCATTTTATCAAAGATAGACGTTCAAATCATTTTTAAGAAACGAATGTTCGTATTAACATCGTACAAACATTCCAATATTTAATTATTTACAATACCATTTTGACGTGCGCAGGTTGCATACTTTATGATTAATTCCTATTTAATCATATCAAATCACGACGCACGCTCGTTAATTTTTATACACGTACACGTACATATGGCCATGTACATGTATGCCTCGACTGCAATCATACCCACAATATACGCGCGCTATCGTTTCGCGAACGTCGCCGTCCGCGCCAGACACGGACGGCAAGCAAGTTACCCCGCCGTCCGCTCGAGCAGTGGACTACAAGAGAATTTGCGGAAACGCCGCCGTCTGCACTAGAGGTGGACTATAGAGAGAGTAAGCATCAAGTGACGCACAGCACGAACTCAGCGCACGCGACGCAGCCACCAGTCGCCAACAAAATCCAGTCCTTAATGAAGTTAAATAAATCTCCAGCGCGGGGCGAGGAAAGGAGCTAGCGTTTTTATTTACATTTTCGCTTAGTACTCAAAATCGTTGTTCTCATTCGTTCTAAAATTTTGCGTCCTCGATCTTTAATACTTTTCCAATATTTTGCATTATTTTTCATTTCGTTCTTATCATTTTTTAAAAAATCGGACTCTAAGTTTATTATCAGTTTACAAGCTGCTCTTATAAGAGCCCGTGTATAAGTGTCAAACTTTTAAGTCAATTATCTTTAAAACGGTAATGGCTTATTGAAGAATTCATAGAAGAATGACATATTAAATTTTCAGAAACATCTTCATTTTGACTTCACTATCGAACCTCCTTAAAAGCCCAGCAGGGAGTAGACAGAAAAATCAGTACTTACTGGGACCCCGTCTCCCATGCACTAGTAACCAGTCGTCAATTACTATCCGTGCGTTTGCACAGTAAATTTTATTACTCAATCCGTATCTCCATTGTTTCTGGATAATTTACCAACCAATATAAAAATATTTGGTAGGGTCGATTTGGAAAAATAGCACTTGTGTTCGTCATATTGGATCTGCCATTTAGAATTTTGAAAATCTGACAACGGATCAAAAACCAAAATTATTTTGAATCTTTGCTCCAAATAGTATCAACAGAAAAATTGTCCAACCATAGGGTATCAAAAGATGGAAGTTATAGTAGTCTCTGTAATGCATCGCTTTACTGACATTTTAAATGTGATCTCTTATAGTTTGATGTAATTTAGTTCAGGTAATATACGTTATAGGTACTTATACGCACTTTTATATGAAAACTAACATGAAAATTTTTAATTATCGTTGTCGTAGCACTTCTAAGTACATTCTAGTCAATAGTTATGCTGAATTGAAATTTATAGAAGACTGCCAAGAGATAGTCGAAACCTTTTCCATATTACTTTGTATGTAGAGATTTTCCATCATATGTTTCCCAAATATCACTGTTTAAAAAAATGTCGTTTTCGTATATAACAAAAGAAGGAAATTAGCTTATAAAAAATTTCGTGTCGGGAAAGATAAATAATTTTATTGTCTTTCAAAAGCATTTACACTCAGTCCTGGCCATGTATCTTATGAAGAGTATCTAGATACATGAAAAGATACACAAAGTATCTTTTTTCAGCAACTACTATGCAGAAAATCTACGAGGCACACCTGTATCTTTGTCAAAAGTATCTAAAATACTTGAGTATTTAGATATGTATATCGGAGCGACTCATTCGGAGTGCGTAAAATACAAAATCGAAAATAAAAGGAAAAGTAAAAGAATTATAAAGGGTATTATAAATTATAAACTTAAAATTTAAAAAAATAAGAATTGTGGTTAAACAAAAGTTATTTATAAAATATAATTTTATTTTTTTGTTAATATTTTTGTACACTTTTGTTATTTTAATTTTAATTCAAAATTTACGTTCATTATTAATTACAGCTAATTTTATGATTTAACATGCTTGTGACGTTAAACTACTTATGTACATAATTATAATTGATTCGTTATAAAAAAAATAAATATATATGATTAATACTAATAGTCGCGATACAGGTTGTCGTCGTGCGTCTGGCGATCGGTGATTCTGTAATCAGTCTTCATGAGTGGCGAGCTCTGTTGCCACGAGTACGGCACAATGTTGCTCGCCAGGTCCAGAAGATCGCGTCCGCGGTAGTTAATCTTCTTGTTCTCGTCGTTTATCGGCCCAGCCGTCCAATCGATGTAGTATGTCCGCTGAAATGAGTATTTATAATTAGTTAGTGCTTCGGTTGTGAAATCGATGGCGTATAACTCAGTGTAAACTACTCGTTATGTCATGCAGGTTCTACAACATGTAAGAGGATATCGCGGGTTGAACGCTTTTCTCTTTCAGAGAATAAAGTGTAACGTTTGCGCAATTAATTTGACTCTCAATTTATTGATCGATAATAAATTTTAATTTTAGATTTTAAGTGTACTAGTGTTTATAAGAATCATAGATATGTAAATAACTAACGCAATCTTACCTGAATGGCTGCCATTCTCTGTCCTATCAAATCAATATCACCATCGCCATCGCAGTCCAGACTGTTCAGCAGTTGCTGAATATCATGATCCACAGTAGACCAGTCGACCTCGTGGTCACCATCGACAATCGGAATCTGCTGCTGATACTACCCGCGATGGCAGTCCAGGCCGTTGAGCAGTTGCTGCTGATTGGTCGTGTTATTATGATCCAAAGTAGACCAGGCCTCGTAGTTGGGAAGTGCGCCGATGTAGCTCAGGTCGACGCTGTAGGACGGGGAGAAGCGCAGGCAGGCGCTGTTGCTGCTGCTGCCGATGCTGCTGCCGATGCCGCTACTGCTGTCGCTTCTGTTGTCGCCGCTGCTGTAACCGCTGTAGCTGCGGCTGGACTCGTTAAACGTCGGGCTGAGCTGACCAGCCGACGGGATAAACTCAGGAGCCAAAGGGTTCAAGTAAAATCCGGACATAATGGTGGTTTTTAGATCGGATTGGAGACGTTCGATGTGCTTCAGTGGTTCAGGAAGGTTTGAGGTGCGAAGCGCTGGGCTGGATCGTTTTATTAGGGGAGATGGGAAATGATTGAGCAGGGGTAGGATTCACTGGCAAAAGGTGCAAGGGTTAAGTTCCTAGAAACTCGACGGAATCTCGTAATGTACTTTAACGGAAGTGAGAATTGTGCGGACAATTATTAGATTAGCTTGTTCCGAGTATAATATGGGGAATTGTGTGCTGTGATGTTAATGAGTATTTTAGTAGGCTTTCGATTATTCTTATTTTGATGGTAATAATACCGAACCCGATACCTCAGCTCAAGACTTTAGAATACGGTTACATTCTAAGAAAAATTGTATATTGCTTTCTCAAAGAGAAAACTTTGTAACAATGATTTTTTGAGGCCGTTGAATCAGAATATGTATTTTTCAAAATGTCGATCTTTATGTGTATGTGTGTGTATGTATGTGTATGCGCGTGCATGCGCGTTTGTGCGCGTGCCTGTGTGTATGTAAGTAAAACTGTTGAATACTTTCCTCGAACGATTTTTCAAATGGCATATACCGGCTTAATACACGGTGTTTTTTCTCGATATTTACAGAAAACAGCAAAGTATACGAAAATATTTTGCTGTCGAATACTTGCCGTACTCTTATAATGACAAATTGAAATCTAAAAAATAAAAAACTTTGCCAACTGCCTTGACAATGTGCTTTCTCAAAGTTATATTAATTATACTGTAACTAATATGTATAAGACTTATTTCTCTGGAACATTCAAACGCAAAACATTTTACCCTTCAATATTTTATACTTTTCGTATACGTATTTATATATTTACCATTTTTCTCAGAATCAACTTAACAATATAGCTTGAAATTGAATGATAATATAAAAGCTTATAAGGTTTATGCGTACGTTTTGTTATTAATTGAAAACCACACGTATAAGTATCATAAAAGTTCTTTTACAAACATTACAATGATGCCAGTGGTGGGCAGTATTTAAATACATGTATAAATACGCGTATTTTCACATACGTTTATTTTCAAAAAGTATTTCAAAAATACTTGTATTTTAAAAAACATTCAATTACTTGTGTTTTCAAAATACTCGTGTTTTTAAAATACAAGCAACTGAAAATAATTATTATTCAACAAAGTATTTCTTGAAAAGCTTTAAATATACTTAGAAAAGTAGTTGAAAATTCTTGTATTTAAAATACTTAGAACATTTAAAAGGGAGAGTTAGAAAGTTTGTTATGTAACTTTGTCGCTGATATGAAAGTTCTGATCTTGTTCAATAACTACCGTGCGTGTGCGTGATTTAACCTTATCCGATTGTGCTCGCCGTCTTTTCGGATTACAGGTTCAGTTACCTAATGCTGTAAATAGTCTATTTATCTGTTTACGCTATCTTAAATGTTAATCAATAATTAATATCTATCCTATTTATGTAAATAATTATTGTGCAGTATGTAAAGATATAGAAAAATATCTTTAACATGGGTTCGAAGCACTCCGAAAACGAGTCACTGCTCATGACTCTTTCAGAGAGTTTTTATATTTAGTTCTTCGTAAGAGCTCTCTTATTATGAGCTTGAAATAATCGCTCTGAGAAAAAGCGATACACTAAAGAATTTTTGATGTATCACTCGTAGAAAAAGAGTTCTCAAAAGATCGCTCCAAAAGACTGGAAACGCCTGTCAAAATTTGGTCAGCTCGCAATACGCATTGGCCTTAGGCTTGTGCTTGCTCGCCTTCGACTCGTATTGCAAACCTTACACGCGGGTGATGGTACACATTATACTATTTTATAATCTATTCTATTCTTTCGCATAGGTTCAAAAAATGTCTCATTTATTTTAGACCATAAATTGGGTTTAAACATAGTCAAAAATATTAACTTTTGTCCATTTATAGTTGAAAATTTTCCTGAATTTTATAATATAATATATAATAGATTTTATACTATGCATTATATACATTAAAAAATATTTAAATCAACAGTATTGTTTCATAATCTATGGTATACTTTTGCATAAGTTTAAATTACAAAATTTAAATATATACATTAGGGTGATTAAAAATTCCCAAAAGTTTACCTCAAATGTAAGGTTTGTTAATGAGCACTTATTGTAACGGATAGAAGCAGTGTACATTTTTTGCAAAAATTAAAATCAATATGTTTAAATGAATTTATAAAATGTAATGAAATTATTAAGAATGATTTAATAAATGTAATTATAAAAGAATAAGAAAATTCAAGAATGAAGCTACTTCGGTTATTAGCATAAAGAACTGATAAAATGTTTGTTTAAGCATCTGAGGGCCGACGTTGGTCTTCATGAAAAACTAATGGTTAGAAACAATTGTGCTCCGAAGGGCCATTTGGCCATTTTTGTTGGTAAAACCTTTGAAGCTTAAATTTTTCTAGTCATCGGTTTTTCATGAACATTGGCACATAAGGGTTTTTGAGGACACTGATTTCAAATCATTTGTCAGATTTTTTACATTAAAAATGGCGAATCCAATATGGCAAACGAAAGTGCCATTTGTAGGAAACGGCTGTACCAAATATTTTTCTTTTGGTTAGTAAATAATCTAGAAACAATAAAATTTACAGTACAAACCACTTTTTTAATAATCATGTTAAGACTCACTGTGTAAAGTCATTCATCGTTTCAGTTATCGATCGCCGTGATCCGGCCGTATATCGTGAGTTACACACACGATTTCTTGTACCTAATATCCTACATAGTTACAGATCTCAAAGAAACAAAACTTTTTTGTATTTAACACTTTTGACAATAACATCACTAAAACCGAGATCACTAGAGAAAAAGAACAATATTGCTGTTTAAAAATGTTTAAAATTAGTTTGTTGCCTTCTTTAATCATGACAAATCAAGTTACCGAAGCTTTAATGTTTTTGGACAAAATAGAAAGATGTTTATTACATCAGTGGCGAACCAGCTTAAATATTACATTATAAAAGTATTTTTCATTAGGTTCTTTAGATCTAAAGCAGTGATATATGATAACCACAAGACAACGGAATTGACATTCTTGCCAATTAATGTCTATTATCCCAAGTTAGTGATCATTTTTGCCTATTTGAGTTTATATGCCACAAATACATTTTGGTTTTCAACCCTTAGCGAGATACAATGGATACGCCACCGTAATATTACACTTTCGTAGTCAACTCTCTAACTTTTAAACTGTTCAACAGATCTGATGAATTTCAACGGCATATTTTGTTGCCTATTTATTGTTTCAAGATATTGCTATCCTTATTACCCAGAATCAACCCCTAACCGTAAAAATCAACCCCCATCATATTACTGAACAACCAAATTGGGAAAAACTTACACAACGACTACAGTACTACTGGATATTTTGTTGCTAATTTGTGGTTGAGTTTATGTGCCACAAACACATTTTTGTTTTCAACCCTCAACGTGATACAATGGATACGCTGACAACAATTGTGTCCACAATAACTCTTCAAGGAAATCATGTTACTAGCTGAAAAATTTCAGATGTATACGGCAATGCTCAACTTAGAAGTGATTAGGCTTTGAAACGGTCGTTAATACTCAGAATCAACCCCTAACCGTGAAAATCAACCATCATCATATTACAGAGCAACCAAACCAGGTAGAAATTGCATAGCGACTAAAGCACTAGCGCATATTTTGTTGATAATCTGTGGCTGAGTTTATATGCCACAAAAGCAGTTTCCCGTGTAGAAAAAATTTAATTGTAAAAGTATGGAAAAGAAAATCATTGGCCATTAGTTGTTGGTACCCACGAAACTTTCTTGTAAAACAGTGGCAATGACACGGAGCTACATTATTATCATAAAAAAATAATTTGAAAATTCAAGGGGAAATTCACAAATTTGTGGAAAAACCTGGCATTTTCATTATTGATACAGTTTTTTAGAAACACTTAAAATTTCCCATGAAAAATCGATGAATTTTTTCATTGCAAATTTTTTGAGTTTCGAAGAAAAAAGGGGAATAAAATGAAAATCCCACTATTTTTCAACGATTCATTATAATTTTTCCACTGAAGATTGTGACTGAACAAGTAGAAAAATTTATGATTTACTTGAAGCGTTTTATTTAGAAAAAAATTCACGACAATGCCCGTAATTTGTTCACTGTTAAATTTTTTACAACTTTCAATGAAAATAATTATTTTTTTAGTCATTCGAATTTGGTCTGTTTGACAACATTTTATCATATACAAATAAATCATGTTAGGTACTATAATTTCAAGTACTCTTTACCATACACTACTTTATGTTTTAGTTATAGTTACAATTTTTAAGTAAAGAATATAAAAAAAATTAATTGAACCCGAAAACTCCTAAATAGATTAGTATTTTTATAATAAGCTATAGTAAAAAGATTCTCTCAGCGTGTAAGTCGAAATAGTCAACGTGAGGAAAACAGACTGCATTTAAAAAAAAACGTAAAAATAAATAACGTAGTATTAACTTAAGAAGATGGTTATACAAAATTTGTGTAATTTACCTAAAGCATTTCAGTAGAATAAATTGACGGCTACTCCTCGCTTAGCACAAGTAACTACCTCTGACTCATTCAATTCTTCTACTTAATGACTAAGACATTCTTTATAAATCAGCGATAAATACAAATATTAATGTATTACGTGAACGGATTTGTCATCAGGGCAAACATGAAAGTTTTCAAAGTTTGAAGCAACTTGAAGCTGTTTATTTACATTATGCTGGCTTAAATACAGCAATGCCTTGATAGTTGTCGATTTATATTTTTGTGATGTAGATTAGGATTTTTACCTGCCACGTGACTGAGGATACGAAACATTTACGCTGGTTGCGCAGATATCCCCAACGTTCGAACGTAATAAAATAAATAAAATAAATTTTTCGAACTTTTTAGTAAAAGTTTTAGTAGAGAAATTAAAATAAATCGTTGGAAAATCATGGGATTTTCATTATATACCCATTTTTCTTCAAAATTCAAATTTATTGATTATTTATGGGAAATTTTTAGTGTTTCTAAAAAAACTGAATTCAAAATGAAAATTTCCAGGCTATTCCCACAAATTTGCGAATTTTCACATAAATTTTAAAATTATTTTTATGTGGTTAAAATGTGGCTCCGTGTCATTAACCACTGTTTTACAAGAATTTTCCCAGAGTACTAACAACGAATTTCCAATGAAAATTTTTATAATACTTTAACAATGAAATTTTTCCTACGTGGGTTTGTTTTCAATCCTTAATGCGATTCAATATATACGGTACCGTAATATTACATTAGCGTAGACAACTCTCTAACCTTTAAACTATTCAAAATATTTAAAAAATATTAACGGCATATTTGTTGCTAATTTGTTGCGTCAAGGTATTGAAGTCATTATTACCCAGGATCAACCCCTAACTGTCTCGCACACACCACACATACACACACGCGCGCGCGCACGCACCCACACACACATACACACATGTGCTGCCCTTCGAGGGTGTGTGTGGCAACAGCCCGAGACGGACGAGACGGACGAGCCCGAGTCGACGAGGAACTTCACGCCAGTCCTGCGGTCAAAGACGTGAAGGCGGACTTCCCGCCGGGTCCGTTATTATCTTGGCTACTAATTGACGTAATGTAAACTTTTTTTAAATACGAAAAAAAAAGCTGCTATCTAATTGTGCATGAATCATTTTGCTACGATGACAAATAAAAAACTTATTTCGTTTGTTTATAAGAAAAAAATACTAAATTTTCATTTGTTTTTCTCTGGTTTAATTTTGAAAAATCGATTATCTTGAAAATGTTCATTATAGTACAAGTTTCAAAGAGTAAAATGCGCCCCTGCTACATGCTGTGTGACTTAAAATATAGTACCTTCAACTCTTTATGAATAATAAGAGATAAGAAAAAATGATCTTTATAGATAAGTGAAAAAAAGGTGAGTTTTGACGGTTTTTATTTTTTTGCAAATTAACTAATTAATCAATTTTAACTCAATACATTTTATATACACAATAGTTTTCTATACAATCGTTACTTTTTTCTTAAAATGTGAAAAACGTTTTATTTTTAACTTTTTTGATTTTATAAAATATGTTTCCCAAATTTTTGGGCGTCTCAAGTGTACACATTTCAATGTTTATTGCCTTCTAAACCATAAACTGTAACGAAACTGAAAATAACATTTACTTTACTAAAAAAGGTCTATTTGACTGGCCTATAAATTACCCGGTTGAAAGACTTTCATAAAAACTAATAAAAATGGTTCTTCATGAGGGTTATGGTGTGTATTTGCACCCGAAAAATCCTATTAAAATCAATTCTAAATAAATTTTTATAGGTATTTATAAGTAATACCAGATTCACTTTTGTCTGTTTCTTTTTCGTTTTAATAAGAATAATTTTAAACCAAAAACAGGATCCTTTAAAAATTAAAACTTACTTGTAGAAGCGTGGATGTATAGATAGATGCGTAGGAGGACGTATACGTACCGTGGATGTATGATAAATACGTGGTTGAAGGGATAAATACGTAGCTGGAAGGGGGATGAATGGATGTGTCGGTGAACGAGCGAAAGTATGGGTGGATGGGTGAATGCATGGGTGGATAGATAGAATTGTGGGTGAATGGATAATTGCGTGGGTGGAGGGATAAATGCGTGGGTGAAGTGGTGAATACATTAGTGGATATGTGAATGGATACGTGGTGGATAGATGGATAGATGGATAGATATATAGATATATTCTTTATTTCGATGTGACATAAAAAAAGTATTTAAAATACATAATATTTATTTTACAATTCACAGTCGTCGTAATTGTTCTTGAATAACATAGTCTTGTAATCACAGCTCGTCATAAAATCGTGTTTATCACATATCGTCAATGGTTAAAATCGCTCGTCAAATAGTTCAAAATTAATAGCATACGCACAACGTATAAATGATATATATATATATATATATATATATATATATATATATATATATATATATATATATATATATTGCGTTGAAGGTTTAAAATACTCATGCACAATTCCGTCACATTTATACAACCATTCATGCTAATAAATATATTCATACTTAGCAAAAATATAATCAATTAATAAAAGAATAATTAATTAAATAAATAAATTAGGACAGATACATCAAATTTAGTTACAAAACACAGAAAACGACACGCACATTCACGCGCTTAAATTGGTTGGTCACCGCTCTGCTGTCTGGGATATCTTTTTAAAGCTGTTTTAAATTTTCATAAAGACGGAAGATATCTCACACCACAGGGGAGGGTATTCGAGAATCGCAAATTTTGGGCTCTAACCGAGTAAAGACCCGTATCAGTACGCTATCCCGGAACCGAGAGTTCTTTTACTCCATTCCTACTGGAAGTTCTGGCTGTGTTCGTACCAAAGAGAGCCGCAACGTACGGAGGTTGTGCCATATTAATCGCTTTGTATAATAGGTACAACCAGTGCACATTCAAGCTGCTTTCGCAATACCTCGGTGGTGCACGAACGAAAATATCGTAGGCTATAAAGAACATGATTAACCTTCTTTCCTAACGCATCAACTTGCAATTTCTATGTGAATTTAGAGTCCATAACAACACCGAGGTTTGTAACAGTATCAACAAAAGGCACCTATACGTCGCACAGTGGGGGGAATCGATAAATTCTGTGCCAAAATCGTAGAACTTTTGATAGGAACAAGCTATTTTGATGAATCTTGCTCGAGCTTGTAGCTAAATATCTATAGATTAGAGGAAAAATATGCAGACTGCTTAAACATTATTTTATAACCTCTAAAAATTGCTAGAAATCTGTCATTTTTCAGTAAAATCTATATTTTTAATTGTAACTTACATTAGAAATAATCTATTTTGATGAATCTTGCACGAGCTTGTTGCTGAATATCTATGAATTAACAGAAAAATATGCAGAAAGCTTAAAGATTATTTTATAACCTCTAAAAACTTCAAAAAAGGTGTCATTTTTCAGACTTTCATTCGAAATAATCTATTTTGATGAATCTTGATCGAGCTTGTTGCTAAATATCTATAGATTAGAGGAAAAATATGCAGATAGTTTAAAAATTATTTTATAACCTCTAAAAATTGCTAGAAATGTGTCATTTTTCAGTAAAATCTATATTTTTAATTGTAACTTACATTAGAAATAATCTATTTTGATGAAGCTTGCACGAGCTTGTTGCTAAATATCTATGGATTAGAGGAAAAATATGCAGATAGTTTAAAGATTATTTTATAATCTCTAATAATTGCTAGAAGAGTGTCATAATTCAGACTTTCATTAGAAATAATCTATTTTGATGAATCTTGCTCGAGCTTGTAGCTAAATATCTATAGATTAGACGAAAAATATGCAGAAAGCTTAAAGATTATTTTATAACCTCTAAAAACCGCTAGAAAGGTGTCATTTTTCAGGCAAATCTCTATTTTCAATTATAACTTTAATTAGAAATAATCTATTTTGATGAAACTTGCACGAGCTTGTTGCTAAATATCTATGGATTAGAGGAACAATATGCAGATAGTTTAAAGATTATTTTATAATCTCTAATAATTGCTAAAAGAGTGTCATAATTCAGACTTTCATTAGAAATAATCTATTTTGATGAATCTTGCTCGAGCTTGTAGCTAAATATCTATAGATTAGACGAAAAATATGCAGAAAGCTTAAAGATTATTTTATAACCTCTAAAAACCGCTAGAAATGTGTCATTTTTCAGGAAAATTGTTTTTTGGATTGTAATTACTAAAATAATTTCTTTTTGTCTACTTTCAGTAACTTTTTGTACATTTTAGTCAACTAACAATAGTCCTATGATTAGAAATTATGCAGAGTAAAACAGAGTTCAAAAAATCGTGGAAAAATTGGTTAGGATATCCAATTTCAAATATACTTCGTATTCTGGTTTTGAAAACTCAATTTAGAGTTTAAATTTCTCAAATATTTCATATATATACCATAAATAAAGTTTTATAACCTTGAAATATAGAAATGTAACAATATTATTATTATTATTATTATTATTATTATTATTATTATTATTATTATTATTATTATTATTATTATTATTATTATTATTATATTTACTATTAATATCAATATTATTACTACAATATAAAGGGTTACTAATACTCTTCTATTATTATAATTGTATTAATAACTTTATATTCCTCCTATCAAATGCAATTTTGATTAATTTAATATTGTAATAAAATATTCTTTGAATAAATTAATTTTAGCGATATTCTTTTTGAAGCATAAATTTATATACTACAAAAGCAATAAATCGTTAAGTAATAGAAAACATGATTTAAAAATATCATTCATTACAATAAATAAAATTAATGATTACTGTGTCTGCTACATAAAATATTATATAATTGAAATGCCTTATTCAAAAATGATAATCTTTATCTTGACGATAAGTAATAATTTATACATACTTTTATAGAAAACGATGAAATATATATATTTATATACATATGTGTATATAAACAACAAAAGAGGAAACAACAAAAGAACTTTAATATAGTGTAAATTTTCTCATAATTCATACTAACATAATTTAGTAGAAACCTTTTTAGAATGTGCATTAAGTATCACCATAGCAACGAATTATACATGTAAATAATTGTTAAAAAGATAAAAAGCTTCATTTCGCTACAAATTTTGATGAGGTATTCTCTATATCATTAATTGTTTTATCAAGATATTTTATGATTTTATATCATAATCATAATACTAATTAAATAATTATAATTTATGTATATGATTTAATACATAAGGTCATACGGACATAAATTAGCCTACGTAAGTATATCTCTCTTTTTATCTACAATAAAATATTTTATTTAAATATTTATCTAAAAGCCTCTTATCTTTGACAAAACAAAAAAAAATATAAAAATATACAAAACTTCTGACGTGTTATTTTGAATATATAAAAATAATTTCGACTGACGCGTAATGTGTATATAAAGAATTATAATTAAACTGTAATGTTTGCATTAACTACGTTTTTGTGTTTATTAACTATATACTTTTTTTAAGCATGCTTTTAAAAATATCTAATTGTAATATAACTTGTAAAATAATTAAGTACTATAATTTTGAATTCAACAAAGTAAGATACCTACCGATAAATAAATATCAATCATATAAGCGTAAAACAGGGTTACTTTTTGAAAAACTATAAAAAAGCTTGTCAAAATAATAGGTGAAATAATCTAAGATGCCATATTCTTGATTAATATCCATGTTTGAAATATTATGAGAGATTTGATTTTTAAAATAATAATAAAAGTATGATTTAATCCAAGACTAAATAATAAAATAATAAATTATCTACATACTTCTAATTTATATATTTATTGTTTATTCCTATCTATTTTTGCATTTAAATAAGGTTTAATTATTAATTACCCTATTTAACCTATTTATTTTATTTTATTTTTTTTTTCAAGCGTTTTCATAAATGTGCTTCATAACTTCTGCAGACTTCTGCACTTTAATTATCTTTTGTGCAATATCATCGATAAACGAAGCTCTTAAATTTAATAAATTGAATAAATATAATCTAAAAGTCACATCTATTTTATATTGCATTAAATATGAATGAGAAAATAAATAAATAATAATTTTCAGCATGGCGATCGGAATTTAAATATTTATCGACTATTGGTGCCACTTCTTTGACATTCAAGAAATAAAATTATCATAAAGTATATTTGTTTTACTATAAAATACTTGAATCGATTAAATCAAATTAACCTTAACTTATCTGCTAAATAAATAATTGATATTTTTAACAAAAATAATACATATTCGTGATTCCACCCCTATATCAAAAACAAAAGAATCATTTTTAAAATTACTTGTAAAGTTTCAATTTAATTAAAATTTTTTACACTAAGTAAGGTAATTACCTACATTTCAAGATTTTTTAAAGCCGTTTCGGATCTACTTTATTCTAATGAAAAGTTGGACACTGTTAACCACTGTCCATGCAATTAGAGGATAACGCACGGATAAAATGAGCTGAAATTTTTTTGGAAGACTTTAAAAGCATTAGTTCTCATATGAATGAGGAAATTTTAATCTAAATGAATAAAACCTTTTTTTAAATTAAATTAGTCTAAATAATTAGAAAAAAGATAAAACTTTTTCACTAAAAACATTAAAATTTTATTAGTTTATTGAAAGTAATATTTAAAATCTATAATTAATCAATTTAATTTTTAGTAAGACTTGCATTTTGTTTAAATTATTTAGAATGAAAAATCGATGCGCAGAGGAAAATGATAAAAAGAAGAAACGGGGTCGACCACAAAAAAAGAAAAAGTTAAGTATAAACTCTGGTAGAAAATGTGTACCTATTGCTCAATGCTCCAGACGAACTATGTATAGGCGAGCAAAAATGGTTAGAGAAAGTGTGGAGAATAACTCTACCATTCTTGAGACAGCTGCTAAAATAAGCAAAGCAAATAAACCTCTTGTGATAGGCGATGAGCAAAAAGAAATTACTGCGGAAAATAGTAAGATGTATATAAAACATACACGTGAAAGTGCTTTAGCTTACTTTTTAGAAAATGATTATTCTAAAGAGACTTGGACTGCCCTTTCGCAAGATTGTCGAGAAAGAGGGTGCCCAATCTACCCTTCATACGATACACTTCAATTAGAAATGGCAGAATGCAAACCTTCAGGTTATTGTACTTCTGAAATTGAGGTTAAAGTATCTTTGCAAAATATTTTAAATAAAACCATAGAGCGCCTATGCAATGCAGTTTGTTTAGAGTGGGACCCATTGTCTTTGCGTAATTTAGAATTATTAGTAACTTTGGGATTTGACAGTTCTTCTGGACACGTTAACCCACATCAGAAATACGATCTGGTACAAAATGTAAATAAAAGTCCTCAACAATCTCTGTTTGTTACCAGTGTTGTAATTATCAAATTAATCGATAAAAATGATAAATATTCTTGGACAAATCCTACACCCCAAAGTGTAAGATTTTGTAGACCGCTAAGAATAGCACTTGAAAAAGAAGATGATAAGGCAACGATTACTGAGTTTAATCGATTGCAAAATGAAATCATGAACCTTGTGCGTCATAGTTTTAAATTATCAAATGAAAAAGTAGCTAAAGTAAAATATAGTGTATCTCAAACATTATTCGACGGAAAATGCGTTAATACCATAATTGGAAATAATGCTACAAGCCGTTGTCCGATGTGCCTAGCCACTTGCCATCAATTCAATAATTCAAGATCCGACTTTACTCCGAATCAATCATCCCTCCAGTATGGCTTAGGCTTACTACATTGCCAAATAAAAGCTTTTGAACATTTGTTGCATATATCTTACCGTAAAACGGTTGGAACATGGGATATACGAGAACATCTCAAAGGTAAGATTTTGCAATAAAAATTAGAAGCATAAATATTAAATTGATACTCTTGAATTCACGAAGCTATACGTTTTAAAAGCTATTAGTTTCCAAATGTCATGCAGCCAAAAAAACCATTAACCCATCAGCTCATGCATTATTCTTAAACTACACAGTCCTACAAAAATTTTGCACAACCAAAGCCTGTATATAGCTTTCCGAAGCATTTTTGAAGCTAAAACCAAATACGGCCTCAGAATTGCCATTATACGTCAGGATTTTAAGATATCCTAAATTAAAAATACAAAAAACGCGATTGCTTGCTATATTTAAGGTTATGTAATATCGCCAAATTCTTTTTGCTTCCTCCTAAGAGAAAGCTTTGTAATAGTAAAATTTTCAGTTTCTCTAAAACTGCGTAAAAACGCACTTAGAGGTGTTTGGAGTTCGAATAATGCGTTTTTAGAAAATGTCCGTGCGGATGGCTGTGTGTGTGTGCGTGTGTGTGTGTGTATGTACGTATACCGTAATATCTCCGGAACTATACAGTCGATGTTATTGAAATTTGGCATTCGTAAACCCCAAAACACTAAAATCTCTAAACCCCAAAACTCCTAAACCCCAAAACACTAGAAATCCAAAATGCTAAAACCCCCAAACTCCAAAATCCTTAAACCCAAAAATCCCAAAACCCTTAAACCCCAAAACCCTTAAGCCCCAAAGCCCCAAAACCCTTAAGCTCCAAAATCTCAAAATCCTTAAACCCCAAAACCCCAAAAAGGAAATTCTAAAATGCTTAAACTCCAAAACCTCAAAATCCTTAAACCACAAAACCCCAAAAAGGAAATTCCAAAATGCTTAAATTGCAAAAGCCGCAAAATCATGAAATCCCTAAACCCTTAAAGGGGTTTAAAGGTTTTGGGATTCTGGGATTTAAGGATTTTGGAATTTAAGGATTTTGGAGTTTAAGAGTTTTGCGGTTTAAGGGTTTTGGGATTTAGGGGTTTAAGGGTTTTGGAGTTTAAGAGTTTTGCGGTTTAAGGATTTGGGGTTTAAGGGTTTTGGGAATTAGGGGTTTAAAGGTTTTGAGATTTTGGGATTTAAGAATTTTGGAGTTTAAGGATTTTGGGGTTTTAAGGGTTTTGGGGTTTAAGGGTTTTGGGGTTTAAGGGTTTTGGGGATTAAGGGTTTTGGGGTTTGAGGCTGTAGGGTTTAAGGGTTTTGGGGTTTTGTGATTTAAGGGATTTGAGGTTTTGGAGTTTAAGGATTTAGGGATTATGGGGTTTAAGGGTTTTGGGGCTTTGAAGTTTTGGGGTTTAAGGGTTTCGGGATTTTCGAATTTAAGGATTTTGGGAGTTTGGGGTTTCGGAATTTTGGGATTTAAGAGATTTGGGGTTATGGAGATTAAGGATTTAGGGATTATGTTGTTTAAGGATTTTGGGGCTTTGGATTTAAGGGTTCAAGGGGCTTTGGGGTTTAAGGATTTTGGGGTTTAAGGATTTTGGGGTTTAAGGATTTTGGGGTTAAAGGGATTTGGAGTTTTGGAGTTTAAGGATTTAGGGATCATGGGGTTTAAGGATTTTGGGGCTTTGGAGTTAAGGGTTTAAGGGGCTTTGGGGTTTAAGGGTTTTGGGGCTTTGGGGTTTAAGGATTAGGGATTATGGGGTTTAAGGGTTTTGAGGGTTTTGGAGTTCAAGGGATTTGGGGTTTAAGGTATTTGGGGTTTAAGCGTTTTGGGGATTAAGGGTTTTGGGGTTTAAGGGTTTTGGGGTTTAGGGGTTTTGGGGTTTAGGGGTTTTGGGGATTAAGTGTTTTGGGGATTAAGAGTCTTGGGGTTTAAGGCTTTTGGGGCTTTGAGTAATTACTGGTTTAGTGTTGTATTGGTTTAGTGTTGTATTGGATATGAGTCTATATAAGAGCTTATGAGTTTATGAATTCAAGGATTGTCTTACAATCATAATTTGAAAATCCGTATATATGAATTAGAAGAGTTGAAAGGTGGTAAGGATTCAATATTGCTCTATTTTCTTCTAAATCTTTTTATGCGAATTAACTTGGTTTTGTATAAAACTTATGATTGTATTATACTTCTTAGATAAAAGATTAAAAGAGTTAAAAGATTATTTTATTTAGCATAAAGACTAATAAAAGTAATAGCTCAGTCATTAATTCCATTTAATTAATTTCTTTCAAGCATTTAACAAATACAAATTCATTTACCATATATTTTTTACGAATTCAGATAAATTTGAAAGAAGAAAAGCGATTGTTCAAAATAGGATTCACGAAAAGTTTGGAGTCAAAGTTGATCAAGTTATTCCAGGTCATGGGACCTCAAATACAGGTAATTTGGCGAGAAGATGTTTCGATGAACCCGAATTATTCGCACAAGCATTAGAGATAGATCAGGAACTAGTAAAAAATATTGCAGTAATTATAACAGTATTTCGATCTAAGAAAGAGGTAATTTTGGATTTGTTTGAAGCCTTTTGTAGAGAGACTTACGCCTTACATTATCAAATGTATTCATGGGCCCGCATGAGTCCATCTCTACACAAATTGCTTTGGCATGGATGTGAAATTGCTCGACAGTTTCGTTTACCTATGGCATTTTATGCTGAAGATGCAAATGAATCATGGCACAAGTTATACAGGAACAATATGACATCTCATGCGCGACAAAATAGTCGATCGAATAGAATACTTGATGTATACAATCGAGCAATTTTTCTGACAGATCCTAAGATTTCCCTTGTTCTAATTAACAAAAGACTAGTGCAAAAGAATTATAAGAAACTATCATCTTGTGTAAAAAGATTTCTCTTAGAAGGGTAAGTACAGTGCAATAAATTTAATTTATCAATCTTTTCAGATATTGACTTTTTAGCTTCGGTGGGCTCAAAATTTATGCTTTTAGTTTTTACAATTTTATGACTTCGAGAATGTTAAATTCTTTAGATTAATTCACACTTGTCAATAATAAGATTTTGAATTTTTGATCTTAGTAGTTAAATGTTGTTATTTTTGCAGTTAGCCCAAAGTAAAGTTGAGGTTTGTAAATCAAAGTTTTAAGTTTTATTATTTACGATCATTGCAAATTGCTTAGCAATAGGTAATTTGATATAAACTTTTTGGTTTCATTACTAAGACCCCCATTATTAATAAGATAGGTTTAACGTTTAAGTTCATGAGTATTACTGCAGTTATTTGCTTAGCTCTGTTAGTCAAAATTAGGATTCTATAGTTTAAATGTTATTTTTATAATTTGCTTGATTAAGGCAAATTGTGTTTAAAGTTTCTATTCTAAAGTTGAAATGATTTGAAATATTTTTCAATTAGCAATATCAATTAGGGCTTTTTAATATTTTAATTATTGTTTTATCCTTTGCCTGTAATTACTTTATTTGATTAACTTATTCTAATGTTGCAGGGAATCCAGTGGTGAAAGCGATAGTGACATAGATGATACTTCAAGATAAAATGAAAAGTTGAAATAATTTAATTTTATATCTGTGAATGAATCAATTCATGTAAAT
Organism: Gastracanthus pulcherrimus; assembly: GCA_949152435.1. Classification (NCBI taxonomy): domain Eukaryota; kingdom Metazoa; phylum Arthropoda; class Insecta; order Hymenoptera; family Pteromalidae; genus Gastracanthus; species Gastracanthus pulcherrimus. Next base: position 142,176,384 of record OX424574.1, on the reverse strand, counting down.
ATATTATCTAACGATTTATTGTCTTCCTAGTATATGAATTCATGCTTTCATAGGAATATCGCTAAGCTTAATTTGTTCAAAGAATATTTCATTACAATACTAAATTAATCAAAATGGCATTTGATAGGAGGATTTTAAAGTTATTAATACAATTATAATAATAGAAGAGTATTAGTAATACTTTATATTGTAGTAAGAATATTGATATTAATAGTAAATATAATAATAATAATAATAATATTGTTACATTTCTATATTTCAAGGTTATGAAACTTTATTTATGGTACGCACACACACACACACACATATATATATATATATATATATATATATATATATATATATATATATATCTGGAATATTCGACAAATTTAAATTCTAAATTGAGTTTTCGAAACCAGAATACGAAATATATTTGAAATTGGATATCCTAACCATTTTATCCAAGATTTTTCGTACTCTGTTTTACTCTGCATAATTTCTAATCATAGGATTATTGTCAGTTGACTAAAATGTACAAAAAGTTACTGAAAGAAGTAAAAAAGAAATTATTTTAATAATTACAATCCAAAAAAACGATTTTCCTAAAAAATGACACATTTATAGTAATTTTTAGAGATTATAAAATTATCTTTAACCTTTTTCATATTTTTTCTTTAATCTATAGATATTTAGCAACAAGCTCGAGCAAGATTCATCAAAATAGATTATTTCTAATTGAAGTTATAATTGAAAATAGAGATTTTCCTGAAAAATGACACCTTTCTAGCGGTTTTTAAAGGTTATAAAATAATCTTTAAGCTTTCTGCATATTTTTTCTCTAATCTATAGATATTTAGCAACAAGCTCGATCAATATTCATCGAAATAAATTATTTCTAATTAAAGTTATAATTGAAAGTAGAGATTTTCCTGAAAAATGACACCTTTCTAGAGGTTTTTATAGGTTATAAAATGATCTTTAAGCTTTCTTCATATTTTTCGTCTAATCTATAGATATTTAGCAACAAGCTCGAGCAAGATTCATTAAAATAGATTATTTCTAATGAAAGTCTGAATTATGTCACTCTTGTAGCAATTTTTAGAGGTTATAAAATAATCTTTAAGCTTTCTGCAAATTTTTCTGTTAATTCATAGATATTCAGCAACAAGCTCGTGCAAGATTCATCAAAATAGATTATATCTAATGTAAGTTACAATTAAAAATATAGATTTCACTGAAAAATTACAGATTTCTAGCAATTTTTAGAGGTTATAAAATAATGTTTAAGCAGTCTGTATATTTTTCCTCTAATCTATAGATATTTAGCTACAAGCTCGAGCAAGATTCATCAAAATAGCTTGTTCCTATCAAAAGTTCTACGATTTTGGCACAGAATTTATCGATTCCCCCCACTGTGCGTCGTTCTGAAACTCAATGCCGGGCAAATCAAGCTCTTGTAACCGATGGATGTTGTGTTCCGAGCCAAAAATGATCGTTTTTGTTTTGCCGACATTGAGTCGCCGTCCGGACGCATTGGCCCTTTCCGACACTGCCCGCGCAACAGCCGACATACATCTGCTGACCATATAGTGTGGCAGTCGTCCGCGTATAGCAAGTGTTTAACATCACCACCAGTCACTACGTCTTGTAAGTCATTGATGTACAGGCTGAACAGCAAGGGCCCCAGGACTGAAACCTGTGGCACACCCAGATTGGTGGTTAGTCAATCTAATTCTCCATAGTTGTCTGTTATGACTTTCTGCTTACGACCAAAAATATACGATTCAAGGCACTGGAGAACACTCCCGGAAAAGCCAATACATATCAGCTTACGAAGTCATTTAGATGGTGATATAGGGTCAAACGCCTTGCTAAAGTCGAACCGTAAGAATATAGTCATTATTTTCTTTTTGTCATTAATGCCAGTCCAGATGTTCTCATTCAGTTTCAGTAATGCTGTTTGTGTGCTGTGATACTGCATAAAATCGGTTTGCAAAGGATCCAGGATCTTTTTGGATTTTAAGAAATCGGTAATCTGGTCATGTACTATCGTCTTCAGTACCTTGGGGAGAAAGCTCAGTAGTGCTATTGGACTGAAATCAGACAGTGTAGATGGCACTGATGTTTTTTAAGAGGCACTAAGTGAACTTTTCTCCAAGCTTCTGGGAAAACACCTCTGGACAGAGAGGAGTTAAAGACCCTCGCTATGTGGTGACTCACAAACGGGAGAGCCTTAGCTATGACGCTTAGAGGAATACAATCCTCTCTCCTAGCCTGCGACGACAAATGAGCAACAGCCAGGACTACATCCGACACTGTCACTTCTTTGAATGAAAAACCGTTATCACTTGCTGAGTCCAGGATGCTGCTCAAATCAACGTCACCCTCACTCTGAGAGATCGATACACCCACAAAATGTGAGTTCAGCTCGCCCGGTCAGAAGCCATGCAACTATCGTATCCTTAGCATGAGTCCCAAGCCCTTTATTTCCTTCCAAATATCCATTTTATTTTCCAGGGATTCGAAAATTTTATTCTGCATGAAGATCTCTCGCGCACTTTTCCTGCGTTGTTCTGCATCAGCCATGAGAGATTGGTACTCCTGCCAAAATTTTCCGTTTTTGGTGCGTCCGTAGCGTCTGCGTACAGCGTTACGTTCTTTTATTAATGAGCCAGATTAGCGTCAACCCATAGAGGATTTGCTTTATTTTTCGGAATAAAGTGCTTTAATGGCGCAAGTTCATCTATTGCCTACATGAGATTGGCGATGAGCTATCCCAATAAGCTGTCCATGTCATAATTGTCCATGCGCTCAAACGACGACTAGTCACAATTTCTCAGGTACGATAAAAGATCTTCCTGTTTTATCGACTTAAAATCCCTATAACTGAAGCTGCCAGCTTTAGGGGTACTGTTTATTTTAAATTCTATTTCAACATCTATCAGTGTGTGATTACTGTCAAAGGGTGTCGTCTGATTGCTAGCATTTAGCACTACATCATTGTAATCTGGCATAATGTCGTCAATCCACATTTGAGACCCCTTGGTAATGAGTCGCACCATGTTCTACTATTTTTAAATTAAGGTCACCAGCTAATCACCCAACAAATTTTGCATCGTCCGACGTTTTAAATACACGTTTTTTAGATTCGCATTCAGATCACCCTTCAGTATGTTATGGCTAATGTCCTGCGTATATATGGCTAGTTTGTCAATTACATCTGCGTTTTATAAAAATGGTATATGGGGTGGCCGGTAAATTAGAGCAACAAATACGGGGGGATGGGCGCCTTGATGTACGCTACACATTATGCGTAGTAGATGCGAAGCATAAAATAGTGGCGCTAAAACAATTATGTACATTCAGGACTAACCCATCCCAAATTTATTTCTATCTAATCTTATTATTGAATAGCCTTTCATCTCAATGCGATCAATAACGACGTCGAGATAGAGGCGCGTCTCAGCAACTCCAAAGAGGTGGTAATATGGACCAGACAAAAGGTGTTGACGGAGTACATGAATGTGATCCGGAAGGGATGTCAGATTGATAAGTCCTACTCTCAATCCCCCATGGCGACTCTCTCTTTCTCTCTCTCTCTCTCTCTCTCTCTCATGACACGTGCATGTAGTCATTCCGATTGTGGTGGCTGAGTATGCACTTCCGACAGTGTCGGTTAATTTATGTCATTTAGATTGTGAATGCCTTTGTTGTTATTATTATTGTCTGGTGTTGGGAGTGCAGGTCTATTTACATAAAGCGAGTGTATTGGTGATCAGCTGCAGATGAAAACGCATGAGAGACCTCGCCGTCTCGCATATTTACCCAGAAACGACCTTTCCTATGCCAAACATATTTAGAACCTAGTGATTTTGCCTGAGTTCGTAAACTACGGTAGATTGAAAAATTTGTACTATCTAACATTTCATTCATAACATTTTCCCCATTTGATAGTGCATCTTTAGTTTCCTAGTCAAGATGCAAGTCGTGAATGGCCCTCGTGTGGTAGCAGGTAATATTTCACTTAGAGCGCATAATTTTATGTACTAAGTCGTCACGAGAGCGAGTAATAACCTACGGTGACGATCTGAGCTCACGCTTATCAACCGCTGGTACTGCAGTTTCCGAAATATCGCATCGAAGAAAGCGGGTGCCTACAATATCTTTTTCTCTAATTGAGGGGATAATCTTGACGAGTTTGACGTGTAAAATAACCACACACTTACTCTAATCACCCTAAAACATGCTGGATACTATAATGTCATTACTGTTTTATCCTGTATTTACGCTTCTTCATAATTGAGGGACCTGATTGCTCCATGCCTGATAACCAGCGTATATTTGTGTAACATTGTATAAATTGTCAGCATTCTCCTCACTCAGGGCTACCACGTTGTTATTACTGTCATTGTCATTGTTGTTATTTGATGTACATACTTACTGAGATACAATTTTTTATATTGCCTAATAATTGTACATCATCCAGATGGAGATCGCTATTTTTACTAGAATAGGTACAAATATTAGTATTAGTATTAGTTCTCTCCCCATTCTTTATTTATTGCTTATATAATTAATTCATCACTAAACTTCATTTTATTTTCTAATATGCTTATTTGTTCTATTGCTAATTTACGATTGCTATCGACTATATGGGATCGGTGGATGGATAAATGCGTGGGTAGTGGGGTCAATGCGTGGGTGTATGGATTGATTTGTGGGTAGACTTCAAAACGCGTGGGTGAATGAACGAATGCGTGGGTGGATGAATGCATGCGAATGGAAGTGTATGAGTGGATGAATAGTTGCGTAGGTGGATGAATTGATGCGTGGGTGAATGGATTGATTTGTGGGCTGACATCAGAATGTGTGGGTGGAAGGAAGTATATAGGTGGGTTAATAGATGCGTGGACGAAGGAATGAATTCGTGGGTGGATGAATGCATGCGCGGATGTACGGATGCATGCGAGAGTGGAAATATGGATGCGTGGGTGTATCGGTACATGCGTAGGAGGATGTATAAGTACCGTGGGTGTATAATAAATACGTGGGTGGAGGGATAAATATGTGGCTGAAGGGGTTAATGTGTAGATGGATAAGTGGATGTGTCGGTGAAGGAGCGAATGCGTATATGGATGGATAAATGCATCGGATAATTACGTAGGTGGAGGGATAAATGCGTGGGTGGAGGGGTGAGTGCATTAATGGATAGGTGAATGCGAGCGTTGATGGATAGGTGCGTGGGTGGAGGGATGAATTCGTAGGTGGCTGGATGAATGAGTGGGTGCATAATAAATTCGTGGGTGGAAGGATAAATGCGTGGATGGAAAGGTAAATACATGAGTGAATATGTGTACGCGTGGTGGAGGGGTGAATGTGAGTGTTGATGGATAGATGCGTGGGTGGAGGGACGAATGCGTGGGTGGATGAATAGATGCATGGGTGGGGGGGTTCAATGAGTGGGTTGATGAATAGATGTGCGGGTGGATGGATAAATGAGTATGTGGAGGGATAAATGCGTGGGTGGAGGGGTGAAAGCGTGGGTGGATAGGTGGATGCGTAGGTGGAGGGATAAATGCATGGGTGGATGGGTGAATGCGTGGGTGGATGGGTAGATGCGTGGGTGCGTGGATAAGAGTGTATTGGCGGAGGAATGTGTGGGTAGATGGATGGATGAATAGGTGGATAGATATGTGCGGGGTGGGAAGATTGAAGTATATGGCTAGATGAATCGGTGGACGGATGTCGAATTGCGTGAGTAGACGTCAGAATTCGTAGACGGATGGAAGTATATTGGTAGGTGGATGAACGTGTATTACTTGTGTAACTATTAAGTTCATTAAAATGATTTCCATGGCCAATACTGCCAATACAAAATCATTTTTTGTCATACACGCATGATTTTTGCGTTTCTTTGCGCCTCTAAAGCAGAAACATTTCGTCCAGCGGGAGAAAAAAAGTACTTTTCGCCCGCTACTGAAAAAATTGTAAAAATTTTTTGAAAATTTTGTAAATTTTGGAAAATTTTGGAAAATTTTGGAAATTTTTGGAAAATTTTGGAAAATTTTGGAAAATCTTGGAAAACTTTGGAAAATTTTGGAAAATTTTGATAGTTTGTTCACGTTTACACCAATTCGAAGAACAGCCGCAGTAAACACCCCCTCTAGAGGCATAAAACAAAACGCAAAATCAATACATATATGAAAAAAAAATACGGTGTGGGCCTTGGGGAAAAGTATTTTTTACGCTTCTGTGATTGCACACGCGGGCAAAAAAAGACTACTTTTCACCCTAGGTACACAATATACTATTCTGTCCTAAAAATGTAGAATGTAACAGAAAATGAAATAAAAGAAAAGTCAAATTTTACAATAGGACCACCTTAAGAGTAAACACTTTGATTTCATGTGAAAAACCAAAAATCTATTTATATGAAATGATAAAGTGTACCCTCAATTTAAATTAAATCTATATATATGTAACATCCCGAGTGAGCATGAGCTAGTGAGGGCTTCTTGCTAGTATGTAATTCATACATCTTCATCGCACTGATGGCTTCCATATATAAATACATTACATAACAGTCATTAAATGAATATTGAAAAGTGTGGAAACCAGCCTAGTCTCGCAAACTCACATTTACCACACAGTCATAAGTATTCGTGCTCGTATTATTTACGTAAAACGCTCGAAAGCGCGCGTTCGCGAGGGACGCTACACAAAGTTATTTGTCGAGTCACGTTCCGAACTGATGATCCGTACACTACACGAAGAAGAAGAAGAAGAAGCAGAGGCGCACACGCGCTTGCATGTACACATGCATGTATGCTTGCGAGTATGTATGTGGCACAGCAGCAGCATCAGCAGCAGCAGTGAAGAGTCTTTCGCGCTCCACCTTCCCGGTAAAACGGAGGATAAAAATGATCAGAGAGCATAACCGTTCGCATTCTTCGCTCAGCGGCAGTTTCGCTCCGCTCAAAATGTTAAGAAGCGCGAGCGAGCGTATACATTTTCTCTCCTGCGCGAGCGTGCGCGCGTGGTGCGAATATGCTGCTGCTGCTCTGTGCGTAAATGCACCGAGACTCACGAGGAATTGAGATGCACAGAGTCGACTCCGGAAACTCTTGCCTCGCCATCGATAGGCATTTTTCATTTTTCAGCAGGGCTTTAAAATTAATTTGCAGCGCGAGGTTGCGGGAGAAAGATGCATTATACATGACGTATATATGCACTCGTGCGCACGCTCCATTTTCGCGCGGAACTGTGCCGATGTGCATCAATCATTTCGCGCTTTTCAGTATGGGTGTGTGCAGCGCTCAAGGTTTTGCATTTTACTACGCTCTACTCGATGTTATGGTATTCCAGAGAATCTCATTGAGCTGAATGTATAAGAACTGTTCTTCTTGTTTTCAGATAATTGTCTATGCACATTCCAAATAAATCACGAACACACTTGATAATAAACGTCTCAATAAGTTACTAACAGTTTTGATTAAGCGTTATCATTTCATAATTTAATGCGCCTACAGAAGTCAAATAAAATAACATAAAAATACAAACTTATGATCTGGTTTCTAACCGTGCTTCGAAGAAATCTTTGTCACGGTAGTCGACAAAGTATCGACGAGCCATTTACCCTAATTGATTATTATTAAATGCATCCGCGTAACGACCATGCGCAATATATATACTAGTGTCCCACCATGCACCCTTCAGAGTACCGTTGCTCCTCATTACTCTTCTCGCTGCAGCCGACCAGCGAACGATCGATCAATCGATCGGCAGATCGATCACATTACACGCACCGAGCCCGGCCAATATAAACCTCTATATACGATTTGGAAAAACAACTTAAAACTTTTTCATGTACGTAATTCGTTTTCAATAGAGCCTTAATGGGCCTGAGGTCTGGCTGACTGATCGCGCGCGTGGCTTTGCCGTCGGTAAATACGGCAGCTCACCGCGCCCGCACGTAAGTCCGCGGAGGCAGTGCTGCATGGGGCCGACGTGTGGGAGAGAACGAGAAGGAGAGAAAGCGGAGAGGATGGGAAACGCTCGATGATCCGTCCTAAGGCGTGATTCCATTTCAATATCTGGTCTGCGGTCTGCGTCTTACATGTGTTCCGCTGCCGCTTGTACGGCAGGCCGATGATAGATCAAAGGATATAAAGGGGAGAAAGAGCGAGAGAGCACGAAAATTGAGCGAAGAAAGAGCACCACGAGCGCGCTGTGCAGAAATTGAGCGGCATTCGAGGGCGAACGTAGCCCGCACTTCTTTTAACTTTCGATGAACCAATAAATTATCTTGAAAATATGAAAAAAGCAAAAAGAAGTAAGGAAGAGAGAAAGAAAAGGAGAGATAGAGAAAGGGGAGAGTGCATACGCTGTCATTATGTTTGCACGTATGAGCTGCACTCAATGGTTTTCCTCTCCTCCTCGTGTATTGTCTGCACATTATTTTGTAAATGCCTAATATGTTTTCGATCGTCTTGAAAAATGAATGAAAAACAGTTATAGAAAAATACTATGTAATATGAGTTTTAAGATAATTATAACTCTTTAATGTATTGAGCTTATTTGTACTTTAATATTTATAGCATTATTTAATTTCCTTATTTTTAATAACATAATTTCTGCAAATAATTTTCATTTCAAGCAAGCAAATAAGCATGCAAGCGAGCAAGCAAGCAAATAAGTAATTAAGTAAATAAGTAAGTAAGTAAGTAATTAAGTAAATAAGTAAATAAGTAAATAAGTAAGTAAGTAAGTAAGTAATTAAATAAGTATTAAATATAAATAAGTAAATAAATAAATAAATAAATAAATAAATAAATACTTGCTAGACGATTTTACAGTAAAAGAGTTTTACAATTTATGATACGATTCATGTCTCTATCCTGTCTATAATATTAAAAAATTGATTTACGTCTGCAATTGCATAAACACTGAACAGTAGTAAAGTTTAAAACTAACATAATTATTTTTGGTAATAGTATTATACCGAAAATGAGAATGCCGATTTCAGCTGTTGAATATTTTGTGCTTTTTGTTTCCTGTACATAATCTAGTTTTGTTCCGTGCACAAAAAGACAACACAATATTAAATATTTATAACTTAAATTGTACACTAATTTTCATATTGGCAAAATTTAAAATCTTTTAATAATTTTTTACTACATTTTCAAATTCAGAAATGTTATATATATATATATATATATATATATATATATATATATATATATATATATATATATATATATATATATATATATATATATATATATATAATGTATATATATATATATATATATATATATATATATATATATATATATATATATATATATATATATATTAAATTTGTTATTATGATCAGATACGTACTATAACAAAGATTTTGAAATTTATACAATTTCTTTAATTTTGAAAGGGAAAACTATTAACGTATTGAATTACAGGATATTTTATTATACCTAAGATGTTTCTAAACCTTACAAATTTATAATCACGTGCAAAACCATATATCTTAAACAATATCTAAAAATTACAATGAATTCAGTGCAAAGTCGATAAATGTATGTTTACCATAGCGATGATGCGATGACGAGCATGATGGCGTAATAAACTCAGGTCTAATGGAATAATTTGCCATTACTTCGTGATGAGCGACCGAGACCAATTGCTTTAGTTCTAGTCTGCGCTGCTTTTCCCTCGAACGACTCGATCGTGAGGCACAGGTTTGAGGATTTTACTCTGAACGGTAAATGTATCCTGTCAGAAATACGTAACCACTCAATTCATACAGATCAAACATCTGTATATTTGGACATTAAATCTTTTGATGAGAATTTGATTAAAAAATATTGTTTAAGGCGTGTTTAGTATCTCCTATAACAACAGTAATACTCTTACACCCACGCGTACATGTAAGCCTATGATAAACTAATTAGATAAAATTTGAATCCTAATATATTTTTATGAAAATTATTTTATTTTTTGACAAAAAATATTTCATTGTAATATGATAGCATGGCATTGAACTAAACCTTTACAATAATGATAATAATGAATGAGTATTAGGACCCTGAACCACCTATTTGGTTTGAAAACGTAATAAAAGAATTCGGTTTTTGAAAAATTTAATGTAGTTTAGTGCCCTTAACAAAGAAAATATATATATAAGTAAAATATTTATCTATTTTAGCTAAGGTATGATTTGTAACAAGAAATACTTCATATTTAATTAAGAGCAAAGTAATTAAATTGACAGTAATAGAGGGTGCTTCTACACATTTTCCTACAATAAATACTATATAATTAAGATTATATATAATTATATATAGCTATATTTGGGTTTTATCTCTATATAACTATATATAGTTATATATAAGTTTCCTTACTCGGACAGTTTTTAACCGAATGAAAAGTAGACGATCTACCAAAAATCTGAAAAGCATTAGTCTTTATATGCGGCGTTGATATTCACCTAATCATTGTGCCTTGAAAACACCTGATACGTAACTCAGTGCTGTTATATCCTGTTATGACCAAAAATTATATTTGGTCTGCTCAAAATAGAAATCTTATATATTGCAGATATAAATATAGAAACTCGTAAAATTAAATTAAAATTTAGAACTTATGATAATAGTAATGTACGTAATGATATTTAGTACAATACCAAGCCTATTTCATTTACGTTGATAGTATATTTATATAATCTGATTTTTAACATTGCCCATATGAGCAATGCTAATGGTTTTTGGTTTTATTTCAATTTTTAAGACTCATTGGATCAAACTAGGGGTAATGTGTTTCGTTTTTATGTTTAAAAAGTCGATACCCAAAATTTCATCAACATCCAACATTCGAACTCCGTGGTCTACCCTTATTAGCTTACGACCATTTTTAGATAAACTATCAAAAATACGTAATTTTTATCAACATAAACAGGTCTCGGTTTGGAAGCGAATATTTTGTATATAACTTACCTATTTTTATTGTAAATCATTGTCAAACGATAAGTTTGTTTCTATATATAATTTAGAAGAAGGCAAATAAGGCGCTTAGAGCTGTCATTATTATAAAAGTATTTTATACAGTCGATATCACAGTCATTTCAGAGTTCATTTACGAGTAAAAAGCTCTGAAAAGCAGTTACCCTGACTGGAATTTTTGCAAAAGCTCATTGGCATAGGCAGCTCTCAGACAATTATATTATGGTCCATGCATATACCCTTCGCATTGTCTCGAGATAGCGTGTGCGCCCGCGCAGGTAGAAAATGACGCGTATAACACACATACACGTGCGTGCGTCGCACTGAGAATCGCTGGATCTCTTGATCTCGGCGATCGCAGCTCGAGATTAATCGTTCCGCTGACGTCGGGATCGACGTGATCAATGACCTCGAGATCGATCTATTATCATCGTGACTCGGGACTCAATTAAGTCGACTGCCGCTGATATTCGCTAAATGCGTGCGATCACGCGGGCATAAGAGCTCACCTTTTGTATTATAAAGTTATCCCGCGCTCGCATATCGACACCTTTAAGCAAACATCTCATTGGAAAAAACTGATTGCTTCACCGCCAGAGATTGGAGATGCAATTCAAATTCGATTCTATTGAATGAAATCGTTATTTAACAGCTGCTTACTTAGTGTGACATGTGTCTAAGTAACAAATGTATATATTTAAAAGCTTGATTGAGTGGCAATAATCTATCGTTTGGAAAGGAATAACAAACTGTGAAAGTCTTTTGAACACTTCAATAGTGCAGGAGATTTGAAGAGATTAAATCACTTCGCTTGTTATTTAAAGTTTTGGTGGTGATAATTTATTGTTGCATTGTGAGTGCAGTTAAAAGTGCTTTTAAAAAAAGGAGTTTATTTTAAACTCTTTTGAATCTCATTTCAGAAAATCCTTACTTTCCCAAATAGAAAGCATTGTTAACGTAGAAACAAATTATTTGACTTAGTGAGCCCGAGTACGATACTCTGTATATATATATATATGTATGTGATTAAACCAATTTGTTATTCAACCAAAAAGTTCTCGTAACGTTTTAAAGAGAATACATTTTCCTTTCATTTGCTATTTGTAGAATTACCCTCGGATTTTTGCTTCCCAAGTTACAGGTTTTTTAAAAAAAGGTATAATACACACATTTAAATGTGAAAATTTCTGGTGTTTCTATAGTTATGAGACCCACTGTATAAGGTATTTGCTGCAACTCCTTTAACTTACCTTCGTTTATAGAATAGCATACAAATATTATAATTCAAATAATAATTTACTATAGAAATCTCAGTATTTCAGAAAACCGATTGTTAATGCAGTTACAATAAATTGTCAAGCAAATTACAATCAGTTAAACGCATTAAAATCTCCCGTAATAAAAAAGAAGTCAGCGATGAAGCCTAAAAAGTCGACTTAATTCGTTCTAGTAGGCAAGTACTACTCTGTACATTATACTAAACGTTCGCGCGCTCGCGCAAAAGGCTCGCATGCATCGTTAAGCCGGAGCAAGGTGCGTCTGCGTGTCGTACCTGTGCGCTCGCTCTACTCTCGCAGGTGGTTAAAATCGCGGACCTTTGAACCTCGTTGTGCACACGGGCCTCACGTGCGTGTGCCACTCTCTGTCTCTTCTTCGCGAAGGAAGGCGGCGATTAGCTCCCCCCGAAAGCAGCGTGATTGCGCTCACGCATTATTATCCTCGAACACTATACCCACCTTATATATACAACGACGTGCGTGCGACGGAAGCGAGAGATCGCGGCCGGGATAGCACCTCTTGGTTTAGAAAGTTTCTCGCGAGCACTGCTGTTGCACAGTGCGAATTTTTTTTCCAGACTTTCGTCGTTTGGCGTGCACTGGTAAGCGACGTAAACGCGACGTCGCGTCGCGTCGTTGTGTCGTTGTCTCTGAGCGCTTGTTGACTTAATTTCTTTGGACGGATTTTCGCAGGGAGTTGGCTACGTGAGTTGGTGCATATGCGAATGCAAAGCTAATTGATTTAAAACGAAGAGCAGCCCAGTATCGTTGAAATAGCGATTTTTTTTGCAAAAATTTGATGTTAAGAGCTTAATTTTTTTATGTAAATTATAATGGGAACGTTTTACAAAATTCTTCTGACCTTGTATTATATAACTATTTTACTAAACTAGTTTGTATACTTATGTGACTAAGGAAGAGTCGCCCACTTTGAGAGAGCGCCTCCTTTTGGGACACTACTGGTTTCGATACTTCCCTGCAAGTACGGGCACGAGTATTTAAGTTTCATTATAAAAGACACCTAATAATAAAATTTCAAACTTATAAGTAGTTAGCATAACAATTTATTCGACTTATCTTATTCAACTCTGAATAATCCTACTTGACACTAAGTTTAGAAACTAGTGCAAATATAAGATATAAGTAATCTAATATATTGCACATATCTCCAGTGCATTATATATAACTTAAAAACATATAATATAATGTTTATAAAGGCATTTATTTCTTTAAAAACTTTCAAAAACCACCCAATAACTTGTTGAAGATTATTAAAATTGGATTCATAAACAAGTGTCGTGGAATGGGTGAACTAAGTGACTCTCCTTTATACTTATTGTTCGTCAAGTAAACAATTAATAGCTTATTTTTTTAAAGAATTGATTATATAAAAATAACTTATTAATACAAAATAGCTTTTAAATAAAAATTACTCTTTTAGTAATACAAATATAAACTTATCCATTTGAAGGTGCCAAAATAAAACTCACGCTTTGCGAGGCTCATGCCTAATTTCTTAGCACGTGTATCGTGACGATGTAACACTTCTCTGCAGCATGGAAATAATGTACAATGAACTGCATGTTTCTATCTTTGTCTCTGAAATGAGAAGCCGCATATGGGCAGCGCCCTCTCTCTCTCTTTCTCTCTCTCTCTCTTTCTCTCTCTCGTTCTCTCTCTCTCTTTCTCTCTCTCTCTCTCTCTCTCTCTCTTTCTCTCTCTCTTTCTCTCTCTCTCTCTCTCTCTCTCTCTCTCTCTTTCTCTCTCTCTCTCTCTCTCTCTTTCTCTCTCTCTTTCTCTCTCTCTCTCTCTCTCTCTCTCTTCTCTCTCTCTCTCTCTCTCTCTCTCTCTCTTTCTTTCTCTCTCTCTCTTTCTCTCTCTCTTTCTCTCTCTCTTTCTCTCTCTCTCTCTCTCTCTCTTCTCTCTCTCTCTTTCTCTCTCTCTCTCTCTCTCACTCTCTCTCTCTTTTACTCACTCACTCGCTCATGTACTCTTATTCTCTTATTGTGTCTTTCTTTTTCTCTCTGTCTTGAAACAGTTAAGTCCGGCACTCTGCGCGCGCGCACAGTGCCATCGCGCCAGGAAACATGTGAAATTGCACCTACAAATTGTTCGTGTAACTCTGTTTCTGTCTTACTTCCGTTTTTTTCGCGCTTAAGCGTCATTCCGCGTACGGTGATTATTTTCCCGAGAAACGCCATTGAGAGGCGCTTTGCCTACGGCTTTCCTACCTACTCGTGCGCCTCCTTTGAGCGACTTTTTCAGACGAATTACAAATAAATTGCAGTCTTCTTTCGATAAAGCGTAGCTTCTTTTTATGGAGCTCTGGAATACGAGCAGCGAGAGGACGTCGATAATGCTCGAACAGTCGTATGACGAATTAACCATTGGAGACGTTTTTGCCTTGCGCTATGTACATTTTTACATTCTGTTTTCAGCAAAGTAAAACAAACATTTTACAACATTTACTGTTGATAAAATATTGTTTAAAGAACTTTAAACAGTGATAGCTTCACTTTAAAAAATAATTGTTTCATTTTTCTTAACTAACAAATTGAAACAGTCATATAATTCGCAGTCATATTTGTAATTTTTGCTTGCTAGTTGTTACATTACATTTTATTGTAAACATTTAATTTCTAGTAACTTCAATTACAAGAATTTAGTAATGTGTACTAATCTTTTAGTAAATAAATAATGTACTACTTATGATATTCTTTATTATACTGTATTCGCTTTACAATTTTAGTTACTTGGCCAAATAAATGTAGTGTCTGTGGCCACTTTTTGACTAAACCCTAAACCCAATTACCCCGAACTGAGCATTTTGCAATTAAAAAATTTTAATAATTAAAATATAAACTCTGGGGCCTGCGGCGGCTCAGTCGGTAAAGTGTCGGATTCCCACGCCGCTGACCCGGGTTCGAATCCTAGTCTCTGCCGATTGATACAAGCACCACTGTAAAAATTACATGTGCTTTGTTTACAAACACACCGCAGACCCCCGTCGTCGATTAGCACCACATGGAAGCACAAACATGGCGACGTTAACGAAAAAAAAAAAATATATATATATAAACTCTAAACTTTATACCCTAAACCCAACTTCCACAAGCGGAGCATTTTGCGAAAAAATAAATTCAATAATAAAATCGTAAGCCCTAAACTTTAAACCCAAATATCCCAAAACCCGTTTAACCCAAGTCGAGGAATTTGCAATTAACGAATTTTCATAATAAAATCGTATAATAATAGAATAATAATAATAATAATAATAATAATAGTAATAATAATAGTAATAGTAATAATAGTAATAATAGTAATAATAATAATAATAATAATAATAATAATAATAATAATAATAATAATAATAGAATTGTAAGCCCTAAACTCTAAACCCAAACAACCTGAGCCAAACAATTTGCCATAAACAAAATTAAGTAATAGAATTTTGAACCCCTTAAATATATAAATACATCGGTAATAATAAATAATAATATGTAATGTAAATACACAGGTATATTTGACGCTTTTTCGTGAAGCAAAATTCTCTAAATTTAGAGTTTATGGTTAACAATTCTATTATTTAAATTTGGTCACAACAAATTTCTCGGCTTGGGTTATTTGGGTTTAAAGTTTAGGGCTTACGATTTTATAATTATAATGTTTTTATTGTAAAATTGTTTAATTGCAAAATGCTGAGCTTGGAGTAGTTGGGTTTAGGGTTTACGGTTTATGATTAACTTATTAAAATTTGAATAGCAAAATGCTCAGTTTGGGGTAGTTGGGTTTAGGGTTTACGATTTTATTATCAAATTGTTTAATGGCAAATTTCTCAGCTTGGGTTAATTGGGTTTAAGGTTAAGGTTAAAAATTCTATTATTTAAATATGTTTACTGCACATTGCTCAGCATGGATTATTTGGGTTTAGATTTTAGGGCTTATGATTTTATTATTAAAATTATCTATTTGCAAAAAGCTCAGCTCGGGGTAGTTGGGTTTAGGAATTTGCGTTTAGAACATATGGTTTAATTATTAAAATTTTTTAATTGCAAAGTACTCAGCTTGGGATAGTTTGGTTTAGGATGTAGGGTTAACGATTTTATTATGAAAATTGTTTAATTGCGAATATATAAGCTTGAGTTAATTGGGTTTGGGTTTAAGGTTAACTATCAATTATTTATAAATTTGTTTACTGCACATTGCTCAGCATGGGTTATTTGGGTTTAGATTTTAGGGCTTACAATTTTATTATTAAAATTATTTACTTTCAAAAAGCTCAGCTCGGGGTAGTTGGGTTTAGGAATTTGCGTTTAGAACATATGGTTTAATTATTAAAATTTTTTAATTGCAAAATACTCCGCTTGGGGTAGTTGGGTTTAGGGTTTAGGTTTATGATTTTATTATGAAAATTTTTTATTTTAAATTACTTAGTTTGGGTTTAAGGTTAACAATTCTATATTATATAATTTTCTTAATTGTCAAATGAGTTTACGATTTTAGTATGAAAACTTTTTATTACAAAATGCTCTGCTCAGGGTAGTTGGGTTTAGGGTTTAGGGCTTACGATTTTATTATCATTCTTATATTTATAGTGTGTACTTCGTGTAATTTAGAAAAATGAGCTTCCAAAATATGACCTAAATTCATAAGTTTTAATATTTGAAGCGTTGGGGAAAATATTCGCTGCCGTTTTATGGGATTTACTATATTACATTAAATTGCCCTTGCATTGACATAATATTTTTTTGCCGATTGAATTATCGAAATTAGAAATAAAGAATCGATATAAATTGAATATACGCGGTGCAGATTAATATACGGGAAATATTTATATTAAATATTATAAACATTTATATGTATAAATAGAATAAACATTGTATACATTAGCCACTTTGTTTACCTTTCTTTATTGTTAAGTGATATTTTTCTACTTGTTGCGTAGTTTTTTGAATACTTGCAATTCCGGAAAAACGGAAAGGATCGGACGATTTCCACATAGCATAAATAATGAATCAATTACTATTATATTACAATATATCTTACATTTATGTTATTTAAATAATGAAATGTAGCAAAGCACAAATTACATTGTCGGCAAAGTCCGGTAAGGTTCGTAACATTCAGAAAATTATGTTGGTTTTGTAAATTCGTCAATTATGGGACATCGGTTCCTGGGGACCTTCTTTTTCATTTGCTTGAATATACTGACCGTCCGGTCAGGGGTGCCAGGCAGCTGCTGCCGTAAGGGCGGAGCAATGGCTAATGCGGCCCTGGGGAGACCAATGATCATAATGACAACTGCATTTCCATTGAATTCAATTACTTCCTCAAATCGACATTTATGAAGCATTTCATGTAAATGTACCTAGCTCAACATTCGCAATGGCAATACATTTAGTTCTCCTCTTGAGTCGGTTGGATAAACATCCTTCAAAGCTAATACTTTCTTCTGTGTCTCAAATTTTCATTTACAAAAAGAAGTTAAAAATGTTGAGAATTATTTTCAAAATTAGCAACGATTACAACCGTGTTGTTGGAGCGCTATTATGTTTTGTGTTGGTAGTCGTCTATTATAAATACGTGTTCATAGTAAATTATCAAAAACTTTGTAAGAATTCTTCTTAATTCTAACTATATTAATAAAACAAATTCAACTGTATAAATTGCAATATATCCTTAAACAAGTTAAAATTGAAACGCATTATTATGGATGTGAATCTTAAACTTAACAAATTCAGTTATCACTCTGTAGTGTTCAAAATTATAAACCCTTTACGTGTTAGTAATGGGCGAGCATCGATCTACGAAAAAGGGATGGAGGTGAGGCAATTTGAAAGACCGTACGTTAGTCGTGGCGATGTTTACTCGCGTGCGCCAGGCTTTCAGGAGGTCAAATCAATCCTGCTTGACCTCGCATTTCCTTCCTTGCTTCTTCCCATTCGCTCTCACGTGAATGCGCCTTTCATCCTTATTCAACTGGAGAAAGGGGAGAATCAAACTCGGACGCTTATCGGAAAACCTATGGAGTTTTATTCAATGCAGTTTCTTACATCTAGGTATGTAAATTTAAACGCGCAAAATCCTTTTTTACTCGTCAGTACCTTTTTAAAGACTTTGTTCATTTAGTTATTAAACGTCTTTTCTTTTTTACCAGTAATTCGGGCAAATATATTTATATATTTTATTAAAAATGTACATTAATATAGAATGTTTTAAATAAATTTCATGTTTCATCCAAAAGTAATCTGCTTTACTTGTACTCGATAGAAATTTATTAGCATAGAACGTTCTTTATATATATATATATATATATATATATATATATATATATATATATATATATATATATATATATATATATATATATATATATATATATATATATATATATGTAAATTCAGTAAGTTTTTAACAAAATATATGACTTAATTATTATTTTACATGATACTTGATAATTACAAGAGAACAACTTTTTTCAGATTCGCAAACGTAGTGATGGCTAACGTATGCGTATTCGGTGCGATGGCCACGTGGAAGCAAACTTGCGTGCAGTTGGAAGGCTCGGTCGTCTTCCTTTAAGAAGAAGCGACCTCTTTGCGGCAGAGGTGCGCCTCCTGCCAAGACAAATTAGAATCGGGTTCAAAGTTAAACTAACGCAGGATGGGCCGTCGCAGGAAAAAAGTCTCGACTGTCATCATAGAGATTCACGTACTGTAACGTGAACGCCAACTTGTAATTGCTCCAATACAGCAAAAACTCATTATTCTAATAATTTGCGCAACGAGGCATGTTCCCTCAGACTTTTTACACTATAATAGTATTCTAAAGTTGCGAAAAGTATAGTCATAGCACACCATGAAAAGAAATATTAATTTTTTAGTTGAATTATTTAGTTGTAAAAGGCCTTACGAACTTGCCGAGAAATAATTAAGTGTTTGTAAAACTGTAATCTATTCAGTTATTGCTAAATATAGATGAGCGACCTGTAAGAACGAATCAAAATACTTGTGTAATTAATTAAAATAAAAGAATGTAATATTATTCCCAGTCTATTATATTTTTAACCCAATATATGCCATAATAGTTAACTTTTCTATCTGTTTTGTAATAATTTAATTGAATAAATTAATTTAAACGAATAAGCAATAGCATGATATTATTCTATCAAACAATAAGACATATAAAACAAACGTTTTATCATTTTGGTTTTACTAGCGTTTTATGATAACGTAATATGCATTGAATGAAAGCACAGCATACCATTTGTACATAATTACGATCATTACAAAATCATGCAATTTTTCACCGTTACATTATCTACCGTAAAGTCATAGGTATATGAATAGCGTTCAGCTATGTCAAATAAAAACGCAGTTTTCAATTAATACAGTATGTTTTTAGAGGCCTAATCACAGAGCCTAAAAAATCAGTCGCCACAAAAATGCACCTAAGAGACAACCCACAACGACGACGACGACGACGACGACGTAATGTAGACATAGGCGAATCACGCGGCACTCGCTCAGCCCAGGCGAGCCTTCATTGTGTTTAATTTTTAGAAAAATGTCACTCGACTTTGTACACAACCGTCATTTAGCAGCGAATATCTCTCTTTCTGTCTTTCTTCTTCTTTCTCTCTCCCTCTTCCCTACCTCATCATTCAATTTTTGCTCTCGCGCGCATCGCGCGGGTGCACAATGCCACGAATCTTCCCCGGTAATTCGAGGAAGAAAACATGTATTTAGGAAAACAGCATTTCTCCGCTGCTCGCGCTCGCTCGCTGAACTCTTATCCTCTTCCTTTACTTTTTATTCTCCCTCCTTTTTCTCCGCAGTCTTCACCGCCGTCGCGAGTGAGCTTCCTCCATTGTAATCAGGGTATATATACACAGCGGGTACGCGAGCGCGCTCGCGGACGATAAGATATTCGCTCGCCGGCTTAGCGCACGCCTTTTGTGCGTTCGTAAGAGCGATTCAATTCGCTCGCGCTAAATCGCTAAGTCGCGGCGGCCGGCGCGGTGCTCGGATGCAATTACGTGGCGGCGACGGCCGAGTCCGGCCTCGAGAATAAGAAGATGAATGTGGCCGAGGTATAGAGAAGGAGAGAGACAGAGAAGAAGACTATACTGCACAAGCGGAGGCTCGAAGTTTAAACGAAAAGCAGTTAGGGCTGTCACGTGTTGCGGTCGTCGAGCCGGGCGGCGCTGTGCGGCCTCTGAAAATTGATGCCCCGCGAGAGCGGACGATGCAGCGAAAAGCCGCGAGTCGATCCTGCAGCCGCCTTCCTCGTATCTCGCTGGCAGATAGTAGCATCGAGTAGGAGACCGAAAAGCATTTCGTTTAGGGCAACGACGAGCAATGACTATCCCGGCGCGCCACCGGCGTGTCACCCGCGAAGCGTGCATTTTATACACACAATATATATACTACACGAGCTGCGGCTCAGCCACGGAATTTCAAAATTCCCGCCTCGTGGCCGCCGCGCAATATGAGACAATCACGATTTTTCCTGCATTCCTGCATTGGCGCCGCGTCGCTGCTTCTGGATGCAGCCTAGCCGCCTCGAGGTGGGATATAAGTGCTGGATTATTTCATAAGAGATCTTGCGTGGAGATGATAAGGTGCGAAGGTAATTACGGCTGTTTTCGTAAGGTGTTGTGTACGGATGATTCGTTTTATACGACTTTTCACTATTGGCTTTTATAAGCGGTGATTCTCGCTTGACGGTAGTTGCAGGTGATTTTGGCTTTTTGAGGATCTATAATATTCAGTTGAATAAATTGTCAAATAAATATCATTTCATAATCTTTTTATGGAAAATTAGATTAATTTATCAATAGCATATCAAATATTTCGCCAGGTTGAGGAGACCAAACCACCTTAAAATTAAAAATACATTGATTATACATGTTTAGGTGAGAATACATTTTACATATTAGTTACTCATTATTTTTTTTATATGATGAAATATAATTTAATAAAATATAACCGAATTTTTTTCTATTTTAATTTTGAATGTCGTTAAGTCTTTTTGAAGGGTTATAATATAAACTTGTATATTACTTCATCTACCACAAGATTTTGAGAGTCAAACTATGGGAACTGGAGTTTTTCAGGTTTTATTGTATTCAAAATACATATAACTAGGATATGAGTGGGGGTATTTGAAAAATAATACATAAAACTTGGATTAAATAGGCTATAACTTTGGTTAATAAATTTGTTTTTAAATTCACCAACTAATAATAACTAATAATAACTAAATCCTAATTATATGTATTTTGAACACAATAAATCAGAATAACTCCAATCTGATCACTTTGATATTCAAACTTTGCGCTAAATGAAAAAATATACAAGTTAATACATGTATATACATTAACAACAAAACTATTGTATTTGATTTTTATAATCATATAAAAAAAATAATCGCTATCACCGCATCCCACAACCTCCCCTTCCCCTCTATCTTAAAAATTTTCACACAGAAAAAGCAGATTATTATTAATTTTATTTGATAAGATAGTTTATCGAGTTCTCGATAGCTTAGTAACAGACTCAACTTATTTCGCTATAAAAAATGCTTTAATTTTAAAAAAATTGAAATTTTTTGATTTTCAACTATTAATTAATATACTTATTTAACCAATAACTCGAAAAAAATGAAATTTTAACGTAATATTTAATTCCAAATTCAATAAACCAAAAAAAATTAGAGGGAGCAGTTGTCGATAACCATTTTACGAGTCGGAGCAATTCTCGATTGGTGCAAAAGACCGAGTTTTCGATATACCTACCAACAAGCCCATTATGGAGATTAGGTTCTAGGCTATGTCAAAACTTGATTGAATAACATACACATTTCGATTATTATAATTAATTGAAATAACATTTGAAGAAAAATTTATTTGTATTTTGTGTATATTACCTGACTATCGGCAACTGGATACGTACGTGTAATTAAGACGGAGTTGTCGATATATGAATTAAAATAGTTATAAGTAAATAAATCAAAATTTAACTTTTTGATTTCGCTTATTTTGTGGAATTTAAAGCTATAATCTTGGCTTTATAGGTTTTTAAGACGTTAGATGTATTACAAAAATGTCATTTGAAGTTTACTTTTTGTTACGGTCGTGATTAAAGAAATGTCGAGAAACGCATCAAATCTGAGAGTGCCAAGGAGTATGAATTTTTATTTAACAAGTAGCGCTAACTGAGTTTTTATAATTCAAAATATTTGTTCAGTGATATATTCTTAATATAGAAATAATTTTTTTGAACCGAAAAATTGTTCAACATATATCTAAAATCGTATTATTTCTTCGAGTTATCCACAACTGGGTACCTATCAAGAACCGGATTCACTACTTTATTTGATAAAATTTCAGCGTTTCGGTCATTTAAACTTAAACTTTAGAAGAATTTAAACAATAAGCAAACTACAAATTTTTTATAATATAATCAGCGTAAAGACTTACTTAATTGTGATAAAATTTTGTGATTCAATGCAATATGGAATAATAAAAAAATTATTTTTTGATCGGCATTTGTGCAAATGGTAAAGAACCTAAGCTGACGTCTATTGCTTCTTGAATTTTAAAAAAATAACTCAATTTGAGAAAGTTATAGCTTATTAAAGGTCCTTTGAGTAACGTCACACCGTTAAAACATCAAAAGGTGTCGGACGGAGTGACGTCAGACCGTTTTTAAAGTTTTACGCTTTTAAATCTATATCTTACTTAAATTTTGAAGATATAATAAAAATTCCAAATGTTTTCAAAGAAACTATACCATGATCTACAAGATATACTGTTAACTAAAAATCGGCATTCTTCCCTATTGTCGAATTAGGCGCCGACTACAATAATTTTTAGATTTAAATCAAATGACGTTGACATTTTAATTAAAGTTAACAAAAATTTGATCGTGAATTTATTTTAAGGAGGTGTTATATTTTGATAAAGCACAATTATCGACGCATAAGTATTATGCTTAATATGTATTTTTTTAATTTAATTAATTATTTATTGTTAGTTAATTATATTATTATTAGAAAATATACTGGTGGAAAAAAGAAAAATTTTACTTGTATTATATGGTTTGATTTTTACTATTAGAGATGGTATATATTTTATAAACCGTTCAAATAAATTAAAGCTATATCTTCTTTTGTGCTATTATGGCCGATTTATGAGATTTTTTTCAATTATAAGTTTCGATATTTCTTATATTTATATATTGTTAATAATACTCATGCATTTGCGATAATATTAAATTTATGTTCAATCATTGCCATTCGAAGATAGCACAGTCTATATATAATGCCTACCGAATCAAACACCGTAGAGCGAGAGAGGTGTGCTCGCAAAGTTAGGCGCCACATGGGAAAGCAGTAGGTATAGAAAGTCGCGACAGGACCAGACGACGACGACGACGCAGGTGGGCGTGGCGCGCTATCCTACGTGCGTCATGATGCTGATGTGTGCGGCCGCGCAGGCGGCACACACGGTGGGCTCAACTCTTGTCCCTCCCCCTAAGGTAAATGCACCAGTACCTGGACAAATAAGAAATCGGGACCTATAGTGGGACACGGATGAAAAATGAATTTGTTATCTATTGTCTAGGGTATCAACTATTCAAATAAACATGAATTATTTCAAATCTGCGACAAAAATTATATTCAACGCTTTTACTAAAAATGTGTTCTGAGCAGGATCCGAGAGTAACGAAGGGCGCTACTGAATCGTGCAGATTTGACTGAATCGCGAGGATTGAGTTTTGCATTCAAAAGAAATACATTACTGGTCCCATATTTTTGCGTGGGAGCAGTAGTGAGACACTCAAAATATACAAATTATAATTAGATTCAGTGATTGAAAACTACTTTAGAGCTTACAAATCAAGATATTAAATAACAATCAATAATGTCAACTGGAATGAATTTCGGAAATAGTGGATTTTGGAAATCTATAACTTTTGCTTGAGGGGTGTAATCCTATAACCTCAAAAAGTGGGGTTACAGGTCTCTGTTTATCAATTTTTGTGATTTTTAATTTGCCGTTTCACACCAAACTACAAAAACATGTAAATCAATTAGTATTATCGAATGAATTGAGAAAATTAGCTTATTTCTATTTGTTTGCAGAATGGTAACGAATAAAGCTACTTAATAACTTTCCCAGTATTGGTGCCAATTGCCTGTCCCAGTACTGGGTCAACTCGAAACATCGTGTCCCACTACTACAGCCAGGAACTATTTTATTAAAACACCTATTTATTCGCATAGAAAAGGTTTAAAAAAACAATTTTTTTTCAATCGATAGGAAATCTCCCGGGCTACACGATAATAATACTAAAATATTTTTTTAATTTTGCTATCAGATTTCAGAATTCAAGTCTTTCTAAACGGGTATACCAAAAGTGTCCCAGTACTGGTGCTTTTACCTTATTTTTCTTCAATAATTTTAGATAGAAACTTGTAGAACAGCACTGTATGCGAGATTTCGATTGAATGATGCAATCAAAGACAGTTTATGTTTTGAAGCTCAATGGCATCAGTAGAGTGGGAATAAAATGATTAGTATTTGTATTATTTATACGCAATAAAGTGTTCTTTTCGACATATAATTTGATATGACTTTGAAGAAATAAATAATAATACATACGTGGTATGCAATTGTTCCTACTGTACATTATTTGAAAACATTACGCTATTAAGTTACCTAACTACTTTGGAACGTACAATAAATGTATATTGTAGTATTTGCTGTATCATAATACAACATGATTTTTATAAAAATCTTGATAAATAAATCGTAATTCAATAGATAACATTACATACGACGTGTGCAAGTTAAAAGCATTATTATATTTAGCTACTTCAGAACGCATTATTATATTTAGCTACTTCAGAACGCATAATTAATGTTCATTGTATTTGCTGTGTCATACTGCGATGCTTATATAAATCTCGATAAATAAATCGGGCAAATCTCTTCTTCTCTTTGTAAGTCGTTTGAAATATTATATATACACTTTAGAGAAGAAATTACACTGGATATATAGTTACCCTCATCTGTCCTTTTCTGTCTGCCCGTATAAACGCGCGCGTCTCCACTCTCGATTACTCTTGTCGCCCTTAACTCGTTTATTTATACACTCGTGCGGACACGCTCATAATCGTCAAGCGCGCGCGTATATACACACTCTAAGACGGAAAAGTGGTGACCGCGCGCAGGATATGAGGGGGCGAGCTGGCGCGGCAGTCCACGGGCGTATAAGCACCGGTGCCGACGTGTTGTGTGCAGTGCGCACGGGATAAATAAAGAAGAGAGAGACAGAGAAAGAGAGAGTGAGAGAGAGAGAGAGAGACCGGGGACGACGGGGGCTCGTTCGTCGTCACGAGCTGCGGTCGACAGTAAGGACGCCGCCGTCTCATCTCGGCGCGGCCAATCAGCCTCGTAATCACTGAGCTGAACGCTCGTCCATTCGTTCCTTCGTCTGTGTGTATATATATGCGCTCGCCGTCGCTCTCCCTATCTTTGTCTTTGTCTTTGCTCTCCTCCTGCGCTCACGCTTCTAAGTCTTATGACGGTAGTCGTTCTGTGTGCGCAGTTTGCGTGTGCTATAAGATCATCGGCTAATATCAAATCAATACAAGATGTATCATTAAAGAGATGCTGTAGGATTTGAAAACCAGAAGTTCCGATGGTAGTTGCTACTGTTGCACTTAATAATACTAGCAATATATGAACCATTTGTAATTTGTATCGTATTAGTACAATATTAGAACTAACTTATTTAAATATAATTTTTTAATGAGTGATCTGTATAGCCAATCGGTAATTATAGATAATTTAAAACCATAATGCTCGAAAAATGGTACTAAATAATAAATGTCCAAAAAATTCGAAATGAATCGGTCTTATTATGGAAACATTGTTTGTATCCGAAAATCCAGTAGAAATCAAGCACTGTGTGTCGTTGATGCTTTTAGAGATTAGGTTTGCACCTTTGATGTCTACAATTGCTTTTCTGATAGATATTGGCCAAAAAGTATGCATTTTTTCTGGAATATCATTATTGTTTGATAGTCAATGAATCTTCTTTTTATATGATTTCAGCATTTTAATATAGTAGAGAAATTATTAATTTCTTATATCTCAACTAGTTTATTAGGCATTTTAGAGCTAATAAAAGTAGTTTAAATTAAAACAAAAGTCAAAGGTGAGTGAGAGAAACCGAATGATATGATGAAATAAACGCATTCTCATGTCTGTTCGAATAAATTCGTTTTCTCAATTAAATTATTTAAATTATGTATAATGTTAAAATAAAGTAAAAATTAGTTTCAATATTTTGAGAATAGGTAATGTGTTTGTTTACTTCGTTCAACGCTCAAAATGCCCATATTTACCAGAGAAAAGCAATCAAATCTATTCAAGAATATCCCATCTAAATATTCGTATTTAATGCAAGAAATAAAATGCATTGTGATTTGATTTTAACAAATTTGTAAAGCTAAGCTCATACGTGTATTATTAACATATTAATGTTTATCAATATAATGTCAATGTAGAAAGCGAGAAGAAAGACAACTAAAAAATCAGCTTTAAATGAATAGCTTTATTTCAAGTCATTTAACTAAGCTGAACACAAATCTTCCAAGCACTTATTTTCTCGCTCAAAAGAATTTCAGTAGCAATGGTTTCCACCCAAGCTGTTAGAATTATAAGTACTATTTTAGGCATGATTTACTCCAAACTCCATATAAATCAGTGCGCTAGACTCGTAGGAATCCTGAGGATGGTATACCATACGGAAAATCCCCATATCCACATTGCCTGCCCAGTCCATGTTTCGTCCTTTTAACTAGGGATGTGACTTTTGCCTCGGTAGTACACGGTGTGGGTGCGCTTGGACTTACTTCTCCGTACCTTTATTATACTACTATGGGCCATTCTTCCTCGAGATTACTCGCTCGTCCGCTACTGCAGTCGCTTGGCATTTGTGCCCGGCGCCGGTGTATTCGCCACATACAGCGAACGTATCTCAACACAACTCCACCCCAACGACGACAACGATGACGACAACTACTACTACTGCACCTGTGTGCTGCCGCCGCGCCGCTTTCTTTCTCTCGGCGCATTATTTTATTCCTCCGTCCTTCTCCTTCTCTGGCTATTCGCTTCGGTTGCAGGCGCGCAGGTTGACTCTAGGTGTACACACATATATATATGTACTGGTGCCCGGCTACTGCACGACGATTGTTGCCGAGCAGGTTCTCGGCTACCGCCGGCCGGCGTGACAAGTGCATGAGGAATTACGCTCTATAAGCGCTTGTGTACGACGAGATAAATCTTATTTCTCGCAGGTAGCGAAAATGCGGATGTATATTTGCTACGGCGGCGATAACGAGTTTTAGTTTGAACTGTAGATTTGCGAGATTGAAAGTATTTATAGTCGATTTGTCATTCCATAATGTTTACAGTCAATGAGGTAATATTGCTGCATAAATAAAGCATTTAAAAAATTAATTTTTATCAACACGTGCATGAAAAAGGCCCTTTTCCATGCTTGCAAAGTGAATAAAAAATATTGGGTATTCCGAGCGTCTTCGCCTAAGCCGGAGGTAATGGTCATTACTTAGGTCTAGTGGACGACTCGTAATGCCCATTTTTCCATTCTCTTTGCATGCAAGAGAAAGGCCCTATTCACACACTTATAAAAAAAAATACGATGTTAACACGGGTGGAAATAACTTTTTCAGACCCGGATAATGATTTGGGCAATCATCATCCTCGCTTAGAAAAAGTCCATTTTCTCCCCTCGTTGCACAATGTACTATTTTTTTACAATGGTTAACTTTTAAAAACTTTTAAAAGCTACATATGCGGGAATAAATCTTTCATACAATGGTCATATATAGCCATATATGGGCACATATATGGTGATATATATGGATGTATGAAATGATTTTTCTTAGAGTAATATTTAATGAAAAAAAAAATTTTTTTAAATAAAAATATCAAAGCTTAGTCCGTCATTTTAAGTGTTATCATGCATATGATACATCCAAAATTGGGCACTAGAGCTATGAAGTCCAATTTTTCAAGCCTTATTACAAAAACTGAAATCGGAAATTCATATAAGTCATATATGTCCATATAGATGCAAAATTGATATATGGCCATATATGGATCATTTTTTCACGGGTAGTTTATCTACAGTACAATCATTTAGGTCCCAAGTGTGCCTTTGGGTACTCGCGGATTGAACTACTATAAAAAATTGTTATTTGATTAGCAAAGTATCTGGGGTCACACAGTCACTTCTAGCGAGTCAAGACAAAGAAGCCAGTGTATATTAAAGTTCAAAAAATGGCATTTGTTTATAATGGTAACGCAAATAGAGATGCCACACCAAACAACAATACATAAGGCAGAAAGCAATGTGTATGGCGCAATAGATTTTTACTTAAAAACTGGAAGAAAAGCATTTTCAATCTTTTTGGTAGATACTTAAACAATAACACTTAAACTAACTAATTACCATGCTAGACATGGCCATGATAGTTATTAAAATTTAATTAATATAAGAATATAAACAGGACAAGGTAGCTGTCTATATCAACCTCAATAAATTATACTAACAAGTAGACACCCTCCGGGTCACGAAATTTGATGAAACTTTAGGAGGTGTCTTTTGTACCTAAAAATAAAGCCTAACACCCGTAGTCTTTTCCAATGGACCTTTTTTCTCGAGATATAAGTCAATATACCCCAAATGCGTGTAAAAATATAATTCTGAATAATATTCCCGCGTAAAAAAATAAGCCTGGAACAAGTCTGGCAAAAGTCTGGATCACAAAGTCTGGATACGGAGACGATCCCAGACTATAAGTCAGACTTTTGTTAAATTATGTTCAAAAACTTATATTTACATATAAGTAATTAAGACTACACGTATTGGTAATATCGACCGGAATCGTGAAAAATAATAGTTTTCGATTAAACCGCGGAAACATTTTTTTAAATTCTGTAATCTTCTATGAAATTTAAATGTTTGTAAAAAAAGAGACAACGATTTAGGTTACTGCAGAAATGATGGAATGCTATGCTTTTGTTTTGGATTTTTTGTCAAAAGTCTGGGATCGTCTCCGTAGCCAGACTTTTGCGAGACTTACTGAGCCAGAATTTTGCAAGACTTTCTGAGCCAGAATTTTGCAAGACTTTCTGAGCCAGAATTTTGCAAGACTTTCTGAGCCAGAATTTTGCAAGACTGTCTGAGCCAGAATTATGCAAGATTTGTCCCAGACTTATTATTTACAGGGGTTGTGCAACAAAGGGAGGGGGGGGGGTGGACTATTTCTAGAAAGGGTAGAATGATTTTCATTTAGTACAGTCAAATAGAGCTTCTTTTGTAAAGTAAACGTTATTTTCAGTATCGTTCCAGTTTATGGTTTAGAAGGCAATAAACATTGAAATATATATATTTGAGAAGCACAAAAATTTATTCCATTTGTTTATAAGATAAAAAAATACTAAATTTTCAAGCCATTTATCTCTGGTTTAATTTTGAAAAATCGATTTTCTTGAAAATGTACATTATAGTACAAGTCTTAAAGAGTAAAATACGGCCCTGGTACTTGCTGTGTGCTTTCTCAAAGACGAAGAAATTAAGTTGTACAAAGACGTATTTTTTTCAAAATTTAAATTTTTTGAAAAAAATAAAAATATATCTACTAAAATTTTTTGAAAATTTTGAAATGTTTTAAAATTTTGAAATTTTTTGAAAATTTTGTAATGTTTTAAAATTTTGAAATGTTTTGAAAATTTTGAAATTTTTTGAAATATTTGAAA
Organism: Gastracanthus pulcherrimus; assembly: GCA_949152435.1. Classification (NCBI taxonomy): domain Eukaryota; kingdom Metazoa; phylum Arthropoda; class Insecta; order Hymenoptera; family Pteromalidae; genus Gastracanthus; species Gastracanthus pulcherrimus. The sequence continues at coordinate 142,146,262 of OX424574.1, read as the reverse complement.
TTTTTTGCAATTTTTTGAAAATTTTGAAATATTTGGAAAATTTTTAATTTTGTTGAAAATATTGAAAATTTTTTGAATATTTTAAAGTTTTTATATAGTATATTATGCATAGAGAATAGAGTGAGTCAGTAAATGCCTGCGTGTGGTTCGGTGCCCGAGCGTCGCGAGGATGTCATACACATGCTGACAATGTAGTCCCCGCTGCCACGCGCTGTTTGTGCCCGAGCCGAAGGCTATGGTTACATACGCGTAACTGTGAGGACTAGAGTGGGGGTAGAGAATTAATGTATCACTTTTTTCCCGGCTCGGCGGGGAAACAGTACGTACTTGATGGCGGGGTGTATTAAAAAATATTTTAAAATGTTTTACAAGGAAAGAAATGATCTATATCCTCCCTAGGGAGGAAATGAAACCATTCTTACAATGGTTTGGCAATCACACTCTAAATGAGCAATTTTCTAGGAATGCATGAATATTGGACGGGACTTAATTGTTATAAATTCGATGGTTTTACACACCAATTTAGTAACCATTTTTAATTGTTAATAACTTTTACTCGGAATAATATTTTTATACGCTCAAAGCTTAAATTAAAGCTCTATTCGCCTAGTTTTATTGTATTTTAGGGTCCATTTTTACTGTAAAGGCATTCAGAGTTACGTTGAGAAGAAGCATTTGGGGTATAATGACTTATATCGCGAGAAAAAAGGCCCATTGGAAAAAACTACGAGTGCTAGGCTTGATTTTTATTTACAGAAAACACCTTAAGTTTCATCAAACTTCGAGTCCCGGAGGGTGTGGATTCTCCTGGTACGCGAATTTTTTTTATTTAAAAATCATTCTTGAACTCCTTTTTGACCATTTTTTAGCTAATAAACCGCTTTCCATATTTTTATTCAAAGGATAAAGGTCCTTGGGACTTTAAGGGTTAATGCATTTGTGATAATCAATGAGCTACGTATACTCACCTGTAAGTTATTTGTGTTGAACGTTTTTTTAAATGCTTCAATGAGATTTTCCGATGTACAGGAATTATCCAATACGGTCGCTCTATTTCAAAATCGATCGACGCGAATATCTTACCGACGAGTTTACATATATCCGTAATTATAGTATTAGTTCACTATATCAAAAATATTACATGTTATAAAGAAATATTATACTAAATAAATTAATTATTCAGCTCTATCAAATATACTAAAAAATATAATAAATTAACGCAAAAAATTTACGTTCAATATGTTAAAAATGTAGTATCTTGAGTACTATTATAGCTTTTGAGAGTTCTAATAACAAATTATTTTTAAACCTAGTGTTACAATAATAATGGATTAATGCGTAAGTATAGTAAGTACGTAGCAAACTATTGAAGCAATAGTTGAAGCAAGTCGCCGGTAAACTTGCGAGTATCTCTCAGAGTTATGAATTGTCAAGTAAATGTAGGTCAACCTGAAAGAAAAAATGACGTGCCTGAAAAGTCGTTGCATTATTGCGTAGACACGCCTTGATCGTGTGTAATATTTGCGATTTCCAAAGTAAGACGAATGTGCGAAGCACGGTTTATTAAGATTACTGCGCGTGAATAATTTGATGTAATATAGGTAACATTAAGATAAAGATATAAAGGGAATGAAATTGATTTCTCTATCTATTCAATATTACTATTTGCTTTTCTAGCGCATCGATGGGAAAAGATTGCATTTATTAGTTTTATCTCATATCAACAAAGAAATATATGAATCGTTTTATGTTACACTAAAATGTATATAGGTACCTGTATGGATAAGATCAAATATCTGTTAGTAGAACTAAGATTACTATTTCCTTGAAGAGTTTTTTTGCTAATAGGTTATACAGTTATAATTTACTCATACTTAAATTATTTCTATAAAATACTGCAGGGTTTTGAATCAATGTTGAATAGCACTAAATGATATTAAATAAATTGAGCCATAAGACGTATTTTTAAACCAAGGATATATTAATGTTATCCTATTTAATATTTTGAACTTAAAAAATTATTTCAGCAAAAATGTAAGCTTGAGTTTAAAATTTAACCGCTGCAATAGCGCGAAACATTACAGCACCTTTTTTAACATTTCGTGCTCTAAATACTCCTACTGTTTCAATTCATTTAATATTACTTTCGTTGGAGGTAGTCACACGAGTTATTAATCCTTACACTAAAATTCTATCGATTACTTTCAAAATTGCAAGCTATGCTAAAAACAATTTTTATAATCAAAAAGACAAACAAATAATTCCAAGTCCAACAATGATAATATACGTCTCGAGCATGCATATCAAACGTAATAGTTTCTTAAAATCAACTCCGTAGCAGGCGGGCGCTCGCGTTCTCCATTCGAAAATCAGATTAAGGCCCCGCGCGAGCGCTCGCGATCATAAATCACAGAGCGTGGCGCGCGTCGTGTGCGCGATATGTAGCATACACCGCAGTGCACGCGGCCGGAGCGGCGCGGAGCATCTCATCACGCGAGAGCCTAAGCGCATAATGCACACGTAGATATATATGCACGTGCGCGCACGCTCAGGAAAAAAGCGGAGGAAGAAAAAAGGAAAGAATCGCGAAGGGCAGGAGAGAAAGAGAGCGAGAAACAACAAGAAGGAGAAGAAAAGGAAAAAGGTTGATTATTGTGTAGCGAGGGCAGGGCATGACCCCGCAGGCTGCAGTAGACACGGAGCATATATCGCACACTCTGGTGCACACCCACGGGCACACCGAGCCCTCGCATTTACGTGTGTGCACGTACACATGTAAAGACGCGGCGTTGCGGAGCACGCGTACCAACACGCTCTCAAACCCGCGAGTTACTTTGCTTTGCTTCTTCGTGAGCCGAAGCAGCGGGAGCAGCACGAGGACGTGCACGTGCACTGCACACGTAGAGCGTACCTATATAAGAGAAGCTCGTGCATGTCTGCGAGCCCGCGGATGTGTATGGGTATATAGCGTGCATGCTCGCGCCCTGCACGAGGCTGCTGCTGCTGCTTTTCAAAGCTTTTGATGGGGAAGGAGAGGGAAGGGAAGGTAGGCAGTCGGCTTTGTATTGCGATCCTTTTTGTTTACTATAATCAGATCCGATGACATAACTCATACTTGCATTTTATTCAATTAATTAACAGTTATTAGTGTGTTAATTTGTGGTCTTCAGTTCATAAAACTTGGGTTGATATTGTTTGGAATCACGCTGCAGAGAAGAGATCGAATTATAATTGTTTAATTTCATATTTTATCAATAATTAAGAATACATATAATAGTTAAAGTTTCCCAATTCGTGTTTTCTAAATATGTCACTAAATCTGAAATAAGTTCCAAAAATAAATCTGAAAATAAAACTTTAAATTTACGTCATAAAGTATTTAATTTTAAATATCCTGTATAAAAATAGTGTTTGTGGTTTTGTAACGCAATAAATCGAAATACTATGTAATGCGCCGACACAGGGGGGGGGGGGGGGTGGAGGGGCATAGTAAGCCGATGAGATTGAAGGGGACGGTTCATATAAATAGTAGTTATATTAATATTTATGAAAATGTGTATATATGTGTGTGTATGGGTAGTTAAAATAATTGATTTGCACGACTAACGCAATATATCGAAGAAACCGCTGCCAATTCATTAGCACTTAGCTTCATCAAACTAGATTAATTGTTCCAATATGAAATTCTTTGTTCTAATATATTAATTTTAAATTGCTATATCTCTTTCTAATTAATAGCTCAAAAAATGTCTGTTTTATTATCATTGATGGTTTGTCCAAAGATATTTTTTATTAAAATTACACAACGATAGGTAATAATCCTTATCACAGCAATCTTCTTCCTGTACGTAATTTATTAAAATTATTTAAATATTTAAATTATATGTAATCAGATGTTAATAGATTCACTGAATTCTCAATCATCTAAAATTTTTTGAACGATTTTCCATTATAGATTTCCGAGATATTACCTTTTAAGTTAAATATGACTTTTTTGCATATTGTAAACAAAAGAAGGGAAAGAACCTATCCATAATATTTGAATTATAGTGTTCAGAAAAATTTGAGAATATGCATTTTAAAAGTCTTCAACTATATGATATAGTAAACTTGCATTTGTATTCTCTGTTTTAAAATTAAAAAATAATAGTACTTTCGAGGTACTTAAGATGATTTTGGTCTTTCTTAAACATTTCGTAATATCTATAAATATTGTTCATACTCAATTTTGCCAAGACATGTACCGATTTCTAGAACATTTCAGGGGAAAAACAGTACCTGAAATTTGCAATTTATTCGAAGTCCGAGTACGGGGCAAAGTGAGCCCAAATGAATTTTTATAATATATTCAAAATTAAAAGTGGTTCTATTTTAATCTTTTTTTAGAGGAGCTCCCGGAGATCGGCTATAGCAGCTTTAAAAATTTTTATTTTTACGAATAAAAAATATGAGAATAAAATCAAAAGTTACCACAATATACATATAAATTTTTACGTTAATAAATTAAAATTTCTCTCCAGAAATTTTTTTTGAAAAATCCCCCTTAGGAGGTTAAAACTTTTCTTATATATATATATATATATATATATATATATATATATATATATATATATATATATATATATATATATATATATATATATATATATATATATATATATATATATATATATATATATATATATATATATATATATATATATATATATACTATCAACGTTAATGAAATACGCCGCATCTATCGTACAAAGGCCCATGGGATAAAACCACGAGTATTGGGCTTCGTTCTTAGGTACCAGAAAACGATCCCTAAAGTTTCATCAAAATCGGATACCCGGACTCCGTGGTCCCCCCTTGTTAGTTATAATCTATCACGTCGATATTCATAAAATAATATAATTAACACAGATATATTTACAAAATTTACATATAAAATAATTTAAGACATCGCAGGAATTTCGACATTATTATAAAATCTTTTAGAATATATCACGTCAGTTTTAAATATTTACAATATGTACATAAACTCATTGAAACCGTAAGTCATTCGACCTTGCATACTTTATAAATTACACTCATTCATATTACAAAAATACTTAAATATAAAAATAAATTAAGACATCACAGAACCTTAGTCAAGATTTTTAGAATGTATCTTAACCGCCACCTTAAACGCTTTTAGAAATGGTAATGTGCGTATTGCGAAAGGGAGTAAATTCCACAAATGCGCAACTTGGATTTGGAAAGATCCTTTTCCAGTTTCAGTGCGCATGTGAGGAATGGTGAGGTCATTTATTTTACCCTTTATATGGCGATTAGATTTGTTCCTTTTAAAAAGCGAATCCAAATAAATTGGTTCTTTAATATTTATGATTTTGTACATTAAGGTGGACGGCCTGGGTTAAACCCAAAAAAAGACTTTTTCTCTACAAGTCCAGAAAACTTTTTATGTTTAAAATCAATCATTCTGAAAATTTTCATGTTACTAAAGCACAATAATATCTTAAATTTTATTGTTGTAAAACTTCAGAATCTTGACCCATTATGTCACAATAAATCACTGTTTTCAATACCATATTTATTAAAGAAACTTTGGTTATTCGATTCCTTTTGACATGCATTACAAAAAAAGCGGAGCACTTTTTCGTTAGCATTTTTTTATTACTTTTTTTTAGGAAATCCAATCAATTTTTTAAAAAATATTAAAAACTTTTTTTTTCTAAATTGATTAGATCTCCGAAAAACAATAATAAAAAATTTTTTAACAAAAAAGTGCTCCGCTCTTTTTGTAATATATGTCAAAAGGAGTCGAATAATTGTCAAAACAAAATTTTTTGTTCATCGTGTCACCCCGAATCGTGTGAGGATCAAAGTGACCTTGAATAAATATGGTATTGAAAATAGTGATTTATTGTGACGTGTTGGGTCAAGATTCTAAGGTTTTACAACGGTAAAATTTAAGATATTATTGTGCTTTGATAGCATAACATTTTTCAGAATGATTGCTTTTAAACATAAAAGGTTTTCTGAACTCGTAAAAAAAAGTCTTTTTTGGGGTTTAACCCAGGCCTGCTCCCTTAATGTGGCCAAAGAGGCAGCATTTCTGGTGTCAATTTAGGTCCACTCTAAGTGTATCCTGTAAAGGGTAATGTGCTCATCCCTCCTAGCACCCAAGACGTAACGAACACATGAATTTTTCAGTCTTTGTAGCCGGATACGTTGTTCAAGAGACGCCTCTAAACACACTACAGAGCAATAGTCAAGGTTCGGAAAAACGAGTGCCATGACCAAATGTTTGCGCAGATTCTGAGTGGTATACTTTCTGAAGAACCTCAAATTAAATAATACTCTATTAACCTTCTTTGTAATCATGTCCACGTGGGACTGCCACGTGAGCTTAGAATCAAGTATAACACCCAGGTTCGTAACAGTCTGTGAGAAATTTACGAAGACGCCGTCTCCCAAACTTATTTCCGGCATGCCTTGCGACTAAAGATTATTTATGTATTTACAAGAGCCGAAAACAATAGCTTTAGTCTTGGTTTATTTAGTTTGCGAGTGACATCCCCGGTTTAGTCAGCGACTGTCCGCGCAACCCTGGTCAAGATCTCAACACCTTCGGCAAGGTTTGCTAGTTCGATCTGTAAGTAAGTCTGTAAGTCATCAGCATGGAGCAAGTGTCTGACGCATCTCGGGTCTTTCTCTTTTAGATATTTATTATGGCCTGAAAATAGCTCTTTGATATGATTAAAGTAAAGACAGAATGCAAAGGTCCTAATACCGATGATCTGGTATTGATGCATATAACCACGGCTTATTTCTACCTAATATATATGATTTTATACAGACCAAAGCGAATCTAGAGAACCCCAGGGCCCGCAGCTTTGCTAGAAGCTTGAATGGTGGGATTGTATCTAAAGCCTTGTTGAAGTCGATCAGTAATACTAGAGTAACGAGTCTTTTGTTAATCCCTGTCCGTATGTTTTCAGTTAGTCTTAGCAGAGCAGTTTGCGTCGAGTTATTCTGTTTGTACCCGGACTGCATAGTGTCAAGTTGTTTTGTCTTTTTCATGTGCTTTACTATCTGATCATATATAATTTTTTCCATAACCTTAGAAAGAAAGCACGGTAATGCAATCGAGCGAAAGTCCGACGCTGATGATGGTGTAGTACACTTGCCAAGCGGCATGACTCGTGCTTTCTTTCAAAGGTCCGGGAATATACCCTTTTCCAGGGAAGAATTAAACAGATTCACTACGTGTTGTTCGATGACTGGCAATGCCTTCGCATCCACACTCTGCGGTATGTCATTCTCGCCCCTTGCTTGCGAGGAGAAATGCTCGACTGCCAGTACTACATCTTTCTAAGCATACAGAAAACAAAAGTTTTCTCTATACAAAGTTGAAGAGTCATTTGTGGCTAAATGGCCACACAAAACGAGGCTCAATGAACATGTGCGTAATATATGTAATTCCAAATAAATCTTAGTTTTCTTCACAAATTATTTATTAATCAATTCTATGACGGTACTAAATGTTAGATTTCGGCATAAATTGATATTTAAGTGTTTTTCACCTTCAACTGACAATACTTACACTTATCGGTTATGTTAACTAAATTATTCTATTAATACATTAATAGTTGTATTATACATCCACATTCTTACAAATCAACATACCAGAGTATACGGAAAAAAACGTCCTGTTATTTAATTACCAAGAAATATCAATGGGAAAAGGATATAGTTCTCGAAATTCGAAGAAATTGTAGAGATAAGAAGGACACAAAGTAGGAAGGGACACCAGATTGGTCGAAGTTTATAAGGGATGAATAGAGAAACTTAGTAGCAGACCCAGTCGAACAACTCGAAGTATGATGAAACTACTTTGACAGACTCTTAAACGTAAACGTTAACGACTGCCAAACCGTTATAGAACACAACAAAATCTACACTGCTGATCCCCTTGCGATAAAAACCTAGCCTAAAAGAAGTAACTGTTGTAATCGGTAAAATGACAAGTAACAATGCCGCCCGGATTGAGCAAATATATGCTGAAATAATTAAATACAGGGTACAGGGTACAAGCCTAAGTTAAATTCTGTACAAAATTATTATCCATTTTATAGATGGCAAAAAATATTTTGACTCAATCCAAGTTGATGCAAGTTTTTATATTTTAAATATGTATATTATATATAATTTTGCCATGAATTAGATCCGTCTAAGTGATCTTTATGGTCCCTTAAAAATTCGCTAATCTACATTATTGAATTTAAGCTTTTTTAACCACTTACTAGGTGTTTTTAAATCAGGCGGTTCTTTTTTCATGGTCACCGAGACTTTAAAGTGTTCTTCAGAAGTGTACTCATGCATGGACTTACGGAACTACATTTAAAAAAAAAATTATTTCTAGTTGTTAGAGACACACATATCAATGATAATACTATGAAAATACTATAAAAATACTACTATTATTGGTACATATGTGTCTAACAATTGAAAATAATCTTTTTTTAAAAATGTAGCTCCTTGTCCATGAGTACACTTCTGAAGAATACTTTAAAGCCTCGGTGACCATGAAAAATGCACCACCTGATTCAAAAACACGTGGTAAGTGGTTAAAAAGGCTTAAATTCAATACTGTAGATTAGCCAATTTTCAAGGAACTACAAAAGCACCACTTAAAGGTCTAATTGGTGACAAAATTACATATAATATATATATTTAAGATATAAAAACTTGCATCAACTTAGATTGTGTCAAAATATTTTTGCCATCTATAAAATGGACAATGATTTTGTACAGAATTTAACTCAGGCTTGTACCTCGTACCCCGAATTTAATTATTTCAGCATATATTTTCTCAATCCCGGCGGCATTGTTATTTTTCATTTTACCGATTGCATCGCTTACTTCTTTTAGGCTAGGTTTTTCTCGCAGAGGGGTCAGCAGTGTACATTTTATTGTGTTCTATAACGGTCTCGCAGTCAACGTTTACGTTTAAGAGTCTGTCAAAGTAGTTTCGTCATACTTGGAGTTGCTCGACTGGGTCTGCTGCTAAGGTTTCCTATTCATCCCTTATAAACTTCGACCAATCTGGTTTTACTTCCTACTTGTGTTCTTTTTATCTCTTCGATTTCTTTGAATTTCGAGAACTATATCCTATTCCCATTGACGCTTCTTGGTAATGACGTCTCTTGTCGATAAGGATATGGTCGATTTGATTTCATGTTACTTCATCACGAGATCTACATTACCGTGTGTATATTATTATATTTAAAATAAGTGCTCTTAATTATTAGATTTCTTGAAGCAGCGAATCCAATGACTCTCATTCCGTTATTGTTACTGACATCATGCAAACTTTCATAACTTATAGTTGGTTTATATAGATCCCCTATAGATCCCTTCCTTACCGATCTTCGCGTTGAAATCCTCAAGTACTATTTTAGCATAATTAGTCAAATCATCGTCCTAATTGAATCGCGTATAACTTGTCTTCTGTCGGACAATGTACATTGATGAGTGTGTAGTTGTACCAATTACTCGCGACTGTGATCTACGACATTATATCATTGATAAATATAAGATCCTTAATTATTGAAGTTATTTACTTATTAATTAGGAATGCCGTGCCCAATTGGATATCAGCTCTTTTGTTTCCCCATAAAATAAGTTACAGTGACCGGCGGTATTCTATCTCTCTTCTGGCAGTCTAACTTCCTGTAACGTAATTATATCAACAGTATATCTGTGGACTTCACTAGCCAAGGTATTAAGCGACCTCGCTTTGCTAAGGCTTAGAACGTTCCAGGTACCTATTTTAAGATCTTTGCACCTGCTAGGTTTTTCCGAGGGGGAGGGGGGGGGGGGCTGTGCGTTTGGATGTGGAGAGACTGCCTGAGTAGGTGTCATGACGCAGGTAGTGTCGATAAGCGTTTGATCTAAGATGTTTCTGTTTACTGTGGTGGATTAGCAGTGTGCGTACATCACGTTTACACCTGCCCCATATTATTAAGTGACTAAATTTAATGAAAATGTACTTTAAAAAGTATCTATAAAGCATTTCTTATTTATTATTATTAGTAAATCTCGTAATACCGTGAGGATTTCAAGCTTGTTCATATTACTATGCTCTATCATGCGTGTATTTCTGCCACTCTAACCATGCTTTCACTACCACGCGCTGTTGTTACTACTACTAGTCTGCAAATATAAACAATTGTGGGTAAATATTACTTTTTTATTTCACTAATTACCTACAGAATAATACATTAAGTAATAAATAATCAAGATTCAAAATGTTATTTTTAAAACAGACCCAGTAATCGGGGCACAGAATGATGGACTAGGCTCAGTAATTGAGAGCTTAGTAATAAGACGATAGACATTAATAGAGTACCATAATTTAAAAAAAACTTTTCTGTTTGCAATAAATCTTGATAAAACATTACCTTATTTTTGAATGATAGAAAATAAGACCATGCAATTTTATGATTAATTACATTGCACCATTAAAGCTCTAAAAAACGAAAACAATGAGTCTGGAAACATTAAGTTTCATCGTTTATATGTAAAGTAATGCTGATCCACGCTCACATACATGCACACGCACACACACGCATACATACATACATACATACACACGCATACATATACACATACACACACACGCGCGCACTCACACATACGCATGCGTGCGCGTGTGCGTGTGCGTATCCGTGTGCGTCTGCGTGTGCATGTGCGTGTGCGTACGGAATTGTAGGTGTCACCTCCATTCAGTCTATAGACGAAGGTAATAAAGCTCGTCTCCTACTGCTGGTTATCTAGTCATGCCGTGTTCTTAAAATCTTAAAACTTATGTTTTTGTAATACAAATCGAGAGAAAATACAACAATTAATTTTTAATAAAAATGGTGTTAAAGAATATTATTTCTTAATTTTTTTTAAATTTACTCATTATAACCATGATTTAAATTGTTTCGCTCATGATTCAAAAAGCTCTTGCAGCACTCTCTTAAATGAAATAGTGAACTTTTCACTATTTTATCTAGTAAAAATAATTCCACTGGCAAAACAGTGAAAATTTCACTATTTTGTCAGTGCAAACTGTATTTACTAGAACAATAGTGATTGTTCACTAGTTTGGTAGTTAATACATAAGTAGAAAAACCGGTAAAGTAGGGATTGAGTTGGTATTTCATAACCTAATTTCAGTTGACATTATTTTTATTATGTAGTAACAAAATAATTAATTAATGAACGAATAAAAATGGTGCAAATAATCTCTTAATTATGATTCTAATGCATATTTCCTTTGTAAGAATTTGACAAATGACAAACTACTCATTTTTCATAATAAAATTATAATTAAATTCAACATTAATTTTTGTTGTAATGTGCAACTAAAGAATTTATTCAAGTATCATAAGTACCTTCTTATCAATATATTTATATGAGTTAAATTCACAGCACATTATAAGAGGTATAAAATTTACTCTATGCAGGCAACCTACGTAGGCAAGTGGTGAAGACGTTGGACTGTAAACCTTGTGGACAAGAGTTCGATCCCCATCGCACAAGTTTTTAATTTATTTCTTATTTTAATATAAATAAATGTTCAAATGAAAATTTAATACATAATCAATATTTAATACATCTCATATATAATTATATACGCGTTTAATAACAGCTTTATTTTTTAATTTACTGAATGTTAAAATTTCACTATTTCGACAGTGAAATTTCACTGATTCAAGTAGTGAAAATTTATTTCACTATTTCAAATAGTGAATATTCACTGTTTTTTTGTTGCTGAGTTAGCACTATTCAAAATAGTGAATATTCATTGTTTGACAGTGAATTTTCACTATTTCATAATAAGAGAGCACATCACTGTGCACAAAAAGTGAACATTTAGAATTTCGAGTCCATTTTCTCCTCAACAAAAGTATCAAAAGAGCGTACATGCACTCCTGTCTTTGATCTTCTGAGAAGAGACAATAGCTGTCACGAATTTCTTAATGGTTCTTGATCTATCTTCGATATCACGTCATTGCACACATTTGTTACATATAATACACTCGAATAATATACTTTTCACGAAGCGCACCAACGTCCCTTGAACGACGTGCCATGTGGAAGGTGTGCGCTCGCGCGTGTGCCTGTGCCGCGCCGTTCGACACAAAAAAAAAGAATTGACGTCTTGTCTTGCTCATGCTTACTCCTGCACGTTTCGGGTCAGTGGCTCCGCGAACTTTAACGAGCGTCCATGGAATCAATGGGAAACCTTTATCTCCTGTATGAGCTTGCATTCAAGAGCCTTCACCTTTGTAAAATACTTGTGAAGTGTCGGAAGCGTTATTGTGCTGGATATTTGTTCACGGTTATTTCAATATAGATTGCATAATGTAGTCTATAAATATGTATAAAAGTACTTGTATGAGTATTAGCGATGCTGTTACAACAATTGAAGGAAAATTTACGCTTTAAAAAACTAGAATCTCAGCTACAGAGTTGTGTGCACAATAAACAATATCGAATATAACTGCGAATCTGTCAACCAATGGCAACGCTCGAAAATGACTAACAATACCGGGCTCATAGATTTATTATTTTCTGACCGATTTTTGGATCGATTTTTGCAATAAATAATTTTTTAATTATATTTTTTAGGTGTAAAATAACTTAGAACCTCCATACAAGATGCGGAGAATAATAGTTTAATCAGATCCATACATATAATAGGCAAAATCACTTTATTTGTTGTGTCAAAGCGTAAAGATGAAGTATTCATGGAAAATGAAATTTCTAATAACAATACAACTGTTAATCTTTAATATAAAATTAAAAAAATACATAAATAACCGAAATTAAGTTAAATATAAAGCCTCAAAGAAAAAGAAGCTGTGGGAGCAATTCCTGATCACTTAAGATTTGTATGGAAGTAGTTTCTGATCATATCAAGACCCAATTCCTAGTCACATATATTATTAACGCATAAGTATTTTATACGATAAACAAAAACTTATTAAGCAATACTAGGGGAGGATGGGGTATTGCCGGTCACCTAAGCAAATGTGCTTATTATTTCTACTTTCAAATGGTGTTTTTTAACTTTAAATAATTATTATGTTAGTTCAAACCATTGACTTTAAATATTTCTTATTGGTTTAATATAAAGATTTAGGATATCGAAGCTATAATTCGAAATAAAAAAAGCATTTTGACCGGATTTACTCCACATCAAAGGGTTATACCGGTCAGCCTTGGTACAATTCCGATCACTATTAGAAAGTTACTTTTATAGGTGAAAAATTTCTTTAAATCAATTATATAAACTTTCATATAATCCGTCGCATTATTATTCGCACTTACACGGGGAAATATGTAATAACATAACCATTGTTCAATCAAAAACACTTAAGCAAAGTTACCCTACCTGAGAGCGCAGCGAAACGTTTTCTTAGCCTCACTTTCGGGAGCGTCATATAAATAACATTGTGACCGGAATTACCCCCATTCTGCTTAGTAATTTAAATTGAAATGACAAAAAAGCAATAGGTTTATACTCTTTTTTCTTTACTACTTCTTATTCTTAGATTGTTCAAATTAATAAAATTGCAAAAGATAACTGCATAAAGTAACAAATAATATGCATAAAAGCTTATTTTATAGATCAGATTTCTTATAAGAAATGTAGGCCTACACTTTGATTGTATATAATTCCTTAATAAAACTGAATAGAAGGTTGTTTGGACATTACATTAATTGCATTTTATGTTGCATTTAATATACTATTCGAATTATTACCTAAAAATGTTCAGATTATTGAAAATAAAAGTGACCGGAATTAGCCAGTGACCGGCATTACCCCGTTCTCCCCTAATACAGTAGATATACGAAAATATAACATTTTTTGGTTGTGTGATTATAAATGTGAAACTTGGCGAGGTCAAACTGTTCGGTTAGTCGTACTTTGTCACTGCACGATATAGACTCGCGTGCGAGCATATATTATAACCTATAAAATGCACATAGTGTTGTGATTTATTGTCACGTTTTCTGCGATTTTTGCATGGTAAATTATTTACGCATGGATTAAAACTACTTATAGAATTATGTTATTACAAATATTTGTGTATTTTAATATTTTTAAACACACATAAAACATGTTATTAATACTGATCAGAAATTGGGATAATGATAAGAATTTGGACCCTATTTCTAATCACACGTTTTTACAAATATCAATAATATTTTATATGAATGTTTTAAGTGATTTATACGAATAAACTGTTGAATAACTAAATTACATAAGTTTTCCTACGACCTATTACAAAATTTTAAAGAAATTATGTAAATTTATTTGCATGCTCAATTGTAGTCCAACTTTAACATTTTTTATCTAAAAAATGTATTTTACTAGTAACTTTTAAAGTTCTATTATATGACTACGAAATAGTTTACTATTAATAATTATTTTTTAAAACAAATTTTGTATACATTAAAGTCAAAATAGTAATAAATGTAATCAAATGATCAGGAACTGGGTACTGATCAGGAGCTGGGTCCGTGACGGCACCACTATTCTGTTAATTTTCTCTAAGGTTCATATACCGTTACGGACCCAGTTCCCAATCAGGACCCAATTCCTGATCATTTTCTTACATAAAATATTACTTTAAACTTGTTGCTGCAAAAACTTTTTTGAAGATTGCAGATATAATTATCTATTATTTAGATTTTCTTGTTCAAAGTCTAAAAAATTTAATTGTAATTGGCTTTTATGGAAATCAGAGTTGATCAGGAATTGCTCTTAGCTGATCAGGAATTGGGTCCGTGACGGTAGGGACTTTTTACTCTATGCGGCAGGCAAATTTTATCATTCATTACGGTAAAATTTATCGTAAATGTCGGAAAGTTGGAATATCCCTCGTTTAATTTTTACCGCGAATTTCGACATAATTTTTATTACAAAATTCTATCTGTGTAGAAATTGTGCAAAAATGTTTGAATATTCTTACGAAATCATCAATAATAGAACTCTTATGAGACAATTTTATAAAATAAAAGAAAACTTCGAATGTTATTGTTCTCTAGGAAAAATGAATAAAACCTTCACTATTGTTTAGAATGCATAAAATGTAACATAGGTAAATAATATAATATTAATATAATTTTACATTAAAATTTATCACTGTTACCAATAGGAAACTTATAAAATGTATTAAAGTTAGCTATACATCAATTATTTTAATAAATTTTATGTGGAGCAAATTTAGTGACATAATAAATAATGGCGCTTTTGTTAACATTTCCATTGCTTATGTAGATCAATTATCAATTAAAAGTCTTTTTAAATATATATCATAATGGTATAGGTTTCAATACTCTCCCATAAGAGACAATCATTAGCTTTTCTCCTTACTACAATTTTCAATTCTTCTTCAAGTCTACGTAATTTTACTATATAAATAAAATTGAAATATCTATTTAATATAATCATCAAAATTAAGAATATAATATACTTTATTCCGGACTCAACAGTAATGGCCACTTTATTCACCTTAAAAGCGGCACAAAAGTAGCATATGATTCGTTGCGGAAAAAATTGGATTTGCGGTAAAAAAGTAAAAAAGATTTATTCCGCAAATGTATTTTTTTTATTTCTCGCAAATGCTTTCTCTCTTTCTTCAATTTCGTTTATTCCCTTGTTGTATAATGTACTATTCAATTACCATCTAATATTTTTATCTTATTTATATTATAGTAAACAGATTATATTATATTTCTTGAATTAACTACACTTTTTACATCCTCATTTTAATATTAAACAATTATTCAATACGCAAACACTCCAATCCAGTACATCATTCGTTTATAGCACACAATTACACTCTCAGTACAAGCATTAACGCCGCATAATTCACGTTTTACAAGTCCGCCTCGATCGCCTTTAAATCCGTTCTCGAGGACGTGTCCAGGCAAGGTCGTTCTCTCGACCTGCAATCGCGCGAGATACCTCCACTAACACGACAAACTCTTTATACTTGCACGGTTATAACAGCATGCCTCTCATGTATAATATATACACAAACGGAGAGAGAATCCGCGCGCGGCGCCAGAGACTTCAATGCGCGACAAGTCGTCGTCGTCCTCCTATCCCGCACAGCGGGAGGCTCCCCCTCCTGGCCCCCCACCCCCGCTATTCCCTCCCTCGCGGCGTCGTCGTCGCGATCGTCCCTCTCTGCCTCCCACTCCGCGAGTCACTCCTCCCTACCCGTGTAGCCTCCTCGTTGTCGACGTCGTCCGCGTCGCCGAGAGCGAGTGACAGAGAGAGAGTGAGTGAGAGAGAGAGAGTGAATGAGAGAGAGAGAGAGAGAGAGAGAGAGAGAGAGAGAGAGAGAGAGAAAGGCAAGCGTAGCGCGCTACCTACTCCCGACCCGATTCACCCGCCCCTTTTTCTCATTCGCGACACTTTTTTCGTCTCCACTTGTCGCGCGGACGCGCGCGCCGCCACTTCGTAGGTTAGATACTATTCCGCAGTCTTGGAAACTCTCAATGTGCGCGGACGCAAGAGAACGCGAAATACGTCACGTTGTTGTTGAAAGTTTCGCGTGGTTGCTTTTGTTCATATAGCAGTTAAATATATATAAATGCAGAGCAGTTATGTTATCTGATTTGTATTGTACAAGCAGTTTGTTTAATATTATGCGAGCTATTTTGTAAGTCTAAACTGTTCTTGTTAAAGTACAAAAAGTGTTTTTAAGAGAAAAATAAACATAATTACCAGATTTATGTATGTTTCATACCTAAAATTTAATTTGTTAATTTTTTATTTTTAAAGTTTACTTAAGGTGGCTCCCTGGTAAAATTTCTAAAATGTCGGTATTAAATTTTATAAATTTGGGGCTTACATGGAATATTTGTTATTATTATATGAAGACACATAGCAATTTTCATATTTGTTTGCCTATATATACAAAGTTATTCAGCACAATGTGTTATTTTTTAGTGAAAATAGGCTACATTCAAAATAGCCCTCGCGCGCACCACATTGTCACACACTTCTGAGAAAATTGTATCATGTGATTTTGTTTCAAAATTTCTACATAAATACCGTTCTTTTGTTAAAAATAGTATCATAAATAAAGTTCAAAGTATCAATTAATAAAAAATGAGCGAATTTTTGTTGAAAATATCTTAAAGAATATATTTTCAAAGTTTCAAGAATCTTCTTCTTTTTGTATGCGCAAGGATCAATTTGTGTCCAAATTCAGGACTTTGATATAAGACCATTCATCGAAAGGTGCCTATGACATCCAAATAAACTTTTAATTTACAAACCATTTTTCGTATACATATAACAGTAGTATGGAATAAACGAAATTGTTTCCAATGTTACACAATTGAAAAAGTGAATATTAATAATAATGTCAAGAAAATGAATAGAAAAATTTGTCAAAATCATGAAAAACACCATGGAGCCACCTTAAATTATTTTTAATAAAAATAATACCTAAGATAAACGTATAATAATATTGTAATGTTTTTTTAATTCAAGGCGTAGCAAGATATAGGTTGTACCAAATCCTTTATTTTGAAGTATGACTGTAATAATAAGTGTTTGATTTACCTTAATCCGTTGACCGCAAGTGCATGTATTCTATAGAATACACATCTTCAGCAGTTGGTAAATATCGAGTATTGACGGAAACGTATCTAACGTATGATCAAGTATCGTTATAACAATTTAATAACAATATAACAGAGTACAACTTTCTGGCAAAGAATGAAAATTAGCCCTTGGGCATGATGAGACACTTATTGTGTGCTTAAAAACTGTATTTTTAAGCAGTTGTTTGTGATAAGAGCGTATAGATTCAAAATGTATTATTTTTTTAAATGCTTATATTTAACTTGTCGGCCGTTGTTATCTGTCTGTCTGTATGTGTGTCCTCAAATTTTTAAACTTATATTTAAGACACTTCCAGATGAGCAAAAGATTTGAAATTTTTATGACACGTGTAAGTCAAATGACAATGCATTTTAGGTTCGCTCGAACATTATTCGATCCATTTGGGCCACTTTGGGCCTGTTTGGGCCAATATTGCAAAATTTGAGATTTTAAATTTGTCATGTATATAATCAATCTCTATAAAAAATGTGTGTGTATGTGCATCTGCAGTTATTTAAGCACTATTACTACTAACCATTAATAAATGGACATAATAATAATAATAATAATAATATAATGATACATACTTCAATGAAATAAGACTAAAACGTATTGAATAAAATTAATAAAAAAAATGTTTTTAATTAAAGCGGCGGTGGATGGCTCAAGTAGTAAATGCGTACCTCTTAAGGAGATGTCGGAGCTATTCTGATTGGTGGAAATTAAACCTAACCTCCAAAACTTGCATCACAAAAATAAAAATTTGTAGTCATTTGTAGTATAAAAGTGTCGTTGTCCATTATTCTTTACATAATAATAAATATTATCAAGGTCGCTATATAGGATTTCTTATTAAATCTCGGCGTATAACGAAAAATACAACGCGAGGTGAAGCCGTCGATGAAGTTAAGAAACGGTAAGATGACCGTCACTTGGACCGTTTTCTATTGGTCAATTATAATAATATTTTATAATAAAAAGCTTTTGAAGCTATTAATAAACATAAACGCTGTTGTCCACTATTCTTCCCACAATAATAAATCGTTATCACCCTCAATTTTTATGTTACTATGTAAATTTTAGACGTACAACGAAAAATACGGCGCGAGGTGGTGGTCACAATGGTAAAGTTTGCTCCGACATACACTTAAGACCCTTTATAACCCGCTACCTGGGCAAGGGCAGTAATCCCGCATATGAAATTAAAATAAAAACACTTTTATATTGCAATGCACTCATGGAAATCAAATAATTAAGATATGTTAAATTGGATATACTTTACTTTTCTGTTGTATTAAAAACTAAATGTAAAAGCGTGGGTCCTCATAGAAAATTTCTTTGAGCTCGATATAACTTGATGCATATACTTATTTGTGTTGATTTACCCTCTTTAAACAAAAAAGATTTTATAGTTGAATAAAAGTATAATGCGAGTGCCCACAGCTTTTATATTAATTTTTTAATACAACAGAAAAGTAATGCAACCGAGTTAACATGTCTAAATTATTTCATATCTTTTGAGCATTGCAAAATAAAAGCGCTTTTAATGAAAGTTTTCTTTATGTTCCATGAACATTTTAGAATTAATTGAAAAACCACTGCCAATTCATAGCTTCCTCCGACTAAATAAATTGTTCCAATGTGAATTTCTTTATTCTAATACACTAATTTTAAATTGCTATATCTATTTCTAATTAATAGCTCAAATAAGATGTATCTTTTTATCATTGATTGTTTGTCTAACGATAAATTACAAAAAAATTATAAGCTTATGGACATAAATTACATTATTGATTTCAAGATATCGTAAAATATGAAAATCGTTATAAAACAAAAACAAATCGATGTATCTTTCATTATTTTTCTCATTTCGTATCTTCATAAAAAAACAAATAAAAATTCGTTTGTTGTAAATAAAATTGCTGCGACATTCTCAAGATATAAGCAATCAAATTTAAAAAAAGAATGATCAATTTATTCTAATTAAAAAACTTTCTTCAGGTGGATTAGAATCTGTAAACAGGTGTTTTCGAAGCATGTAATAACAGTATAACAGATAATTATACCCATTCACATATTCTTTATCTCATACATATTAAATATGTATTAGTTCATATTAGCATTTGAAGGTGTCAGTAGCATCAAGAAAAATAAAATAGTTAATAATCTATCCTCTTCATACTAGCATTTAATTTCGATAATTGATAAGAAAAGGTTTCTAAATCATATAAAACTATCGTGTAAATGAAAAGCAAGCCAAGTTAAATAAATTGCTATATTTCATTCTTATTAATAACTCAAAACAGGTGTATTCTTTATCATCGATTGTCGTCAAAAAATAAATTACAAAAAATTATAAAGTAGAAAATACGTTATAAAATAAAAACGAATCAAGGAATCTTTAATTTTTTTCCAATTTCGTGTGTTTATAAAAAAAAAAAATAATAATTAGCTCAATGTTTTTTTTAATATTATCCATCATATATTTCCGAGATATCGCCGTATAAACATAAAATGACGTTTTCGTGTATAACGGACAAAAGTAAATAGCCTATTAAAATTTCGAGTCGGAAAAGATAGATAATTTAATGCTTTTTCAAATGCATTTAAGCTGAATCGGTGATATTATTTGAAACATACAAAAAAATCCGAAAAACTAAAACTGAAAAATCGAATAGCCGCTAAAAAACAAACTCATCGTAAAACAAAAAAAATTTGAGCCTCCTTCCATGCAATCAAAAAATAAGAAAAACGAAAAAAATGAGCCCTGAAACATTTTTTAAAATAATAATTATTTACTTATATATATATAAAATTGACACTTTATTACGAATTTTACAGAAAGCACATGCCACGGAAGTGACATTTTAGTCACATTTGATTAAACTACTAAGGCATATAAATTTTTTTGTGTTCAACTTAATATTTGAAATAGTAGATACGTAAAATATTAAACATATTTCATTGCGAGATTTATATATGTAGGTTATTTAATGCTGATAAATACATCGGACATGAAATTTGACACTTTACTGAAAATTAACCGTATACAGCTGAAATAGCAAAACTTTTATGCTACCTATAGCTAGAACCTTTTCGTCCTTCGATACGATGCAAACACACGCTTGTTAGACTATAGAATCAGCCTACTAGAGTATTTAGACTAGAATTTTGAAATATAAAAATCGAATTTTTCAGACATATAAAGTAAAATTTTTTGAAAATCAAATTTAAGAAAATGACAACTTATGAAATTTAAAAAACGCAAAAAATATTATTCGGAATTTGAAAATGAGTAATAACAGAAAAGAAAATTATTTGGAACCCACCTAAACATGTGATATCATCCGGATGTTACCCTATGTTTAGGGTTGCCTAAACCCTCTTGGAGCTTATTTTCGAAAATTTACTTTACGCCCGTTATAACGGGCAATAATAGTATATTGTGTACCAAGGGTTTCAAGTAGGTTTTTTTAGACTGAATGTAGAATTTGCAGTACGAGGAATTTGCAGTACTGGTCGAAGACCAGTGCGTTTTCCGAGCCAAAGACGAATACTGCAAACACACCAGGTCAAAAAGCCCACTAGCCCTTGATGCACACCATATTTTATATGATACATGTATGAATTTTTGCGAAAATGTCTCGAAAAGTACAAATAAGTAAATAAATCAACAGAGGGCAAAAAAATCTAGTCTTTTGCCCGCTGGTCAGAAAACAATTAGGTTTGCTTTTTAGGTCCAAATACCGCGAAAATCGTGCCTGTGTTACAAAAAAAAACATTTTGAAATATAAAAATCGAATTTTTCAGACATATAAAGTAAAATTTTTTGAAAATCAAATTTAAGAAAATGACAACTTAAGAAATTTAAAAAACACAAATAATATTATTCGGAATTTGAAAATGAGTAATAACAGAAAAGAAAATTATTTGGAAAATTTAAATTTTGAAAAAGAAAAAACAGAAAAATGTCTACTTTACAGTAGAATGTTAATTTTATTGTTAATGTCCCTGGCAAAAATTTGTTCATTAAAAATGATCTGGAAGCCAGTTAAGGTGGTTCAGACGTCAATACATACCTGAAACAAAAATTATATATCTAAAATTATATATAATCTGTTCTTGTGCCACAATATGAGAAACGATATAATATAGAAAAGGGACACTTCAACACAAAAAAAAACTTTTTTTTCATACATAAACGATTTTTAACTGATAACATGTGTATAAAAAATACAATTTTTGACTGCTATAAAATGGAGCGAAATAGTATATTTCGCATCTGAGGATATAAAGAATTGACGAGTTCATAGCACATGTAAATTGACAAACGCATGCTATGGAGGCTATGGAGTCACCGTTTTACCTCCTCATACCTGCCTGAACAATAGCTCTGCAAAACTTCTTTCTGTGTAGAGAGGAGTTCTGATCCCGATACTTTTATTTTACAAATTCCAAATTTAAACTTGCAAAATTTTATTTTTTTAGAAACATTTTTTAACCTTTCAAAATATTTCAAATTCCAAATATTTATTTTCTGATTTATAATTTTCAGTATAATAAACTTTCAATAAATTCTTAACTCTTTAGTTTTATTCTTCAAAATTAATTATTTCAAAATTTGTATTTTCTAAATTATATTACTTCTAAAATTATTTTTTATTAATATTTTACTTTAGTATATTAAAAATTCCAAATTTTATTTTTCTTATATGATAAATTTCCAATAATATTCATTTCGTAAATTTTTTTTCCACATATTTTAATTCAAAATCAAATTTTTTGCCCCCCCCCCCCCCTCGTAACACGACATACTTTATAGTACCACACTATAGGTATAAGAAAAACGCTTAATCCAGACATGTGTTACAAAAAATATGGTGTCTATTACGGGCGAGTGGGCCTTTTTGACCTCGTGTTTTTGCATTTTTCGTCTCCGGCTCCTGGTATGCACTCGCCTGCGGCTTGTGCTCGCTCGCCCTCAACTCGTACTGCAAACTCAACACTCGGTCAAAAAAGACCCACTTTTCGCGCTTGGTTCACAATATAGTAATATGCAACCCGGAAATAAAGCCAACTATTCCCTCGGGTGATTACTGCCCTCGATCATAATCTATGACTTTATTCCCTTGTTGCATAATGTACTATTAGTACCTTAAATTGAAAAATCATATTAAATCCAAATAATGATTCATGAAGTCGTGTGTTTTTATATCAACTGCCAGCTTAAGACATCGAACTTTTATTTCTCACGAATGTTTTAAACATGAATGCAACGTGTTTCAATACAAAGGCCATGACAAAGTGAATTCATCAAATTAATACAGAGAAATATCACCGTAATATAAAAGTTTAACAGCCTATAATTTTTCAACGCTACAGATCCATTTATTCAGTACTAATAGATTTTTTGTCACTAGGGAAAATGACTTCTGCAGGCTTAAAGAGATTATTCATTGAGTTATTTTTGTCATGCAGCGGGTCTTACACTAGCTAATCACACTATCGAGAAATGTAGAACCACAGTTACTCAAGCCGGCTTTTTACTTGTAAAAGTCCAGCTGAAAAAAGGATATCTGAGTTGTAATTATGCCTGCTGAAAACGGTAAAAGTATAAAGAGAGAGCCTCGTCCGTCGTCATCGACTTATAGGCCTTAACGCGAGCGCGCGCGCCAAGTCCCGGCGCAGTTTTTTATCGGTTCCGGGCTCGGTCAGGTGAACATACTGATTTCTCTGTCATCACATCATCTCGTCCGGAACAACTTCGGCCTGGCAACAGCTGTTTGTGGTACCATCGTCGTCGTTGTCGACGTCGTCGTCGTCGTCATCATCATCATCATACTCCTACAGTCGCGAGCCTTAGAAGTTAATTGTTCAGAAAGATCTGAAACATAAAAACAGCGAACCCATGAGAACACTTGATTTCACGTAAAAATCACGGTAACAATATTAAATGAAGCCGTTGCCTAGAATCACGGTAATTTCGTCTAGTTATAGGGCTTTTTAGCTAAGAGTCGATCTATCGCACAGTCACCGTAGTGATAAAGATGTTTTGCGTGGGTACATCCTGTGCAATAAAAGCTCCATGATTGCGTAAAAACCATGAATCTGCAGTAAATGTCAATTACTTACTTTTCTTCTCATTTTATGGGAAATTTCAGTTTAGAACGTATAGTTTATTATATGTATAGGTCACTTTAATCATTTCGAATTGATCTACTTTGCTTTCCAGTGATTACAGTCATTGATCTAAATATTAATATGTCCGTACCTTAAAAAACAACAGTATTCGACCAACACTTTTTTAAATAATTGACAAAAAGAATATAATTATGTAGTATTATATGAAACTGTAAACGACTTTGCATTAATATTTCTATAACAATGTTTTGAATTTGTATTTCTATAACAATGTTTTGAATTTGTATTTCTATAACAATGTTCATAAACAGAGAGAAAAATATTGTAATTGCCACTAAATGGGGTTAGGACTGAGTACAGTGCAAGGTGGGTAAATCGGAACCGATAAAACCTATTTGGACTGATTCCTATTATAGTATAGTAATCAATCCTACTTAGATAATTGAATAATATTAAATAATTTTTCAACATTTGGCTTATTTTATATGTTATACGTGTATTATTGAAGAAAAATGGCTTAGTATTTAAATAGTTATCATAAAGTCTATGAGTATACGCATTTTTTAATATAAAATCATGGAAAGGGGAAGGATTGAAGGTTATGCGAAATTTTATTCATTCCTATACAGGTTATTACTAGTCCTAACCTGCGTAGTACTGTCAACCCATTTTACCCTTCGTCTCTGAATTCCTACCCTAGTATAGTAATCATTACTAACTTTTTCTCTTCGTGTACGAACCATATTTCTGATTTAATGTATTTCATATCATGCATGAGTTATTCGACAATCTCCAGCCTTAGAAACGTTCAAAAAGAAAGTGGAACGTCTAACTGAGGCAAGATTTAGTGCGGTATGCCTGCGGTTCGCGGATGATTCTCTATGGACGCATACATATGTATGCCTGCGTTTGCATTTCCTGTTTCACATATACGTAAAAAATATGCACTTTTGTTTTACAAGTATACTTTTTATTGCTTAGAATATGGTACATCTAGATTTCTCATCATACTTCTCATTTGGTTTCCCACGATATAGTTTCTAAATTATTAATATGTATTGGGAGTTGAGTACATACTTGTGATTGTCGGGGTGTATTCGTGAATGTGTATGAGTATATTGATTGTGTGGGTGCGTATATGTGTGTCTAGGGAGTCGGGTTTTTGTGCACGTGTACCACTGCGAATCTAAGTGTGTGTCGCTAAATTTACACTTTTTAAACGTGTAATTTACTTATGTATAGATATAGTTTTACATGTAAAAATAACACATTTACAAGGAGAGAGCACATCCTGTGGGAAACGATTTTTATTAAACTTAAGGAGTTGGTAGGAAAATGATACTTGAAACGATCTCCGCGAACCATATACCATTTAATTAACTTTATTTAAAGTCAAATTAATTAAGGAAATGGTTCCTGGTATCTGAAAATGAAGCCTAGCACCGGTAATCTTTTCCAATGGGTTCTTATGCTCAAGAATACATTACTTCAAATACGCGTTATTTTAATGAAAAAATGTACCTCATCTTTTGACAACAACTCTGTAAGTTTTTATGCTAGAAAAAATGTTTTAAAAAATAATTAAAGTAGGTGAAAAGAGCTACAATCTAAGTTTCTAACAATTCAAGATGATGATTTAAAATGCATGAAAAATCATCGAATTTAATAGTTAAATTCATCAAATATTCATGCATTTTTATTCATCATCTTTAGTTACACACATTTAAATAATCATTTCTACATAAGAAGCAATGTTAATTATTTTCTGGGACTGGTTATAACTTTGTTGATTATGTTTGTTTTTATTCTATCAGGTCCCAACATGTTCTTAGAAATGTAGAGCTTCAAAAAGTGTCATAATTTTTTTTTTATTTTTTGTTAAAAAATCAGTGTAGACCCTTAACGTAGTCCTAAAGTATATTTTGAGAAAGTTGCTAGTTATGTGATAAAAAATTTATAAACTGGTGATTATATTTGTTATCTAAAGAGAAAGTTTTATGTCAATTTTCATAAATCTTTACACAGTATACCCATAATTATGTGGGAAAAACTAGCAAATTCCAATGAAAATTGATGTTTTTTCAAAACTGTTCTTGCGCGTGGGAATGCAAGTATAGCATTTGAAAAAAATTATGTAATTTCTATCGCCTGTACTACACATAACTGTGAACTCCAAATTCTTAAAAACACAACTATAAAAAAAATAAAATTATATTGAATTTTCATTGTAAAAATAACCTAAAAAGACCACATTTTTAACTCTATTCATGGGCTACACTTTCTTAATAATTTTTTTTTTGATAAATGGGAGTTCATAGTTGTAATGCGAATAAGTTAAATAAGATATCCTTAAAGTTTCGGATTGATTCATTGTAATCCTATGCGCATAAGACTTGCTGAACATTGGAAAACCATAAATGGAGAAAACCGAACTTTTGTAAAAATAAGAAACAATTTTTTGATTATTTTAAAACAATTTTTCTACAGAATATCCATCAAAATCTTTTTTAATAATTTCTCTGTTCTCTGAAGTTTGCCTGCATAGTATAGGGTAGTTTTGGGCACGGGTTAAGATTCGATTAATTTTGGACAACGTTGAATTATTCGCAATAAAGGTCGGAGGAAAAATAAATACAAATAACTATTAAGTTTATTAATAGTACATTATGTAACAAGGGCAAAAAGTCGAATATTTTTTCGAGTTACATATAGTACTTTATGCCCATCTCAACTGTGGCCACTTTTTGACTTGGACAGCCGGACTTATGGACTGTTAAAAAACAATATTGTTAAAAGACAATCGACAATCAGGGTTATTGGTTGAACTTGATGAAATAAAGGAATTTGGACTAGATTTTATTGAAGTCACTTTTTTCCCCCATTTGCGGGAAAAAAATTACTTTTGTCCCACATTTGCGGGAAAAATGTGAATTGCGGGAAAAAATGTAATTTTGGTCTCGCTTTTTAGGGAAAGAATAACATAAATATATTTTTTGGACTAACACAGTACTTTGTAAGTTGCACTAGAAACTTTTTACATTAATAAACATATTAATATTAGCCACTTGAAATAAAATCGTTTATTAAGGTGATACTAACCCTATCCGTCACGGACAATTACGAGAACTCACTTTTTTTATTTAATCTTCAACTTTGAGTATATATCTCTCTGAAATGTTTTTGTCTCAATCAAAAACAATAACTTTCCAAAGAGAGATTTTCTCAAAGTTGAACAATCGATGAAAAAAATAGTTCCTCATATTTACCAATAACACGAGGGTGTAGTATCACCTTAGCTATCATCTTAGCTACCTTTGAAAAATACCAGTTATACCAGTTAAAAATACCAGGCGAGGTAAAGTGAACTAGAAGATAGAATAAAATATTTTGAAGATATGTTACTATTTTTTACACCTTAAAACCTTTAAGATACTGTAAAACATAAAACAGATAAATATGAAGGTTATGTTGGCCCATTTTGTTATACATACGAAATGTGTTGCAACGAAAGCTTTGTATACTATACTAACAGTCACTATGATCAATATTTAGTTAAATTTTCCATCTGACCGTGTATAAATTAGTGCTATCGTATTTTTCTCTAGATCACTTTACCCCGATTTACTTTACCACAACACGTCAATTCAATTTTAATTAAAACAGATTATAAACAACTTTAATCGTTATAAAGATATCAACAAACTAACTTTTCTTTAAAGTCGAAAAATACAATTCTTTTTCTTTCTTAAAATATTACTTGCTATACAATGAAACTTTTTAATTCTCATCCATGCATAATTATCTTTCACTAAAATTAAAATTAGACATAAATAATAATTTGTTGTAGAAATAATAAGCATTATTCACTTTACCCGTGTGTTCACTATACTCAAGTTTCCCCCACATTATAATCCACCTTATAAAAATTCCCATAAATACCTTAATCTTATTACAGAAATTTATGCACATTTAAATGAGATTAGAATTATATAAAAAAAATAAATTGCATTATGCAGCTAATTATAAGAAATATATATATTAACTTTTTTAGTAGCCATAAGTGGATAAATTATGAATAAAATAACAAAATTATTGAAAGATTAAATTTGCGTAGTGGCAATCATTTATCGTGTATAGTATTGACCAAACAAAACATTTGGATAGCATTACCCATATACTCAATGTTAAAAATCATATATATTTAGATATATACTATAACGATGTTGATAGAATATGCTGTATCTATTATACAGAGGCCCGTTTGATAAAACTATGGGTACTGTGCTTCATTTTTAGGTACGAGAAAATGATCCCAGAAGTGATAAAAAAATGATCAATAATTAATAACTTATATTTTTCTTTTCTGTTAAACAATTGTTACTAATAAGTGTAATCGTAAGAAATAATTTAGAGTCTATAGTGGTTATACATTTTAAAAATAAAAATTGGCCAGTTGTTACATTCCCATTCTTTAATTAAAAAGTTAAACATTTAAGGACTATTATAAAAACAAACAAACATGACGACTCTGCTTGTCATTCTGCAGTAGTTAATGGCTTTATGACAAATAAAACATCAGACGTCAATTAAACAAACAAGACCTCGAAAAAAGGACAAAACCTTGGGTACACAGCGACAGGTTTGTAAATAAAAAATGACAAAGTGTCAGTGTCGGGAGCGTAGTCGCGAGGAGGGACGGGGCCTGGAAGCATCGTAAGGACCGAAAGGGTTAATTGAAGCTGATTAAGGCTAATTTCGCTTGGGGTGCATCGGCTCACTCTCTTCTGGCGAGGGAGCAAGAAGATGAAGAACGCAGAACTGGAGGGACAGAGAGACGGATAAAAGTAGAGCTTAGGGAAGTTAAAGAGCGAGCGCATTGCGTCCTCGAACGAGCTGCTCGCGCTCGCGCCGATACTCGTATCTCGTAATACTATATATACAGTGCCGAGTGCAAGAGTGCAGCGTGCGGTGTAGTGCAGTGCAGTGCAGTGCAGTGTGGAGTGGGCATGGCCCCGTCGCACCGCGCGCGAGCAGGGACTTTATGAGCAATCAGCCTCGCTATTCGCCGCAAATTGTTTGTTCCTCAAACCCATTTAGCTCCATTCCGTGAAATTCTACTCGAATAATCACAGCTTCGATGCCCGTCAATTACCGTTTTTCACTCTCGTGCGCGGAGAGCCAACGCAAGAGCGGACGCAACGACGACGCGCTTAGCTCGCGCATTGCGGCAGTGCGCGAGCGCGCGCGCGTCCCTATAGTCTCGTTTCGCGGAATTATTTGCGTATATTACACGTATACTTGCGCCGAGATTTTCCAGCATTCGAGAGAGCTCTTGGGTTCTTGTCTGCGAATCGTCGACCGATCGATTAGGCAGATATGATGAGTTCGGTAAAAGGCAGTGACGACCAAGTGGAGCATGCTTGGGTCCCGTTAAACACTTTAACTTTACTAATCCAAGTAAAGATACTGGGTATCTCTACTTTTTTACTGTAATTCTTAAATTTCTAACTAAAATTTTTTATTCTTTTTGTTAGCGTAAACATCGATATTGCTTTGATTATTAAATTTGAGAATAATATTATTTTTTATAATATTTACATTTTATTAATAAATTTATTATATAATAATTATTAATGAATTTGTATATATATATTGGAACTTGGTTATAACAAGCTGGTTATGATGAAAACTCGGTTATAACAAACTAATGTTGCACATATATATTAACCATTTGAACCAACCAATGTGCAACATTAGTTTGTTATAACCGAGTTTTCATCATAACCAGCTGGTTATATATATATATATATATATATATATATATATATATATATATATATATATATATATATATATATATATACATATATATATATATATATATATATGTATATACCTGCTATCCGCTTTTAACGAACAGAATCAGACGATCTTTTGGAGTTCGTTATAAGTGGGCTGTAATTTTGACCTTAATTATAATGACAGTAGTAATAAATGTATTCATAGTTGACCATACGTTCCAAAGTGAAACGTTAATAGGGCACCTTTAAAACTGATATAAGCGTGAAGAATCAACAAAATCTTACGCATTTAAATAACAATTTTCTTCTGTTTATAGTAGAAAACAACGAAAAAGTGAATTTTTTAATTTTTAACTACTGAATGTCTGATAAAAACTTTGAAAAGATCTATTACGTACGAAAACTAGCACAACTCAGAATTCTCAAAAAACAACAGTTTTAATCTAAATCCTCCTACGAAACTAGGAGTTTTCAGGTTTTCAGACAAAAACTATCACCTTTTCAAAGGTTCTGAGAAAATATTAGTATTTATTAGAGGATCTAAAAAGTGCTAGTTTTATAAGAGGTCTTGGAAAAGAACTAGCTGTTTTTGAGAATTCTGAGCTGTGCTAGTCTTCGCACGGAGCGTCGATATATGGTTACCAAAATACGCTCATTTCAGTTATGTATTGAATATTTTGTTTAGTTTGACTGGCAACCGTATGTTTCAGTTGAATAATCGATATGTATAATTAAAAAACTACAATCCCCTAGTACATTGATAAATAAGTCATGGGTTTTCATCTAGTTACAGGCATTAATGCCAATTTCGACGTAAGAGCCTAAATGTTAAAAGTTCTAATTTCAAAAGTAATTTTCTTTCCAGTTTACCTGGCAACCTCACCTAACAAAAATTTCAATAGAATGCTTAAAACGACGGAGCCACCTTAAATTTCAGTGTTGTTCCATAAAAAAATATTAATCTGTTCCAAAGTTATTAACTTTCAAAGAAGGTGAAGAATTATATATATATATATATATATATATATATATATATATATATCTAAATTCGAGGATTTTAACTCTTTTAAATGCGGTGATTTTTCGTGTAATTGTTACTTCCTTTTTTTTGACACAATAATATTTTTGTAGTACGAAACAAAGCTGAAGTTTAAGCTTTCATTCGTCTACTTTTATTTACTTTTAGATCCCTTTTTAAAGCGTAAAAACTTGCAGAACTCTGAACAGAAGTAGAGGAACAATTTTGTACTAAAATAACGCATACTTGAGATAAATTGGTTTATATTATTTATATCTCGAGAATGAGGGCCCATTGGGACAAACTCATGCCTCATCTTCACTAGCACTTTGATATCGCCTCGCTATAACTTTTAATATTAAGTAACATTACAGTGACAATTGCTAGTAAATTTTAAAGTGTTCTATTGTGTAGATATTTGTTTCATCTATTTTTTTATACTAAAAAAGTTTCACTTTTCTAATCAACATAAATGTTATTCGATATTGAAAGTTAAAGCGAGGCTCCATTAAACTGCCAGTGAAGATGAGGCATAAGGGTGCTACACTTTATTTTTAGGTGTCAGAAAATAAAACTTCATTGAATTTCATTTCCAAAACCTTCGACACTCTCCTTACTGAAACATCACTACTTCGTAAAAATGACTGAAAAGTATACAAATTAATAAAAATTTTGTTATGGAACTATTGTATTAAGGTAATTGATTATAGACTGCATTCGCACACTGTTAAAGTTAAATGACTCACATTTGAGTGCCTTCATTGAATTTTCAGCAAAAAGTATAAAAGTATAGTAATATCTTTGAGCCAAAATAGTATACTAAACTTGAGTCGTAAGAAAACTTTGAAAAAAACGATTTCTGTAGATTCTGGAGCAAATTTTAAATTGTCGACTTACATTACTTAACTTACTTAATTTCTTATAATATTCCGAGATTTTTCAATTTCACTGAAATGTAAGTAGATTATGATCAGACATAGTCAGGCACACATTTTATATGTACTAACTTACATACTTTTGATTTAACAAACAAACTTTACTTACATTTATACGTACCACATATTTATAAAGTGAATTGGAACACTCAATGGGCAGATTTACATATATAATATCAGGAATTCTATAAAAAATCTGCCGCTAATGGTTTCTAAATGCATCTTTTTCGTTCTATGTGTTTGCGTTATGTGTAAGAAAGAATTTCCAACATGTGAAAAATACTTTGTGACCTGTTTGTGCACGCTTAAGATCCGAGTAATCGTTACATCAATGATAACCATTTTTAATTTATAATTCCCATTTTAAATTCCCATAAAAGAAATTGATATACATCTAAAATAGTGTCACAAAGTTTTTTTCTCATGTTGAGAATTTTTTTATATGGTGTAAGATGACTATATCCATATGATTATGTGAATTGAAGCTGTATCATTTGAAAATGTTTAAGGGAATTCGTTACTATAATTTTGAGCAATTCATTATATTTACTGTGATATTAATTATAGAAGTAGATTCAAATCGACACTGTTCTTGGTGCTACTGTATCATCAAATCTTCATCAGCATTCTGAAAAATAAATAATGAGAAAAAAGAAAACGATTAATAATTCAGCGTCAAAAAAGCCCCTGGCCTACCAAAACAAAAGGCCATACACACCGCGGCGATTCGTAGCCGAAATTCGCGTTCGGGCAGGGTTCGCACTGCACAGCGCAGCCGAGTGTAAATAAATCGATGGCTACACAGAGTCGAAGCGCAGCAGCAACAGCAGCATTAGCAGCTATATCAGAAGAAGAATAAGAAGCGCGCAGCAGAAAGTCTCGCGGCCTCATCGCATGGGGTTTCCGCGAATTTGCGCGAAGCCGGCCGCCCGTGCATGCGCGCTCGCGCTGCAAGAAGACGAAGTGTAGCATCCTTCGGCGAGGGGGCTTCTTCTCTCTTGCTTGTACTAGTGCACCGCCTTTGTGGGAACCCATCGCTCGTTCGCCACGACACGCCGTGCTCCCTGGACCACGAAGTGAAAGGCCCAGCGGCTGCCGCTGCCGCACTGACAAGCCAGCGAGCGCGCACCCGCTCTTCGAAAAATGCATTTGAAGTGCATAACGCGAGCGCACGCGCACGCTCGTGAAAGTTGGCTTGTATATCGCACACGTTGCGACGCGTGTCCTGCGCCGCTGCATAAGGGGCTTGTTTGTTGTGGCTTGCATGGTAGCATTAAGTGGCTGCTGCTACTTGGTGGCAAGCTGATGAATGCATGCATAAAACTGTTACATGGGGAGTAGTTGAGTAGCAGTTACGTACCCTACAAGTGTGTTTCATTATATTTTGTTTTTTGCTTCGAGTATTGTTGGTCTAGTTAATATTTATATAAAATATAGGTCCATTAACTATTATACTAATTTAATGTACTTCGTTGTACGTCGTCTTATAGCATTGAACAAATATTTTTAAATGAGACTGCTGCAAATTCCGGAAATGATTAAATAAAAATAAATCGAAAGAACTAACCTGGAAGTTTGTATTACACGAGAATCTCATATAAGATGGTTAAGTACTATGTAATCATATTTACCTATCAAAAAGTTCATCGATAAGTAGATTTTCAAAATATAACTTTAATGCTAAAACTACCCTTGTAGAAAATTATCTAGTTTTGTCTAAATTCTCTACGTATAATAGCAGCTCCCAGATGAAAAATCCGGGAACCTTGATAAAACTAAAAAAAATTAGCCCTATTTGGACAAAAATGACCGTGCCATTCTCGAAATATGAGCGATCAAAAAATTACGTTTTCATATATATAACAAAGCAAAGGAACCCGATTATTCAAAATTCAAAAATCAAATTAACATTAAAAAAAATAAATGGGTTCTCGAAAGAAATGAAAAGAAAAATTAATCTTCTCAATGAGTAATTCTACTACACATCCATACATACACACACATACGCACACACACATCTATACATTTTCTAAAAATACTGCATTTGATTCTTAATGTCTCAAAATATGTTTCTAACATGTTTTTAGCAAAACCTTTTTTTACCATCACAAAGCTATAACAAAATTTCTTCCTTATATTTTAATAAAATTTTCAAATTTACCGAAAAAAATATGGGTAATATATGATAAATAATTTATCTTCACCTCAAAATATATTACCAAATTATTTGTATTTTTTAGGTAGTTAGGTCCCCTTAAACATTTAAGAAGATACATTTTTTTAAATGCTCTAAATAAAAATAAAGCATACCTGCGTTAAAAATTCTATAAAATGTTATAAATGCCGTTTAATTTAATTTTATTTTGTTTCAAAGTAGATACAGTTACTTACAAAAAGCATGAGTTTACATTTTTTGGTGCCAAGTCAAAATCAGGACACAAGATTATAATTCACAATACTCTTAACTTTTTTTATGAATTATTTGTTATTATTTATTTTAAATAAGTACGTATACAATGTCTATAATTTTAATCGATTTCAAAATAAATACAATCATCCCATTCGTTTACATAATCACCTCACAACCTATTTTCACGCTAATTAAAAACGCAAAAGAGAAGGAACGAAAAAGGCAAGAACGTTTACGCCGTAGTTTCTCGCGAATTACACTAAAACTTTAAGCAACCGCCATGAAATCCATGACTTATCGCGCTTTTCCGCCTTATGACCGCCTCTCTCTCTCTCTCTTTCGCTCTCTCTCTCTCTCTCTCTCTCTCTCTCTCCTCTCTCTTACGATCCTTCCTTACTCCCCTGCTGCATATCGCCTTTGTGTTTTTCGCTCGGCCTGCGAAATTTGAAATTCAGATGTCCGGCAGCAGCAGCAGCAGCAGCAGCCGCGAACGCGCGCATACATACATGCATACGCACGAGCGGCTATCTCGCGCTCGCACTCGTTCGACTTTATGCGCCTGCAACTATATACGCGCTCGCCCGAACTGCGCGGAGCCAGGAACAGCAGCAGCAGCAGCAACGCGAGATGCCGATGGAACGCGGAGCCTTCGAACGCTACTCCATCACATGCACACGTAAGCGCGTGCGCAGGTATGCACGTGTAGCCGCGAGCTCTGCCGCTGCTGCTGCTGCTGCAACCTTTTACTTTTACCCGAAAGACCCGCGACCATTCCGATAGACAAAGAAGATTGAGTGCAGGTGCAGAAATGTGCGCTAGGGAGAGCGAGAGAGAGAAAGAGAGAGAGAGAGAGAGAGAGAGAGAGAGAGAGAGAGAAGGCGGCCCGCCGCCGCGCATGTGTAAGGATAGTTTCGCGGTTTATGGCCGATTACCTCCCGAGGTCGTATAACGCTGCTGCTGCTGCTACTACCAGGGTCCCGCATACGAATGTACATATGTCAGTACATGCATACAAGTGCTACCGGAGTGCGGATTTGCTCGATGAACACGAGGCTGTACACTGCGCGGGAGAGTGAGAAAGAATGAGGAGTATGTGTATGTATATAGGTGCATCGTGGCGTAGGCGATAAAAGGTACCTTTTTCCCCTAGTCTCTCTCTCTCTCTCTCTCTCTCTCTCTCTCTCTCTCTCTCACACTCACTCTCTCGTTCTTACCTGCTTCGCACGATATTTGCATTTTTTCCGGCTTTGATAGGTTTTACGGACCTGCGCGCGAGCTCGTGCCTTTAACTATGTATAGCGCTGCGCAGCTCTTCGCGTTATACGACGTGTGGAACGCGTACACGCCTCTCTCTCACTCTGTATATACCTATCTCTCGTCTTTCGCTGCTAAAGTGCCTTTGTGACTTTTTTTTGCTGCGTTGCTGCTATGGTGGTACTTCGTTTGCTGCTGCTTGTATACACGCGTACGCAACGTAGGCTTGATTATCTCGAGCTGTAATCGATGTGCACTTTGTACTCAATTTTCGTTAATGCTGTTTTAGAAAATTTGCTTTGTGCTTTTTGGCGCATGCAAGAAATGTAGCGATGAATTTACTGAGGGGTATTTTGTACAGCAAAGGCTTTGTGTAATTCTCGAAATATCCCGTGGTTTAAAACTTTGATAGTTTTTTAATAATTATAAAATTCATACATTTTTCAGATTACAGGAATAGGGGAGAACGGTCCAATGTTGCGCACCTAATACGCATTAACAAATGTGCTTGTTAACATTCACTTAATATTATGCTTAAAACACCCAACGGTAAAATTATTTTTCGAACGTGCCCCTAAATAACAAATTTTTCATAGGCGTAAGAATGTCAAGTCACCAACAAGTCAATAAAAAGATTACTGATTTTGTTTCTTATGTCTATGAAAAATTTGTCATTTAGGGGCACATTCGGAAAATGGTTTTACCGTCGGGTGTATATTGACATATTAGCTACGAATACTAAAAAGTTTAATTTAGGTATAAATACTTATTCTCTTAAATTTAAAGTTTTAATAAATAAATTAACAAGTACGTCTCTTTTTTCTGCCATCACAGACAATACGGCGCAGCACTATAAAATTGATATAAGTATCAATTTAAAACAGTACAGGGGAGAAGCCCCCAGAATGACCCCTCTCCCAGTATGATCACTCATGCGTTTCAAGCTTCCACCTCTAGATGGCAGCACTATAAATGCTGAATTAGCTGCATTTTATAGTTATATCAAACATACTCCGCGGTTGTTACTTTAAATTCATTGTTCAAAAAGTTCTCGCAAGAATAACGGACAAACTGTATTGTCTGTGTCAAAAGTTATTTTTCGGAGCAGACGTTTTTTCTTATATGTAAGTGTACGTTCTTGTAGCAATTTCTACATCATATTTAGTCCTTCATGAATAAGTTGGAGCGGCGCTAAGCCGATATTTCTTTTTTGTTACGTGATATAATCTAAAATGATATAAAATACTTGTTGCTCAGTACAAACTCCCCGAGTGTTTCCCAGTATGATTACCTCCTTTAGCAAATAGAATAAAAGTGAAAATTGTTTTATTAGTTTTATTTTTCTTTTTTCAGAAGATAAATGTCTACAACTAAAAAAAGGCAAGAGGAATAAGGACTGAGGATAACATGAAAAAAGCCATAACCTTGCTACTGGAAAACAAAATATGAATCAAAATGGGACCTAAGGATTTTAGTATTAAGCAAATTAACATCGGTAGAGAGAGAGAGAAGAATGTAACATGTTTTACTATCGATTAATGCTACTAGTGATTCTTTTGTTCAACAACTATTTGGGTTTCCAAATAAACAGCGAGTAGACGCGATTTTGAAAAACGATGCTCCCGCAGGAAGTATTTTTGTAGTTGCAGATTCTGATTGAATCTCTGGAATTTCTTGTAATAAGTGGCTGGAGTTATTTGTTGAGAAAACTCGTACGATAATTGAATTTAATAAAAACTAATTTATTTTTTCAAAAAGGTCTGTTCAAAATTCATTTTGAAATTACGATTTTCAACACGGCTATTAAAAGTTAGAGGTAAAATAGCTATGGGTGGTCATACCAAGTGACACTTTTTTATAAACTGAAAATCCCAATTTCTTTATTTAAGGTGGTCGCAGGTAATATAACCATGCAGGTAATGTGGCCATGAAGGTAATAAACTCACTATATGCATTATTTTGGGGCACTGTAACTCCTACAGTATATGTACAGCGTTGGGCTCATTTGGATTTCAGATGACAGAATCTCTAGATCCTAGAGATAAAATTTGACATTGTGGTCAGCCGAGTTCAGATCGTTGGCGCGAAATGCTTCGGGTATTCTCAAACCCATCTGATCTGCAGTAGATGCAAGAAAATTAAACCAATCGAAATTCAACAGGTTAGGTAATAGGGTGATGTCGGATGGGTTTGAGAACACCCCACGGCATTTTGAGCCAACGATCTGAACTCAGCTGATCACAATGTCAAATTATATCACCTGGACCTAAACTGAGATGCAGAAAGTATAGCTACTACACCCTGAGTGTAGCTAGGATGCAGAACATTGTCATGGTAGCTAGCTCGGAAAAGGTGTAGTAGCTGCGCCTTTTTGTGTGGTCAGCGCGCCTTTAAGCGCATGTTTGTTCTCTTGTTGACGTATTTTTACAACGCGGCATCCCGATTTCATTAGAGCTTTTTTGATTGCATCGTTTGATTGCGGAAGTGCTGTTTCACAAATGCATTGATAATGGAGCAATTTTTCCATAAATATAACATTGAAGAAGTTATACCAACGAAGACTTATATTTTATAATTCCGTAATGTACTCTCTTATTATGAAATAGTGAAAATTCACTGTCAAACAGTGAATATTCACTATTTTGAATAGTGATAATTCAGCAACTAAAAACAGTGAATATTCACTATTTTAAATAGTGAAATAAATTTTCACTACTTGAATCAGTGAGATTTCACTGTCGAAATAGTGAAATTTTAACATTTAGTAAATTAAAAAAATAATGCTGTTATTAAACGCATATATAAATATATATGAGATGTATTAGATATTGATTATGTATTAAATTTTCATTTGAACATTTATATATATTAAAATAAGAAATAAATTAAAAATGTGATAGAAACTTCTGCGATGTGGATCGAACTCTTGTCCATGAGGTTTACAGTCCAGCGTCTTCACCACTTGCCTACGTAGGTTGCCTGCATAGAGTAAATTGTATACCTCTTATAATGTGCTGCGAATTTAACTGATATAAATATATTGATACGAAGGTACTTCTGATAATTTTATTATGAGAAATGAATAGCTTTAGGCATTTGTCAAATTCTTACAAAGGAAATATGGATTAGAATCATAATTAAGAGACTACTTGCACCATTTTTATTCGTTCATTAATTAATTATTTTGTTATTACATAATAAAAATGATACTTAAAGTTCATGAAATAAAAATAATGTCAACTGAAATTAGGTTATGAAATACCAACTCAATCCCTACATTACCGGTTTTTCTACTTATGTATTAACTACCAAACTAGTGAAAAATCACTATTGTTCTAGTAAATACAGTTTTCACTGACAAAATAGTGAAATTTTCACTGTTTCGCCAGTTGAATTATTTTCACTAGCTAAAATAGTGAACAGTTCACTATTTCAAATTAAGAGAGTATTTTGTAATTAATGGCGAAAATTAAGTAGTAAACTTTTTTCTCTAATAATAAAAACTTCCATAATTGTAATATACATACACAATTTTATTTGAATAAAGTTCTTGATATAAAGTTTTTTTTTACCTCTATAATTATTTAAAATAATTTTAAGTAATAATTATTATTATTGGTATATTATTTAATATAACCACAAAATGTCTTTCAATACATTGATTTATTAAATTTTGTTGAAATAAATTATTTTATTCTGAAAGCGTTATAACCTTAAAAGATTTTGGTGGCGTTTGCGCTCTGGTCAGCTGCGCCTAAAAAAGTACAGCCAGTGCGCCGAAAAAAGTATAGCCACCAAGCCTTTTGAGAGCGCACCGTTCATTACCAACGTTTGCTTCCCCTCTATTCTTTTTCGGCTCACTCTGTAGACCGCCGGGAGGGATCGCTACTATCATAGAGTGATGGCAGTAGCTATACTTTCTCCCTCTCAGTGTAGGGATTCTGTCATCTGAAATCGAAATAAGCCCAACGCCATATTGCGTCAATAGATGTTGAGAGGCGCGGTGACCCCGCTGCTAGCGCCCTCTTATTATAAGATAGTGTTATGTTTACGCACGAAAGCATCGAAACTCTGGTCTCTTAGCAGTGCATGCATGTAAAGAAACCACTTTTGTCAGCATGATATGAAGGAAAAAGGAATCATATGGTCCATAAAATTGTAGCTATTTTTACGTACTTTAAGTTTCATGTGCCAGTTTTTGCCGTAGAGTTTATTTTCGATGCGAAAATTGCAACTTTCGTTGAAATTTATCAGTTGGTAAAGTGGCCATACGAATGCATTGCAAGGAAAAAGGCAGTCTACGCCGATAAAAACGGCGGTTGCTTCTTCAAAATTCCTAGGCCTACCAATCCCAAAATATCGATACCAAGGTGTACGCTACGCTATCATGTA
Organism: Gastracanthus pulcherrimus; assembly: GCA_949152435.1. Taxonomy (NCBI): domain Eukaryota; kingdom Metazoa; phylum Arthropoda; class Insecta; order Hymenoptera; family Pteromalidae; genus Gastracanthus; species Gastracanthus pulcherrimus. The sequence continues at coordinate 142,106,631 of OX424574.1, read as the reverse complement.
GTTAAATAACACATGAAGGAAGTCTCTGCTAGACTAGTCTTGACTTTTTAAAGCACTTACTGTACGGCGTTCCCATAAGGACTGATAAATTGTCACTTGACCAATACTGTTGGTAAAGTGGCCAATTTTAACCACTTAGAACTACTTTAATTAAAATTCAGAGAGTAAATTTTTTTGCAAAAGAACTCATGCGGTATTAGAGTTAAAGGTTCAAATAATATGTCTCAATAGTTTCAGAAGCACCAAAACCCGATATATATCTACTGGGAATCGAAAGTTCCTTAAGGTGGCCACATTGCCCGTACCCCCCTTATTAATAATTCATTAAGATAATTGAATTTTATAAAAACTACTATTTCTCGACACAAAAAGGTCCGTTCATACGACAAAATCCGTTTTGAAATTTCGATTTTTACCACGGCTATAAAAAATAGCTAGGGTGGTCATGCTGGGGGACTCTCCCTAGTAGTTGTGTGATGTTAAGTATTAATTAAATAACTTATTCCGTATCTTATTGAATAAATTTGTAAAAATTTGTAAAAATATTCACAAAAATTTCGTGCAAAATAAAAAGTTAGATAAGTTTATGTTTTCTTTGTATTTTGAAATTTCTCGCATATTCGGGCTAGTTCTTAATACATGACTTTGTTAGTAATTCACTTCTACGTATTTTTTTATTTTGTTAGTAAAAAAATAATCATTTATAGGTAATGCGTTTAATTATGCTGCGTCACATTTCCCACAAGCAGGTTATCTGTTACTATAATATTTTATGAATATATGTAAACTATTTTTTCAAATTTAAGGTAGAAATCAACAGTAGTTAAATTCAAGATTTACTAAATAATTTTTTAGTTTATTCAGGGTGACAATCATTTCATTATGACTCATTTTATAAAACGTATATTTTATAGGGAAAAGGCCGTAATAAAACCTACTTTCACCATTTGCAGAGAATTCATAATACGAATTCATAATAAAACATTAAGTATTTTAGAGAAGTAAATAAAGTCACCTTAACTTGTTCAAAACCAATCGAAGTACCTAAAGTAGAAATGCGCCACATTGTATCATATGCCCTTAGATTTATTTTTTATTCATTTTAGGTACGGTGATTATTTTTATAAACTTAGCTTCCTCAAACTAAGTAAATTGTTCCAATATAAATTTCTTTATTCTTATACATTCATTTTAAATTGATATATTTCTTTCTAATTATAAGCTCAAAAAATGTGTTTTTTTATGGTGAATTGTTTGTTAGAAGATAAATTACAAAAAATTATAAGCTTATGATCATAAATTGCATTATTGATTTCAAAATATCGTAAAATAGAAAAATAGTTATGAAACAAAAACGAATCGAGGAATCTTTATTCTTTTTTCTAATTTCGTATGCTCATCAAAAATAAAAAAAAACATTTGTTTAATAAAAAATGACTGCGAAATATAAGCAATCAAAATTGAATAAAAAATATAATCCCAAATATTTTGAAAAATAAAGGACCTCATAGTATAGTCTGGGAAAAGAGTTCAGCCAAGATATAGTGGAGAGATACCTTTTTCAGCTGAATTTATTATAAAGATTTTCCATCATACATTTCCGAGATATCATTTAAACAAAAAGTGCCGTTTTCGTGTATAACAAAAGAAGGAAAATAGCTTATAAAAAATTTCGTGTCGGAATAGATAGGTCATCTTATGCTCTTTTAAATGCATTATCCCTGAACCGATGATATTATTTCTAGGGTATCAAAATACCCATAAAACTAAAACACAAAAATCGAATAACCACTACAAAACAAAAACGCATCGAAAAACAAAAAAAATATATTTTTGTCTTCCCCATTCTTCAAAAGAAGAAACAATAAAATTAACCCTGAAATATTAAGTTTCACCGTGTATGTGCAAAGTAATGCTGATCCATGTCCACACACACACACACACACATACACACACACACGCACGCACGCACGCACGCACGCACGCACGCACACACACACACACACGCACGCACGCACGCACGCACACACATTCATACCAACATCGTCTAAAATTAGTGTATTTTGAATCTTTATGTCTCAAAACATGTTTCTAACATGTTAGTAGTAAAACTTTTTTCTGTCTATCACAAAACTTCCTCTTTTAGGAAGCAAAATTACGCAACCTAATCTATTGCAACCAACTGACTTCATTAGTGACTCCCAAAATTGACATTTTCACAGTAACCGTAGGGTATTTTTTCAAATTTTCAATCTTATGATTAAAAAAAATGTACATTCTTTGTATATATATTTATGTCTGTGACCTAAAAAATCTAAAGTTTCTTGAGTTTGATCCAAGAAAAAAATTATTATAAACAGTACAATCATTAGTTTTATTCATTTTCTTACTATGAAAATTGAAAATTATATTTTTTTTGGATCAAATTCAAAAAACTTTAGGTTTTTTAGGTCATAGACATGAATACGTATACAAACTAGCATGCCACACGCGGCCTACGGCCGCATATGATTTGCCTGCTCCGGAGCTTCAGAGCGAGCGCTTCGCTCGCTCTTAAGCTCCTCCGCGTCTTGCATCGCTTCGCAATACAAGGCATGAACAACGCTTCGCGTTTTACATTAGAGGCACGACCGTACTTAGCTCGCGCTGCGCGCTCGCCTTGCTCACGCTGCGCATTTGCTTGATTGTATAATATAGTAAAAAACTGCATTTTTCGATGTCAAAAATCGTTTTTGGACTATTAACTTGATTTAAAAATATTTTCGCGTCTTGGTGTAAAGAAAAAAGTTGTATTTTTCAAACATCTACAAATTTTTCATGTAAAATGCATAGCTGTAAAGTTATATGGTAAAAAGCTGTTTTTTCGATGTTAAAATTCGTTTTTGGCCTGTTAACTCGAGTTAAAAGTATTTTCATAAATAGATGTCAATGGGAAAAAGTTGTATTTTTCAAAGATCTACAACTTTTCTATTTAACTTTTTTTCGTAGAATGCTTAGTTTTCAAGTTATAGCCCAAAAACCGTTTTTAGCGATTTTTTATAGTCGCCGTATTCAGCGTATATTTTCAGGATCAATCTCAAAATAGGACCATCAAGTTGTTATACTTAGGAGAGTTCCCAAAAAAAATTTGAGCCTGATTCGCTAAGATTTCGCAGAGATAATGGTGTAACATGAATTTAAAAAAAAACACGTAAAAATAAGCAAAAAGTGCTCGCAATTTAAAAACTACCTACAGGATCAGGATAGAAAAAATAGAATTTCATATTGTGCTGGAGGAGATCTCTCCTGAAATTTCATCCCGATTGGTAAAAAATTGGGTGAGATATCTTATCGCACACCATGTCGCGGTCATGCCTAAAAATGAAACAAACTTTTTTAGGTCAAAAGATTGAAAATTTGAAAAAACATCCTACGGTAACTGTGAAAGTGTCAATTTTGCGAGTCATCGACGAAGATAGTGGAGGCAATGGATTAGGTTGGGTGATTTTTTTCTTTTAATAACTTTTCAACTTCCTCGTTATGTGCATAATATAATTAGGCATAGAATTGAATATTCAACCTGTTTTTAGATAAAATATACACTCATTAACATTTTTCATATTTTCATATATAGATGCTCTTTTACCCCCTTAGGGAGGGAGCATTTATAATGAGTCGCGGAGTTGACTTTCGGCGAAATATGTAGATATACTTTTACATAGCAAAAGATACAACTAGACGCATCTAGATACAACCTTGTTGCTTCACCATAAACGGGCCATTAAACCAAACAAGACCATAAAAAATCAATTTTTTAGTGCATTTTTTTAATAATTGTAGGTTTGACCTTGAAAACTTTTGTAATTTTTAGAAAGCTTACGTATTTTTCTTGTTTACAGGATGAGGAAACACTATACAGTAATTCTGAGATAACCAAGGTTTTATTAAATAGGAGTAAAAAATTATATTTACAGGTTTCAATTTTTTTTGGCCGTTCAATTTCGATTTACTGAAGGTTCATAACTATTATTGAGCCTTTTTAGATTCTTCGCCCATTGGCCATCTTGTTTTGAATAGTTTGAATGACTATATTACTCTTTGGTATAAATGGGAACTATCGATTTTCAACAATATGCTGTAAATTCTTAAAAGTGTCGTATAATTCGAAAAATAAATTTTTAGGCTATTTTAGGGGCATATTGTTATATTTATCTATCTATGTAGTATAATAATATATAAAAATTGAAAGAATATGTTTTTTTGTATTTTTGACGACTTTGCGGGTAAATGGTATCCTTAAGAAGCAGAAGGAAACGCTGCCAACTGATTTGGCACTTGGCTTTCGCGAAGAGGTCTTTTAGATTTCTGTTGTAAAATATCTCGGAAGCGTTCATTTAACGAGTTTCTTTAAAATCAATTATAGTTTCTATCCCTTTATCGAGCAAATTTCAAAGTGCTATAAAGAACCCTGTCTGTTTTTTCTAATGAGTTTTGGGCCTCGGGTGAATAATTCACAAGACAACCCTAAAATAAAAATAGTTATTGTTCTTGTACAAATGGTCGTTGAACTATTCGGTGTTGCACCCATCTTACAACCATTTATTTAGAATTTTTAATGTACTCGAAGTACCCCCTGATTTATAGATAACTCTTCACTACTCGCGAGCGACCCACAATGAGCAGGGTTCTTTTAAAGCAAAATAAGCTAATTTACTCGAATTATCGTTGTACAAAATATGCAGTTTTTGGCATTTTAATTCTTTTTATAGCACACTAACCTCAAAATGCCAACTTTATTGTCGATTTTGAGGTTGTTGTGCTATAAAATATCGTATGAGACTGTTGTGGGAGGTGTTTTTCTACCTTGCTCGATTTTCTCACTCGCTTCGCTCGTGCGAAAACCCTCGAGCAAGGTAGAAAACCATCTCCCACAACAGTGTCATAATATACTATTTAAGAAGCAATGAGTTATTTATTTTCAAAATTTTCAGAAATCTAGTGCTATACAACACTATAAAACAAGAAACCTTTTTTGTACAATTTTTTTTATAAATATATAGTTTAAGTATTGCCATATTCATTATTATCATTTTTTAAATAAACAGAGTGAAAAAAGTTGTAATAATCCAAATTGACTATAAAAAATATCACAATTTTATTCCTACCAAATAAATTATCATAGATAGTTTCATGCAAAATATAAAAGAGCATTTAAATTATCATTGTGCAACAAAATGCATTTTTTACATTTTTTTTCTCAAGAAGCAATTTTTTAATTTATTTATATCCTATAGTTTTCAAATTAGACAATAACAAAAATATGCATTTTTTGACATTTTATTTTTTTTAAAAGACGGCAATGAATCTTATTACTTAAAAATTTACAGAAATCTAGTTCCGTATGACGTTGTAAAACATGAAACCTTGAATTTCGCACCTTGACAACCGCAGAGCGCATGAATTTCGGAATGCGCTCATTATCTACATGGTCATATTACCTGTATCCACCTTATTTATTGATAGGAAGGTTTTGAAAAACAACATTTCATAAAAATTACCCGAAATTCCACCTTCTCGCCAAACCCATACTGATCCAACATCCCATACTTATTCAAAAGTCGTTTTCTTTTGCAAAGTAGAGTTTACTGTTATAATAAAAATAGATTATTTAATGTTATATGCTATATGTTATATGTTCACTAATCTCTATAATATTTAAATACTTATTCTTATGTATGTTCATGAATAAAATAATGTTCGTAAACAATACTTGAGAATTCTTAAAACTAATGTTTTAGATCGAGCTTGTGATACACTTAAAAAAATGCTTTTTGAAAGTACAATGTCCACTGTAGCATCAAATCGTCTATTTACCCAACAAGTAATCTCGAGGATCTAAAATTCAAATGTCTACTCGCAGAAGATCGCCGTAGGAGTATCTTAAAAAAGTATAAACAAAAAGTAAGAAAAGAAGCAAAGGAAAACCCCGCGCTCGCGCGGCAAAGCCCAGCCGAGCCGAAACAAAAGAAAACAGCCCTCGAGATAAAGTACCACGTCTTCGATAATTTTAATTAGATTCATAAACTCTCGCCGATGGAAAGCAAAGCAAAAAAGGAGGAAAACCTAAAGAAAAATATCCTTTCCCCTCCCTATTTCGCATCATCCTCGTTCCTTGGGACGCCGAAACTCAGATTGCATCGACTCGAATTTAATGAAGATAGGCGATTCTCTGCTTTCAATTAAAAATAAAAAAAGCAGTAAAGAAATAAGGCCAAGAAGCCACCACCACGACTACCGCCGTCGCCATCGACTTCCCAGCTCCTATCGTATTTGGCGTCGCGATGGTCCTCGAATCCACCCTGTGCTGCAGGTTCCAATTTTTCCTCCTCTATTTCCTATCTGCTTCCCCCCCCCCATCTCTCTCTCTCTCTCTCTCTCTCTCTCTCTCTCTCTCGGTCCTTTTTCATTCTCATCTTCAATGCCTTTCTCTTGTGTATAGAACGGCGGCGGCGGCGGCGGCCGAGCCGTGGAGAGCCGACGATTTGAATCGAAGGAGCCGAGTATACAGCGAAAGACTACTACGACTCGACAAAGACACTGGAGAAAGACAACGCCCTTACTTATGTACGTCGCGGTAGTAAAGATGAGAGCTCCGTATCAGAAGAAGGCGCTCTCCGCGAGCGCCCCGCGCCCAGACTGCTCTCGGAATACATATATACATGCTGCTGCACACACAACCGCCGTGCGGCATCTCAATGTATATCTGTGTATGTAAGCTCGCGCGTTGCGAAGGTGGTCCAGGGAGAAGAGAGGAGAGTTGCTGATGTAGATGAGCGGAGGACGCGCGGGGGTAGCAGGAGGAGATCGACTCTCTTTCTCTCTCTCTCACTCTCTCTCTCTTTCTCTTCTTCTGAGGGGGTGGTGGGTGTATGTATAAGCACAAGAAAGCGCGGGTCGATTAAAAGTAGCGAGGGTGTTTCTCCTCTCGTTACCGAGAGGAGGCGCGAGAGAAGGAAGGACACAGAGAGCTGCTCCTCGAGCTCGCAGCGCGCGGGATAAGGAGACGGATGGCGAAGAAGGAGAGAGAAAGAGAGAGAAAGACGCGAGTGTATACAGATATATAAGTTAGGTGTGTATGCCGCGCGCATACATTCTTGCGAGCGTGCGAGAGAGGGAGACGAGGAAAAACAGAAGAAAGGGTGTTGCGCGGTACTACTGGTGGGTGGGAATGAAGAAAGCGCGAGAAAGAGACGAAACGAAGTAGCTGAGAAAGGGACGGTGTGAGCTTGCGAGAGCTTGCAAGAGAGAGATGGAGAATAGAGAGGAGTAGGTGGGGGAGTGAGTGTAACAAACGCGCGCGCGAGAGAGGCAAAGAGTCCGCATCCAATCTTTAAGGGGTGAGAGTCGCGATGTCTTAGCTCTTTCTCTTAGTGTGTGTATGATGTGTCTTTCAGTATGTGTGAGTCTTCAAATGGGCGTTGTATGTGTACTTCTTATTTATATATCAAGCCTGAGAGACAAAGTGCAGTTAAATGCTGAATTTTCATTAAAAAAGCTTCTCTATCAAAGAACGATCGAGCGATATTGTTTATTCATTACAAAAGAGTGTAATTTACATTTCGTTTCATTAATTTACTATTCAGTACACTTGATCTTTCGTAATATTTATAGTTCATATTTTTCCTTAATTTATAATACATTGATTGTGTTGTAGTATATTTATATTTAACTAAAAAAAAATATTTAACTAATAATCTCCAATCATTCATGGTGAGAAATTTGTAGTTGGCCTTAGTGAAATTGTGGCTGAGAGCCGCAATTTGGACTTTTCAGATGGTGATAAAGTGGCTGCACCTAATGTGGCCCCTGTACCCAACATGGCCCACCATTGCTATCCTAGCTATTATGCGATTTAGCCGGTAAATAGCTGATGAATGTATGTATATGATGTTAGTAGAAGCTTTTTCATCGGAAAATTTCATCACGAAAACAAACAGGGACTAATCTGTAATGTAGTTTGTCTTACGATCATTTAAGTCAATTCGTAACTATAATTTTGACTAAGTCAATATACTTACTATGGTTTTAAATGAAAAAGTTGACCCAAGTTGACACTTCCCTCGATGTTACGACCTATTGTCAGCTTTTTAGTAGAGTAGTTTATTTTATCGTCTGGCTATGAACTTTTTTTGGATCGCTTATATCTCGAGAAAGGCACGGTCATTTTTTTTAGCTGGGCCCATTTCTTTCATTCTCTTAATGCGGATTCGGAATTAGAAATAAATTTTAAGATTAATCGAGTCTTTTGTTTAATAAGGATTTTTCTATTTTACGTTATTCTGAAATCAATTTGTATATTATATTGATATGTTCGAAATAATATGATCGCTTCAGTGTAAATGCATTTGAAAGAGTATAATATTATCTGACTTCACTCAGACGTCATTTTTATATGCTGTTTTCCTTCTTTTGTTATACACGAATTTGTCATTTTTTTAAACAAAGATATTTTGAAAACATATGCCGGAAAATTTTTTAAAAAATTGGAAATGATTCAGAAAATCTTTATAAATAAATTAAGACGGAAAAATAAATTGAACTGAAAAATGTAACTTTCCACTATCTCTTGGCTGAGCTCTTTGCTCAGATTATAAGTTCTTTTATCTTTTAAGATATTTGAGGTCATATTTTTTTAATTTTGACTGCATATATCTCGAAAATGTCGCGGTCATTTTTTATTAAATAACGAATTTTTAATTATTTTTTTTATGAACATATGAAATCAGATCATACGATTTTTCTATTTTATAATATTTTGAAATCAATAATGCAACTCATGATCACAAGCTTATAATTTTCTGTAATTTATCTTTTGACAATAATCCATAATAAAAAGAAACACCTTTTGTGAGCTATTAATATAGCAATTTAAAATAATGTATTAGAATAAATAAAATCATATTGAAACAATTTATTGAGTTTGAGGAAGCTAAGTGCGAATGAATTGGCAGCGTTTTTTTAAACTACTATAAGGGCTCATTCTCATTGAAGGAACGGGTAGGCATCTAGACGCGTCTAGTCGCGTCTTCTGCTGTGTAAAAGTATATCTATATATATCGCCGAGAGTCAACTCCGCTCCCCACATACAAATTTCAATACAAAACATCGTGAATTACTCGAGTTATCACTGTACAAATAAAATTCATCTTTATGACATTTCATTTTTTTGCCAGAAAATAAAGAAACTTATGACTTGAAAAATTGCAAAAAATAGTAATATGAGATTAATATTCACAAGGAGACTGTACGAAGTGCGTGTCGTGAAGTTTGATGAGGCTTTGAGAGCTGTTTTCTGGTGCCTAAAAATGAACCCCATCACCCGTCGATTTGCCTATCGATCCCCTGTTATCGAAATATAGCAAATTATGCCCCAAATACCCGTTTTTAGTGAAAAAATGGTACCTCTACTTCAGATCATAATTCTGCTCATAAGTTTTTATGCAGAAAAAATAATTCAAAAGTGTGTTAAAGCAGAATGAAAGAGCTTTAATTTCTGCTTTGTTTCGTATAAAAATATTAATCTCTTGCAAAATTATTAACTATCAAAAAGAGTAATAAGAAATGGATGAATAATTAACGATTTAAAATAAAATTAAAATCTTCAATTTTTCATGAATTTTTAATCACTTTCTTAGACAATTAATAACTTTGCAAGAGATTGATACTTTTATATGAAATAAAACGGAAATTAAATCTATCTCGTTCTACTTTTACCTACTATTGGATTATTTTTTCTGCGTAAAAATTTTCGGAGCTATGATTTGAAGTAGAAGTACCATTTTTTCATTAAGTAACGAGTATTTGAGGCATAATTGGCTATATTTCCATAACAGGAGCGCGTTAGGCAAATCGGCGGGTGCTGGGGTTCATTTTTAGGCACCAGAAAACAGCTCTCAAAGCCTAATCAAAATTCGCGACCCGCACTTCGTACAGTCTCCTTGTGAATATTAATCTCATATTACTATTTTTTGCAATTTTTCAAGTCATAAGTTTCTTTATTTTCTGGCAAAAAAATGAAATGACATAAAGATGAATTTTATTTGTACAGTGATAACTCGAGTAATTCACGATGTTTTGTATTGAAATTTGTAGTGATAATTTATTAGGTGTAGAGATCGAGGCCCATTGTTTTTCAGTCATTTTACTAGGCAGGCTTCCAAGATATTTAAGTATTAATAATTTTATACATTTTGTTCACACTGTATATTTTAAAAACTACAAACCTAGATGTGATAATATTTCAGCAATAAAATATTTTCTGTTCAATTACAGTTCTATTACAGCAACATACTTTATTAGATAAAAAAGTATTAGTGTAAGTGCATCAATTACTGCTGATGCACTGGTTACTGTGGATTTTCACTAAAATGATAAAATATGATGAATCATCATATTTTAAAATATGCATAAGAAAAAATTTATTAAGTTATTTTTAAATTTAATATTGTCGATAGAACCAAAATAAACAACATGAACTTTATTTTTAACTCTGGTAAAATGATTTTAAAATCGGAGTTTTTGCGAAATCTGAAGTTTTACTATAAGTTTGGCTGAGAGTTAACAAATGCCTATGTAAAACATGTTTGTATTTTCATTAATAATGATCGAATATTGGTTATAACGGTGTTTTCAGATAAAGTAGACTTTACTTTTTTATATAAATGCTGAAATCTATTATTATTATGTATTCTGAATTTATTTTTGAACACAGTATTAAAAGCAAGTTTTCATTGTGCGTAAATTACTGCGAATTTTGACTACAAGACTTAACCTCAAAATTACCATTAAGAACACTCTCCATCATGGGCTTTGCGACGTGCAACGTGTGACGTTTTCATTCTATCAAAGCTGAGATTCGTTAATTCTGCTGTACTCGACCAATCGCAGCTCTGATACAATGGAAACTTCGCACGTTGCCCGTCGCACTGCACCTGATGGATCGAGAGTCTCCTTTATGGTTAATTTACTCCAGCTCGCTTTATATAGTCTTAGATTACGCCGCAAACACGTGTATGTACAGCTCGATTCGTTTTTCAAGTTGCGGCAGCGCATTATAAAAGCGTTTCATTAGAGTGCAATTATTGAGGCCTCCGGACATAGAAGGGCGTATAGCGCGAGTTCACCGAACAAGCACGATTTTGATCACCGTAAATTCAATTTTAACACTTGATACCATAAAATGTGTTTTCTTGGGTAGTGGGGTCTCTTGGGCCATGAGTCTAAATAAAACTTTAATCTACTCTAGAATTGGTCCAAATCATTTGTTTTTTATCGAACTAGGCGTCAAAATATTCATACACTGAAAGAAGAGAATCGCTCAGTCGGCTAGATTCTCACCGAGCAACCAATACAACGTTTGGATGTCATAGTAACGACTCAGTATTACTACCACAGCTATACTGTTATAGTTAAGAGAGCAATATATAGGCTGGCAAAAGACAGACGATTACAATATATTCTTATTTTAATTACAATATTTAATACATCTATATGATTATAATCGGTTTTATATTCAAAGAATCTTTTAATATATTCTGAAAATACATAATGAAAATATAAAGAAAATCATAAAATTAAGTTTTTCATCATCATTTTTAAATACCTTTTTAATAAATTATCTTAAAAAGATCATAAATATAGAATAATGAAATACCGTGATACTATTTTATTAGTACGGGCCAGTATTTTAGTTTTACTGGTTTGATAAAAACGGGCCTAGAGTAAAAATATGTACTGGCTCGATGAAATTGCCGACATTCAGCCAGATCTAACCTCGATCACAAACGTTTGTCCGACACTGGCACGTTAATCGCTTTGCCGACGATGAAAAAAAGACATCGCGCATCTGTCAGCTCTAAATTAACCAACTTTTTAGGATACTTCTTTAGCAAAATCAATATTAAAATATGATCGCAAATTGTGCGGAAATTTTGCAATTTTGGATAAGTTATGTATATTTATGACTTGTATACTGCCGTGCAAATGAAGAAAGAGGGTATCAGCATTCGGACTGAAATTGAGAAAATCGATAAAACGCGTTTACATCAGTTCCTTTCCACGTGCACGACAACTTCAAAAACTTCAAAAAAATAATGTTTTTAAGTGTTATTATGAGATACTGCAGATACGGTTAAAATTGGTTCTTAAAATCGCCGAGAAACCAGATCAAAAAACGTATCTACTCAGATACGCTTTTAAGGGGTTATATCCCCCTTATGCTCTAAAAAACAAGGCTTTGTTAATTATTTGTTTAAAGGACATTTGAGATTAAAGGTATACAAATAATATTGGATATAACATTGGATTAAGTAACTTTTGAAGAAGAGAAAAAATTTTTTTATTGATATTTTTTTTACAAAATGGCGGCTGTGCAGTGATTACCGTGAACCGCTTTTTCAAAAAGGTCTTCCGCGGCGAGCAGTACAAGTCTCGTCCAACTCCACCTATAACAAAAAAAAATTAGAAAAAAATTTTTTTTCTATTATCTACATGAGTTTTGCTAGTGAAGTACACACGATTATATTTTTAGAATTTTTTTTCGCGAAATGGCGATTTTTTTAACAAAAAAATCATGTTTTCGACGAAAAAAATCGACTTAAATTGTTTATAACTTTTCTTGTTAATTAATCGCTAAAATCGTGTGTACTTCACTAGATAATCAAACAATGAAGCTACTGTTAAAATTTTAAGTCAATCGGATGTAAACTTTTTGAGTTCTACTGCTTGCCAATTTTGAAAACATGGTTTCGAGAAAAACGCGTTTGAAGTTTCAAAATGCTATAAATCTTAAGAATTGCAAAAATATAGTCCATAATAATTTTTTTACCTTCAGTCTGCTATCCCTGCACCATATAATTGTCCTTCCAGGGCCTTCATTTCCTCTTCTTCTTTTTTTTTGCCTGATGTAATGCTGCGCCTGGCCTCTTTCGCGATATCGGACATACGATGCTCAGCGGTTTTGACGCGATTGGCGTCCGTTTCCACGCAAAACTCGTACATGTTTGGTCCAACAGTCAACCCCAGAGCATCGTAAACGGCAAACAGACCCGAGAAGCCGTCATTGAAGATAATAACGGCTACATCAGTCGCAATGTCAACTATAGTCTTACCGCTTGACACCGTCTTTGGAGCAATTGACCATACTACAGCATTAAACGACTCGACAAAGAGCAGTAAATACAGCGAAAATATTGATGAAACAGTAGCCGAAATTATTATCAACTTCGCGGTCACGGTCTAAATCAGTAGTTTTCAATTTCTTAGCCGAGGTACTAACGTGCTCCGAATCGCCTTCGAACGAATGGCGGTTAGGCGGGCGTCGATTACTAATTTTACTCCGTTTTGTACTTGTACTTCTTGTTTTACTGCCTTTGCGGCTACTGTACAGCTTTTCACTCATTAAGTACTTGTAGATATAATTCACAGTTAAAAAGTAAAGCAAAACTCAAAATAACAACGTAAACAACGAGAACGGCTGATCGACTAAACACAGGGCAAGTGTGAGTAAACACGTGCTGTAAAGAAGTTGTAACCGTCGTAATGTCATGTAGCGACCTCTATAATTCAAATTTAAAACACGATATCGATCGTAGGTAACTTCTACTAATTTCCAAAGCCGCGAAATTAAAAAAAGCGAGCATCGCTAAAATAAGCGAAAATTGTGATTTTGGAGCATCAAAGCTGTTTGGAAAAAATTGTTTAAAAAAATTTTGAGTTTCAATCGATACTTGGGCGATGTAGATTTTGATTCTAGGATTGTTTTGGCAAGATTTAAGCCAATAAAAAAAATGGAAAAAAACAAAAAAATTTGGGGGATATAACCCCTTAAGCCAAAAAAGTATCCGATACTCAGCTGCTTTACAAACGAAGAAAGTGGGTATCTACACCTTCAAAAAGAGCTTTTATAAAAAAATTAAGTTTTACGGTATCGCATATAATTCTTTCTTAAAATTTTAATACGATTGTGATGCCAATATGGTTAATCACTTTTGTCGATATGATTTTAATATACATGTAAGACTTCAACTACGCATAAAATATATTATTTCATTTTTTTTAAATATCGATATTACTAGCATCATCAAAACTTTACATAATAGTATTAAAATTTCGATAGAAATTGATAAATTTTGGTATACAGGGGTTTTCGGGGTCGCTGATTACGATTCAAAGGTCGGAATTTCAATAAATAAAATGACGGAGTCGTAAACTACAGTTTACTTCATTTTACGCATAATTTTATAAAAATTGATAAAATTTGGTATGCAGGGGTTTTTGAGGCCTTTTATTACGAATCAAAAGTAAGAATTTCAGAAAACAAAATGGCAGAGCTAGCACGAGGATATCGCGAAAGCAAAGGAAGTGTAATTGGGCCTAACTTACTAATACTGTGGCCTGCTAGAGAGTTTTCCTCTTGACCAAATCCTTTTGATTCAAATTTAAATTCATTTAGCCTGAACAAGAATATTCTTGATTCAAGAGCTCAATTTCTTTAACCAAAAACAATTTTACCTTGGCTCCAAAAGAATTTCATTTTGAATCAGGACGAATCTTTTTGCCTCAAAAAAACAATCCTTTTGGTGCAAAATTTTTTAACTTGTGATTTTGACTGTTAATGAATTGAGGACTTGCATCTTTCGACAAGAATAATCCTCTTGACGCAATAAGAAATGGCATGGTTATAATTTCCACCGCTAGGCTACGCCACCTGTCCTAGAAACATTAAAAATCTTTTATTTCTGGAAATTTTCGACTATTTTAATAATTTAAATCCAAAAGCCTCATCAAAATCCGAGTTCCGCAGGGTTGGTGTTCTCCTTGTAAGTTTCATTATTTACAATTATTAATACATTGATTTATTACATATAGCATCAGGAATAGTAAAGTTTGTATTAAAAGCTTTTACAAAAATATGTAGATACGGTGTTTCGGCTGCAAAAGTTGGATAAAGTTACGCTTCAATACGAACGAAGAACGTGGGTATCTACATGTATTTTTCTTCATCTGTTTACCAATTCTTTTGTAAACAGCTGCGACCTTCAGTGCTACTGCAGAGAGTCTCCATTGGCCGTCGAGCGATCGACACTCAATAACGCGCAAAATTCCAAATAGTGAAACAGTTACTTCGTAATTTTACACTCCGTAAATCAGTGTGTAAAATATTTTACGCATTTATGGCAGTACATAAAATATTTTACGCACTAAAATCGGTGCATAAAATATTCTCTTTACCGGCGCGGGACCCACTTTCCCAAATCAAAAAGCGTACCTATAGCAGATACGCTTTCAGGTTTGTATTCCGGGGTGAAGTCGAGAAGAAATACAGAAAATCGTGCTAATACGGTTATCAGTCAGCAGATACCCATTTACTTCGTTTTTAATTCTCTAAAATCTCTGTAGATAGGATAATTAGGACCTAATTATCTCATTACAATTGGTAATTACTATTAGTATAGATGAATGTGTTGTTTCATGATGAATTTAACGGTATAAAAACTCATTTTTCATAAAAAATGCAGATACCCACTTTTCTTATTTGAAAGGTCGTATAGTGCAATTTAAATAAAGTCAATACACTTAATATTTAAAATAATATCAGACAATAAATTTTACAACACTTTTTAAATCTGATAGTTCTGAATTTTGTATTTTTATTAGCGGATTCGTGATAAGCGATCCTAAAAACATCTAATGAGCAACTTTCAAGCAAGTACAGTTAATTTTACACAAATATTTTAAAAAATCATAAAAATATAATTTTTTTTATTTCAAATCTTCATGAAAAATGAAAAAAATGAGCGTTGATTAATAAAAAATTACCGTGGAATACCTAATAAATAAGCGATCAAAAATTATTTTAAAAAGTCATAAAATTGAAAAATTATTATAGAACAAAAACGAATCGATGATTTTCAAAATATATTTTTATCTCCATTCATCATAAAAAAGCGAAGAAAAAAAGCGCCCGCGCAGCAAATCTCATGTAAACCAGACCCGATTCAGACCAGATTTCCGTAGGTCATGTAGGAATTGGACGCGAAAAGCTCACTTCGATCTGGACTCCGATTTGTATACCATTTTTTATACGATTCGGGCCTACAACAAATCTACGCCCGATTCCAACCCGATTTTCGGATATTAATCCCCCCCAGCAAAGAAAAAATTATTGTATTCCCTTCTCGTGTACTCTACAGGTATTTATAATAATTCGTTTTTTAAACTAGGTTTATTTACAATAGTTATTATATTTATTATATGAGTATCTGAAACAGAAATATAGAAATAATTATAAATTTAAAAAAATTTTGGTTGATGCAGGGGGAATTGAACTGACGACTTCAAGACTACTGTGCTGATGCTCTAACCACTTGACCACACGGACCTGTTACTTCACATTCATATTTTTATTATTCGTAGGTATTTATATAATGTCTAATACCATTCTTTTTACAAAAAGATTTATATAATTAAGGAGATATGAAAGTGAACTAATAATTCTTACCTCACCGGTATAACATTTATATTTTCTTCTTCTGCAATAAATAATTATTTCTAAAATATGCCATACTGTCCCCTCTGCATTCTTACCAGGAACCTTCAGTTAAATTTTCAAAAGCTTTCATTATTAACTCTCGGAGAAAAGTGCATTTGAAAATATACAACTATATAGTTAAATTTTCAAACGCATTTTTCTCCGAGAGTTAATAATGAAAGTTTTTGAAAATGTAACTGAAGGTTCCTGGTAGGCACACGGAGGGGATAGTATGGCGTATTTTAAATATTTATGTATTGCTGAGAAAAAAATATAAATGTGACGCCGGTAAGGTAGGGATTAGTTCACTTTCACGTCTCCTTAGAATATGGAATAGTTATCAAGGAGATAAGAAATACTAACACGATTTCTAACTTACCAATGCAATCTTTTGTATATACCTTTAGAATCTTTTCTTCTCTTTTTAAAATTTTTTTTTTAATTAACGTCGCCATGTTTGTGCTCTTATGTGGTGCTAATCGACGACCGGGATCTGCGGTATGTTTGTAAACAAAGCACATGTAATTTTTCCAGAGGTACTCGTATCAATCGGCAGAGACACTCTACTTACTGAGCCGCCGCAGGCCCCAATTTCTTCTCTTTTATATTAATACAATAAAAGAGATATTTATCAAAAACATATAAAGAACTAACCCGATTCCTACCTTACCGGCTTTTTAGTTTTATAATTTTCTCTCGTCATTGAACTTCAAATTCATACGATACATCTCTTCAGTTAAATTTTCAAAGGTTCTTATTAATTATTGTAGAAGAAAAATGGATGAAAAATATATAAGGTATAGTTAAATATTTTTATATTTTTTAATTTATTCTTCACAAACAGTTGACAATAAAATTTCATGTAAATTTAAAGAAAATTTAATTTTTCAATTAATTCAAAATTTATCAAGAAACAAAAAAAACCAAGAAACAAAAACTATTTATTTAAGAGGACGCCAGTTACTGACACTAGATTCTTACGGTTCCATGCATATTTTTTTGTTATTTATTAATTTATTTCTTTATTTAAATAATAATGATTTGATTAACATAAAACCAAACACTTCCGTTTTCGATTGAGAACAATAAATATTAATAAATATTATAAGTCCCAAAAAGTACCTATTCCTTTTTTTAAGGAAATACAAAAGCAATTACTGATTTTAGAATATAAATAACTTTTAGTAAAATCTTTCTTATTCCGAAATATTGAAAATTTGCTTAGACAAGGACATCAATAGTCGACGGTCACTTAATAATTTTAATTAATCACATTACAAATGTGTTGGTATTTAAAAACCTTACAAATATGAATGATTTATTTATAGTTGTAGAATAAATAAGGAGATGTGAATTATCCATCGGATACGTATCTTACCCACTATTCACGCGTAAAAATGTATCTCTATAATAAGTAAATATGAACTTTAATTAAAATTGTAATAATGACAACAATAATAATAATCACAATAATTATAACTAAATTAATAAAAATAATAGTACCATTTATCATATTAATTGCTATAACTAGGATATTTTAACCAATTACTGTGCTCTATATCAATTATTTCACCGAATAACTTTATGATTTAATATTTTTTGAAATGCAAATATCGAAGAGCACAGTAATTGATTCCCTTGCTATATTGTTATATTATTTTCAAAACAATAAGAATAGTATACGAACATGAAAACATTAATAAAAAAATACGTTAATGTTAACAAAAATAAGTGATAATTTCAATATAGAGATCTTTCTTGCCGACAGGGTACGTCAATATTATTTAGTAGATGATAGGAAATACTAGTTAGATTCCGACGTGTTATCCCCTACTTATCCTTGCTTACTAAAAATTAAGAGTTCGGGCGAGATTCAGGTACGGAAATCCTTTGTTTTACGACGGAATCATACCCTCAAAATAAATAAGCGCGGATCTCAGAATATCAGACAGGATTCAGGCATGGAATCCATGAGTCCCGCTCAATACGAGGAAAAGACAGGGAGACCCTGTCTGAATCGGGGCTGACTTCCATTGGTCCGAAAATCGGGTCGAGATCGGGGATAATCGCGGGGACGCTCTCTGAAATTCCTGCACGGGCATGCATTGGTATAAAATGACTGCGTAATACCTAAGAAATAAGCAATCAAAAATTGTTTGAAACAAGATATAACCTCAAATATCTTGAGAAATAAAGATAAAAGTTCTCATGATCTGGGCAAATAACTCAGCCAAGAGATACTTTACGCCCGCTCATTTGGAATTATAGAGTCATTTTTTGCGCTATAGGGGCATGAAAAAACGCGTTTCGTGCATGTGTACAAAATAGTATATCGGCAACGAGAGCGTAAAATTAACTTCACGCACGAGTCACCGCGAAGAGTGCGTAAAAGAGATTTTACGCACGAGTTGCCGATGAACAATGCGTGAAATATTTTGTATAAATTGTTCATCGGCGACGAGTGTGTTGGATCGCTTTTATAGACGAGTTGTAGATGGCGAGTAAGTGAATTTATGCGCCCGTGTTGTTTACGCTATTTTTTGTAATTCCTGTGCGTAAAGTTCAAACGGGACTAAATAGTAATAGTATCAATCGCACGAGTGTGTAAAACATACGCACGAGTTGCATACGATATCTTTTGCAATAGAGTGCGTAAATAATACTTTTCGACACCGGTGGGTACGTTGGTTGTTTAATGCATGGGACGGTTTTCGCCCGAGCAAGGTGAGGGAAAAAATTTCATGCGCTAAAAATCAACTTGCCTACCAGTGTCGAACAATATTTTATACCACGAGAGCCTAAAAATCATGTCAAAGTTGCAATTTTTAGGTTACAGAGGTATAAATGCGTTACTAAAGTACTGCACAAAGTATGTACCTCCTCGACCATTAGATGTATTTTATCTAAATTGGTTCGATTTATACAAATTCTTTTGAAAATAGCTGAGACCAGTAATACTGCAGAGAGTCTCCATTGGCCGTCGAGCGATCGGCACTATAGCGCGCAAAATTCAAAATATTGAAAAAGTTACTTCGTAATTTTACACACCGTAAATCATTTTACGCACTAAAATCGGTGCATAGAATATTTTACGTACTGTTTGGCAGTGCGAAAAGTAATATTATTTTTACGTGGGTGTAAAATCACGTTTATGCACTAAAAACGATTTCGAAAAGTACTTTTACCACATCAGTAGCTGTGAAAAACAAATCATTTGCACACTTCTGCCGAAATGGAAAAAGATTTACACACTGGCAAAGTTACGAATTATGTTTTCAATTTTTAAATACCGCAGGCTCTTAATGTTTTGTGACTTTTCCGCGAGACGTCGCACTCAATAGCGATGCCGCGCGACTGCGCAAGCGCCATGTAGGTACAGTACGTCGACCGGTTGTCAGCAGCGTTGGACTTCGAAAGATTCAGAAAGTCCAAACGCTACCTTCATGTCGTTGACTCTACTATTAGTCTATAGTCAACGACCTGAATGTAGCGTTTGTACTTTCTGAAACTTTCGTGGTCCAACGCTGGTTGACAGTCTGCATGTGCGTCGCCATCTTGACGTTTGTAAACGTTTTGTAAACACCATCGCAATCATCGCATAAGTATTTGATTTCTTGTATTAAAAATGTCTGATTCGAGCATCGAAGATGAAAATGACATTCCTCAAGAGCTTCGGGAAGCTGCCCAAGGTGCAATACAAAGCACATTGCCTTCCAATTCAAAGAAGTTGTATTTGAAAACGTACGAAGATTTTTTGGATTGGAAATCTAAGCACAAGACAAACTCATTTAAAGAAACTGTGCTTTTGGCGTATTTCAGTGAATTGTCTAAAAATATATGTCCTTCCACTTTATGGTCAAACTTTTCGATGCTAAAGACAATGATTAGTGTTAAAAATGAAATTGACATCGGTAAATATAAAAAACTTAGGGGTTTTTTAAAATATAAAAACGTTGGATTTATCAGTACGAAATCGAAAGCATTTACTTCTGAAGACATTAAAAAATATTTACCCAATGCTCCAGATGAAGTACATTTGGATAAAAAGGTAGGCAATTTATAACAAGATATTCAACACGAATAAAATATAAACTATCACAGATATTATCATAGACTAGATTATTACTAAATTTTAAAAATATTATAAATTATATCAGTGTAATAAATCAATTATTCTAATTAATAATGAATAAAAATCTCAAAATAATTTTTTTGCAGATTATACTTATTATAGGAATTACAGGAGCATGTAGACGTGATGAATCACATCAACTGACAGTGGATAATGTAAAAGATGAGAAAACTCACTTAACTATTACAATCCCAAATACAAAGACGCACATTACCAGAAAGTTTACCATAAACAACCCATTCAGAGATATTGTAATGCAATATCTTGCCCTTCGTCCAGTGAATGTACGACACAACAATTTTTTCTTAAATTATAAGAAAGGAACATGCACTAGTCAGGTTATTGGAGTAAACAAAATAGGTACAATTCCCTCACTGATTGCACAATAGCTTAGACTACCTCAACCAGAACTTTACACTGGCCACGCCTTAAGGCGTACTTCAGCTACATTATTAGCAGATGCTGGTGCTTCAATGACTGATTTGAAAAGACATGGCGAATGGAAATCATCTCAAGTAGCTGAAGGCTATACTGAAGACTCAATATTGAACAAACGTTATTGTTAATGAAACAAGTTGTAATGACACAGCCAGCAATGTTTTTAAAAAACTTAAAATAAACAATAGTGAAAATGTAACTCAGAATGAATCAACATCAAGTAAACTCAGTATAAACATTCAACTAGATAATTGTACAATTCAGTAGAAATATCTGACATCAACAAATATTCAAAAGATGCCTGACATAATTAGATAGAAAGGTAAGCAATTTATAACAAAATATTCAATATAAATAAAACGTTTAAATTATTAAAATACAAAATATCACGGATATTATCACAGAGTAAATTTTTTATGTAACTTAAAAAATATCAAATTATCATAGCATAATAAACCAATTATTCAAATTATTAAAAAATAAAAAATTTGTATGATTGTAGGTTGTACTTATTAAAAATATGTGATCAAATCAGGTGTTATTCTCAATGAGACAAGATGTGATTGTACAGCCAACAACGTCTTAAAAAACTTTAATTGAACGGTGATAAAATGTAACTACGAAAACGTCAAATTCAAGTGAACCATGTGTAATTATTGACTTTACACATATTCATAGAATAACAAATATGAATGTTATTTTAAATCAATTAATAAAATAGCTTTTGTTTTATTTATTTTTTAAGTGTTAATAAATTTGTAAAATATTATATTTTTGTAAATCATTTTTTATATTTAGATATAAAAAGTGCAATGATAAAAAAAAGTTTAATTTATTTATTTTCTAGTTTTTTTCTAGTTTTTTTCTTTTTTTTAATTTTTTTTCTGGTGTTCTTTTCTGGTACGTGCGCTCAGATAATTTTCGAACTCGTTTGATTGTCGCACTCGCTGCGCTCGGGTGACAAACTTCCCGCTCGTTCGAAAACCACCTGCTTCGCGCACTAGTTGCGCAATATACTATTACGCACTAACTTTACGCACAGAATGACAAAAAATGTATTATTGGTAGTTGAAAAAATATTACTTGATATGCAAAAACTTGTCCAGTTTGTATACAATTTCAATGTTTTTATTATAATCTATACTATTTTTTTGCAATTTTTAATGGCAATTGAAAAATGTGAATCGAAGTTAAGTAGAAATAAGCTTTTTTTTGTAATTAATTTTCTTTTTTTTAGTTACATATACGGACATTACTGTCCTTGCCCAGGTAGTGGATTGCAGGTCCTATTTCTGACACCGAAAAATCCGGAAAGACATTTTCATCAAATTTTCCTTTTAAATTTCGGACTGACCAGGATTCGAACACACGCCCCCTTATAATTAAATTAATTTAATTCATTTTGTAAGAAATGAGCTAATTTCTGGCTATAAACCAGCTTAGATTTGTATTATAGCGGTACCATTATTTCCTGTTCTGGGATAAGTAATTTGATAGACCTTTTTCTACAGTACAGTACTGGCATTGTATTATCTTACTAAAGATTATGCAACTATTGCAGGATCATTGTGTATTGATAACAAAAAAATATTCAAAATTCGGTTTAGGCGTTTTTAAGTAATCGGCGTACATAGAAAAGGAATACGTTATAGGAATCTATTTTTTATCCAATTTGTAAGGAATAATACGTTATAGGAATCTATTTTTAAATTTTTTAACACAATATAATTATAGATCTTTGAACTGCCAATATTGGGGTCACTGTCGGGTAATAAATTTTTGTAATAGTTTTTGTATAAATTTATTGTTTATAAATTCGAACAAAATTACAAAATTACAAAAAATTATATTTGTTAAAGTAGTATGAATCTTTTATATACATAAAAATATGTAATTAACAATCATAGTATTGCAAAATTTATTATTGACAATTGAAAAAGTGTTACTTGATATGCAAAAACTTGTTAAACTTTTATGTAATTTAAATGTTCTTTTATAATCTATGCTATACTTTTGCATAGGTTTAAATGGCAATTTAAAAATTTAAACTATATATCTCGACATTTAAAAAAATGAACTTGTCGATATGACTTTTCTGCACAGAATTAAATAGAACATATAATTTCATATTGGAACAATTCATAAGGTTTGAGAAAACCAGTTGACAATCAATTAGCAGCGGCTTTTATATGGATTTGATATGTAATGGGTCCCTATTTGATTATATATATATATATATATATATGGGTTATTCTCTGGGAAATCAAGATCAAAATTTTTTTTTTTATTTCTTCGATATGAATGGTCTTTTTGGTATGTAGAATGTATGTGAATTTTTTCAGATTTTTTGAATCCCGTAGGTTTAAAGTTGATCAAGACTAAATATGAGCATGTAACCATTTTTTACATTTTTTAACAAATATTAACCTCCATTTATTCAACAAAACTAAATCTCTTTAAAAAATAGCAACAAACGATTTTGTACCAAATATTCTGAATTTTTCATAAATAATGGTCTCAAAACCTTTTATTGCCCTTTCGATTAATTAAACTCATTTTAAAACTAAAAATCCTGAAAAAGTGGGTTTGATCACTCGAACCATTACACCAAAAATCATGAAGATAACTTTTTTGAGTACAAAAGTAACTGCCACAGTCGCAAATAGCAGACCCTTACGAAAAAAAGCATGCAGAAAATTCTGCAGAAAATATTGCAGAAAATTCTGCAGTAAAAACTGCAGAAAAATGTAGAGAAAAATGTGCAGAAAACTCCGCAGAAAGCCCTGCTTAAATTTCGTGCACATTTTTCGCTCTTTTCTGCAGGTTTTGCTGCAGAATTTTCTGCTGAATTTAATTTCAGTTTTAGATACTCTTTTTTCTGCAGGTTTTAGTGTGTAGTTTTTATTGTAGAAAGCTCTGCGCATTTTTCTGAATTTTTCTCTATTATTTTTTATTAGATAATTTGCAGTTTGGTCTGCAAATTTTCTTATTATCATCTCTGCAGTAATTTCTATAGATTTAGTAACAATTTTGTAGGTTTTTCTGCAATTTATTGTGAAGAATAAGTATCAGTTTTATTAGTTAAACAGCAAGTTGATCTGTAAATTTTCCTGCAGTAATTACTGCAGATTAAGTAACAATTTTGTAGGTCTTTCAGCTACTTATTGTGCAGCATAAGTATAATTTTTTTATCAAATATTCAACAAATTGACCTGCAGATTTACCTACAGTAAATTCTGCAGATTTAGAAACAATTTTGTAGATTTTTATGCAATGTATTCTGCAAATTGAGAATCATTTCTATCAGATATTGTAGTAAGAAAGTCGATTTGCAGATTTGTCTGCAGTAATTTATGCAGTAATTCCTGCAGATTAAATAACAATTTTTTAGGTTTTTCTGCTATTCACGGTATAGAATAAGTGTAATTTTTTATAAGATAGTATGTAGGTTAATCTGCAAATTTCCTGCAGTAAATTCTACAAATTTAGTAATAATTTTGTAGGTTCTTCTGCAATTTATTGTGCAGAATAAGTATATTTTTTATTAGATAGTTAGCAGGTTGATTTGCGATATTTCCTACAGTTATTTTTGCACATTTATTAACAATTTTAAAGCTTTTTCTGCAACTCATTCTCCCGAACCCTTACGAAAATAAACTATAAATTGAACTGATGCCGGACTACTGTCTATGATAGAACTACTAGTTTCCAGCAGAATTTGCACCACTTCAGAAAAACTACGGCCAAGTTAAAAAAACTTTTTACTTCAGGAAAGCTACTTCTTAAGGGGGTGTCAAAGTCAATTTTTATCTTCCTTACCTTATCAACCCGATAAATTTAAAAATATTGGCTTTAATTAAAAGAATAAACTGAAATATTAAAAACTACGTGGTCATTGCCCTTCGTTTTGTAATTATCTACCACTGTGCAAAGTTTCAAGTGAAAATTTATCGGCTTACATCAATGGCATTGGAACGAAATTTCGTTGTAAAACATAGATCTACGAAAGGTGATTCGAAATTTCGTTCAAATGCCATTTATATATGTAATAATATTATTACCTGAAACTTCGCAGAGTGGTAGAATGCTACAAAAGGAAGGGCCATGATATCTTGGTTTTTCATAATTCGATTTATTTTTTAATTGTAGTCAATTGCTTATACCTCGGTCAAAGATTTTCGGACAATCGCATGGTTGAAAAATTACCGATTGGTAGATTGAAGAAAAAGCATTAAAAATAAAAGATCCTTTTCTGAACCTCAGTGGTACTACCTGCAAACAGTTTTTGTAGACCAACTGATATTTTCTCGAAATAGTAGCGTTAGTTTTAAAATTAAAATTTACATCGTTGTCATTGCGTCACTTGTAACCAAATATAGATTTTGTTCGTTTCAATGCCAATTTAGCATACTTCTGAATAGCAAAATTAATACTTTTTTATTTCACCTTCTAAACTTGTAATATACGCGAGAGAGTAACAACAACATATACTGGGACGCGTATCAACATCAGCTGTAGCACGGGGACATGCAGTGCGTCGCGTATAAACCTGAAAATACATCAGGCGCGTAGCTTCAAAGGTTCATTGAAGTATCAAAACTGTTCAAAACCTTTTAATAATTTACAGATATAGTTTTAGGATCAGTATCTACGCATTGGAACCAAATCTGGAAAAACGACCTACGTCGACTTAGGTCGTTTTTTGAGCGAACGGCTCATATAGTATGTTAAAAAAGGGCGCTTAACGAAATAGAGAAAAATTATTTTAACAAAATCGTGACGTTAGAAGCGTAAATATTATCAATTTAAAACTCTCACTTAAATCAAAGAATTTTCTTTATTTGTCAATCATTTTTAATATTGCAGGTCTTATGTTCTTCCTTAAACATTTATTTACAAGCTCACCAATTAAAAATTATAAAATAATTAAACTTAATTAAATAATTAAACTTAACGATAAGTTTTAATATGAAAAGCGTTTTTGTATATAAACAATCAGTCGTTGCTTCTTAAATTTAAATTATTTTATAATTTTTAAACGGTGAACTGTAGATAAATGTTTAAGGAAGAACACAAGCCCCAAATTATTAAAAATGATTGACAAATTAATGAAGACATTTCTTTAATTTAAGTAACATTTTTTTACATTATTATGAAAAGAAATTTTCATTTTTTCCATTAAGGGTTTATAGCTCGTAGAGTCCATTAGATTCTCTTTAAAATAATTTTTTTAAATTAATAATATTTACGCTTTTGACGTCACGATTTTGTTAAAATAATTTTTCTCTATTTTGTTAAGAGCCCTTTTTAACATACTATATTATTACACTATATAATCTTTACAAGCTTTTATATAATGTTTTTTCTGATGGTAAATCAGGTAAATAAATAATAAGTGCTTTAATCTCCTTAATTTCTTATTATCTTTAAACTATACGATAACTACTATGTAACTACAAGACAACTGCTGTAAATTTTTATTATCTTTAAACTACAGAAAAATTAATATTTTACTATAGAAAAAGTACTTGTAAGCAATCGTTATTTGTGTTTTCATTACATTTTTTAACATAGAAAAGGCAAATGAGAGCATTTTTCTATTTTCTATATTTATTTAATTATGTACTTAAATATTACTATGATTTGGCTATTATTAATATATCGTAAATCGGGATAACTATGACCAGCAAAGTGAGTATGATCCGATAATCTGAAGGCTTTCAGGTGATATATTAAAATTTGTATTTCAACTGTAACTATATTTTTTTTTTCATTCTTCTCTACCTACCCGTATAGGCACCTAGTGTCCTTTTACGGGCCAAACTCACCACCTACGTGTGGGAGTGTTTAATCCTAGCCCCAACCTTCTATACCCCACTGAATTTCCGCATTCACCCAGGGCATACCCTGTGATGTGGGGAAAATTTGACAAACAAAGAAAACCCATGCCAGGAATCAGCCGATAGGAAAGTCAAACTTAGTACACCTTTTCTTACCCCCGAGAAACACCTAAATTTTTGTTCCCAATCTGCGAAAACTTCATTGTTGGGACGGGGTTCATGAGCGGTCACCTATCCAAGTACTAACCGCGCCCAACGCTGCTTAACTTGGATGATCGACTGCTTGCGCACCACCGGACCCCGGCAATGATGCCACCAATTGTAACTATTTCATAACTTTTTTCAGGTCAATCTATACATTTTTAAATATTATTATAAAATCTTTGTCATAATCACCTCACTGTCGTAAATCACCACGTTCTACAGTAGAATTACATTAAATTTGCAATATAAAAACACCCTTTCTTCTCTTTTTTATTCCTTTCATATAGAAATTCTAGATTCTTGATTATACGTGCGTGTAGAGAAATAAGCTAACTTCACTGTAAAAATGACGTATGAAAAATAAAAATTTGCGTTAATTTTTACCATTTATCAGCGTAATTTTTTCTGTGACACCAGAATGTACTAAGTTTACTATGAATTTCACTAATTAATTATAAGAAATTAGTTATTTTTACAAAATTCTCTCTGGGTGTCATCGAGAAGAATAATCTTTACCTCAGCAACAGTAGCCTTTCCGCCTTCTCGTAATGACAATTCATCTAGGTTAGATAGACCTCGCTTCCCGACTTCACTTAGTTGTCTTTATGATTATCGACACTCTACATGCAGCTGCTAGATCTCGGCGGTAAATCTAAAAAATACGTGCTGCAGTTTGTTGATGTCCACGCGAATTTTGGCTGCCCGCCGCTATTACGTCTTATAAAACCTATAGGTCTCTCACTATGCGCCGAAATGCATCATTCCCCGTTCATAATATAACGATTATTGCAGTCCGCTGCATCACGTAGATTTACATCCAGTCGAGATAGTCCTGAAAGTCAAAATGAAAAATATACAAAGAAAGCGCTTACAAGAAATAATAGCCATTATTGAGTAAAAATGTAGGTCATGATTGCAATCAAGATATTTTAATAAAATATGAAGATTATATTTTTAAAGAAATTACTTATTTAATATTCTCGTAAGTAGCTGTATCTCATTTTCTTTACTAACAATAGAAAACTCCTGTCAGTATTTCTGGTAAATTATAACACGCCTCTAAGAAAAATTTTCGAAGTCAAACTGACGACTTGACATTTCTTGTTTACGCAATTCAACATTCGATTAAATTGATTGCTATGTTCGTAATGATGTGTAAACAAAAAATCATATTGACATTTCGACTTCGAAAAGTTTTCTTATAAACGTGTGATAATCTACGTGAAAAACAGGAAGTCTCCTTCAATCGCCTATAAAGAACGTTAAATCCACCAGCTACTGGAGAGCATTTCAGATAAGTAATTTATTTAAATAGGAACCTTTTTTATCAAAAAATTGAGTATTAGTATCATGATAACTTAAATTTTTTACTCGGTAATGTTGCTATTATTTCTTGTGAGCGCTTTCTTTGTGTGTTTTTAATTTCCGTTTCTAGGGTCTCGAGAACAATTAAAGGAAAATCTACGTACATAAATCTACGTTATATGAAGATGGAGCGATGCAGCTCTGCGCATAGTGCCATAACGCATAATTCTACTATTTACGAGACAATTAACAATGACGAGGCGGCCAAGTCTCGCGTGGACATCACAGCATCTTTTTTTGGATTCACTGCCGTCTTCGAGTAGCTGCTTACAGAGTGAAAATGAGCAGGTCAACTATGCATAGTCGTGAAGCGAGGTCTACCTAACCTGGATGAATTGTTATTCACGAGAAGAAGTAAAGACTATTGCTGAAGTGAAAAGTATCTTCCTTTATCACACACAGAGAATATAAAAATGATTGTGAAAGTCATAGTAAACGTGGAGCCATTCTGCATTCACAGAATATATATATAAGTTGTTTTATGAAGATTTGAAATTAAGAAGAATTTTTGAGATTTATCGATTCGTTTTTGTTTTATACCGTTTATTCATCTTTATGATATTTTTGTAGCAAATTAATAAATCCGTTGTTCATAAACTGGAACAAAGTTACAATAATACGAAAAATTTTTATTTGTAATAGAAGTATACACTACATTGATACATAACATTTAATCAACAATTATACTGATGAAAAATTAATTATTGACAAATGAAAAAAATGTAACTTGATATGCAAATACTCTTTAAGTTTTTGCACAATTTAAATATTTTTTGATAATCTATGCTATACTTTTGCATAGGTTTACGTGTTTTATTTATTTCAAACCATAAATTGAGTTTAATCATAGTCAAAAATATTAACTTTCATTCATTCATAGTTGAAAATTTTCTTGAATTATTTAAAATAGATTTTATCTAATAGGTATGCGTAAAGAACATTTTTTAGAAAACCCTATTTTTATCACAAAAATATGTGCTTGCTCCAATAACTTATAAAAAAAACGTATTTGATAGTTTCAAAATAAGAGAAGACTGCATTCTTTAGTTAATCCATATATTTTTTATGTTTTCTTTTCCAATCCAATTTGTAAGGAATAATATTTAATTGAGTTAAAATTTGAGTTCACAGTTAAAATGAGTCTGAATAAATTATTTTGAATAACTAACTGGAATTATTAGAATTAAAGAACATTTTTAAGATTTTCTTAGTTATATGTTATCATCTTATCTTAAATTTATTCGTAAAAATATATAAATTAAAAAATATTTAATCAACAATATTGTTTCATAATCTATGCTTTTGCATAAGTTTGAATGTCAAAATTTAAATATATACATATTTATCGATATATTGAAAAGCAATAGACTTGTTATTTTAATTTTTCATCACAGTATTAAATAGAATAAATACTTTCATATTGGTACAATTTATAAAGTTTCAGGAAGCTAAGTGCTAATGGATTTGCAGCGGTTTTTTTCTTTATTTCCACACCACCCATAAGATAAATAGAAAGGTGCGTTGATATTTTTTTGTTTAAATTACTAATAATTATATGTAACATTGCATTTACAGTAGCGCATGCGCGAGTGAAATTCTCCCATGCACCCCAGCGTACGAGTAACGCGAGTGAACCCTGGAAGTTGGCCCCGTGCGCCAGCCGTATTCCGGGAAATATTCTTGCATCCGAGGTGGCATCCACGTGCACTAGCCCTGATACAGACACACCCACTCGCGCGTAAGCTAACCCGCGGAAGCGAGAAAAAATTCCGGAATAAACGTGCTTCTGTGACAAAGCTGGCGCACGGGTGTTCACTCCCAGGGTATACTCGCGATATAATTGGGCGAGGGGGGGGGGGGGGGGGAGGGTTGCTGGAATTTCCTTGGCGCGCGCGTGGACAGTCTCGTATTTTCGACCATATCGAAAAGTCGCTCCGGCGCACCCTTGAACACGAGGGAACCGCGGGGACACGAGCGAACTCGCCTCTGTCAAACCTATGCCCGGACAGGACCCGCGTGCTTTTGTGTAACCCCTTCAGCGCGGGGGTAATGGCGAGGGCACGAAGCGTGAGTCCCGCGCGTCGGCACAGTCTCGAAGATGCGAGTTTGCTTGCGTCACCATGGTCCGCCCGGTGGCGGAAGCGAGTCGCGCGCATGCGAAGTAGACTACTCTCGAGCACTCGGGCCCCTTCTTAAACGCGAGGCAGTACGCATGAGCGCTTGGCGTCCCCCCGCCCCGCTCGAACGCGGGGCGCACCGCTCGTGCTCGGAGTCCACCTCGTGTTTGAGGGGCGCTCTGGCCCGAGCGTGATGGTAGCCGTTAGTGCACGAGGATCGTACTTATTAGTTATTTATACACCGCAATCAGCCTCCAGCAACCTTTATTTTTATGCTGGCTCCCACGCCCTCTGACCGGTAAGTTGGGTACGATGACGCCTCTCTTACGAATATACATCTTTTACGCTCACGCTAAAGATTCACGTCACCTTGCAGTTTTTATCAGTCTGGAAGGTAAATCCGCGTCAAGTTGTGCCAACATAACGTCAAATATCATCTGCCTAGCTATTGTTTATCTCCCTTTCCCTACCTTTCTATTATTCGTCAGATTCGCTTTTTGTGATCCGTAAGAATTTAGATGGAATGCACAAGTATATATAAGTAGGGAGAATTCGTAGGTAGATTTAGTTTGGCTTCATTTATCGAGTCACACAGTTGTACGTTTGTGCGGTGAAAATATCTAAATTTTATTTGTGAAATGGAGCCTCACAAAGTTACGAGAGATGAACGAATCTCCAAAAATACCAGGAAGGATAGACCTAGAAAGAGGAAACAAAGTTTCAATCCAAAAACGGCAGAAATAGACGACGAATCTTTCTCCAGTACGTTGGCAAAAAAACTCAGACATAAAGATTTGGAATGTGTGCCAGAAAACTCCACTTTGCAGTTTGGAATCTTGAATTTTTTGGAGTCATACTAACACGATTTTGCTGCTTTGCCGAGTGATGTTCAATCAGCTATCAAACCAATTTATGAAGAACTTAGCAAGGATGCACTTTTGGAACGGTGTGTTGGTGGATTCACGCAGAACAACAACGAGAGCCTGAACCAGCTTATATGGAAAATCAAGCCAAAAATACTTCCTGCTGGCTCAAAAGTTGTTGAAATTGCTGCCTCAGCTGCTGCCTGTACTTTCAATAAAGGAATCTCAGCTTACTTGTACTTTTTGCACAGCATGGATGTGAAACTTGGACGAACTATTCATGAATATGCTAGGAAAGAGGATGAGCAGCGCGTGCTCCTAGCCAACAAGAGAGCTGAGTCTGTGACTCGAGAGGCCAGAATTCGTCTCAGACAAGAGCAAAAAGATGCCCTGGACATTGCAGCTGCAGCAGGATCTTTGCTTTATGGGGCTGGAATCAACGACTCTATGTGAGTTAAAAAAAAAATTTTTTTCCGTGTTTTATTTGTACTTGAAACTTTAAACGCGTTTTTCTCAAAACTACTTTTTCAAAGTTCGTGGACACGATTTCTCGAAAACTAATGTACCGATCGTTCTGAAATTTTGCACACTTCTTTAAAATTACATTGACTAGTGGTTGAACGAAGGATTTTCGTTTCTTTCAATCACAATTTATTTTACAACCTATTTTGTGCTCAAAATTTTACCGAAAATCGAACTTTTTGCAAAAATCTCTCCCAAAAATTCATAATTTAATTTTTTTCTTATCCCTTCGTTCAATCACGAGCTATTACCATGTATTACCTGAAAAATATTCTTTTTTTATTTCAGATGAAACCGACATGAGTTATCATGTCCACCGCAACGACACTTTTTTTGGAGCTTCGAAAAATGCGCTGTCTACGGCTCAATTTTTCATTTTTTTTCATCAAAATTTTTAAAAAGGTTGTTGAAGATATATATTTTCATGTAGTAAAAAGTTGAATAAAAAAAGTTTTTTATTGTACCTAAAAAAAATTTGTGAAAATTTGCTTTTTTTGCCTCTGAAACCCATGTAACCCCTTAAGGACAATAACGTACCGATAGATAAAATACTTACTACATTAACTCCATCCATCTCAACTGTTAGAACCATCACCGATAGAAAACATATGACACTTCCATAGACTTAAGAGCTGCTCCTCTGGATCAGGACATGAGTAATAGCCTAATACAAAGTAAAATATTCATTAATGAACTTTTTTACAATTTAAAAGTCTTAAAGAACTAGCTCGCGGATTAGGTTTTAAATATGTTTGGCATAGGGGCGGTCGTTTCTTGGTTAAGACGCGAGACAAAATAAGGAATATTTTGAGATCTAAAAAAATATTTAAAATTATTTCCTTTCAGAGAATACTTTGAAACGCGAAAATTGAGGTTAGGTTTTGCGTTTCAAACTATTTTCGGAATGGAAATAATGTTAGGTATTCTTTTATGTCTCAAAATATTCCTTATATCAAGAAGAATTGGGGACGACTCTTAGTTTTTCAACTAACAAACTACTATTTGAGTAATTAGCAAAAATGTGATTAGACAAGGACAGTAGACACCTTAGTAGTAGGGCAGTACTACTACTAAGGTAGAAGATAGTAGATACTTAGTAGTACTAGTAGATAGCCTTTTAAGGGCTGGTTTCCTTAATGCGACCTCGCTCATCCTCTTTTTGGCGTGGCCGAGATACGTTTTGGGACTGCAGTGTATAATCAGGCAGTTCATATTGATAACTATTCTATTCTTAGGCAGGATAGAAATACGCAAGGGGGATGTGTTGCGGTGTACGTTCATAACTCGTACACGGCAACCTTGCTATGATTTTCAAAGACTAAGCAGCATAAGGGTATAAGGATAAGCACCTGAGTACTTGATGTGCAGAGTGCAACAGGGCAACCATCCACCGGTGTTTGTTGCGGTAATTTATCGACTACCTGGTCTCTCTTTTAATCGAAAGTCTTTCAAGTTATTCAAATGGTTATGAACGTAGATCGATAATGGGCGATTTAAATGCAAATATGTTCTCGTCTTCGCAGGAAGCTGTCTTCGTCAAAGATATGTAATCCTGACTGATTATGATAACGTAGTGTTTAATTCTAATTACTTCATGATAACCTGTCATAGGAAGCACAATATTATCGATGTCGAAATCGATTTTACAACATCAGTGAAACCTCCTGTGCTTAATAGCTTTACTTACTGGGATTTCAAATCCATTCGACTGAATGAGTTTCTAATGCTTCTAGGCTCTTGTGACTGATGACCGATTAACTGTCCAGAAAATGGTATCGACTATAAGCTAGAACACCTTAGTTTAAATATCAGGAAGGTTTTTTACAAGATCGAACCATTAAAACAACTTAGGCCTAAGAAAAAAGGATTCCCTCCGTGGATTGATGCTGATCTTAGACATCTTCTCAATCAGCGTGACGCTGTGCATCGTCGATACGCGCGCACCCGAGATGATAAGTTATGGGATCAATTTAAGTATGTGGCAGTGGAGGCAGAACCACGCATAACAGAAGCACGAGAGATTTTCGTTCATTATCGAATTTTCGATGCCCTCGATAATAAAACAAAACCGTTTGGAATGAGCTCCGTAGTTTGGGACTCCTGGCTAAGACACGGGAGGACCTGCATGGATTTCTCCTGATGAGCTTAACACACACTTTACCAGGATATCCATCTCTAACACTGTGCGAAAGGCAGACTTAGACGACATCTTGACACAGGCTCATTTCTCATCTCAAGCGAAGGGCGAAGATAGCATACCCCAAAGCGTCATCGCGAAGTCTCTTCCAGTCTTAGGCAACCACTTGGCAAGCGTTTTTAACTCCTCCTTCTCCAATGGAGTCTTTCCTGGAGCACGGAAGAGAGCTCATCTGGTTCCTCTGAAGAAAACAACGATTCCATCTGCCGTTTCAGACTTTCGTCCAATTGCCCATCTAAACTTCCTTTCTAAGGTTTTGGAAAAGATAGCTCATAAGCAGATCTCAGAATACATAACATCAAAGAAAATCCTAGATCCCCGACAAACCGGCTTACGGCAATACCATGGTACACAAACAGCGTTATTAATACTATCAGAGGACATTCGTACAGGCATAGATAATGAAAAACAGCTGCTTACCATCCTGTTACTGTTCGATTTCAGTAAAGCGTTCGACACAATTTCTCCGTCGAAACTTCTACGTAAGCTGATCAGGATGGGGTTCTCTAGAACTATGGTCCTGTGGATTCGTTCGTTTATTACGGGGCATAATCAGAAAGTGGTTACAAAATCAAATGGTAAATCAGATTGGCTCACAACCAATCTCGGCGTACCATAGGGCTCAGTTTTGGGGCCTCTACTGTTCAGAATTTACATTAATAATCTTCGCAAAGCACTGTCCACGATTAAAAATCCTGATGGCTTATTAGAGGATGGTATTAAATACTTACTATATGCTGATGACCTGCAAACGTATACTCAGGTAACTAGGAGCAATCTTCGTGAGGGCATACATCGCTTGTCAGACGTGGCGCGAGCAGTATCGGATTGGGAAACGGAGAACGCTCTGCGTCTCAATGTCGGGAAGACAAAAGCTATACTATTAGGTTCTGATTATAATATTAATAAATTAAAGGGTGTTCAATTGCCTGGCATTGAGGTGCAGGATAACGTTTACATTCCCTTTGTCGATACCGTGACTAACCATGGTGTAGTTATGGATTAAAAGCTTACATGGAAACCGCTGGTGGATGCAATTTGCCGCAAGGTTAATAGAGCCATATATGGGCAAAGATCCTTTAGATCCTGCAACATCGAGGTATTACGCAAACAGTTTGCAAGTGCTCTCATAGTCTGCCACCTGGATTATTGCTCTCTGGTGTACCTAGATCTGTCAAATGAACTCCAAACCAAGCTGCAGAGATTGTAAAACCTACATATGGTACATTTTCGGAGTCAGAAAGGATGAGAATATTACTCCTTATAGAAGGCGATTGAACTGGTTGAGCGTTAACGAAAGAAGGGAATATTTTGCGTTGGTGCTTATCTACTAGGCATATATCATAGGCCAACCGCCGTATCCTACGGCCTTATTTAAAAAAATTAAGCCAGAATATCGGGCAGGATCTCGTGGGAATTAGTAGAACCAGGTACACGTACTGATGTAGATCTAAAATCTTCTACCGTTCAGGGGTCCCGCCTGTGGAACTCGATTCCATTTAGCATTAGGTGTCTACCATCGTTAAACAAATTTAAATTAGTATTTTGCAGACACCTGCAGCTAATGTACATCGAGCAATAAGTCTGTTTAATTATAAGTAAACGTTAATCTGTAATTTCTGTCTGCGTTATTATTGAATTATTAAAGTTTATATTTAACTTGACGTGATAAATTAAGGAAATTGTGCAATAAGTTTGTAAATTTGACAATCTTTGTTAAACAGGTGTGATAAATTTCAAATGTATGCTGCAAACAGTGTGACTATGCCATAATTGGCGATGTAAATAATTTTTGACTTCGTGAAAAATAAATCTTTATTTTATCTTATCTTATTTTAAATAAGTTTTTTATACAAAACAAGTACAAGAGAATACACTGATGAATGGTATTTAATAACCTAACTTCACTTATACGCCATCCAGTACAAGATATTCAAATTATGCTTATTGCAACTCGCTACGACGAGTTCAAAATTATTTTGTATATATTGTAATTAACAAATATGATGTTGACAGTATATTTATAAACGTGCATATATAATCTTTTTTTTTAAATCCCTTACCAATTTAAGTCCACATGTCCCGCAAAAAGTGTTTTGAAAAATAAAAAGTATTTCTCATGTGACAATTACTATGATTAGAATACTATTTGACACTTTATTTAACAAATATAATTTTGCTGAGATGTTTTGATCTGGCATACCAGTGCAGGCAATAAAACGTTAGTATCTCGAAAATGTAAAAAGAGGACTTAATTGGTTTTTTCGGTTCGCCACATATATTTATTTATAAAATATTTATTTATTTATACCTATAACTGAGAGAAAAAATTAATAACCGTTACTAGACTATCTAGTAAATCCAATAGGATGTAGGTCAATTTTACTCGTTATTATACTATGCAATTTAGGACTGAATACTAGACTTCTTGTTTTGAGGGCCAATTGTATCTTATTTTGGTTGTACGAGACTTGTTTGTAATGTTTACTATCTTGCTAAGAAATGGATACTATATTGTAACTTACATATAAAGGTACATTGAGAAAGGATTGGGTTCACATCAATACTTTTATATTTATATGATAACTATACCGGTATTGCTGGAGAAACCGTACATATTGCTGTCATAGCTACATTATTATGGTTGTCGGTGATATTTTACAGTTGTATATATATATAAATAAAACACAAAGTGTCAAAATAATACAAATAATAAAAGTTAAACACGAATACAAAATAAAACGAATGTAAAATCTGAATAACATTAGCGCAAATAATTAAATCTAACGCAATGTAAAGGTAGAAAAGTCTGTTTATTTTAACTGATAAAGAATTTAAATAATAAGATGTTCTACGATGTTTGTTTATTAGTACATGTAAAACTACTTTTCCATCACTGAATAATGTTATTAAAATACTACGTACCTAATGGTAATGATAATCGCTCTTGTTTAAAGAATTTTATAATTACAAAAACACATAATAAAAAATATGTATATATTATTTTAATTAAATTATATTTTTAATAAAATAAAATGAAATGATTTTTTTCCTATTAAGTATATGATTATAACAACATGTCTTGAAGTAATATTGAATGATTACTTTATTAAGTATATGGTTACTTCTATAATTTGCTAATGTGGCGTGTTTTAATTTTGATTTATTTTAAATACTTATAGTGTATATGTGTTTCCAATTCTAAAAATCATTTAACAATAATTTTAAATTAATTTTAATAAGTCTAATAGAGTTTAACATACAAAATTTCATTAAAATTATTTGATAGTAATAAGATTTTATTTGTCAGGGTCAGTATCAAATCTTAGAATGTATATAATACACGCAATATTTGTAATGTATTTATAACCATACTTTGCATTGCTTGATGACAGATAATAATTAAAAATTGGATCATTATCTGCTTGTACTATTAAAATTCTTGAAACATAAAATTTGACATAGTCTCGTACATCGTCTTAATTTTCGAAAATATTTAAATCACTATCTTTCACAACAAAATTTCGTATTTTATAATTTAATTTGTTTAAAATATAAATTATCATCTATAAAATTTAAATATTGTTTGTATTATTCTTCCTATTCTAAATGCTCATAGATTTGGTCGTTTAAATCTGCTAAAAATTCTGTGTGTTGTCAATTGTTAAAATTAAAATTAAAATTAAAATTCTGTTGTTGTGAATCTTCTTACTCACTTCATGATTTTCAATTGGATCCTATTCCATTTATACCATTTATCAATTTTACTTCAATGTCCGTTGGATCCCGTTCCATTTGTAATGTCGTTTATATATTTTTATAGTTTATATTATTTTCTGGACATATTGTAGGACAGATTTATTGAATGTAAATTTTAATAATATAATTTTATTTTAAATTAATCAAATCAAATAATATTAAATAAAAATTCATAATTTTTGTAAAAATTTATGTAATGATAACTGCTAATTTATACACAATTTTTTACTATACATTTTTTATTTATTTTGATAAGTTATTGAATTCTCAAAAATTTCTTGCCGCACTATGTTATCGATTTCTCTTAAATTTTCAGATTTATTTTGAATGAATTATATTACATCCTTATACTACATCATTTCCCTAGCAAAATAACTTGAAAAGTTATGATAAGAAGTATAGGTTCTTACTTACCACTTTTTACTGAAATAACGCGCATTTTGAATACAAAATGGCATATATTGACCCTAAGGGCCTATGAGACGTAACTGCAGGTGCTAGACATCATTTTTAGGTACCGCAAACCACTTCCTGAAATTTCAGCGAAAATCGCTTCCCGCAGGTTGTGGCATCTCCTTGTTAGTATGGAATAATTGGACTGTAATATTTGGAATATCATTTGGTGTAGTTCCTGTTGGAAATTTGTTGAAATTTCTTTAAGTTCCTTCAAAGGTAGATAAATTTTCTTTGTGAATACTTAGAATTTTTTTATATAGAAAATGTGAATTCATTGTTATCGTGACGATATCAAAGGGAGCCTAACAGACCATAACTTGACTCAACGTTAATCAATTTACAAACTCAAAATGTACAGTCAACGGGCTTAGATTCTTTACAAAATCTGTACCGACGAAAAAATGAATTTTGTTGTTTAACCCTATTGTGTATATGTAATGTAATGTAATTGTAATTATGTACATTTCATATATTAAAAGCTTTATTTATCTACACACTATGTACCAATATTGTTATTATGTAGCATATTAAGAACTCGTTATATGATAGGTTTGTTGATCAGGGGGCCGAGGGGGGACGGTGAAGTGTTATGAGGAGAGCAGAGGGGGGGGGTGAGGGGGGACTGTAGGAGGGGAGGAGCGAGGCATTCAGGGGTACAATGAGGGATGAGGGGGACTGAGGGGGGGGATAAATAAAGG
Source organism: Gastracanthus pulcherrimus (assembly GCA_949152435.1). Lineage (NCBI taxonomy): Eukaryota > Metazoa > Arthropoda > Insecta > Hymenoptera > Pteromalidae > Gastracanthus > Gastracanthus pulcherrimus. Next base: position 142,067,470 of record OX424574.1, on the reverse strand, counting down.
GCAACATATAATCAATAATCACGTGATTTTATATTAACTTTTAACGCTATTTTAAAGAAATAGGCGAAGAGAGAGGATGAGGTATGTGAGGGGGGAGAGGGGGGATGAGTCGTCAAGCGTTAGCTAATTAATAAATATATATGTATTTATTAATTAGCTATATATATATATATATATATATATATATATATATATATATTTATATATCAGGGATATAATCATTTTTATTAGCATGCTATAATTGATCTATACATGATATCCAATCCAGATTCTATCATTTTAATTCTTATTATCATTTCAAGTGTATAGTATTGTAAATAACAAAAATTGAGCATTCTTTTTTGTCGATGCATAATCTTAAACAATGAAGCAGGCATTAAGTACTTTTTTAAATACATCCCCTTCACTACAGAGAATTAATTGTACTTTATAATCAAGCTTCTAATATAAATTTCAGGCCCGCGCAAGCACAGGCAGCCACCGGGAAATTCTGAACTCCTTGCGCGCGTTCGCGAATACACGCATACATCCATAGCATCTCAGAGCCCGGAGAGAAGGAGAAAGAGGCTCGAGAATCTCAACCTTTATTTGGATTTAAGTAAGGAAAAGGGTTGAAGGAGGGCTATAGCAGCGCGCGAGTGCCTCCGGATCCATATATATGCGAGTCTACGTGCGTACACGCTACGGTAGTCGCGCACATTCGAGAAAAGCACAAGAGAGACAGAACTCAGGGCTCTTTCACTCCCTTCAGCGCGCGGCAGCGTTTTCTCCTTTACCGTCGTCAGGAGGGTGCATTTTTAAAAGGACGCCACAGCCCGGGACGACCCCCGAAAAACCAAGCCTTTCGTTCGATGTAGAGTCGAGCCGACGTTCCTCTTTCTTGAACGTTGTTTTGCAAAGAACTGGAGGACCGGAAAAAATCGAAAGCCCACTAGAGGGAGTCACGTGGGAGCGCGCCCCTTTTTGTCTCTGTTTAAAGTCGTTCAATGATTAATGTATCGTGAACTTTTGTTCGGATCTTATGGTTTTTAATGGCCTGCAGTATTCAGTTTTCAAGTTTCAGCATTTTCGGACATTGAACGCAGATTTAAGAGTGTCATGTGTAATTTACAGAGAGAAAAATTTTAGTTTTGTAATTATTGTGATTTGAACTTACTTTCTCGGGATGAAAAGTAATAAATCCCTATATTTTTAGGAAAATTTTCAACTCTAACTCTTGTTTAAAATCTTTTAAGGTGATTAGAAATTCAGTGAATGTACGTAGTAACATCTGATTACATATAATTTAAATATTTAAATAATTTTCATCAATTATGTACAGAGAAAAAATTGCTGTGATAAGGATTATTACCTATCATTGTGTAAATTTAGTAAAACAATATCTTTGGACAAACCATCAATAATAAAAAAGCAGATTTTTTTGAGCTAGTAATTAGAAAGAGATAAAGCAATTTAATATTAATTTATTACAACAAAGAATTTCATATTGGAAAAATTAATTTAGTTTGAGAAAGCTAAGTGCCAATGAAATGGGTGCCAATGCAGCGGTTTTTTATCATTGATTGTTGTCAAAAGACAAATTACGAAAATGTATAAACTTGTGATCATAAATGGTATTATCGATTACAAAATATCGTAAAACAGAAAAATTGTTATAAAACAAAATCGAATCGAGGAATCTTTATTTTTCTCTAATTTCGATTCAATAAGTCCCTCTGAAATTGTTCAAGGAACAAACTGAGACCTTCAAAATTCAAATTGGATAACAAATAAATAAGTCTCCAATGCTTGATCGAATCTTTCTTTAGTTGACGATAACTACTTTTGCAATAAAGTAATTTTTGATAAAAAAATTTTTTAGTTAGACAAGGATATCTATCTACCTTGTTTTATAATATATTGATACTCCGGCTGCTAGGCATCATTTTTAGGTATCAGAAACCATTTTCTGAAGCCTCATCGAAAACCGTTTCACGCAACTTGTGGACTCTTCTTATAATTCAAAAACATAATCATGCACAATGGCTTAGATGTTCGGTGCAGTTTTAATGAAGAAGGTCTCATTTTTATTTATAGTAGTCATTAAAAATACCGAAACCGCGTGTATATTCATCTTTTCTAACAAAGTTTCGAGTACTTATACGTTAGTGTTGCTCAACTATATTGTAAATCTGTTTAATTTTTATCAAGAACATACCCATGATTATTATACACAATTGAAACCACACTGACAATTATCATAAACCTCTATATGCATGTAAATCGTAGCAACTCAATCGAGAAAAAATAATTGCCTTTACCCAGCAGCGCAGAATTCCAAGCCACACCTTATACCCCATTATCGTTCAATAAGAATCCCATTAAATTCTCTGCTTTTTTTCTTAATCGAAAGTCCTCGGCCGACTAAACAAGATAAATGCACGCGCGTTCGGTCGGAGCAGCAGCAGTACACACAAAGCCATAACCCAGCATTTTTTCTCTCTCCCCGACGCATAAAACAATCTGGATCGAAGCCCATCAGCGGCAGGTGAGCGACTAGAAGAAGCCGCCGCGAAGGTATACAGAGGGGAACTAAAAATCGTCAGGGCACATGGGGTATATAATGCACAGGAGCGAGCAAATCAATTTGGTTAGCGCTACCGCAGGTTTTCGTGTGATACACGCGTCCATGTATATATACGTATACAGAGAGAGAGAAAGAGCGTAGCGCGTCACGCGTTTAATCTTCGAATAAGGAGAGCTCGGCTTCGATTCTTCCTTCTCCGCTTCTGGGGTTAAACTTCAATTTAACGCATCAGAACTCGTGCGCCTGTGCCCCTCCTCGACTTTCTCTCTCTCTCTCTCTCTCTCTCTCTCTCTCTCTCTCTCTCTCTCTCTCTTTTCTCTTTCTCTTTCTCTCTCTTTTACTCTTCCCTCGTGGCTCCTTCTATGAACGAGGACGACGACGAGTTGGGCCAAATCATTTCCGAATAGCGACGACGCTAATCGTCGGGGGTCTCGGCGGAGGAGGATAAAGTTTTACGCGCCAAGACACGCACACCTGTCGATGTGGGCGCGCGCACGAGTCAGAGAGAGAGCGAGAGAGAGAGAGAGAGTGAGAGAGAGAGAGAGAGAGAGAGAGAACACCTGTCCTCAACCTGCAATGCACAAACCAATTGCCGCGGAAACGAAATTTAATGACGTAGCCGGTGGCGCACGAGCTTGCGCGAGGAGATGGCGAGGAAAGGTGAAGTCATTTTTTGCCCCCCTCGATCGTGAGTGTGTACGGGATGTAGGTGGCTTACGGGATGATACGCATCGGAGAGCTCGAATTCTTTATACGCGTGGCTTCTCATTAAAATTTAGCCTTCTGTATTACATAGCTTTTTTTGCTTTGAAGTAACGATTGAGTTTTGTAGTGCGACTGATCTTATGCTTACGTTATTCTTTTTGTAATAATATTCAACTTAGTTATGGATTAGTGCAACGTGATGATTTGCTCTGTAATACTTATAAATCGTTTTAATAGTAAATTATAATTTGTATAAATTTAATTACAGGTACTGATTTAAAGGTGCTGCCAGGTAACTTTTAACCAAATTGTACACCGTAAGAAAAAACCGCTCCCAATTCATTGGTACTTAGCTTCCTCAAACTTTATAAATTGTTCCAATATGAAATTATTTATTCTATTTAATTCTGTAATGTAAAATCAAAATGTTTGTCTAAAAATTAAAAACTCTTCTGAGTAATTTGACAATTTATTTTAGATTTTTCTAAGACAATAATTTATTAACTACATTTTTTAATCTAAAGATAAGAAGACGCTACAAATTCATTGGCACTTAGCTTCCTCAAACTTTATACATGGATCCAATATTAAATTATTTAATCTATTAAATTCTGTAGTGAAAAATCAATATGAATTTCTAAAAATTACACTAAATTAATCATAATATTTTTAACATAAAAACAAAACAGAAAATCTAAAACTCAAGAATCGAAAAATCGTTCTAAAACTAAATAAAATCAATGAATCTTGAAATTTATTTTTAATTTTGAATCTTCATTTTAAAACGATAAAAAAATGAAACTTGATTGCTTAGAAATTACTGCATCGTTCACGAGATGTAAGCGATCAAAAAAATTGTCATAAAATACATAACCTCAATATCTCATTAAATAAATTATTTCATGATCTGAAAAAACATGCAGGTCATAAGATAGTAAAAAGCTACTTATTTGTAAAGTTTCAGATAAAATGCTGTCGATTTACTTCAGTTATCGTCGGAGAAAGAAAATCAATTTTTTTTTGCAAAATTATTTCTTTCTCGACATAAGAAAAAGGTCAAGACTAAGAAATTTTACTGAACGTTATATTCTCCATATTTCTAATCATCTGAAATCTTTTCAACAATTTTCTATCATATGTCTCCGAGATATCGTATTCAACTTATTCGCATTACAACCATGAACTCCGATTTTTCAAAAAAAATTTATGAAGAAAGTGTTACCCATAAATAGAGTGCAGGTGTTAGATATTACACAATTTTTTCAAATGCTACACTTGCATTTCTATGCGCAAGGACAGTTTTGAAAAAACATCAATTTTCATTGAAAATTGCTAATTTTTTCTACATAACTATGGGTGAACAGCCTAAAAATTTATGAAAATTTATAACAAACTTTCCTTTTAGGTAACAAATATAACCAATAATTTAAAAAATGTTATCATGTAACTAGCAAATTTTTCAAAATTTACTATAGGACCACCTTAAGAGGACAGGCCTGGATTATACCCAAAAAAACAGACATTTTTTTACGAGAACAGAAATCTTTTTATCTTTTATTCTCCCATCAATACAGAAAACGGATATAGTAAATACCCGTCTGCTGCGGTCAGATGAATCGCTTTCGGTGACATCAGCCGAGGTAACTAGCGAGCGCAGACGATCACCGTGGGTTGTTACCCTCTCCAGAAGTGTGTTAGGAGATAAAATCATGCGACAAAAAAAGTTTATTACAGGTTTTCACACTAAAGATGTCGACATCTCGGCACTTGACCATGAGACTAGTGATGCAATATTAAATAGTAAAATTTTTATAAATGAACATCTACCTAGGGAAACATTTAATAAATTTAGAAGCCCTTGCGATGAGGCTCAAATTTAAATATGTCTGTCATAGCGGGGTCCTCCAAGCAATTTCAGCCTCGTATGAAACTTCACAAATTGCATTAGATACAAATCAAAAAACAGGAAACACAAATACAAGCAGAACGATGCGTGAAAATCGCGCGGGAGACTTACATGCAGAATAAGATTTTTAAAGCCCTAAAAAATAAGAAGGATATTTACAAATAACTAAAGGGCTTGGGGCTCCTGCCAAGGGCACGGGGAGGGAGGTTGCATAGCTTCTCGCTGGGTGAGCTGAACTCGTACTTTGCGGGGGTATCGGTCTCCCAGAGTGAAGGTGACGTTGATTTGGGTAGCATCTTGGACTCGGTCAGTGACGACGGCTTTGTTTTCAAAGACGTTACAGTGACGGACGTAGTCCTGGCTGTTGCTCATTTCTCGTCGCAGGCTAGGGGTGAGGACGGTATTCCCCAAAGCGCTGTAGCTAAGGCTCTCCCGTATATAAGTCATCATATAGCGAGGGTCTTCAACTCCTCTTTGTCTGGTGGTGTCAGTGCCATCTACTCTATCAGATTTTCGCCCAATAGCACTATTGAGCTTTCTCTCCAAAGTACTGGAGAAGATAGTACACGACCAGATTACCGATTTCTTAAGATCCAAAAAGATCCTGGATCCTCTGCAAACCGGTTTCAGACAGCATCACAGCACCCAGACAGCTCTACTAAAACTAACCGAGGACATACGAACTGGGATTAATGACAATAAGAAACTAATGACTATACTGCTACTGTTCGACTTTAGTAAGGCATTTGACACTATATCACCATCTAAATTACTGCGTAAGCTGATACGCATGGGTTTTTCCAGGAGTGTTCTTCTGTGGATCGAATCATACATTTTCGGTCGCAGGCAAAAAGTCATAACTGACAACAATGGGGAATCTGATTGGCTAACCACCAATCTGGGTGTGCCACAGGGTTCAGTCTTGGGGCCCTTGATATTCAGTCTTTATATCAATGACTTACAAGACGTACTGACTGGTGGTGATGTTAAACACTTGCTATACGCGGACGACTTGCAAACTTACACTCAAGTGACATGGCGAGATCTTCATGTGAGTATCAGACGCATGTCGACTGTTGCGCGGGCAGTGTCGGAGTGGGCCGAAGCATCCGGACTGCGACTCAATGTCGGTAAAACAAAAGCGATCATTTTTGGCTCCGAGCACAACATCAATCGGCTGCAGGATCTTGGTTTGCCCGGCATTGAGTTTCAGGAAGGTGTACATGTGTCTTTCTCTGACTCGGTCACAAACCTTGGTGTTGTCATGGACTCTAAACTCACGTGGAAACTACAGGTTGATGCAGTTGGAAAAAAGGTAAATCGTGCTCTTAACAGCCTACGATTTTTTAGTTCATGCACAACTCAGGCGTTGAGAAAGCAGCTTGCATGTGTGCTGGTAGTGCCACATTTAGATTATTGTTCCGTGGTTTTCCTTGATGTGTCTGATGAGCTCAAGACGAAGTTGCAACATAGAAGAGATACATATGTGGTGTTTGAAGGGATGAGCACATCACTTCTCACAGGAAATATCTTGGCTGGCTTACAGTAAAGGAAAGAAGAGCGTACTTTGCGGGGTTATTATTGTATAGAGCAATAAATATGGGACAATCTCCGTATCTTGCGGCTCTCTTTGGTAAAAACACAGCTAGGACTTCCAGTAGGAGTGGTGTGAAAGAGCTCTCGGTTCCGGGATCGCGGACTGAGAAGCGTCTCTACTCGTTTAGAGCCCAAGTCTCGCGATTCTGGAACTCCCTCCCCTGCAGTGTAAGGTATCTGCCGTCCTTATGTAAATTTAACACGGCGTTAGGCAGGAACCTCAGGCAACTGCACAGTGATTAATTAGACTTTTTTTCATGACGACAGAGTAATACATCGGTAGTTATTTATTTATTTATTTATTTATTTACTCACTCACTCACTCACTCACTCACTCACTCACTCACTCACTCACTCACTCACTCACTCACTCACTCACTCACTCACTCACTCACTCACTCACTCACTCACTCACTCACTCACTCACTCACTCACTCACTCACTCACTCACTCACTCACTCACTCACTCACTCACTCACTCATTCATTCATTCATTCATTCATTCATTCATTCATTCATTTATTTATTCATTTATTTATTTATTTATTTATTTATTTATTTTATCTTTTCGTTTTTATCTATTAATTTATCCGTTCTCCCGCGTTTTGTATTCTTAGTCGTGAAATATGTTGTAATGTATAATATATAAAGAGTATATTTTAATAAAGAGTGAGTGAATTTATCTGCGTGTGTGATGAGTGTACGTATCTGCTCAATTGTAATTGTTTTTAAATTGTGACGTGATGGATGTACGTGTATGCAAGAATGAGTGAACCTTAAAAAATTGTTATGAAACTGTGATATAGACATACAGTGATATTAGATAATGACAAATTGTTCAACAATTATTCTTATATTTATATACTGACGACCTGTGATAGTGATCAAAGACTTTAATGTAATGACAAAATAACAATTTATGTAATGTATTTTTGCCAAAAATGACAAATAAATCGTATATCTTTCTATATAATCCTTAATTTTAATTTTAATATATTTAATTATTTTCATTAATATGATATATAATTTATTTTCACCTAACAATATCCCACATAGCACTCAAAATTGCAGCAATATCACATAAGCATTACACGCAATATTAAATATTACTGAGATATATAGCAGTAATATTGCAGTGACACTGTAGCAACATTTAATGTCCACGGCGTTTCTATTACAGGCATATTACGGGGAATATCAGTACAAAATTTTGGCGGTAATCAAGCAACATTTCAGTAACATCACAACAATATTATTATAGGTTTTAGTTGTTGCGGTGAGAACGGGAAATATTACAGTGATATTGCAGGAATATTATTTTTATTTCACAATAATAATAGAAATACTAGGTAACATTTCAGTGACATACCAGCAATATTATTATTATTTTATTTATCGAAAGTATATATAATTTCCTTTTCATTTTTGATTATTTTTATTTCATCGTAACGCTAGTACTAATATTAGTAATATACATGTAACAAACGCCTGTCAGTAAGCATTCATACGCAGCAGCTTCGGAATGACACACATTATCGTAATCTTTGAACCGACCTTATATAGTAACTGAAGACGAATCTTAGCACTTGCGAGAAAACGCCAAAGAGCCATCTAGCGGCAATCTTGAAAAATTGACTTTCAAATAATGTACAATAAGAATAATTGGTTTCCCTCGATTTGTTTTTACGTAAACATTGACTAACTACATCATTAAAACATTTTTACAGTTATAGTCAAGATTTCTGGAAAATGATAACGGATTTATTGCACTATGATATAGTAGAAATATTTCCACTGTATTAGTTTGAAATGCATCCAGGAATGTCATTCTGTAATGTTGCAGGAAGATAGCTGTAATATCTTAAAGTAATACGTCACATATTAATAATATTACAGAATATTTCGCATATATTTCAGTGTGATTTGTAACAGTATAATATTATACAAATATTTCAGAAGTATTAATGTCAGATGCATCGAGAAATATCATTCTGTAAACTTGCAGGAACTCTCTAAATCTGGAAGAGTGATTTCTTCACTATTTTAAAGAGTGACGAGCTAAATTACTCAGCTTCGAGTGACTTTTCTGTATACTTCACTCGAATGGAGTGATACTTTTCACTCGACCAAAGCGAGTGGTGCTAATAACTCGTTTATCTAGAGTGATCTAATAGCTGCTGCTGAAATCAGTCTTCAAATAGTGAAAGTCGTTGTGGGAGGTTTTGAGGTTAGGAATGTGCAGTTCCTCAATCCCATTAATTAATTCATCTACTCTTTTTCAAGTATTAAAAAGTTAATAAACTATATTAATTCACTTAGTTTAAAGTGATATCCTTAATTTTCTAAACTTGTATAGAAAACTTTGTTTTTATACTCCAAAGTCTGATTGGTCTAGTGGATTAAAAGTTGAATTTTTCTTTTCATTTCTATTTTTATTTTCATTTTTATTAAACTTATTTAATGTTTTTAAAGTATTTAGCAAGAGATAGTTATAAAGAAGTACAATTAGTTACACAATTTATGCTTTATAAAGATATTTTCTTTCACTCCAACACAAGTGATAATTCACTCTTAACGAAGAGTTAAAATATCACTCTTTTGAAAAGTGGTGAATCACTCGAAGCCGACTGGGTCACATATGACTTTGCCAAAGAATAAGAAATCACTTGATTCGAGTGAAAAATGACTCTTCCAGTTTTAGAGAGAATATATATATATATATATATATATATATATATATATATATATATATATATATATATATATATATATATATATATATATATTATATATTACGATGTGATTTATCATAATGTAATATTGTAGAATTATTGCAGCAATATAACCAATTAATTTTTTTTGGTGGTCAGGTGCTCTTAAAACATTAGAACCCTTTTACCAAAAAACTACCTTAGGAAACCCTTTATATGTTTTCAAAATATGATATTAACGTTAATCAACCCAGTCGTAAAAGCTAATTAGATAAATTATAAAGCTAAAACATATAGATAATCTATAAACAGAACATCAGAAGACTAACTCAATAAATAGCTCTTCCCAATCGAATCATCATCGACAAAAATGCTCTATTCAATCAAGATAATTTTCCCATCACCGAGCGCCCTCTTATCCACGCAAAACATCGAGCGAACCTCGCGCACCAACTCCCGTGCCATCATAACTCATATTATTAACCGCATCTAAATCGCTGGACAAGCTAACCATGCATTCTCGTACACACGAAAAATCAAAGGAGGCCCGCACGTCTTCTCTTATGTATACATATACATTCTTTGTACACACGACAGTCCAGTGACAGCTATTAAAAGAGCCAATAAGTCTCTTCTGTGAACCTGACATCGAAGCACTACGTACGTATATGTGCGTATATACATATACGCATGAATCAACGATCGAATCGCTGCGGACGGTCGATGAAATGACGGATCGGTGAAACGATTGCATGCCCGGTGATGGTACCGCGTATTGGCCTGGGACAGCACGTATACGAGCTGCTCTCTTTATATAATGTCCAGCACGTGCCTACGTAGCATGACTCGGTGTGTACGAGAGGCGACTTGCCTGATGTGGTATATAATGCTATCGGCAGATTCTAGTTTAAACGAATTATGATGGCAAAGTAAACCGGAGATAGGGACAGAGGAAAAGTCTAAATGGAAATTCTTCATACTACACGTTTGTTGTGTAAATTTTGTTCCATATAGTGTTCCTTCAAAATAACATATTATTATTTTAGGCATGCATATAATCCTTTAAACGATCCACAAGTACAACGTAACAATATTATTATACATAATTTAATAAGAAGTCTTAAATTTTGTAATCTATTTAAAATTTCACTAATTTTAAGTAAAAAAAATTATAATAATAATTTAAAAATTTATTAAATATATGGAATATATTTATGGAATGGCAGTGGGTGCAGGTTCGAACCTCGACAGTCAGATTATTTCGGCACCAAATACTGCTTGTCGATTCCGATTTATCGGTGGCGAAGATCGAACTCGATTCCGATCAACAATTGTATCATTGTTAAATTAAAGTAAAAAGAGCATCAAGTCCGTATATAAATACAATAAATAAATACAATAAATATTGAATTAATAATTATCTTTGTTAAAATAGACAAAATAATTTAATTGCACCTTTTATACTCGTAATATTTTATGCATTTTTAAAACTATATTTTATTTCAATAATTTGAAACAACTTAAAATTGTAGCTAATTATAACATAATAAAAGATTCTCAAATCATTTACTTCTGTAAACACAGTGTTAAAGTACATGTGTACTAACTCTACTTCCTATTCTGCGATTATTATTCTGAGGTTATTATGATGCACATACTGTTGACATGTCGTTTACATGTCGGCCGACACTACTTACAAGGAAAGTATAATACCCATAATCGAAATCTGGTGAAACTATGAGAGGTGTTTTGTGCTACTTAAATATTTTTATTTTTGAATATGAGAAAATAAAATTAATTGAACAATTTCTTTATTTTAGTTATAATAAAGTAAACAGAATCTTTTAGGGGGATATACCAATATTAATTGCGCTATGCATGGATCAACTTAGATATGAATCAATAAATAAAGGCCTTTCACAAATAATTTTGATTTGTATAAATTAAATAATGTTAAATATTGGATTCGATTCCCCGTTGGGTCGATTTTTTCGACAACTAATTTCCAAATCGTTGTTCCGGACTAAGCGCTGACGGCTATCGAATTAGGTATGACCGGTAAAAAATACAAAAACGTATACAAGTGTCCCGGTGATAAAAGCATACTTTTGAGTGAAGAATTAAAACAGTTCTTAAATACAGAGTTTGAACTTTTCAGTACAGACATACCTTAAATGGAAAAAGCATGTGTATATGGAAATATTTAAAATGCACTTTAAAAAATTGTTTTTTTGTTTAAAACCTTCTTATTTAGCTAAAAATTCGGCCCAGGGAGCACATTTTTATACAAGTAGTTTTTGGAAATAAGGAACACTAATATAAATGAAATTTTTTACTTTACTAGTTGCTACGAACACTTTAATATGAATTTAAAGTGCATATGATAAAATCCTGAAATTCTATATAATACCAATATCTTATGGCTATAATTTGAGAAACGATAATTTTACTTGTTTTTTTTTTATTCACTATATTATATAAGTTGTAAACATAATTACTTTCAAAGAATTCTCTTGTAACAAATTTAATGTAATAAAGTATCGCTTAAAGTATATCGACGGCTGAGCGGAAGAACCGATCAACTCGGCGCGCACTCGAAGAAGAGGTTTACTCGGAGTGCGCCCCAAGAGTAGAACAACTCAGATATCGCGTAAAGTACGGCTTCTTTAGCGAATTATTCTTCACTGTTCGTTGTATTTTTGTAACTCTAAAATAATATGAGAATGAATATGACCACAAATAAAGCCATTTACTATTTTTTTAAAGTTACAAAAGCACAATGTAAAGCGACGAATAATTGGCTAAAGAAGCCGTCCTTTACGCGATATTTGAGTTGATCTACTCTTGGGGCGTGCTCCGAGTTAACCTCTTCTTCGTGTGCGCTGAGTTGATCGGTTTTTCCGCTCAGCTGTCGATATATAATTGCATTTTTTCAGAATTCTTTAGTAATGAGCAAGGTGTACAAGCAATCTTAGTGTTCGAATCGCAGTAATTACCATTTGAGGATTTGCTAATATATCTGATTTTTACGTGCTACTTAATTGTTTTTAATATATTTAAGAAATACACGTATATCATAAAAAATATCAGTCGTAAACATGCATACAATGAAATCCGATTATAACAAACTCGGTTATAGCGAAAAGTCGGTTATAAAATTTTATAAAATACATATAAAATTGGACGCGTATAACAAACTCCATACAATGAAGAGGTCGGATAAAACGATAAAAAATGTCAATACATCTCAAGCCTTTGTGCCATGTAAATAACTGATATCTCTTTCAATTTAGTATCATAATTAAAGATAAAACCGCTGTCAATTCATTAGTACTTGGCTTTCTCAACCCTTATAAATTGTTCCTATATGAAATTATTTATTCTATTTAATTCTGTAGTGAAAAATCAAAATGTTTTTCTACAAATTAAAAAACTCTTCTGAGTAATTTGACAATTCATTTTACATTTTTCTAAGATAATATTTTATTAACTATGTTTCTATGAGAGCTTGAAAGTATACCATTTTTATATTAGTTTTAATTGGAAAATACGTATTGCAACGGAGTTTTTACATATATATATATATATATATATATATATATATATATATATATATATATATATATATATATATTATAAGATTATTCTGATAAGAAAGTTATAGGAGTTTACAAGAAAAATATTTATTTCAAATTAATGAATAATTCCTACGGAACCGATTTATGGTTTTTAAAGGAATTACGGCTGAAAGAAAAAATTAACAATATAATAAGTTTCAATGGTTCAATATGTATATTCCTATAGAATAATTATATGTACTTATTTGCATTACCTAATATAGAAATATGTTTACAAGATTTTATTTAATCGTATTTTTTTTTAACTTTTTGGGTGCAATTACACGTATTGACGGATGTAAACATGTAAGTATTTATATGAATTTTTCTTAAATGTTAAATGATAAAAATATGGGATCTTAGTAGAAAATCATATATGTATTTACTGATAAATCATTTATCATATCGTAGTTCATGAGTGAACGCTAGGTGGCGAAAGTTTGAGTTTTCCAGTCACGCGACAAATGGGCGGATAAAGGAAATGATAGGCGCCACGATATAGCCTTCTGCAAGAAACAGTTCTTCGGAGCTCTGTTCTTTTTTGACATTTGTTGTATCGACCAGGATGCTGATTACCGGATATATGACTTTGCGAGTTCAGATATTTCCAAAAAATATTATAATTCACATATACTTCAATTAAATTATCAAAAAAGTAAAATTCATATAAATTTTTAATACAATTATGAAAATTTTATACTAAAATAACATAAAATGAATCATTGCTTCATTATCAGAAAAATCCACTAAACCATGCAGAAATCTAAAATATAGAATTCTTATAAATTCTAATTAAATAGTTAGATGCTCATTAAAAAGTTGCTAATCGATTCCTGTAAAAATGTTGTGCACTAGAAAATTCTTATTGGAAACCATTAAGTATTAATTCTCAAGGGATCTTTTTTTTCGTATTTAATTAATCTTATTAAAACCAAATAGAAAAAGATAAAAAATGTATCTGGTATTACTTATAAATTCCCATAAAAATTCATTTTGAAGACACACACCATAAACCTCATGAAAGAAAGAAAGAAGAATTAAACAATCATATTATTTCTAAAATACAAAAATAATTTACCTTATCGATTTCAGAATATCGTAAAATAAAGAAATCATTGTAAAACAAAAACGGATCAATGAATCTCAAAATTTTAGAATCTAAATTAAAAAACGACAAAAAGTGAGCCCCGGTTGGCAAAAAATGGCCGCGCGTTCTCGAGATATAAAAAAAAAAGATTTAAAAAATGTGTCCTCAAATATCTTGAAAAATAAAAGTCCTCATGATCTGGGCAAATAACTTAGCCAACAGATAGTTAAAAGCTACCTTTCTGGAAATTTTCAAAAAGAATAATGCCGTTTTACTCAAGTTATCGTTCGACATAGAAAATCAATGTTTTTTACAATATGATTTTTTTCTCGGCAAAAGAAAAATAAAATGGCTCACAAATTTTACTGAATATTGTACTCTATGCTACAGATCATCGCAATTTTTTTCAATATATTTCCATGATTTGTTTCCAAGATATAACCATCTAAAAGAATCATGACAATTCCGTGTATAACAAAAAATAGGAAATAGCTTATAAAAAATTTCCGATCGAAATATAGGTAATTTCAAGTTTTTTCAAATGCATTATCGCTAAGTCGATGATGTTATTTCTAAGGTATTATTAATACCGAAAAACTAAAAATCAAAAATCGAAAAACAGATAAAAAAAATAAAAACTAATCGAAAAATAAAAAACGTTATTTTAAGCTGCGTTGCTTTACAAAAATTGAAGTTTTAGCCCTCAAACATTAAATTTAACCTTGGATTACTCGAGATATGGTGGTACACATACATACCCACACGCACGCACGCACGCACGCATGCACGCACGCACGCACACGCACACGCACACGCACACGCACACGCACACGCACACGCACACGCACACACACACACACACGTGTATGTGTTGATCAGCGCTGAATGCCTAACAATGTTCCCCTGTAAACAGTGCAAAAATCTACTAATCAGCAATTATGTCTTACTAAGGTGTCCCAATTAGTTGTCACCATCTCGATGATGCTGGGAGACTAAACTACGATATTTGATTTTTATCTATCCCGATAGGATATATCAGGTGATCTATCAGGTGATTTGTCAGGTGATTTCCTGCTGAATTGATAAAATCAAATCTCGTAGCTTAGTTACTCAGTTTGAGTGTTATTTCATGGATTTTTCGCATTATTTATTATAGCTTTCTCTCAATTATGGATCAGCTAATAAATCCGCTGGCAAATTATCCAAAATTATAAGAATATTTGTCAATTGACAAATCATCTGATATATGAACTGATTTATTTTCAGTAGGGCTACTACCGACTTTCACTGCGACATCTGTTCCTATGCACCATCCTTACTATCTACCACCCATTACCTACCACTTATTCTTCCCACACACTGTTCACTCATATGAAGCCTACTCAGTCTCTCGTCATATATCACCCACTACGTACTACATAGCTAAAAACATTAGTACTGTTCATATACGAAATAATTAAAATAAAATATACTTATATAGATATATACTATCAACGTTAATGAAATACACTGTTTATGTACCGTACGTGTCGAATTGTAAATAAATACAGTTAGGTACTTTTTATAAACCTTTAAATTCTGAATGAGGAATCCCAAAACATAGAAAGTCATATCAATCACCTCGGATTCTACAATTGTCATCATTGCAAACCTTTTTTTGTGAAAGCGAAATCAATGTGTAAATTAAATACAAATTATATGAAAAAGTTTGCTATGACGCGCACTTTTAACATCATAAAACACGTAAATCACCTGATCGAGTTTGAAGAGGCGGTACACATACACAGCCGATATACGAAGACAGCAAAGACAGGCTGGAGAAAAGCCGCTCGCATTCACACGATCGCTTGTCAAATCATTAATTAAGATCAAGTCGGTGAATTAAATAAGCCTTATGGCCTTTTCTACAGTGGGGCCCCGATTTATTTAGCCTCGTAATTGTCGATCGTCTCTATACGATGGAGTTTCGCGCGTGATTGGTCAGCGGCTACTATATATATACATCACGATGCATTCTCCGATTTATACTTACGAGAAA
The DNA here is from genome assembly GCA_949152435.1 of Gastracanthus pulcherrimus. Taxonomy (NCBI): domain Eukaryota; kingdom Metazoa; phylum Arthropoda; class Insecta; order Hymenoptera; family Pteromalidae; genus Gastracanthus; species Gastracanthus pulcherrimus. Next base: position 142,051,244 of record OX424574.1, on the reverse strand, counting down.
GAGATGAGAAGAGAGAATCGAGCGCAGAGAGTCCGCAGAGGTAGAAAAAGACAAATTTCGAGGAGACGACCGCCGAGCCACGTAGCCACAGCTCGATAGCAATACATATTACCGAACGGACAACGATCGTTAGCGAGTTTCTCGCATGGTCATCGTTGCTCTCTCTCTCTCTCTCTCTCTCTCTCTCTTTCTCTCTCTCTCTCCCTTTCTCTCCTTCTCTCTCTTCTTTCCTTTCTTGGCCGCTGCCGCTCGCGATGTCAGATTACACGTGTATATAGGCACGCGTGAGAGCTCGCGAGTATGTACAACCGGCGCGTATATATACTCTACGCGCGCACGAGAGCAGCTTTGTACGACACAAGTCGAATCAAGATAGCAGAGGTAAAGCATACCGCGCGCTCGCGCGAGCCAGATAAACCCGTGGAAACACAGGTACAGTAACGCCTTCGATCGCGCGCGAGCCACTCATTGTTCCCATTAGCGATCGATTCCGATTAAGAATACGAAAGCTGCCCGAGAGTTATACCGCGTGTATTATTGCATGCATGCACGTTCCGAAATGAGAAAATAAAGGTGGTCTCGCCTCCTTTTTACACCCGGTCATCGCGTTTGTTTCGTGTGTAGGATTTATATGACTGAGATCGAGGTTGTACACATGCGGGGGTTTTCCCTCGTGCGGGCTATACGCTCGACTTGCTATACTTGCGTTATACGTGACGACTGCTAACTAATGACGATGATTTTTTCATTTCTTTTTGACTCACTCGGCAGAGATATCTCGTTAGGCTCTTTTATACGATTCTTTTATGTTGTGTGTTCTCTTTTATGATGATGAAGTTTCTTTGTGAGCAGTGATAGTTTAGCCTGGAATAACGAGTGTATGGACCGTTTACTTTTTGATAAATATAATGTGATATGAAGATAATTCATGAGTGAATGACTATGTTTGGCAAGCTAATCAATTCAGCATAAAACATTGATTTGTATTTTTCTGTAATTCTAATTTCAAGATATTTATAATGCGAATTATTTATCATAGTTTAGAATATAACTTTTTTATTATAAATAAAATATGAATTTTTAGATAAAGGGATCCGAAATTTTGTTAACATTTAATTCCAATAACATTACAGAATGCCGTTGATTTAGTCGTCTAAAACTTCGTACACAGGTCTGTTTCTATACTGAATGAAAAGCAAATGTAATGAGTTTGTATTTTATCCAAATATAAATATTTTTATAATTGTAAGTAATTATTCATTTCTCGGTCTGTAAAATTCAACACAAGAAATTTTAATTTTTAATTGATATTTGAAACCCCTTAAAGATTATAAAACCTTTTCCAGCAATAAAAGATTTATATTCTTTAAGGTAAAAAATTGACGTTATGAAGCAAAATGTGTATCATAATTTCCATTTTCTGATAATCTAGGCTATGTACAAAATTTTAATTTGAGAATATACGGTAATCTAAAATATGTTTGACAACTTTATGCTTTCATGCTCTGGAAAACAAATTTTTGCTTATATTATTATTTATAAGCACTAATTTATATATGGATGTGTAATATATACTATATGTTATATTTCTCCTATTGACCGATGATGGAGTGTACAAGGAGAAATCACAGTAACACACCCTTCGTTAAAGAAATATAGAATTGGCTTTGGTTGGTTCTAATGGGTTTTTGTTCTTAAGATTTAATTTTAAAATGATAACTCTACTTTTGAGAAAAATGATCCCCCATTTCAATCCACCATTTCAGTTCACTAGTTTCAATTATTTTACACTCCTACATTTATTATCGGATCGACATGAAACTTTACGCCGATGTTCTATTCGATCCCAAGAGTGCATTGAATGAATATTGTAACAATTGATCAAGTTATACTCGAGTAATTGTAATAGTAAAATTACATGTTTAAATTCATGGTTACGTCATCGTTTCACATCAAGAGCTTGTATTTATTTTCTTGGGAAAGTTAATATTATGCATTTAAGCATATCCATGTACATCTGGTTGATCCAAGTGCATCCGGTGCATCCTAGTGCATTCAGTGCTTACGATGCATTCAAATGTATCTGGTGCATCAACGTGTATCCGGTACATCTACGCTCATCCGTTGCATTCAACTGAATCCGTCGCATCCACGTACATTTGATACATCAAAATAAATCAAAGTACATAAGAGGTTATCTGATTCATATACGTCCATCATCATGTCTCCAAGTTCATCAGATGCGTCTACATGCATTCAAGTGCATCTGATGCATCTTAATATATCCATCTTATATAAGAGAACCCGATACTTATTGGGATAAAATCCAACAATCCCCCAGTTCCAGATTTTATTATAGCAATATTCTCCGACACTATTTGTCGGATTTACATGAATTATCGCATGGATATTCTAATGGTCCTAAGGGCGCACATATTAATGTTGGTGTTTATAACTATAACCGTACCTTAATACGGTGAAAGTTTACTATGTCTGCAGAAAAATAACAGTAACTAATCATTTTTCATTTTATTGCTGCACAAATTATGCACATACGCATACTCCCCCATACTCATACGCGCATTCAGACATACATCCATACATACGAATATAAATATACCTACACACCCACACATCCGCACTTATACACACGTACGTACACTCATTCACACAAATACTTACACATGTATGCATGCATTCAAATACAAATACACATACGCACGTATGTATAACGTACACACAAGCACATACATGCATAGGTATGCACACATACACAAACATACACATAAAAATGCACAGAAGGTTATGTGTATACCTACTCACGTTTAAACTTGCTTACATGCAAGCACATACATGTATGCACATATAAACACGCGCACACGAATGTACATATTGATCCACATATGCACATGAGCACGTACGTGTACTTACTCACACACGCAAGTACGCATATATACAGATACATCAGCATATACTCATGTGGAATGTGTTTGTTTGTTTTCTTTTATTGGCTGTGGACTCCAAATTGCCACTATTCATGCATATTGCCCACGATGGAACGACGATATAGTTTTATGTGTGTATGCATATGTGTGTATTGTGTGTGTTCCTCTAGTTATGATACATCAACCCCACACTCTTAGAGTGAGTGGCGTGTATGCATCACAACTGGCCCTACAGTTTTAGATGGAATCCAAATCACCAGCCCCGCGGCAACTCTTCGTGGAATGTGGACTAACACACATACGCGCATTCGCAAATACAGGTACATCCATTCAAACTCACGCACCTACGCACACATGTACCTATTCACCCGTGCACACGTATATATATACACACAAATACTCAAGCATGCAGCAGGATCACACACGCATACGTGTGAATGCACACACACGTTAAGGGGGCACACCACCTTTAAAATCTGAAACAAAAAAATTAATTAAGAATTTTTATTTTGATATTTATTTTAATAAGGGTTTTTGTTCCTCAAAGTATACATAAAAACCTACCAATTTGTATATTTTTTACCTTCGTTGGACCTTCTATGCCTCCATGGCAAACCAGACTGTTTTCGAAGACTTTAAGCACTGTCCGTAAGATTCCAGGTCTACGCATGGATGGATTGGGCTAAAAATTTATGGAGATACTCATTATCGTAGTACTTTTAATATGAGCGTAGGGATTTTGATTTGAACGAGTAGAAGTATGTTTTTATATGAACATTTTCAATATAACACTCATTTTTTAATAATTTTATCACTTTTATAGATGTAAAAAATTTTCTACTCGTTCAAATCAAAATCCCTACGCTCATATGAAAAGTACTACTATAATGAGTATCACCATAAATTTTTAGCCCAATCTGTCCGTGCATTCACTTGGAATCTTACGGACAGTAAGCTGAAATTGATAAAAACAACATTTAGAGTTATTTAACAATTAAGTTACAAGTTCTAATACATATAATTTATACTCATCTTATCAATTGCAACTACTTTTTGCTTCTTTTCAACGTAGCAGACAAATATCTACAGCAGTGAACATCAATATTTTCTGGTGCATGGAGTCCCATTAGTCTTCCTCCTCCTTGAATAACCTGAAATGAAAAAAAAAACACAAAAATGAATAAATTGAGTAAACTGTACTTATCATACTAAACTCTTGAGCGATACTTTCACACACTTCACTCAACTGCTTATTTATTTCATCCAAAAGCCGATTGGGCAACTGGCTTGCATAGGTCCATAATCCCACAAAAAGTTGAAAGGCCAGCGCGTCCATGTCCAAGTGCACGAGCAGACAGCACAGATCTTCTGTTCACTTCATATGCATTTCCTTTGGCTCCTACTTTGTTGCTGGAGTTGATCGCTGCTATTTCACCACACTTTGAGCACACAATATCTATTTTGAAACCAAGACCCTGCACACCAGATTTACTTAATTGAACACTGCCATGGCACCGATTACAACACAGAGCACTTCTAAGTTTAGAAAATAAAATTGAAGTGTCAATGATTCTGTTTGTTGTATCACTGGTGTCTCTAGCACTAGCTGTGTTTTGGAGTTTCCTCGCTGAGCTGGTGGATAGTCTTGGCTTCTTTTGTCAATCTTCCTTTTTTATCTCTTTTAGAAGACATTTTCACTACACTGATTTACACACATTCACAAATTGTCAAATGCAATTAAAACACTGTATAAGTTCAGTACAATAAAAATATTAGCTGTGTTTACTAACAGGTGGTTTGTAAACATAAAAGCCAACTGTCAAAAGTAGCAAAAATGTACGGGTAAGGTTAGTCAAAAATTCGATCTGATTTATCGACCTTTATCTCAAACGCATGTAAGTTCAACTATTCACCTGTAGTGGCGCTGAAGGATTCTAGCCTTCAAATTGGTTCCAATTATATTATATTTTATTGCTTTATAACTAAATAAAATAATCAATCAAACATTTAGTTATAAATAATAATAAAATAAATAATTATTGATAAAATACCGAATTTACGCAAAATCGGCAAAAAAGCTGTCTCAGTATTTATATTGTAACTTTAAAAGGAATTATGATATCTTAAAACGGTTTTCGGGAGCTTATTCTACGGGAAATTTCCTATAAATAAGGTAAATAAAAAAAAAAACGATTTTTTGTCAATTTAAAGGTGGTTTGCCCCCTTAATCTACCGTTGGGTTACTTTGGCCTCTGTCAAGATTCATGACTCTGCCATTGCGATCTATGTAAAAAATATTATGTTTGGAAAAAGTTCGGCATAAGTTTTGGTCGACAAAAGTTTTTTCCAAACTTGGAAAAAAGCGAAATTATCATAATAAAAAAATAAAAAATTTTGGCCGGGATTTGAACCAGTGGACTTTTGGTTTGTTGACTTGTTCTCTACCAACTTTAAGATACCGTTTTGTTTCCGTCAAGGAATCAAATGTAGGTTATATAGCCAAATATAGCCTGCAAATATAGTTAACTCCAATGTTTTAATCTAAATAGGTTATTCGTTGATGACAGAAACAAGTAAGCAATAGCTCAGTTGGTAGAGCGCAAGCCTACAAATCAGAAGTCCGACGATTCAAATCCCGGTCGAAATTTTTTATTCTTTTTACTTTTTTCATAACTATTTCGCTTCTTTCCAAGTTCGGCAAAAGTTTGGGATTATCTCATTGCTAAAATTTGGGACAAACTTTTGCCAAACTTTTTCCAAACGTAATTTTTTATATGCTGGATATTTTTTATTTACATACATTTTTAACTTATGTTAGACGTGTGTTGGAAATATAAAGCATTGTGGCGAAAGTTACCTCGTCAGGTGGGGTCACTCTGGCCACTTTGATTTAATTGCTGTAGAAGTGTCTTTAAATGTATGGAATCAATTTTTTATGTTATTTGTGTAAAAGTATTGTCTGTAGAAATGTTTATTTTATATTAAATATAAATTTTTAAATTGTGATATTAATAATAATAATTAATAATTATCATATCAAATCATTAAATTACATAAATATAAGTTATAATATAATTATAGATTATTGGTAATGTAATTTGGTATTTTATGTAAATAAAGTACTCAAAACACAATAATATAAAATAATATTAAGTATATTCTTATTAATTTTTATTATTATATTTTTCAGTTTGACCAAAAATGAGCCATTTTCAAAAAATTTCAGAAAGCTTTCATCCCAGCCATTTTGAACGAATCAAAAGAGGATTGTTTTTACTTTTGGTCAACTTTATATAAAAATTCTAGTCTAAAATAATATAAGATTTCTCTTGAGAAACTTGGTTGCGCATGAGCATTTTTTGAAGTTAGGTCTTTTTGTGAAATTCGCTAAGTTGGCAACCCTATAATTGTTATCTATCTGTACCGTTTTACCTCTAAATTACTGAAGAAAGTTGTTTCTATGAAGTAGAAAAATATCCTTAAATTTTGTTTTGTTTATTTACTATATTCGGTAGCTACAATGTGTGACTAACTTGTTGTTCCCATGAAAAATAAACATGGTATTTACTAACTTACGTTTAGCAGTATTTAGATCTACAAATCAAGTGGTCAAAGTGACCCCGCGTTTTAAAGAAAACTCATTAAAATGAGTCTTTAAAGCAGTTCGCCGCCGTTTATACAGAGACGGTAAAAGTTGCGGTTTTGTTGTAATGTCGGTAGGTATACCAACTAAAAAAATTGAAATTTTTAAGTTCAATATAATATTAAGATAAAGTTTAAAAGATATAAATTTACAACTGTTTTTACTGTAAATTGCAAGACTTATATACACATAACTTTGGACTTAGGTTTTAAAAATAATGTATATTCTATGAATTTGTATCTTTAGTCACCCACGGATGGGGTTGGCACAAAATAGGGAACCGTTCGAGTTCGAAATGCCACTTAAAAAAAAAAAATAAATAAAAATTCACCCAAAAAGTCATTAACAATACCCATTTCTTAATATCTGAAATACTAGGAAAATATTTTATACGAAAATCGAATTTGGACTAAAGTAACCCCGCCGGCCAAAGTAACCCTATTTTATGGCTTCGGCCTCTCCTTAAGGGGTACTTTATGAATTCTTTAAAATTTTCACATATGTTTATATAAAATAAAAACAAAAATAAAAGTTTTTCAAAAATCTCTGCGTACATATATATATATATATATATATATATATATATATATATATATATATATATATATATATATTGATATACAACGAAAAATTCATGATTTCTTTTAATCAAAATGAGGTAGATTGCCAACATTCCTGGTGCACACGGAATTTTTGAGACAGTCTAAAAAAATCCCTACTAACTTTTTATACCTTTTAGAAAATATTTGTGCATTCTCATCAAAATTGAATACATGTAACCATAATTAAAAATGAGATCATTTTATTTAAATAAAAAGACAGTGCGTTTACGTAATTATTATAGCTTCTTTTCATAAATAATTATTTTACATTTGATCTAGATCAATACACATCACTTTGGCGATGCACAAATTTCTTCATAATGCTAAAAAGAATATGTCAAATTAATTTAAAAAAATTTTGATAATCTAATGCACCTGGAATGTTTTGAATAAAGAAAAACAAAAACTGCAGAAAAAGCTGTTTTTATTTTAAAAAAATGTACATTTACCTTAATGTATAATCGTACTTTAAAGTGACATTTCCAAACTGAAAATTTGATGAAAATACAAAATGAGATGATTTTGTGTTAAGAAAGGTTTAAAGAATCGAAAAAAGAAATAAAATAGAGTCATTCTTTTGGTCAAAAAATGGTACAGATCCCCCTTAAGGTACTATTACTTAACGTAATACATACTGAAGCTAGAGCTTCGCGTCATTATGTCCACGAGACACTTAGTTTACTTTTTATATGTTATGGGTCATTCACGTATTACGTAACGCTCTTGTTGTCAACTTTAGACCCTCTCCCATATCCCTCTAACACATTTTCACTGATTTTCCTATATCTCTAACACACACCGTAACGCTAATAAGGTCCCCCTCCCCTTTAAAGCGTTACGTAATATCTAAACGAACCCTTACAAATATTCAATGTTATTTGGAAATAAACACACGCAGTAACAATATAAATGATTTCTTTGACAAATTGTTAAAAAATGAAAATATAACAGGTTATGACAGATAGCACTCATTGCCCATCTGTCTTGTAATAAATACTAAACATTTGGGTAATTAATTCCTAAATTTCTTATTTTCTTGTACACAATATGATGATAAATAAAAAAATCTGAACAAAATTGAGGATGGTTTTTGAATCAAAAGTATGTAGGTACAGTTTTACACAGGAGCGTTTTAAAAAACATAAGATTGTGAGTTTTTTATTCACCTGAAATACGCTTTTATACACGGTTTATCATACCGTATCTACTAGATTAAAAGAATCGGTTGATGTGTAAAAATAATCGTTTTTCACCCTCCAGTCTACAGTTTTTATACGAACAATCTTTAAGCTTCTATGGTTTCTTTGGTGTTCGACAATTTATAAGATAAATTATGAGAATTCCTTACTACATATAGTTAAATTTTGATTTTATTTTTTATTTTATTTTATTTAATACATGGACTGAAAAGTTTTATAGTATCATACCTTGGGAAATATCTTATAATATTACTTAGGCATCATAGTGATGGAGAAGTAACTGCTTACATTTTGCTTCACATACATACTCACTAGTAATGTTTTTTACGTTGTTAGGTAGGGAATTCCAGTATCTTCACAATTTTTGTAACGTAGAGTAATGTACAGATTGATATTTTTGTGAGTATTTTCAACTAATGGATTAAAGTTATGAAGTGGATACGCAATAGTTCGAGTATAGATAATACATTAAATAATTCGGTGCATTTTGTTTTGCAAAACTTAATGTTTCTGAGCTAATAGTTTCCTACTCATATACACAATCACGCCCTCTCGGCCCCTCCCCCTTGTATTATCCCATTTTATTACTATTTCAATAGTCTTTTAAATTAAGCATAATAACTACACATACAAACACATGAATATGTATTTCGACATATATAATATACATAAGTGCTACCTTCTTTAATTTCATCACCTCACGCCCCTACCTCTCTCCCTCCTATGAAGTAAAACACGAATCTTCATATAATAATAAATTGAAAGCAAAACAGTTAAATGTGGAAATTGTAATTCTTGATATTGGGCAAAGATTATATATTTTAAAAATATTGTAATAGATTTTTTTTAAATATTAGCAGTAACAAGGATCAAATTTGAATCATTAGATTCTAAGTGCAAAACGAGGTAACATGGTATTTTATATAGGAGAAAAATTCTACAAACTCCTATAGCAAACATCACCGCGGTTCTTTTTTTTATCCATCGGCGCGAATGCATCTCCAAGCCGATAAAGTCGTTTCACAGCTACACAGGGAAGAAGAGTGAGTGAGAGAGAGAGAGAGAGAGAGAAAAGATCCCTACATCACGGCGGCTTTTATATACACCGACATGGCCGGCTCTCGTGTGATACACATATACCCTGCGAGCAGTATACAAGCGAGAAGCGACGAACTACCGTTTTAGTTTTTCTGCTCGCGCGCGTGAAAAGAGGCAGCTCGGACGCAGCAGCAGCGAGAAAGAGATCCGCCCGCGCCGCGCCTTCCCACACTCGGCTCGCACGAGCTCGCATTAACTTGCCCAGCTCGGGATATCCAGAGCGCGCGAGATGCGAGACTGATGCGTGTCCGAGCCGCGTCGATGTGTTCGCGCGCTCCCGATGCCACGCCGCGCCGTGCCGATCATCCACGTCCGCCCGATACTCTCTTTTCACACCCCATTATTCCTGCTCGAACTTTTTTATGCCTGCCTATAGCTCGAGAGAACTGCCTCGTCGCGTCGTCGCTTCTTTTCTGGATCGCTTCTACATGCCGGAGATTCGCAACCCGTGAGTGCGACAGGATCTTCATCTACTTTTGCGGTTATTCTTTTTTTCTCCTTGTCGAAGAGCGACTTCCTCTATGTGCGAGGATGATAGTTCCTTTTTTCGAGAGATGAGAGCGGAAACTCAGAGAATAGATCAGACGTGTATATAGCACTTTTTGCGCAATGAGCTTTTCTGACACTTCGAGAAGTTTATAGAGCCTCGGAAAATATCATTATTCACATGTATTTTGTACTCTCATTTCAAGATTATTATAAGGATCTTTTCACAAGAACAATACTTCCCCTCACAAAACCCCAAAATAACTTTCTCGCTAAGCGAGCACTTCAATGCAAAGTCCTTCAAAAAAAGTCGAGGCAAAAAAATTCGAAGCAAAATAAAAACGTACTTCATTTTACTTCAGAAAATCACACCAAGCGGCAGCCGGCAACCGCCCCAGCGCCCAGCCCGTGTAATGTGTATACCTATAACCATTATGCGCGAACCCCGCCTTTCATTTTCGCATTCTTTGGTAGGGAGCTATATATACACGCATCCAACGAATCCCAACCCAAATGAATCTTGAACCGCCCCGCGCGTGCAAATTAAAAAGATTCTACCTTTTTCACTTTGCGCTCGCGCTTGCCTTGTACTTCTCTCATAACCTCTCACCCCCGGCTGCTCAGATGTTTTCCTGTATATATACATATACATATATATATATATAGCCCGACCGCACGCACACGTAAGTATATATCGCATCGAAGGAGCCGCGCGAGGGCGGGCGAAGAAGTCGAGGAAATGCCTTCCGCTCTCCTAACCCTTTGATCTCTCTCTCGCTCTCTCCTCCGCGAGTAGCTAACCGGACGCTACTGCGGGAAAACGTTGCTTCCTCGCTTTTTCCCTCCCACTCTTTCCCCTTGAAAAACATCAGCCCCTCCCCCCCTACTATTACTCCCTATAGCATAAAGTACCTACCCTATGGATAACTCGTCGGTCCGTCTCCTCTCTCGTTTCCTTTCCTTTCCTTTGCCGGTTTTCCGTGCTCACCCACTACTACTTTTCTCCTCTCTTTCCTTATAGAATCTCCCGTGCAGAGAATCGAGGGAGGAAGAGAGAGAGAGCGAGTTTTCTCGTATTCGTATTAAGAACTTCGCCGGGCGGCTGCTGGCCGCTAATTATCGCGAGAGACCGATGCCAGGCTAATTATCGCGAGAGAGAGCAGCAGCCGCACCGCAGATTTTTCGCCGCAAAAACTGTACGCTCGCGTCTCGCTCGTCGTCGCTTTTCAACCGCTTTCACCCCCTTTCCACCACCCACAACTCTTACCTCACGGCTTGCGCAGTCGTTTTCCCAGGAGGGCTGTATAACCACGGGGCAAAATTGCATATAAAAGGTCTTTGGCGCGTGCGCGAGTGAGCGAATTTCTTTCCTCGAGACTTTTCGGACTTATACATATATATATATATATATATATATATATATATATATATATATATATATATATATATATATATATATATATATATAGATATATATATATATATATATATATACACACTCTCTTCGCCTTCTTTTCTCTTCGGCGTAAAGCAGCAGCAGCGGCGCTTTTCCTCGTTTTTTTTCTTAGCTTCTCCTCGGCGCTCCTTCTGTTTCTCTTCTGCCTATTCGGGATCGCTGCTTTTCACTTTTGAAGAATACGATCTTTCGGCATCGACTCTCCTCTCCTTTTACGTCCTATTCCTTTTTTTCTTACGCGGAGCAGCAGCAGAGCAGCTCCTTCTCGAGATCTTTTCTTCAACTTGTTTCTTTGTTTGAAACTTTCGTCCCGCGCGGGTCAATTATGTTTGTTCGCGATTTCGTATTTTCGCATTTTTTTTCTCTCCTGCGAGCGAGCTTTTTATCTTTGGCTCTCTCTCGCGCTTTCTTTCTAGGCTTCCAATGAAAGAAACGCGCGCGCGGACACGGCTGACTTACTCACGGGCCGCCCCGGCACTGTTAATTGGTACGGCTGAATAATTTTGCCGGTCGTTAATGGGGATGAATGCTCGAGATCAATTAGTTTGTAAGTTCAAGAGTTTACTTATCCGGAGCCGGTCGAATAATTTTTTTCTATTGCGGCGTTATAGGTACTCGTCGCCAACGATGTATATCGAGAAATGCGAATAAATATTTAGCTTATAGATCTCATACAAATTACTTTGCCAGTTTAATGAAGTTTTATTTGTTTATTCTATTTTATTAAGATTTATTGAACCCATCATAATCTATAGTTAATGAAAATCGATACTTTTACAAGAATTTACTTAATTCGATTTTTTTAAAACGATCGAATTTTATTACATTATGAAATAAAATCTCTATACATAAAAACGTCCAACTGACTCACTCATTAATGCCCAGCCAGATTTCCTGGATCCCTGGACCTAAAAACATTCAATTAATGGAGTACATTCTTTCTCATATACATATCACTTTTCCGTGATATACGCACCGATTAAGGAATGGTTTTTCAAAATTCTATTCTGTAAGGCGGGTCCTTCGCAATATATAGACGTACTAGAAAATAGTTTTTATAACACATGCGCAAATTTTGCGCTATTTCGTGCCTACAAGATAAGAAGTCGCCGTTTTCCGACCCACGACAAGAAAGTTATTTTACCGCCCGCTCGGGCGGGCGCAAAAGTAACTTCGTCAAAAGACATGCACTGAGAGAAAGGATTCCTTGTGGTAAATGAATCGTGTACTTGCGGAATCCAATTCTCACGTACTTTCCTCCTACTTGAGAAAAGTCTACACGAGTAAGATAAACATGTCGAGTACGAAAGGTTATTTGACGATTTTCTAGCATATAATGATGCTTTTCAAGCATTAAAATATCAAAAGATCCTATACGTAGACTTAATCGTAGTAAAAGAAAACTTATACTAACATGTAACGATCATATAAACATCTTAGAAATATGATAAATTCAGTTAACCGTAAAGTCAGGCGGTCAGCCGTTGAGAAGCGATTCAAGTACTCAGTTCTTAACTATCAAGACGATGCATTTAACTGTTAAGAAATATTCATTTGACCGTATTCAAATCCACAAAATTTTACATTAAGAAATATTCTTTGCCGCAAAGAATCCTTTCTCTCAGTGTGAAAATGGCTTAAATAATCAATATTCAAGTTATTTACACATATATTTTGCATCCGCATGCGCGTGCGCGTTCATAAATGCATGCGTTGGAATTTAATTTCTATTTCAAATAAAAAATAAATAACATTGATGAAATTATCTTATCTTTGTTTTACTTGAAAAACTATAAGATACAATAATAGTTATCTCTATATTTGCCGGTATATATCTCTCTATGTGTGTATATATATATGTGTGTATGTGTGTGTAGGTATACATATTTGTTTGACACCCTCTTAACGAAAAATTTCCATGTCTTAATAGAAATAGGTGGCAGTTACACCGTGTCGAAAAACGGCAACATTTGGTTCCGCTCGATAAACACGAAAAACCGCGAAAATCAATACATGTGTCACAAAGAAACGGTGTGCAAAATGGGCGAGAGGCTTTTTCACGCCCTTGATACACACTATACATTATTTTATCATGCACGATTTTTACATTTTTTCATGTCTCAAAAGAGGGCGCAAAGTGTCTGGTTGCCAACTGGCGAGCTAAAACAAGCTTTTTGCCCGTTTTTGGCAAAAATGGTTCGCCCAGCGGACGAAAAGAGCCTTCTTGGCACCCGCCTGGCGAAAAGATTGTTCTTTGCACCCGACAGGTGAAAAGAGTACTCTATTCGGTCACTAGTCAAAAAATCAATGTATATCAATATGCGTGCGTATAATTTTTTGAAAAAGTTGAAAATTTTTAAAGATTGTAAAAACTTCTAAAAAAATTAGAAATTTTTCAAAAATGTAAAAACTTTTGCAAAAGTTGAAAAATTTTCATAAACATAAAAACTTTTGAAATTTTTGACAAATTTGATAATTTTTGACAGATTTGATAATTATTGACAATTTTGATAATTTTTGAGAAATTTGACAATTTTTGAGAAATTTGATAATATTTGAGAAATTTGATATTTTTTGGCAAATTTGACAATTTTTGACAAATTTGATAGTTTTCGAGAAATTTAAAAACCTGAAAAATTTTGTAAATTTTTGAAAAATATTGTAAATTTTTGAAAAATATTTATTGATATATTTTTTTTATTTTATAAATATATGTTTACACTGATTCGTAAAATAGACAGAATTACACATGCTTTAGAGGCATACAAAAATGCGAAATCAAGACATATATATCAAAAAGTACGGCGTGTACCTTTGGTGAAAAGTCCATCTTGCCCTTGTGTTATTGCAGTACTCGTCTTTGGCTCGAAATACGCACTCGCCTTTGGCTCGTGTTTGCTCGCCTCGACTCGTACTTTAAACCACAAGTGGGTAAAAAAAGGATGCTTTTCACCACAATATCACAAGTAGCTAACAATAAGATCTGCTAATGTAAGTGACAATATATGTTATGGATAAAATTTAAATGATTAAATGAACTTACCTGTAAGTAAAGTTTAGTCATAATTATAATACTAGCAGTCTCGTCCGAAGAGATCAATGAAATAACATCGGTTGCCTGGTTCATTCGCATGATTTTTAAAAATAATAAAATTCTTTTCTCTGTTATGATTTTCCGCATTTTTTTACTCCCTCCCATCCCTATGTAAGAAATCATAAGATTATCATGACCCTCTCCCACCCATCTTACGTAAGATTTTATAAATCATGATGAGGTATAACTTAAATAATTAAAATTGAGTTATTTCCAAGAAGTGGTTTGAAACGAAGCTTTGAAAAAAGCATCTATTTATAAAGTCTTTTCTTATACTAAAAATAATTAGACGCTTTGTTATTTTTTTATTTCAGCCGCACCCTACGCATTGTTTAAGGGGTTGTCAAAGTCAAATTTTATCCTTCCTACCTTATCGACCCCGAGAATTCTAAAATATTGGCTATAATTAAAAGAATATGCATAATTATGAAAAACTAAGAGATCATTGCACTTCGTATTTCATGTATCTACCACTGTGCGAAATTTCAAACAAAAACTTTAAAACCTCTACGAATGACATTGGAACGAAATATGAAAGGTTCTTGAAGGTTCGAGTCTGGGATAATATAAATTTCGTTCCAATGGCATTAGTAGAGGTTTTGAAGTTTTCGTTTGTAACTTCGCACAGTGATAGATACTTGTATTATGAAGGGCAATGATCTGTTGGTTTTTAATAATTCAGTTTATTTATTAATTGTAATCAATTGTTCATACCTCGGTCAAGAATTTGAGGTTAGGAATTTCGTCGGGAAATTTGAATTGTTTGACACCCTCTTAACGAAAAATTTTCAAAACAGTTTCCCAACTGCAAATAACAAACGAATCTTTTAAAATTTGAAGCAGACAATGCTTATACAAATTCAAGGAGATTCTTGTAAAAACAATTTTCTTTTGAAGAAATGGCATATATGCCTTTAGCATTTATATAAACATTATCTGGTTCGATTTTCAAAAGATTCTGTTATTATCTGGATTCAGAGAAAGTGTTTGAAACGTACCCTTTCACTTCCTCTATATATCAGACCTATTTTACCCGCTGATGACAAATACATTAAAAAATTTTGTTCTTCTCAAAAAATACGCATCAGAATCAAATTTCCTTTTGAGGGTCGCTTTATTTATTTTCATATAAAAATGCTTACTAGCTTTTATCATAATACAGCACAGTTTTTAAAATGTATACACAACACAAATTGATTATTCCCAAACGTGTTTGAATTTAACGTTTGAAGTATATCTATGTATAACGCATATATAGATATGCTTTATGAATTAAATTGAAATCCGTTTGGGAAGAATCAATGTGTGTTGTGTGTATCTTATACATTATAATATTGACGGTTGAGTGAAGAAAGAGAGGATCTCGGAAAATGCTTGAAGAAGAGGCTAACTCAGTTTTCGTCTGAAAAACGGGCTAACTCATTTCTCCTTAAGGATAAAAACTTATTTTTTACTTAAGTAAAATAAAAAATAAATTTGTATTATTCTAAAAACAAATTTGAATCTTTAAAAAATAGAAAATAACACTTTGTCCGTTGTTAAAAATATAATGACTTTGAAACTAGCGGCTGATTCATGCAGGACAATTCGTCTTGCTTTGCCCAAAATTAAAAAAAGAATATTGTGCATTGTTAAAAGTTGTAAATTAAGGCATGCACAGCATTTTTTATTTTATGCACAAATGTTTTTCTTATTAAAAACAAATTTTGATTGATTCCGTTGCTACAATTCGACCGTCAGTTTCAGAGTCATAAAAATATATTATTATAATAGTATAATATTGTGTATCAAGGGTGAGAATTAGGCGTTTATCGCGAGAACTACAATATTGGAAAAAGACTTTGTGACACTGTTTTACATGTAGGATATCTATTTATTTCATGAGAATTTAATATAAGAATTATGGACTAAAAACGCGCATCATTGATATAACCGTTACTCGGCTACTAAGAAATCAAAAGAACATAAAAATAGAGGATAAAAACTTTAAATTAAGCTTTTTTACGCACAAAGATGGTGAAGAAGAATAAACACGATAAAGTCACTAAATTCCTGCCTACAATTCACTACCTTTTCTTTAGTAACTTTGGATATGATTAATATTTTTTACGAAATGGAGATTAAATTAAAGCTCTATTCGCATACTTTTACGTTCATCTTTTGAAAAATTTTTGTACCTTGAGAAGCATAATAATTGTTATATCGATTGCACTTACGAAGACTATGGCGTGTGCGGCGTTTGCCACGAAGAGTAGCACATTTGGAAATCCCCCACGAAGACTAGCACATTCCGCAATTCTCCAACATATAAATAATATATAAATGAATCCACTTTTAGATACTAGTAGAGCGCCGCAACGTGACACGATCCTGACAGCATTAAGAAACTTGCGGAATCTTCCGAAATAGCAGTCAAAGGGTTCAAGAAAATAGAAGTTTTCCGAATCAGCAAAAGGACTACAGGAGATAATCGACGAGGCGACGGATTTTGAGCTCTGAAATATGGCGCACGTTCCGGTAAAGAGAAGGATGATCAGAACAGTATAGTGACCATTTAAAACGACTCCGAATGTCTCTAACAGAAAATGTAGTAATTTCTCGAGTAATTTCATACTTAATATGCGACAGGTATTTCTGAAAAATAAAATTTAAACCACAAGGTACCTCTTCAAAAACCAGGAAGTTATAGTTCGAGGTTATAATGCAAGGTTATTATCATAGTCACTAACATTTTATTATTGTTATTTATTTAAAAAAGTCTATAATATTTGTTACTTATCTAAAATCCAAAGTTAAGTAGAAGAATGTGGTCTTCAATAATTAGTGATTTAAAATAATTTTTGTTGTTGTTTATAAAATTAATCTCGTACATGTCACTAAGAAATTTTTTCGAACATTTAAGCGATTCGAAACTATTTGTTACCGAACGCCAATTTGGCGACGACTATCGACTTATGTATATACACGGAGAGAATTTTCTAATAAAAATTATGACGAAATTCGCAGTAAAAATTACCGTGAATGACTATAAAGCTGGGACACTCTAACTTTCCGGCAGTTTTTATTGATATTTACGATAAATTTTACCGTCCTGAAGGGTAAAATTTGCCTGCCGTAGAGTAAGAGTTCCATGTATAAATCTTAGAGAAAACCAAAATTTGTGGTAAAATTTGTATGAAATATTTTTTAAAAATCTGGATTTTCTTCCAATTGTTGTAGCAGTATCATTAATACTTAAATAAGTACATTATACACATTTATGTTTGAGTTAACCTAAAATGTGTACACGCTCAGTTGTTTTCTTTATCAGCTGTCTTCTTTTTCTCAAATCAGGCAAATTTTACCATTCAGTGCGGTAAAATTTATAGTCTGTGCGGTAAAATTTGTAGTCAATGAGGTAATTTTTATAGTAAAATATCAGTAAAAAGTGCCAGAAAGTAGGAGTGTCCCAGCTTTATAGTTATTTACGGTAATTTTTACCCTGAATTTCGTTATAATTTTTATTAGAAATTTCTCTCTGTGTAGGTCCATGACATATTCGGGAGCTTCTAATATACAAATAAATAATTTCAAGTCACTTGAATGTTTTGAAGAGTTGACTATCAATATTTGATGGACGCAGACGTGGACAGAACAATTAACCTATATCTGCGACCCTCTAATAATTTTTTCTACTTTATTCCTTAATTCTATTTTATGCTCTATATAATTTAATTCTATATTACTACGTGGTGATGGTTTATAGTATATTATGACACTGTTGTGGGAGATGGTTTTCTTAAATAAGATTTCTTTATCTACTTTATATTCGTTTAAATTAAAAAAATGTTTGCACCCTTAGAAGCCGAGTGACTGTTACATTAATGATAGCTATTTTTAGTTCATAATTTTTTTCATATATTGCATGTTCTGTAAAGAACGAAAAAAATGTAGTTACAGACGTGTGCTTCTGTATTCTTTCCCTAATTTTTAAAACCATGTTTTGGTAGATTTTTAGCAGAATCCCTCATATAGGTATACATACATGACAACTTGAAAATCAACATAGTTTATCAACATAGTTGATCAAATCAAATGTGGAATTACACATGAAATTTCACCTGAACAGTTTTGATAGGGTCTTGATCTCGGGCGATTGCGGAACTATGCAAAAATTCAGGCTCGTGAGGATATCGGGGCTGATAGTAAAAAAGTGGAGGTCGCTCCAAAAATTAACTGCTTGCTTCGTAACTAATAAAATTTTCTTCTTATTGAAGAATGATTAACTGTTGCTAAGCAACAAGCAACATAATAGAGAAAATAATTTTCTTAGCTTTGAAAATGCTGTGAATATATCGAGCAACTTACATTACTACATTGATCTTAAGGTGGTTCTACACCCAAAATCACTCAAAAACTCGATTTTGTTTTATTGGATCATATTATAATTTATAATCAAATAAATATTTTAAGACCTCCTAGATATCATAACTCTAAAACTAACTAAAGTTATAATGATTTTAATAAAGTAATTAACATTATGAAGCATAGAAAATAAAAACTTTAAATGCATTATTTTCGACATAATTTTTTGGATAAGATAGTTCCCCTGGTAGAAAATTAATCTAGAACTATGTAGATCTATCTAGTTTGCCAAGGAAATAATCGAGGGCCTCGATAAAACTAGATAATTTTCTACCAGGGTCAGTAAAACTTATTACATATTTGAAAACTTTTGTATGTTTTAATTTTTTCATAAAATTCATATTTAAAAAATATTAACCTCAATCAGTTAAAAAGAGGTTCAAAAGCAGTACATTTATACGTTTTTTAAAAATGTTTTTTGTTATGCCTGATACTAAAATAAAAAAAAATTTTTTGGAAATGTAAATCATACAATATTCTTATTTCTGTGTCAAAAATATAAAATATTGTGACAGAAAAGACTTTAACAAAATTGGATAAGCATGAAACGCGATGACAAACGTCTATTTCATCCTACTTTTTTTTACAATTTAAAATGGTTATCTGTTAATAAATCCAAATTGTATTGCTCAATTTAAGTTCAAAATGCACAAATAACTTTCTGATATGCTTATATTTAACGTACTTGAAATTTAGAGCGTTGTTTCGGAAACTGGTACAATTTTACTTTTTGGGTATAGAACCACCTTAAGGATGAGACTATGTGGTATAATTAAAAAGCTAACCAAGTCGTAATCCCGCAGTTTTACACAAAATGAAAACAATATATTGGCGTTACTAAAATTCTGATATACGATATTCTTACCATAAGAAACATTACTTCAAAGTTCCAATATTATTGATTGATCATAAAACGTTACGCCTGTCCCATGTATCCTATCATATTGTTTAAATACGTATTTTACTACGAGAAGAAAATTCCAAGAGAAAATAAGGGGTCGCATTTTATTTTACGATTTATGTAACTATTTTTATCAGCTTAAGGTTTATTAAAAAGTACATGTCTTGACATTCAATAAAAAAGGCTTCTAAAAAATATGAATGCTGAGGGCAATCCAATTATAATATCAGTAGAATAAAAAAGAACTCGATTGCCTGCCACAAAATTCAAAATAGTGATGGCATACCAGCAAAGCAATGCATATGGGGGGAAAGCAACGCGTATATCGCTACAGGTTTTTACGTAAAAGACATAAAAAACACACTTTTTGGTAATTCTCTCAATGAATACTTATATAAGAGCACCTAAACTAACGTTCTACCATGTTATTCATTCAAATTAAATTAACTTAAGACCAGGAGGATTTATAGTCTTTTTAAAGGCCACCTCAAAAAATCATGTTTAGAGCTTAGTTTTACTTTAACAAACTGTTGGAATATAAATTTGAGACATTCTAAGCATAACGTAATGTAAAAAGAATTCTTTTCTTGCATATGTAAGATTTCTTATGAGTTGCCTTTGTCTCTGAAAAGAAAGATTTTTTTGTAAACAAAATACTGTTTTTATAAACCAAAAAATTAATAATTGTGAAAATTTTGAATCTTGAAAAATTGCTTTTCTTAATTAAACAGTTTTCTTTTTGTAAAAAATCATTTTTTATTTGAGATAGGACTATGGTGAAAAAAAATTTTTCAGTTTTCATTCTAACATAATGAGGTTATGATGATATATTTACTATTATTATATGATGCTAGTCACATATTTTCAGCAAGTTTTAACTTATTTTACCCTTACAGTATGCTATTATTGAATTTATTTGATGCTATATTTAAAAAGTGATTGAAACAAAACATAAACAACTTATCATAAAAGTTTCAAAAAGATTCATTAAAACCTCCTGCGCCAACCCCTTTTTACAGTTAGAAAAATACGTATTGAGAAAAACGCGTTTAAAGTTTCAATTTTGTATGTTATCTAATGTAAATTATTTTACTTGACCACACGTAACTTTTTCAAATCATTGAGTTTTTACACCCGACAGTTCTTAAAATATTCTTACAGTTACAAAGATAAAGAAAAAATAATAAAATTTATTTTTATTTTTTGGGCAAAATACACGAATCCTACCTTAAATCCTTCGTTTAAAGACAAAACAACTCGTATATTAACATGTGTGTATGAGTGTGCGTTTGTGCATACATGTATCTTTCCATGTGTATGTATGTTCGTGCATGCGTGCGAGTGTATATGCCCATGTGTGTGTGTGTGTGTGTATGTACGTATGTATAAAACCAAATTTTGTGTTCACTATAACTCTTCAAGTGAAGCGCATTACAAGCTGAAATTTTGCAGACATATTATGTTTCAACTTAGAAATGATTAGATTATTGACCTGATTAGATAATAAAAAGTACATTTTTAAATAAAAATATTAATTTTAGAAAATTTGTAAAATTTGCAATTTTTGATCGATTTATATCTTTGAGATTTAAGGGGAGGTCGGAGCGAACTTTACCATTATGACCTCCACCTCGCGCCGTATTTTTCGTCATACGTCTAAAATTTACATAGTAACATTAAAATCGAGGGTGATAATGATTTGTTATTATATAAAGAACAGTGGATAACAGCGTTTTTGTTTATTAATTGCTTCAAAAGTTTATTATTATGAAATGTTATTATAATTGACCAATAGAAAAGGGTCCAAATGACGGTCATCTTACCATTTCTTAACCTCATCGACGGCTTCACCTCGCGTCGTATTTTTCGTTATACGTCGAGATTTCATAAAAAATCGTACATAGCGACCTTGATAATCATCTATTATTATGTAAAGAATAATGGACAACGACATTTTTATACTTCAATTGCCTACAAATTTTTTAGGTCTAATTTCCACCAATCAGAGTAGCTCCGACATCCCTTTAACGAATTTTTTGCGTGCAGATATCTCAAAAATTATTTCGAGGTTCAAAATGTACAAACAATTGAAGTAACCTTCTCTCGCAGCTTAAAATATTGGCCATTTGTTGTTGGCTATCGCTATGTATAGGGCTGATTCCACGTCAAGTGAGAAAGTGAAAAATTTTAAAACTTTGAAACTTTAAGAAAATTATGTATTTCACATCCAAATATGTAAGAATAATTACAAACTCCTACCCCTATTGGTTAAGGTTTTATGCCAAACTGAAAAACATGATTATTTGCGTTCTTTCATTTTTCTCAAAATGTATGTATTTTTATTTCGACAACTATAAAAGATAAAATACTTTAGTCTTTGTGTTTTGGAAAGAGAATTTTATGCAGAATATGATAGTATTTTTTTCATCACCAAATTTGATGATTTTGATTGGTCCAAATTTCTCCCCAGACATCCATAAAATTTTAAGCTTAACGTTACAAGCAAATTTGGTGAAAAAAATTTCAATGATAGATCTAGATGTATATTTTAAGACAAAACAAGACTTACAATGGTTCTATAACTCAGTTACCAGAAAAAAAAAAGAAATTTTTTTCTTTAAATATTAATTTATTATAATATATACAGGGGAGAGTCGTACAGTATGATAACCCATAGCTTTTGTGTATAACTTTTAATTGACGCGGTAAAAATTAACTAAATCACTCATTTACACTCGTACTCGCACATGTTTTACTAACTAACTTATGTTCTGATTAGCAAACTCACTATATAATATACCATATTATTTAATGCACTCATCACTTACAAACTCGTTCACTTTAGAAAATATGCAGTCACATACTGACTGCTTCACTCACACAATCAATGTTGCATTGATTCGATTGATCAATCTCTCTCTCACCCACTCGTGCATTTATTCACCTAATCACTTATGCATCGACTTACTTAAACTCTCATTCTTTTACTCACTTACATATGGACACATTCATTCGCTTATGCAATAGCTCACTCACGCGCTAACTCACTCACTCATACACTAACTCACTTACCTACTAACTCACACACTCCTGAACTAACTCACGCACTCATTATGACACGTACTTACTTACTCTTGCACTTACTTGCTCATTTACTCACTCACTTATGAATTGACTTACTCGCTGTTTCACTTACTTACTTACGTACTGACTCGTGCATTCCCTTACTTAATTACGTATGCATTGACTCACTCAATTTCCCACGCACTCACTCGCCTGTGTACTAACTCTCTTACTCAATCACTCACTTTAACTCAATGACTCACATACTCATGCACTTATTAACGCATGTATTGACTCCCTCGCTACTGCACTCACCTATACGCTCACTTGTGCATTAACTTACTCATTCATGAATTGCCTCACTCACTTTCTCACTCACTCACTCACTCACGTGTGTTCACTTGTGCATTTATTTACTCAGCATTTAATAAAGACTTGTTTTTTGATAAGCAAAGTTTTTACGCAATAAAGCACTTATAACATTTACGATTTTAAGACCGGAAACTATTTGATATCTGTTGGTTTTCATTTGTTATACTGTGTGATTAAGATGTTTTTATAGTTCTACAAGTCAAACATTATATGCTATAATTCAATAAAATTTTTACCAAATATTATTTGTATATAGAACTGTATTTTTGTTTATTTTAAAGTAATTGGGAAGAACGGCGTAATGCCGGTCACTGACTAATTCCGGTCACCCGCATTTTCAATAATCTAAACATTTTTAGATAATACTTATTCTAAGAAAACGTTGCGCTGCGCTCTCGGGTAGGGCAACTTTGCCTAAGTGTATTTGATTAAACGATGGTTATGTGTTCACTGTGTAAGTACGAATAATAATGCGACTGATCATATGGAGGTTCATATAATTGCTTTACTGAAATGTTTCACCTATTAAAGTAACTTTTTCACAGTGACCGGGATTGTACCAAGCCTGACCGGTAGTACCCTTTGATGTGGGGTAAATCCGCTCAAAATGCTGTTTTTTTATTTAGGCTTATAGCTTCGATATCAAATTGTTATATAAAACCAATAAGAATTATTTATAATCAATCCTTTGAACTAATATAACAATTATTTAAAGTTAAAATAAAAACAATTTGAATGTGACAATAACAAGCACATTTGCTTAGGTGACCGGCAATACTCTGTTCACTCATATGGGGTCACTACCTAGCATCACTCCAACGGCAAAACTGTTATTGATATTGCAACTAGTATTGCAGTTTGCACCTTTAATGATGGTTTCAAAAGTATCATGTACATAATGGAGGCATTGGGACTTGAAATTGGCGAAAATTGTTACAATTACTACTTCGAGATTAACAGCGAGAGAATCGAGTACGCCGAAAAGAGTATAAGCGATAAAGCCAAAGATGCTCGCAGAAGATCAAAAAATGAACAAAAAAAGTCTGAAGCATCATTTGTTGAAGAGGAAGGCGTACAGTATGGAGCTGGAATAGATGATTAGAGGTAAAATATTTTTTTCCTACTTTGATTTAACAAAAAGTAAAAAAAAAAACGCGTTTTTCTCAAAACCACGTTTTTAAAACGGTAAAAAGCCCTACTGCTACAATTTTTTACCGATTTGCCTAAACTCAAGTTCATTTGATTTGTAACATAATTATCTCGTAGTTGTCATAGAGGTTTTATGATATCTTGCTCGAAAAATTATTTATGCTTGTTTAAAAGCGATTTTTTTTTGCGAAAAAAAATTTTTTTATTTTGAAGTCTCATAATTCAAAAAAAAAATTTTAAATCGCAAAACCCCCATGACAGCTACGAGATAAACCAATTATAAGCACAATTTCATAAAAAAATTTGTTCTAGGTCATCCGGCATCACTTGCACATTTTCCACCCGATTTCATCTGTCTTTTAAGGCGCTTCGGGAGATAAGCCGCCACGCCGCCATTTTGTATTAAAATGTCATAAAAAATTATCAAATCTTCTTCAAAGCTTGTATAATAAATATCTGAAAACAAAATTGCTCTATCTTTATTCATTTTCTCAAAAAAAAATCGTAAAAATAGGCATGATTTTGACACTTCCAGGGTGTACCCCCCCCCCCCCCCAATCAAATCTCACCCTTCCTACCTCTTTTCGACATTGTAACGAATAAAAAAATCGTTTGTAAAAATTTGTGATTTTGAGGCATAACGACTTAAGTCTATTTTTCGTGTTTTCGAGAAATTCACATTCTTATTTATTCACTGTTGCAAAATACTACAGTGCCTAATATAAAGCTTGGCAGTCTGTGCATTTAGTTGGGTATGGGATACAAACATAATCATACATTTGAATATAAGCATTTCTGTTTCGTTTCTTTGCAAGATAGCATAACAATGTAATTAAATTATTATATTATGCCATATGAACTCAAGTTAGTTTATGGTATTCAATTAATTAACTATTTAAGAGTTCTAGGAATGATAGAGGAGCTACGCGCGTCGCAATTTCGTTTGTTGCAATATTAATATCAATATGAATTGCAGAAAACAAATATACTATCCATTTTGTAGATAAAATCATTTATAAGCATTTTTTATAATCTAAAGAAAGTGATTCTTAATGTTATTAGATAATTTTAACTTAACGTATGGTCACAGTGATTTATCTTTTTTATTTATTTATTTATTTATATTTCCATTATAACATAAAAGTAAAGTTTTTCACCAAATTTCAGTTCAGTTTTTACAACATAAAATAATTTTCGATCTAAAATTAAAACTTCACTGTAGTATGCTTGATTAGATTTTATATAAAAAGGTTCAATTACTTTAAACTTATCATAATTTATCTATTGTATATTCAAAAAAGTCATATTATTTAAGTAATTCGCAACAAAAATTGTAATAACAGTTTTTTACATAGATTAATTTTCATAATTGCGGAATTGCATAATAAGAAATTGCATGCCAGAGTATTGACTTGAAAAAATTCATACTTTGTCAGTTCTATAAATAATACCAGCCCAGCGCTGGTTCAACGCAAATAAAAAGCCGCTGCCAATTAATTGACACTTAGCTTCCTCAAATTAATATATTGTTCCAATATGAAATTCTTTTTTCTAATTTGAAATTACTAGATTACTTTCTAATTAATAGTTCAAATAAAATTTTTATCAAGATTTGGATAAATACTAAAAATTACGCATTTCATTTAAATTTCAGTTTTACACACCACCTTGGAGACTGGGGGTAAAACCGTTTCTCAAAAGTATGACACTCTCCTTGTTAGCATCTATAATTAATTTCGAATTCTATATAAAAATATCGTGCACGACGCCATGTCGGAAATGTTACTCAATAATATATTTGATGATCCAGTAAATCATTGTAAAATCCAGAAAATAATAGTATGCAAATCTAATAAACATTCGAAAATTAATAAGTATATGTAGTCCGCCACGTTATCAAAGCAATCAACCAATAAAAAAAAAGCTCAGCAACTCCCTTATCAAAGTCACAAGCTGACTGCGTCTCGCAGAACTATGAGGCGAACCGCGTGACCGCGTCACCGTCTCCTCATCCTCTCTTTCTCTACACATTTATCCTATAGGCTCTCGGTGCGGTCTGATCAATGAGCGCACACAACCTCTTTTAATGCACCGAGCGTTCATCCGGCCTCCCCCCTACCTGTGATCCAGCACTTTTTCGTGCATCTCCTCCTTCTCCTCCTGCTCCTCTGCAGCGCGCCGCGGGGGGATTTCACACCTCGCGTGTGTGTATTCTGCACGGGGCCTTCTTCGTGTATCAGCTCTCTTGTGTTGCGCGTGGGGCGACGGAAGACGTGACGAATGACCTCCTCTCTCGCGCTCGCCTCGTCGGCATTCCGTGGCGGCGGGGTCTGTTACATGGGTGTCGATGAGGCCAACGCCGGCCGCCGGCCGCCGCCGTCGATGCGCCGATGCCGGAGAGCGGCCCTGTGAGAACATTCGATAAAAAACCGCTGATAGATGCAAGCCAAGGAGAAAGAGAGAGAGAGAGAGACAGAGAGAGAGAGAGAGAGAGAGAGAGCAAGAGAGAAAGAGAGAGAAAGAGAGCTTCGTGTTTGTAATTTTATTTTCTCTCTCTCTCTTTCTCTCACTTTCTCTCTCTCTCTCTCTCTCTCTCTCTCTCTCTCTCTCTCCCTCTCTCTCGCTCTGTCTTTCGTATTTATTGGGTGCCCTCCTACTTTCTTTCTGTATATATCGCGCGCTCTTCTTCTCTCGCGCCTCTCTCGTGCACACGTTGTCTCGTTTTTATCTTCATCTTTATACCGCCACGTCAGTTCCACCCACGTCTCGCTCCAACACCTTTCAGTTATCATCGAGCTTGCGGATGTGTGGCTGCGTTTGCGTCTATGCTTTTGTGTATATGTGTGCAGATTTTTAGAAAACATCGATTTATGTAAATTTCTAGCACAATTGTAACTATTTTTCTAAATTGATTTTCAAAACACCCCAATAGAAAACATCTGTACAAATTTTTTGCAACGATTTTCTACAAATATTTTAGAACCTGTAGGTTTTCCTATAAGATTTTTGCCTGCACATTTGTACTTTGTACTACTTGCATTTGGTTATTATTATATAGATGATAACATTTAAACCTTTTTTTTATAATTGAAAATTACCGTAGAATATATTTCTGCAGACAAATATATAGGCTAAAACCTAGAAGTGTTGAAGGGTTTGCAGAAAATCGTACATATAATTCTGTACATAGTGTCTTGGATTTAGATACAAATAGTATAAGATTATAACCATTAAGTAGCGAACAGTTTTTCGTTGTTATATCATTAGCTATCATACTATATCACGCTGGTTTATTTTCTAAAATACTATAGTGCACACAATAAGTATCCAATGCAATTTATTTACAGTATGAATAAAATAAATTGATGACATAACACATACTAATATATGAAAGTCACTCTACAATATAGCCAAATGGTTTTGGATAAAATCTTAACGGGATTTCATATGAAAGATTATATTTCTGATATTGTATTATTCGTATTCTTATATTGAGACATTATTAATTTAAATGACAGTTGAATGAGTTTTTTTATAATGCTTGGTTTTTACAATAGCCTTTCAAACCTTATAAGATTTTCATTATTCTACTGCATTCAATATACTCACTTAATTACGCCATTAGATTGCAAAAAACTAGACATTATATGGGTAAACTAATATACAGTTACAATTTTCATGATAAATAAAATACATTGATGACACGTATACTCAAAATGATACCCAAAATTGGATAGAAACATAAATTTAAGATTGCAAATTACTCACAAATTGTATAAATTATAAATTATAGCTTACATAATAAATTGCATTAGGAAAAAATAAGTAGAATTTTAAATAACAAATAAATATTCACATTATTTTTAAACTTAAATTACATCATTACTTGTAATTAAATTTCACTTAATATATCTCGAGTACAAATAATTACGACATATAAAGCAAGATGATTTTCATTTTCAATGCCATGTTCATCGACGTAAAGCGTGTTTCCTCGCAACACAGACGTCTTCACATAAAACACTTTTTCTTCCCATTCAGAGAGCGCGTAATATGGTAGGCGCGACTCCAAAAGGGAAAGTAAATACATTATACCGATGAACCGAAAAATTAGGGAGAGGCCCGAATGAAAAGAAGAGCGAGAATCGCGAGAGCTGGCATTACGTGGCGCCGTCACGTAACGCGTGAACCTTCCAGCCCGTGTAATCCGATTTCCCGAGTGCAGGTGCATTTCTTGTGCACACTGCGACTTTTCACGGTGGTGTGGGCGGAACAAGCAGGAAATGAAAATTTTTACCTACGTGCAGCGAGTGTGCGCTCCGCGCAACAATCAAGTGTGTTTATCTTGGGGTCGGTTAAGACGAAGGCGCTCTTCTCTTCGTGCACAAAAAAAGAATGAAAAGAAACCAAAAAAGAAGAAGAATATAAGAGAGAGAGGGAGGGAAGAAGGGAATCTAAACGCATGTGAAGCGCGACGCGCGCCCTCACGCTGCGCTCGTCTTCTCTCTTCTTTTTTTAGCGCCAGCGCAGCAACACAAAGATTCCTCCGAGCTGCCGCCGCCGCCGCCGCTGCTGCTGCTGCTGATGCTGATGCTGCTTCACGGAACAATGGGATGCTACCTAGTGCCGGTGGCCGTGGTCCACGAACGCCTTCGCGCGAGCTGCCGAGCGCCGAGTGATCGCAGCTAGCGAAACGAGAGGGGAGACAGAGAGAGAGAGAGAGAGAGACAAGTGTACGTGGAAGGAAGGAACAATAAGCGGAGGATGGGAGAAAATGGGAAGGAAGCGCAAAAACATAATCAAGAGGTATATGCGCTCGCTTCCGCGGATAAGACTGGAACTTATTAATCCATGGGATATCAGAACTGACGTTTGTGCGTGTACCAAATTCAGGCAAAAGCGTGTAAGTAGAACGTTGCAACGATAAGTCAAGAAATTATTATTAATTATTATTATAGATTATTTATATAAGTTAACAAAAGTAGATAATTAATGTAAGGATAACATAGAACAAAATAAATTTTTGTTTATTTCATTATCAAACATATGTGAAACACAAATACACAACGTTTTAAAAAATCACCTATATGTAATAATAATTACCAAATGAATATAGTATCTATCTAATTAAAAAAGTACAAAGCACGCGCCTTCTTTCTACCTGCCGATTCATTTACACGCGATTACCAGAAGCCCTATTCTCATTCTCATCCCGATTTTCTACTGTAAAGAGCGAAGAATAGCCGATACATAGAGAAAGAAGCTCGAAAAGAGAATAGCGAGGAAACAAGAAAAGATTACCGGAGTCATCTAGTCGTGGGTATTTGCAACAAAGGCACGCGGCAGCTTCCTGTCCGCGCTTTCGGAACTACCTGGATCAAGAGTCTGCACCTCTGTGTGTGAAACCTCCTCTGCTCTTCCGACGATCGGAACGAAACGAAGTGCAGCGGACGCGACAAACGCGGCGGGGAGAATAAAAACAGAGCCACTGCATCAGAAGAGCGAAAAAAGGCAGAGGGATCGAAGAGTGTATATATAAGAGAAATCGTGCAAAACAAAAGGATCGCCGGAGAGAAGAGTTGAGAGGAGAGAAAGAGGGGGAGGGGGCGAGAGCTTCTTTTCTCTTTCTGTGAGCAGAGTGAAATTGTTATGACATAATTAGGGCGAAGTTAGAGCCCTCGAGACTGGAAACTATACGAGCCGCGCGACCGGTCGACGCGTCCGCGTCGTTCCACTGCAACTCGCAGCTCCATTCACTGGACTTTAATATTCTTCGTGGAACCGGAGCATCTTCGTCGTCCTTCGTTTCCTTCTCTTCTCTTCTCTTCTATTCTCCACGCCTTTCCCCTTCCCTCGCTACATTCTCCTTGTACTTCGTGTACTTCGCGGTGTCTTCTGCGAGTTTCTTCTTGGTGAACTTTAGAGCGCAGCTCTCTTTTTTTCCTCTTCTCTCACAGCCGCACGATGGATCTTAGTCGCTTAACAAATGAGAAGTCGCGCGAGTGGCACGTTCAAGAGAAAGGCTCTCGGCTTTTAGCCGAATTTCCACTGGGTGTAGAGGACAGAGGAGGATTACAGGGGCGCGGCACCGAGCGCGTGGACATAGATTTCGCGGAGAATGAATGAACACTGGACTTTACTAGAAGATGTTGATGGTGAAGTTTAAGATTTAGAAGGAATATTCTTTCTGATCATTTTTAAGTACAGTTTAGAAGAAATATCGTAGAATCTTTCAAAAGTTGTAAACAAATCTTGTACACTCTGGTACGGGATATTTGTATACATCAAAAGTATTAAATTACATATACGAGAACGTAAACAGCCTATAGAGTCTCAGGAAAAATCGAAGTTCACGTAAATTGTAATCTTAAACAAACTATCACTAGAAAAAAAATGTAATATTACTAAATATTAAGTCATTTTTATAATGGAGTGACCCAGATTTAAAATGTTTTAAGCTCAAATAGTCTATTTCAAAAATGTCTATTGATCAATCTGTTGATAACTGATTATTTTCAAATATAGGCTCTCGGAAATAGTATTTATTGGTTTAAGGAATTGGAAATATCTAGTTAAATTACACTATTTCACATTTTATGTGTCAAAAATATGAAACTATTTTTGGGCGATGCTCCGTTTATAGCTAAGTAATTGACTCGAAAAATAATGCGAATCTTCATTAATCCGCTTTTGATATTTCCGATTTCCGTTTGACTGGAATAGTTTTTGAATGATTAGATTACAAGATTCTTATACGACGAGGTATTGAATTTTAGTGAATTCTAACATAATTACTTTATGCGCACCGAAATATCAAGTTTATAAATTTTATTAAAGTTATAATGCCAATAAGAAATGAGAAACAAAATGGGAAATCTATATTTTTCAGTTATCTCTGAGAATTGTGAAATATCTACTTAGCAAAATTATCTTTTAATCCAAATCATATATGTATACAGTGAATAATAAAGCAACTATTAAACAATTAGTTTTAAGAGAAATATTTGTAAAATTTCAAATAAAATAAAGTAAATCTGAAAAAATCACGCGGTTTATATTTATATTGATCTAATCGCTATTAATTACTAAAATAATTATTGTTCGTTTATTTTATGAAACAAATAAAAGTAGAGTAAGAGAAAGAGTAAGAGAATTACTCGATCGGTGACAAGTGACTTTCCCATCAGTCAAATCGCACCCACATAAGCGTCGCACGTCCTCCTCGTGCGCACTTGTTCTAATAGCGTAGTGCCTGGCATTGAATCGTCCGTATCACGTAAGACCGGAAGTGAATCGCGATGCTGCGCTTTCTTGTCCTGTCACCTCGAACGGCCTCCTCCTCCTGCGCCGCCACCTTCACCTCCTCCCAACTCTGTACCCGTGTCAATGACTCTCCGCTTCCGGGATCGTCGAATCCACCTCGAGCTGCCATGCTGCTCCTCCTTGCTAGCGCGCTGCGAATCTCTTTCCTCGACTAAGCTGCCATCATGAGCAATGTGCCACTTGGGTCTACAGATGGAATAAGCGTAAGATCGTGCTAATTTAGAATTGCAAAATAAAATTATTAGCTGTGTTGAATGTTTCGTGATGCGAACTATTGTGACTTCTCGCTTCGATAGCAAAAATATTTTAAAATACACTGAGAAAAATTATACAGCAAAAATGAGAAATTTCAAAATCTACTATTTTTGCTTATACATTGGGGTGTCCGTTATTTCTCAAAATAAAATTCACGGTTCTGCCGCCCCCCAAGATTAAATCTTTAAGTTAAAAAAATAACTTTGGCATCTCGAAAAACTAATTTTTTTATTCTAACCTATGCCTTCAAGCGTGAACATTTTCCATTTAAATAACTTGGAATTTTGACGTTTTGCGGTAAAAATATCTTCTTCTCAAGATTTAAAATTGTGCCCCTGTAAAATACTTGAATATTAGCTTACATTTTGCATGTAAAAAATTATAGTACTAAAGTATATTACTGTAATTTACTCTATTTAATGTACATCACATTTATTTACTTATAGATTTATATGAAAGCTGATATCAAGACCTATAATTTGACGGGTCTAAGAATTTTTAAGGATATGTGGTCAAAAGTTGCGCCCATTCTAAGATTGAAAAAAATTTTTGGTGATAAATTGATAAATTTTAGAAGTTCAGAAAACACGTCACAACAAAATACTCTCAATTTACCACCAAATTTCTTTTTCAATCTTAAAATGGACGTAACTTTTGACCACATTATCATACAAAATTGTTAGACCCGTCAAATGAAAGGTCTTGATGTCAGCTTTCGTATAAAGCTATAAGTAAATAGGTGTGATGTACATTACATAGAGAAAATTACGTCAGTGCACTGTAGCACCATGTTTTTTAAACGAAAAATATAAGCTAATATTCAAACATTTTACAGGGACACAAAGTGAGTTGTACATATTCGTTGTCCATATTCGTACATGTAAAAAGAAGACATTTTTCAGAATTGATTGTAGACGTGTGTGTCAATAGAAAATATATTACCAAAAAACGTCAAATTTCCATGTTATTTAAATGGAAAATGTCGATGCCTAAAGGCACTGATTACAATAGAAAAAAATTTCGATATATATATTTTTAACATAAAGATTTAGTCTAGGGGCAGCAGGATCGTGAAGTTTAGATTTGGGAAATAAGGGACACCCAATAAAACATATGGATATGTACGATTTTATAAAAATTACATTATATTTATAGTAAAATTTAAAATCGTTTGATTATTTCTACTTTTAATTTGGGAATTTTTACTGTAAATATGGTAATTTTTATTATAAATATAGTAATTTTTATAGAAAATCCAGTGTAAAATAGAAATGACGAGTTCAAGTAAATATCTTGTAGTTGGAAATGCAATACATGCACGGTTACTCTCTTAAGTTCTTGGAGTGAGAAGATACTCTAGAAGTTGGCAAATTTGAAGTAATTTGACTATAATGAAAACTCAACTCTTATTGTTTTTTCGATTGTTTTCTCGTAGCAAGACCCGTAATATAAATGAATTACCCGTAATATTATATACATCAATCGGCCTTTGCACAGTAGATACAGTGTATTTCATTAACATTGATAGTATATATTTATTATATTTCTGAGTTTTAATATTACTCATATATGGGCAATGCTAATATTTTATGGCTTTATCTAAGGTTCTAGGAACCATTGCTTAAAAATACGAGCATTGCTCTTCATTTTTAGATTTCAAAAGTCTCCGTGGTTTCCCTTTGTTAGAGTGAAACTTCACTCAACTTAAAATAAATATTTACTGATATTAAAGTGAATTTTATTAACTCAATCTTAGCGTAATATCTTACTTCAAAGAGAAAATTTTCATTTTAATCTGTTAGCTTATCTATATGAGGAATTCCACAAGAAATCTGCACTTAGACGGTTCAAAATATAAGAAAAAAAAGTTGATGTACACCTCTGCAACCATTTTGTTCTCGTGCTAGAGATCATCTAATATATTGGCCATATTACAGACAAGTAATTGTTATATATTATGACCGTTTTCAGTCCATAATTCCCATGTTAAATTCCCATAAGAAAAATTGATATATGTTTTAAAAAAATGACATTGTCCGTTTTTCGTGTTGGATATTTTTCACATATATTATATGGTCTATAGAGCGAGAAAAAAATGGTTGCAGAGGTGTGCCTCAACTTTTTTTATTATTTTTTGAACAGTTAAGTGCAGATTTATTGTGGAATTTCTCATATATAAATGAAGATTCAGTGTAAAATAAAAGATAAATAGTAGGTACGTATCATGTAATATTTAATGAATGATAGTATGGCAGAGATCAGTCTAGTATTTTAAATGATTCATACAAAATAGGCTGAAGACATATTATAATGCAACAGTAAGTCAGTCAATTGTCTAAAAACGCATAATTTCGAATCGTTATACGCAGTATTATTCTGGGGGTGCGATATTACGAAGCCTGAAGTTTAAGAGTGTATACTTTAAAAATTTTGGCACGAATTCAAAATCGCACGTCTAATTTCGACTCTTCTGAAAAAGAACGTCCACCTCGTGCAGGCCCACACAGTGCACTGTAAGGAGCGCCCAAGACAAACTGGACCATCCGCTTTACCCGCGATGTACAGCGTTCATATACGACATGGGGGCCACGCGCGAAAGCGACGAGTACCTTAAAACGCCTGGAGGAGGCAGCACCGGCTTTATGAATGGGAACTATTTCGGCGTCCGCTGAATTAGTAAAGCGATCGCCGACTCCGGCTGACAACGCCGAGCGCGCTTACACGCGGGTCATTCGCGATTCCAATCTTAGCTCGGCTGAATGAGTTGCCTTCGCTCGGCTTCATATTTTATGCCGCGCGGCTGCCGCCGAAGCGGCGGACAATTCTCCGCCAGATGAAGAGAAAAACGCGGGATCGAGCGCGCGCGCCGCGAGAAAAGAAAACGTTTATCCAGGATGCGATATCAGACATTTATATAGGCTAATTTGATAAGTGGATCTAGTCGCTGGTTTTTGAAGGTTCACCGATTATTTATGGGATTTGCATTTAAAAGTAGACTTCTTTTTAATTTTTAGATTTGATTACGGATAGGAATTGATTTTTTTTGTTCAGAGTCGTGATTCATTTCTTTCATTCAGATTGAGAGATTCTTTTATAGCTTTTTTCCTATTGCGTGCTAGTCAGTCATGATTAACCCTTTAACCGAGGCTGTGCATTAGTAGAGGTAACTCCGAGAAAACTATTTTGTTTGACTGTTTACGTAATAAATTACTTTTTAAGCTGAAAAAAGCACTTAAATGATTCATCACATGTTACTGAGTATACATGAACAACAAAAATATTGAAAGGATAATTTAATTCTTATAAACATTAAAAGGAAACTATGATTTACTAACGCTAACATAGCTTACAACTACATGTTAAAGGACTAACTTAATTTAAGGGGATGCATCAGACCTATTTTACCAGCCAATACATTTAAAAAAAATACGCATCAAAATTAAATTTCCTTTTTAGGATCTGTTTATTTGCCGAAAATACCTAAAGAACACTTAAGTGGAACACTTAAAATATTATCAGACTTGAAAATAAATACATAATCACATCATTTTGTTGTTGTATTTTCGCTATTTACGCTACGTACGCTGTATAAATTATATTTACGCTACGTACGCTGTATAAATTATATTTACGCTACGTACGCTGTATAACTGTTATTTACGCTATGTACGCTGTATAAATATTATTTACGCTATGTACGCTGTATAAATGTTATTTACGCTATGTACGCTGTATAGATGTTATTTACGCTATGTACGTTGTATAAATGTTATTTACGCTATGTACGCTGTATAAATGTTATTTACGCTATGTACGCTGTATAAATGTTATTTACGCTATGTACGCTGTATAAATGTTATTTACGCTATGTACGCTGTATAAATGTTATTTACACTATGTACGCTGTATAAATGTTATTGACGCTATGTACGCTGTATAAATGTTATTTACGCTATGTACGCTGTATAAATGTTATTTACGCTATGTACGCTGTATAAATGTTATTTACGCTATGTATTTTCTGTAAATAAAGCGATCCTCAGAAAGAAAGGAGGATGCCCATGGATGGTCATGCTGTCCCAGGTAAAACATTGATAGGAAAAGCATTTAGCGAAAATTTCCTTCTGTATAAAGAGTAAAATAGAAGAAAAGAATTAAATCTCTTAATTTTTATTACATAATGTCTGATAAAATCTTGATTTCGTCACTTATTTTATCGAATTTGACCCTCTATTGTTAAAATTTCCCTTCACTTCATCGGATTAAATTTTTTTAACGTTCAGATTTTGATGAAGTCTAAACAATGGAGTCAGTATTATACGTCTCCCAGCATCCCCTGACTTACTAAGCATCGATTCTGATATGTGCATTTTCTGCAAGAAACTGCTCATTGTTTCTGATTTTGATTGTTTTTTGCAAAAAACGAGAGTCCAACTGACGGTCGTAGACTTTTAATTTTATAATTCGAGGAACGATAATTATTTCGAGAACTATTGTGTTTTAAATTATTGCGTTTCCCTTATCGTTGTCCCCGAGGACAATCACTTTATTTTATATAGCATGTTTATAGGTATGAGATGAATTTTTGTGAATTGAATATAACCGTACTATTAGCGAAAATTAATTATTTCGAAAAATAAAAAAACGTAAGCTATTTATATTGTAAATTTATTTAATGCGAATTTATTTTATTTAAAGCCTAATTTTTATGCACACTAAATACTATAAACTAAATAATTAATTGACTAGTCTGGTATCAGTATGTTCAAATTCACGTGAAGTATCCACATGACGTCCTCATCTATCAATATTAGATATATTCTTATTGTAAATAAGGGCTTATAGTGTGTAAGAATATTAGATAAAGATGTATAAGATAAATAAATAAATATATAAATAAACAACAAAATAAACGTACTTTAATTTATGTATTTATTAAGTACAATAATGTTACAGATATAAAAGTTAAATTTAATCCAATTATTAGTCCAACTTTTCTTTTCACAATATTACATAATAAAAAAAAACGTACAAAAGTGTCATTGCAGTACGGTTTGTAATTACCCGAAGGAAATCGAAACCGCATAAACTTCGAACCTCTTGTATCCGCTAGAACCTTAAAACCCGAAACACTTTCTCATCTTCGCGAACATTACAGATTCTGCAAAGGACGAGTCTCGCGTCGAGTCCCTTCGAAAATTGTCGTGGTTCGAAGCAGAAAGCGCTCCGTGTATACTTCTTGTCCCTCTTTTTTCTCGAGCTGCAGTATATATACTGCGCGGGCGCGCGTACATTGCTTGTGCGCTCACGTCCGCGAGGGTCAGCCCGAGCTCGAGATGCGTATAACAGTGCATGAGAGGAGCCTAGCCCACTGGTTTTATGGGCCCGTAATGGGCCCCTTAGCTTCCACTATATACTCGCTCGAGATGAACGAAAGAGAGAGAGAGAGATAGAGATAGAGAGAGAGAAGGGGAGAGAGAGAGAAGAAAGAGAAAGAGAGAGAGAGAGAAGCAGGAAAAGGGGAGATGAGCCAAAGACGAGATCTCGCACGCTGCGAGCGAGCGCCCGCTGCAGAAGTATTATATACACACTGAGCTCGAGCCAATACTTATAGGTGCGTTGTACGTGTAGATGTGGAGCGCAGTAGTAATATCCCAAAGGCTGCTATAGCTGCTGCTGCAGCTACCATCGGATGTGCATCGACTGAGTTTCTTCTCGGGACAGTTTCCTGGTAGTCGGGAGAAAATAAGAAATTGGCCAAGGGACAGGGGGAAAAAATATTTCATTCGACTCCGCGATAATTGCAGACTCTCCGCCACTGCAACAGCAGCACCACCAGCAGCAGCAGCAGCATAGAGCCAAGGCACTACGACAGGGCGGTGATGTTTCGTCTTTCCTTGAGAAGGGAGCGAAGGAAGGAGGCCAACTAATGGAAAGTCCAACGCAGGAGTGAGATCCGAGTTTCTAAGAATGCAAGTATGACTTATATATTTGCGCCCGGGAATGACTGACTGAACCCCTTTTTTTCTTCATCTTCGCGGCTGCACTGAACACTCTAGTGAAACTCGTCGCTGGTGACGCCAGAAACATACTCGAGGATTTCTCATTGCTGCGCTCCGTAAAATGAGAGAAGGAAGGAATCTCCGACGGAGAGATGCTTTTTCTTTCGTCGGTGTACGGAAAAAATTCTTACATTGTGTTGATGGCTCAAAATCACAAGTGACTCGCTATAAAAATTGATTTTCAGACTCTTCGCGTCGTGCAATTATTTATGCATAAAAGTAAGTTTCGTTTGAACTCTAAAACAGTCTCGTACGCTCCGAAAGATTATATGGCAAAATTATAAATTGCAAATAAAAAATTGCCATATCCATAGTAGAATGCCAAATTTGATTCGTAATTTCTACTTTAAATATGTCAATTTTTACTATAATTATGGTGTTTTCAAGGGAGTAAACGAATATGTGACAATGTTCAATCAGAAATAGTAATTTTTACCATACAATTTTTCTCTCACAAGGAGAGTGTCACACCTCTGGGTCACGGATTTTGATGAAACTTTGGGAGCTGTTTCCTGGTACCTAAAAATGAAGCGTAGCATCCGTAGTTTTGTCCCATAGGCCCTTGGGGGCAAGATATGACCGTTTGTGTTAAAAAACTGCGTTATTTCAGTAAAAAATGATACCTATACTTCGTATCATAACTCTGCAAGTTATTTTGCTAGTGAAATTATGTATTAAGATAAAAAATTTTGACTAAAATATCTTTAATTTAACCTTTGTACATATAAAAATATTATTCTGTTGCAAAGTTATGAACAATCAAAAATGATGACAAACATGCATGGAAAACTACTCAATTTAAAGAGCTGAAAATCCTCAAATTTTCATAAATTTTACGTAATCATTTTTGATTGTTCAAAGCTTTAAAACAGAATATTTTTATATGAAACAAAGCTTAAATTGAGGCTCTTTTAGCCAACTTTTTTATCTTATTACATCATTTTTCTAGCAAAATAGCTTGCAGAGTTATGATATGAAGTATAGGTACCACTTTTTACTGAAATAACACATTTTTTAACACAAACGGTCATATCTTGCTCTCAAGCGCCTATGTGATGAAACTACAGGTGCTAAAGTAGGTGATCCGGAGGTGTGACACTGTCCTTGTCAGTTAATTTTTGTAATATATCTGTAATATATTCAAACTGCTCCGGCAGGACACGTACACATTGCAGCATAGGATATAATATCTCATTAGATTATTAAAAATAATAATACAAAAGTATAGTAATAACTTACTGAATATTAAAATATAGATATAAGTTAAATTAGAATACGAAATGAGCGCAACTTCTAACACTACTTACAATTTTTAACAACGCAAGAAACACAAGTCCACATTTCTCATTGCGAATACAGTAGAACGTATTACATAATAAAAAATAACGCGTAAATTATACAAAAACTCTAAGCGTACTTTAATTAACCACAGTTTTCTCTCCATCAGGCTCACTTTTCGCCAATAACATAATGAGGCTCCGTATTTTTCGATAATGGCTCTCAGCGCCTTTTTTGCTACAGTGGCAGCTCGCATTTTCTCGAGCTTCCACTATGCGCGCACTGCAGTCGGCCGACGCGGAAATGCATGCGTATAGACTCGCGCCATGCAAAGTGAATACGTATAACGTACGTGTATCTGTGCGAGCATTGCACAAGTGGCATGCACCTGCCACAGAGTGTCGAAGTAAGAACGAAGAGAGAGAGAGAAAGAATAGGAGAAGCAGAAAAGATCCGACAAATCGCTCGAAAATCATTTTCTCTCGACTAGCTATAACTACTTGGCCAGCTTGGCACGCTCTCTGTGCCTCTCTTTCTCTCTTTCTCTTTCTCTTTCTCTCGTACTTGCTTAGCTCGTACTCGATATACACAGGACTGAAAGGTGTTACATACTTTATCTGTGAGACTCGGCACATCTGCTTTCTCACGATGCAAGCCTTTTGCCTTTTATACGCTCTGCATCGCAATTGTTATACTTATTTGCCATGCATTTTATACTTTTTAAGCCTCTGTATTAGTTTTATGCTTGTCTAAGTTGCGTGTGTAGCGAAATTATGCATTACATGCGGCTGTAGTTCTACATACTATGTACTGGTAGTTTTGTCCTTCAACTAAAATACATTACATCTACTCTATAGATTGAATGTATGTAATGTTAGTTAATTCTGTTAAAATAAAGGAATTTGTCAAAAATTTCTTTTTAAAGAACTGTAATACATGAAGTTACAAAATCATTTAACATTTTTTTGCCCACAAGTTATTATACATGAGACATGCAAAATACGTGGTGGACATGATTTAAAAAACTACTTAGCATATTTCAAAATTTTTGTGTACGTTCTATGCATAAATAGATTTGAAACTGTATCAAGTAGATTCAGAAGTTTTGGATTGACAAATGCACTTTTTATTGAACATTTTTAATTGACAAGAATTAAAAGTTGATCATAAAAAAGGAGCCAGTTTATCGACGTAAACTCTATCGTCCATGATAAAAAATCAATACCATTGAATACTATTAAATTGATATATCTTTGAGAAAGTAGAGTATCAAATCAATTGACATAGTTTTTTCTTTGCTTTTTAAGCTGAAACTTTACCCAAAATATAGTTTATAATTAAATGGACATCTTAAGACCTCATAGATATCATAACTCTAAAATTAAATACAGTTATAATGATTTTCTTAAATTTTTCTCTACATTTTTTTATGTTTATGATGCTATCCATGTGCATTAGGCTTAATGTTTTTGATCAAATATTTCAATAATATTACTATCATGATTGCAAACTATTGTACAGTTTACTTTCTTCATAAAATTCATATTTGAAAAATAAGAGCCTGATTCAGTTATAAAATGGTCCAATAGAAGTACATTTTTACGTTTTCTTGAAATGTTTTTTGTTTGGCTAAATAATAAAATAAAGACAAATTTTTTCAAATAAAAACTCTACAATGTTTTTATTTTTGTATTAATAATATAAAAAAAGTGATAAAAAAGACTTTAACAAAATTGGAGGAGCATGAAACGCGATGACAAACGTCTATTTCATCCTATTTTTTACAATTTAAAATGGTTATCTGTTAATAAAACCAAATTATATTGATCAAATTAAGTTTTAAATGTACAAATTTACGACTGTACAACTTTCTGATATACTTATATTTAACATACCTAGAATTCAGAGTATTGGTTCGGAAGCTGGTAAAATTTAACTTTTTGGGTATAGCTTATATTCGGAACAATAATTATCCATATCATTTTAAGAAAAATTTTGATTTTTTTTATTGGAGATGAGCGAATCTCTAAATCTTATTGCTATTTGTTTTTACGTATTCCTGAATATCTTTGAAGCCCGATGATTTATAGACTCGGCTATTAAATAAAATGTTACCCTATGAAAAGGTTAAATTACGGACTGTATAATTTTACAAAGAGGAGTTATATATATTTTTTCGGATATCTCAATATCTTTTCAGGATTGGCCCCGATTGTCTTAACGTTTTTGTCGATTTTTCCCTTCTCAAATCTTCGTATAAATATCTGTATACAAACATAAAACTCAAGTTTTCTTTTAATTCTGCTTGTTCGTTCCAAGGTAATACATGTAACAAACATTCTCTGAAATTTACAAATCAATTAGTTATAAACTGGCTCCGAAAACATGTAAGGCATAAATGTTGTCATTGAAGCTTTGATTTTAATAATTCAAAGAATCGATAGCTTTCTAAATATGATAGCCAACTTTATGAAATTTTTAGAAACGAGGTGTTATGCATTGAGTACAAAAATTTTTTGAGTGCTTACTTCAAAGAAGAAATTCAAAGAAGAAATTCTAGTGAAGCCTTAAACATTTATGTTTATTTTCAAGATTCAACCTAGGTCTGTTGCATTAATAAATTTTAAAAATAATCAATTATGATAAGAGTGGTATATATTATCATTTAAATAAAGAATCACAAATATAATCCAAGTATTCTTGACCAATATTTTTTTAATAAAAATTCTGTTTTACTTAGAAAAATCTCATTATCTAAATCATTACTAAGTCAAAAACATAAACAGCAAAGATCAATTGTTCATGCAGTAAAACAGAAAATTAAAGAGCATAAAGTTTACGAGAAATGTATGCATAATTTCGAGTAGCGGGTGTACGGCTTCTAAAGTGCAGGCAGCGAGCTGCGCAGTTCCAAAAGACATTGACACTTATACCGCGTGCTGCGCAACGCGAAAGGAAGGACCTGCATCGGCAAATAGGCCGAACGTTAGTTTCCGCACAACTGAGCTCTGGCTTTCTTATGTGGACATCATCCGCGAAGCAACGACGCTTCGGTTCCGGTTCATCGCATGCAGCAGCGTCGCCCCGTCTCCATACACTGCACGCAGAAGCGCGCTGCAGGAGGACGCTCTAAATCTAACGGGATTTAGAGCTCTGCGCTAGCGTGTCAGTCCACCCCCCCCCCTTTTTGGAAAATTTTACGGCTGAATCGTAAAGGCCCGGCGGCCTTCGATCATCGTATAATAATAATTACGATGAGCCGCGGCCCGCAGAGAGAAATTGAACGGATATGTAATGTGTGTTCGGCGAGAGCGTAATACCACAAGAAATCTGCACTTCGACAATTCAAAACATAATAAAAAAAGTTGAGGCACACCTCTGCAACAATTTTTTTTTCGTTCTATAGGTCATATAATGTATGTGAAATATCTCTAACACGCAAAACAGACAATGTCATTTTTTTAAAACGTATATCAATTTCTCTTATGGGAATTTAACATGGGAATTATGGACTAAAATCGGTCATCATTGATATAAAAATTACTTGGCTTTTGAGGGTGCAAACAATTTTTTTACGCAATAGAATATAAAGTAGAGAAAAAAAGCTTTCATTTAAGATGTACCGCGTTTTAAAATATTAACTATATCAAAAGTTGCAAGTGATAAAAAATAGAGTATAAACGCGAAAAAACGCCAAAAAATGGTCAAAAATAAAAAATCATGAAATTTAGCGATTTTTTCGTGATTATTTACTACATTTAATCATTTATAACTTTTGATATTATTACGTGAAAAAAATTGTTTACACCCTCAAAAGCCAAGTAATTGTTATATCAATGATGACCGATTTTATTTTACAAATCCCATGTTAAATTCACATAAGAGAAATTGATATACGTTTTAATAAAACGACGTTGTCTGTTTTGCATATTGGATATTTATTACGTTTATTATATGACCGATAG
Organism: Gastracanthus pulcherrimus; assembly: GCA_949152435.1. Taxonomy (NCBI): domain Eukaryota; kingdom Metazoa; phylum Arthropoda; class Insecta; order Hymenoptera; family Pteromalidae; genus Gastracanthus; species Gastracanthus pulcherrimus. The sequence goes on along the minus strand of OX424574.1, from coordinate 142,007,949 downwards.
AATGAGATAAAAATGGTTGCAGAGGTATGCCTCAACTTTTCTTTTTATTATTTTTTGAACCGTCTGAGTGCAGATTTCTTGTGGAATTCTTCATATACGTGTACAGAGATGTGTATGCTGCAGCAATGCCGAGATAGAGGTGCGCCTGTGCAGAAGCAAGTGTGACAAAATAGGCGAGCGCGCGCGAAATTGGTTGCTTGCGCGTGCTTAACGTGTGTGTGAAATAACAGAACGCACTCCCGAGAAGTGATCTAACGTGCAATTACAACTCGCTCGCGGTACACACTGTCTTGCCGCTTGCGCTTGCCCGCTCTCTCTCTCTCTCTCTCTCTCTCTCTCTCTCGCTGTCTCTCGCTGTCTCTCGCTCTCTCGCCTAACATCTCACTCTATACGGTAACGTAATTGCTACAAAGTATGCTACAATTATTTATTTTAAAAGGGACCCGACCGATACTGAACTGTATGTGCTGACTTTAATTGTGGCGTATAAAGAAGAATAATTGACGCTGAGGAAAGTAATCACGCTCAACGGATATATAAGTCTAATTGAAGAGTTTAATTTTTGTTCTGAGAAAATTATTAATTTCCATACGATACTGCGCCTATATTATACACCTGTATTTTTAAGCAAATTAATTGTATACGTGTAATATCTTGTAGCTGATTCGGAAGTGTGATCTAATAAGCGGTATCATTGTTAGATAATTGCAAGTAGTAATTTGGTTTAAATTAAATAAGCAACGCGTACATTGCTAATTGATTTCAATCAAACTTTAGGAAGTGACTTCTAATACCAAAAAATGATATCCAGCATACGCAATTTTATCTCATATGCCTACCCTTATTTGTAATATGTGACATCTTGTTATCATATAACGTTAAAGAAGTGATTTACAAATATTACATGGAATAAGCTTTAAAATAAGTTTTGTTTCGTATATAAATATTAATTTGTTCTTAAGTTATGAACTATTGAAAGCTATTAAGACTTGCGACCAAGTAACAATAAATATCATAAGAAAATATGGCCCCCTGGTAGTCTTTACTACCTTGAAAATATGTATTGTCAGATGGTAAAAACGCAAAGGATTATATTTCGTGACAATACTTATTGTGGCCTAGCCACAGGTTGAAATAGTTCGGGGCCGTTTTAGACATGCTTATGCGGCTAGTCTTTGATGATTTTTATTTCTAAATTTAGTTATTTTCTTATTAAAATTGAGTTATTATCCGAGGTATAGGCACCGTCATTTACTGAATTAGTACGTATTTATAATACAATAGGTAAATTATGGATTTCAATTCTTTATTCAAATATTGACACTATTTGTAATTGGCATTATCGTATAACTAATAGTAATGATTAGAATCAGTATACTTATGATAGTTTCACTTTACATATTTTCATTTATAACCCGATTATCTCTTTTTTTAATAAATTAAAAAAATGCTAACCTAATAATTATAATTGAACTAACAATGCAATCAACGTTATTATATCTAAGTATTACATGAAAATTAAGCCAATATCATTTAGCTTTTAAAGTAGGGTCAGAGTTAGATTTTTATTATTAAAACGGATATATCGATAGTCTGTATATCATGATTAGGACAGCTATTGCCGCACATAGTCACTGTTACCAGTCAAATCCTTTATTTCTGAGTTTTCATTTCTACCACAAATCGCCTCTCAAAGCCTTATTTCAATATTCCAAATCTGTTTTCTATACTTGGGTGTAATCATGTACTTATGTAAGTATCAAGTTGTAAAGTTGTTGCTCTACAACAAGATTATATTTTCTGATTACTCTTAAAATTTTATTTATTCCCAAAGTAAACATACACAAAAATTTTAGTGAATTGTCACTAATTTTTCATAATATTTAATATTGCGCGAAGGACAAATTAAACAATCGCAGTATATAAATACAATTAGGCTGTCTATACTCTAAAGAAGTCGGTGCAGTAGAAAGGAACATCGAGAAACACTGAGGAGCAACGAGGAAAAGTGAGGAATAGCTAGAAGGAATAAACTTAACTGTTCCTTAGTGTTTCCTAATATTACATGCTGTTTTTGTTATTTTAGTGTGTAACGCGCCTTAAAGAAAAAATAATATAATTTTGATTTTCAACATTTAATTTCATTTTCCGCAATTATCAATTTAATTAAACCTTTACATACTACTAGGTAGTGATAAAAACTAGCTATAATTTCTGTATATAAACAAGGCTTAGATGTCCGGTGCAGGCACGTTCCGTAACTCAATTGTGAAGCTGAATGAAAAAGACCTTGTTCAAGTTTGTATAAGTATCCTAGAGAAAATGTAAACTTTGCTAAAACTTTGTCAAACTATAAAGAATGTGACTTATCTGCAAAGTTAATGATGTTTTATTAATCTTCGGCAATGTTTGGCAAAGTTATGCAAAATTTGACAAAGATTGGTAAGTAGTAACAATCAAACATAGGTAAGACGTTTGAAAAATAATAAATTTATTTTAAGATACTTGCAAAGTAAGGTCAAAATACCACAATCGCGTGTTTATGCTTCTTTGTTGATGAAATTTCAATATCTTAAACACCAGTGCTATCCAACTAAGGGGAAATACTCAAGCAAGCGCGTGGTATTAGCAGCCTGCGTATAAATAAGGTTTTTACGTAGTTAAAAGGACGACCGGGATAGGGATTGCAGAAATGATTTTAGAAGTTCTAAAAGAACTTCAACTTCCGATAAATCGTTTACGTTGGCAAACTTACGATAGTGCTGCGAATATATTCGGACTTTATAACGGAGTTCAAGCTATTATAAAAAAAGACCAGTCTCTCGCCGATTACGTTCACTGCACTGCTCACGCGTCTAACTTAGCCGCGCAAACTGTATCCACTATCAATCCTTTAGCTTCATCGGCTTTGGATACAATTAATGAGCTTTGAAATTTGGTTTCAAAAGGTGGAAAAATAAAAACTATTTTAAAATATATTGCCTCATCTTCTGATACATGTAAAACTGATTAAACCTCTATGTTCAATGCGTTGGCTAGGGTAGAACCAGTCCGAGCTACTTTAGCATAATTTCAAGTTGTTCACGATTCATTAGAAGAAATGAAAAAACAAAACGTGTCAGCAGCAGGTTTAATTAATAAGTTAACAAAAGAAAACACTGGGCTCGGTTTATTGATGTAGGTTAATATTATTATTTATTGTTTATTGATGAGACAGTTTCAGGAGCAATCGAAGCTACAAAGTTAGTTATCTAAAGAGCTTCGAAGATCATCGCACAGATCAAGTATTTCAAAAATTTTTCTCGGATGCGGAAACAATTGTCATGGACTTTGACTTAGAACCTATCGCACTGCCTAGAAAACGATGTCTACCTAAGCGACTAACTGGAAATGCAGAAAATTATTTTGACAAATCGCCTCTTGAACACTATAAAAATCAATATTTTGCTATGATTGATACTGCAATAATTCAACTAAAGGATAGAATCTTTCAACCAAGGATGGAAAATATTATTTGTCTTGAGAAGGTTCTCTTAAGTGGAGAAGTCAATGATACACAATTTGAATATAAAACTTTGAAGGAATCTGCAGATAAAATGAAAGCAACATCGATTGTAGTGAGTATTGAATGTTAAATGAAAACTAGACAAGGTTATGGCGCGCGTTCCGCGCGCCGATGTTATCTTTCCAAACATTAACTTTTTTCCTGCAAATTAAAATATTGAAATTAGAAATATAAAATTAGATTTTTCTTCCTGTATTCGATACCACGATGAATTTTAATATAAGAGACTTCATATCTATATCTATATTTAAAAGAAAATTAACAAGTTTATTTACTAATTTATTAGTAGTTAAATTAGCAGCAAATACGATTCATTAAATTCAAAATTAATTTAAATTTCAATATTTATTACTCTATTGTTCTCTTTAATTACCATAATACTATGTAAAATATTCCTCAACTTTATTTTAGGTACGCGAAATGTTTAGAGAAGTCGAGCGCCTAATAAGGCTTTTAATAACGTGTCTTGCATCATCTTGTGCAGAAATAACTTTTAGTGCATTACACCGATTGAAAACATACCTACGCAGTACGATGCTGCAAGATCGACTAAACAACTTAGGTATATGTCACGTTCACAAACGCATATTAGATTCACTAGAAATTATTCCGTTATGCATAAAATTTATTAATTGTAAATAATACCGTAAAACAGTATTTGGAAAGTTTCTCGAGAAGTTTAAAATTACTTAATTCTTAGCTTGATTACAAATAATATAAAAATTATTGTTAAAGTTTAATAATATATAAAAAAAATATGAAAATACAATTTATTAACCCCCCCCCCCCAGCCTCAAATTTTTGAGTGAACCACCCCCCCCTCCCTTGGGCATCCACTGCAGGTTCGAAATTGTTGCATCCCTGTTAGCAGGTGTCCAGTTTTAGACTCATCTTCCATTTTCATTTACTAACTCTGAAACAAAACTTAAAAATTGTACTTATCACACGTAAAAGTACAATTAAGTTTTTCGTAACAGTAGAAAAGAAGTTAACCGATAAAAATATCTACACCGCTACAACTTCATGCAACAACTTTATACTCGCATTTCTCAAAGAATCATCCGGGCTCCCCATGTCCGTGCCGCACGGAGTTCAAAGCGCTCGTATTGTACGGATCGCACATGCGATCGCCGTTCATAGAACAATAGTAAAACGCCGCCTTATGGGAAACGATAACCACTTTCTAAGTGATTTTTTACGAGCTCGCATGTCCCGGCCACATCGATGCGGTTAATTGGTCCAGCAAAGAGAAAGAGGAGAGCAATGCAGACATACAGCGGAAAAAGGTATACACCCGCGGCAACGGCTGCAGCGAGAGAAAAACATTTTTCCCCGCGGTGGATTTCTACGATTCCCTTTTCCGCTGTGAAATGATCTCGCAATTGCTGCGTGTTCGAGGGCGCCGCTCACAGCCAAAAAAAAATCATCGATTTACGCAGCATTGGCGGGCTTGATCGCAAAGCGCGTACACGCAGTCGCTGGTCGATCTATAGAGAATTCTTCTCCGAGAATAGGCGGAGTCGTTGTGATTCCGCGGGGCGTATGGTTTTATCGATTGGCCCGATGGCTTAATTCGCACAAAACTATTAAACCGCGCAATCCGCGATGAAGTCGGAAGTGGTTCAGAACGATGAAACTGTCATAGGAGGCAGTTTGCCTGCATCGTCATCAGATTGTTAAACTGTTATAAAAATTATGTAACTATTTTACATGCAAACTTAAAGATGTATCATGTATTGAAGTAAAATCTAAGTCAAGTTAAATCTATTATGCCATATAGTAGGTATAAACTTTTAATCTTTCTATCTACTCAAAAGTACCAAAAGTAATCAATGGTCTCATCGTACCAAAAGTAATCAATGGTCTCATCTTGCCAAAAGTAATTAATGGTCTGTTTTTCCATACAACAAAAATTTTGTTTTCATAAGACTTTTGTTACTTTCTTTTTTCACTTTCGCTTTTTTGATAGAAGAAGCTTACTACCTAAAACCACAAGTCTTTCGGGCTAAGATGGTTTTCTGGGCGTGGTTTAATTATTTTCATTTCCTCAGAAGAAATGTTTCTGCCCCTTGTATAAATCTTGTATAAAAAATACTTCCGATAAAAGATCAGCTTCAAGAAAAGAGAAAATTTATTTTTCATGAACTTATAATTAATCTTAATGAATAATCTATTTAAAAAGGATTTAGGTATTTTTAGGAATATTCTTATAATTTCTACATTGTATTTCCACTGGAATCCACGTGAGTATTCGCGTTAAATGTGACTTCTTTATGTTTCTCTGTTATTCTTTAATTAGCAAAGTAATACATTTTTTAAGTAAGCGATAAAGCTTTACATAACATACGGTCTAAAAATAAATTCTTTTAAATTACTTATTCCTACAGATATGAAAAGAAAATTTTGAATTGTTTTGCATTCAATTTTAGTCTAGACAAGAAATACTAAATAAGGCAAAATTTTCGAACAGGTGAAAATTTTTATTTTGCATTAAGATTGTCCAAGATAACGCATAATCAAGGATGTACTTTATCAGATAATGTCACTGACGTTTACAAATTCAATAGAAAGTTCGTTAATTTTGCTATACCCAAAAAAATTCGGGCGACATTACATAACTGAGTTTTTAAAAAGTATCATTTAATTGGACATATAGACAAATGAAAAGACAATGAAAATAGAGAAGAATAAAACAGAAAGAGAGTGGGAATGATAGAGAAAACGAGAGCCGGACCTCTGAGAGTTCGTATACACGTCACGAATCCTCCTCGAGCTCCAGCTCGTCGACATACACAGAACTGTTGTATGGGTCCAAGTGAACTTCCACATATACCCCAGTGCACATAGACACAAGACGTGCTCAGGCGTACGTACACGTGCATACCCACACGTATGCAATCGAGAAGTGCGCCCCGAGAGTATATAGGTGGAAGAGCCAGAGAGCTCGCAGCTCGCGCACAGTCGATTGACCAGTATCAAGAAGAGGAGAGCGAGGTATACGAGGCCATGGCAGAGGCGGCGGGGGGCTTAGTCATGCAGCAGCGCGCGCGCACGTTCCCAGGCGCGGCGGTGGAACTCGAACTCTCGGACGAGACGAATAGCTCCGAGACAGAGTGGAATCAAGCATACAAGCGTGCGAGCCGGGCCGAGAGCGAGAGAGAAGAGGAGCCTCAGTCTCGCTCTGCCTGATAGCCCGAGCAGCACAGAGAGGATAAATAAAAGAGAGGAAGAGTCGACGGACAGCGGAGATAAGAGATAAGATACGGGAAAGCGTGCTACATGGAAAAAAGGAAAAACATGCTTGAGCGCAAGGGTGGAGGGAGTCGTAAAAATAGATACAATAGTAAACGGACAGTACATGTGCAGAAACTCGCGCATTAGGGTTTCAATGGGGCTCGCGGCTACGAGAAAAGAAAGAGAGGACGGCCAGCGAAATGAGATTGAAATTTACATGTGATAAGTCGCGCTAATGGGTTTATCAAATAGTAAGTACTTGTTGAAGAGATGTCAGTATCTGCTTATCGTAAGGATCGTGTTGTTGTAAGAAGTTCATTAGGTAATGTCAATTACGTGATAACGTAACTGTTCATAAATAAATCTAGGTGTGGACGTGTACATTTTCATAAATTAAAACACGCAAAAGCCCATTGAAGACATACAAAAATAAAAAATAAAAAATTACATCCTACGAAGTGTTAGTAGCTACTTACTGTCAGCTTTATATCTTATTACGAATACAAATAAAAATACAATAATGCCTGGCCTGGAATTGTTGTTTTAATAGAACATACAAATAATACAAACGAATGTAATTGCTTTCTAATCTTAACAACACCTAATGTATAATAAAAAAAACATTAAAACACCCATTATAAATGCATTAACCTAAACTTCTAGTTATTTTATAACAAAATTAATATAAATGAGGGGAGTAAACGAAAAATAAAAATAGATGTGAGTTTTAAAACCATTAAAGTAAAAATGGATAGAGTATCATTGTCTATCATGTTTTTGAAATTAGCTATTAAACTAAAATATTAAATTTTTACAGAATAAATATATTAAGAAATGGGAAGATAATAACTAATTGTAGTTGAATGATTCAAGAAATTTTGATCCTTAACTCATTTTTATAGCGAATCATTCAATTAAATAGTGTTTTACATCAATAAATATAATTCTCGGAAAAATACATTTATTACGATTCGTTCATTTAAATACCTTAATAATAAACCGATTAATTATAACACTCTTAAAATTATGAGTGAAAATTCACTCATTTTGAGTAAATATTCACTCTGGATGAAATGTTTAAACCAACCATGATAACAAAAACGATATCGATATCGTAAAAATTACGATAGTGAATATCGTAAAATCAAAATTTTGTATTTAAACGTTTTATGCAAAAATACATTAATAATATTTTACGATATCATTTTCTCAGTGTAGCCGTGGTGGTAATTTTTCTTGCCAATAACGCATGGCAAATCGCAGTGGTTGAAGAAAAACTAATTTCACTTAGATATGGATATAACTACCTACATTTCACTCTGTATTGAATGAATTTCGCCTTTTTACTAATAATGTAAGTGAATTTTTATTTTCATTAATAATGAAATATTTCACTTACCATTATTCATCCCACGACATTAAGTGAAAATGTTGACTATTTGAAACCAGTCTAAATTTCTAACTTAAACAGAGTCAACATTCTCAAAAAGAGTAGAAACGTGAAAAATCGATTTTTACTTTTAAAAATAGTGAAAACTTCACTCCACTTTATTAAGAGTGAATATAGAACGGATTAATATGAATCCTTAAGGAGGTACACAGTGGGGTTTTCCCGTACCTTGCGCGACAAAATGTTTCTCCGGCGCAGTTGGTAACGACTCGAAATAATTCTACGGTGAAATTGCTCAGAAAATGTGTGGCTCGAACGTGAGCCTGCGACATTTTTGAATACCAATATCTTAGGGTAAGTTGTTCAAGACTTACTAACAGAAATAACGAATTTTCTAGTAAAAACATATGTTTAACTTATAGAAAAATATGTAAACATGTAAATATTTATATTTTTTCGTGTATAGCAATAAATTAGAGTGTATAGCAATTTATAAATGTAGATTAAAGTGAAAAGAAAAATGTTTTGGACCTAAAAAGCTAAGAAATATATAAAAATGATCATATTTGCGGTGTTTGTCCTTATATCTTTTATAACTTACAATGAGAGTCCACGGCCTGTGGAAAACGGTTTTCGATATGGCTTTGGGAAGTGGTTTCTGGTATCTGGCAGGTCTGGGTCAAACCCAAAAAAATGTCAAAAGGAGTCGAAGAACCGTCGAAAAAAAGTTTTGTTCTTCATACTACCTAGAATCGTGTGAGGAACAAACCTCCTTTAATAAATATGGTATTGAAAATAATGATTTTTTGTGACGCGTAGGATCAAGATTTTGAGGTTTTACAACTGTAAAATTTAAGATATTATTGTATTTTGATAGCATACAATTTATCATAATGATTGCTCTTAGACATAAAAAGTCTTTTTTCTGTTTTTAACCCAGGCCTGACCCCATATCACAATCTGCCCTCAATCACATCTTGTATTCTCAACAATAGATTTCTATACGTGGATTCCGTACAACAGAGCTCTTCTCTGACCTGTATCAAAGTTTCTTCAGGCGCGTTAACGCGAGCATACGAGAGGTAGTGTCAAAACCAAAACGGATAAAAAAATCGAGACATGAGCAAGATATTCGAAATACACACATGAAATCGAAGCCGATGAAGAGAAGGAAAAAGAAAAAGATGAAGCAAATAGAGATTTCGTTCGGGTTTCGAAAGAAGCCAGTGTGTGTGTTGGCGCCCGAGGTCGGAGATTCGTAGTGTAAAAGCCAGAGTAGAAGGAACGAGAGAGCGAGGAGGAAAGAGAGAAGGGGGAACCGCCTGCCGGAAGCGAGCAGGTGACTGGTAGTTCCGCTCCATCGAGCTCTGTTCCGCGCCATGAGTCCCGAAGATCAGGCGCGCTCTGCTTTCGGACTGCGTGTGCGATCCGCTGCCGCGCTACTACCGCTGCTGCCTGCCTGCCTTTTCTTTCTTCACATTCTCATACGGCTTATTATCCTCCTTCGCCTCGTCCCTCCTCTTTGTTCCTCTCCTCCGCGCCTTATTATTATGATTTTCTTTGTTCTTCCTGCCTATGGCCGAGCACCTCTCCTCCGGAGCCGGTGCGGCGCGCGCTCGCGCTCTTTAAATTTACATAACCCCTGATTTATTCCGGCTACCACTAATCCTTCCCGTGTGCGGCGCAGTGTGCGCGCACCTCCCGTGGAAATCAATAACTGCATTGCTTTAACATGTTTTAAGTTGTTGGTTTAACTGGAAATTACGGCACACTGCCTGGGCTATACCTATACGTGCGGCGCGCTGCGCGAGCGCGGGAGCTTAATTCGAGCAAAGCGTTATTATCGTGGAATCTCGAGTGCCGTATATATACGCGGCTGCTGTTGGTTTACTGATACGCGTCTGGTTCAGTTTTAAATTGTTGATTTCCAGCATGTCAAAGAGCGGTTGACTTATGCTCCAGCCGCAAAGTCAATAATTCATGATAATAAAACTGTTCAACTCTAATTGGACCAGACTGTTTTACATTTTTAGCCACCTATAGCTTTTACCTTATAGAATGTTAACGATTGATGCTTCGAACTGTTTAAAAGATTCATAATATCATTTAGAGCAGCAGAGCTCATAACTAACATTTTTGTTTGTATACATGACACATGACTGGTATATCTCTAGTTTTTTAAAGTTAACAAATGGAAATATAGAATTTTTTAAATACTACTATTAAACGTAGATGATAATAAAAAGTATTATTGATATTTTTAGTAGATTTCAATTTCTGCTAAAAGTATTCTTTTATAAAAAATGTATTCTTATTTACTATTTAAAAAGAATTTTACATTATACTGTTTTGTTTTTAATTATTTTGAATGATTGTAAAAATAAAGAAATAGCATTAGACTTGTTCCAAAACTGTATACTTACTGATACATAAAAAGAAAACTCGATAAAAACTTTCAGCGACATACTTAACATCAACTGTTTCATGAATTCAGTACAGTAATAGAAACCAAGCTTTATAACAAGTTTCAACAGTCACAATTAACATATCTATTTATCATTTCACGCGACGTATTATCGAGAAATAATTACGAATTTGAGTAGTGGATATCAGCCAGAAAAACTGTAGATGCAAAAGATAGTGTATGTTCACGCTGTCGTTCTCTTGTATATATTCAAACGCGTTCGTTTACAAAGATCACCGTTAAATGACTAGTGCCATTACCACCGCGATAATGAAGAAACTTTGCGCGGGGCGCGCCGCGATCAGCCGGTGTATATCGAGTGTTATCCCCGTGTCTGTCCCTTTATAACCGCGCACCTGTGTCCATCGGCCGAACCAATCCCGCCGTATAATAGTGTTACTAAGTAATAGATGTCAGATAACTCCGCCCCATAACACGCGATGATGCTGCGCATTTCCATCGTCTTATATACTTTATGTTCTTTATGCTGTTATTAACCAATCGATTATGAACCTTTCATATTTCAATTCATTTTTCAAATAGTATAACTTATATTTATACGTCTTTTATTCTCTTTTTATGCCGATTCATATACGTAATACGTGAAACATATGAGAAAAACTGTGTAGCAATTATTACATAGAAATGAGGATATGTAATCTATTATAGTAGGTTAAATTATGTTGAAAATAATGTATAATCATTTAATACTAATAAAATCTATATTTTATACAAATTATTACATTGTGATATAACACATTGGCATGCAGTCACCACATAAAAATACGTATTACCCATCACCGTATTTATTGCCGTCAGTATTATCGGCAATCTATTATCGATTCATCTCATAAATAAAGCCGTTTTATTACCTCAACGGCTCAACCCCTTCTATTTCATAGCGTATAACTGAGTCGATAGGTTGCCGAACCACGCGAGTCAACTCCTTACTTCGCGATTCTGTCTAAAATCCGAAAAAGCCATAGCTTCAGTCTGCACCGACCCCAGGCTTGCGAAATGTCATCATCGAGTGTGACGCAAGTGAGCGAGCGCGCGCGCGCGCAGCAGCAGCAAATCGCGCGCCATAGCCCGCGAGTATAGACACAAAAATAATAACATCGTGCAACGCATATCATCTAGCCGTGGCGCTGCGCGTGATTTCCCACGACGCGGCCAGCAGACATCACAACTCGCACGAGCGAGAGCTGTGCAGCATGCAAAGAGCGTGCAGCAGCAGCTCTCACTCTTTCTCCAATCGATAATTGAGCATTGAGTAGGGGGCATAAGGAGGGAGGGGGGGGGGAGGGGTCACCCTCCTGCACTCGTTAATTCCCGAATTATGCGCACGGCTCACGGGGCCCGCCGACTTCGACGTGATGTGGCATTATACATCGCGGCAGCATATTGCAAACGAGTGATTTGCATCAAATTGATCGTGGTCGGGCTCTAAGTCAACAAACGAAGGAGCAAGACTCTCTTTTGCTCCTTTCGACGAGTGTATTCCTCGACTCAAGCGTGTCTTCCTTCTCTTTCTCCTTCTCTCTCCCCTGAATCTAGCGATTTATCGCCTCTATCACTCCTCAATTCACGTCCCAGCGCATCTGACTATGCACGCTGCGCGCGGTTGCGCAACGCAGATCGCGAGGTGTATATATATACGTGTATATGTGTACTATAGTGACCCGGGCCCGATGCAGCGATTTGCCAGCCTCGCGCGAGCGAACCTTTCTACCGCGAAACTGCAAAAGATGATTGATGTGGGAGCGGTTCGGGCCTCATTGTTGCCTGTGCTCGCGCGCCTCGAAATCTTTCTTGGCTCTTTTTGTGTGCAGGCGCGGGCGCGCGCTTACACCAGGTCTGGGCTGCGAACGCGAGCGATGACAAAAGACCTGACGATTTGATTAAGATTCGCCAACGCCGCTGCGTTACTTTACACGAAAGTCACGATAATAAGAGTAAGGTCTTTATTTGTCGCCTATTACAGCGTGAGCCTCACGGTTCTTTGGCTTCTTTTGTAAGCTCTCTCTCTCTGTCTCCCTCTTCCTCTTATTCTTTCTATATATTTTTCTTTTTCTACTACGTTACTATGAATACGTTTGCACATAAATCATTAGTAATGCAGCCTATATTCCCCTGCACGCTAAATGTAATATGAAAGTAATGAATGTGTTTTTGGATGAGGAGATATAAAAATGTTTTATCAAATTCAGTTATGAAGTAGCAGTTTAATATAAGCATAATTAGTGTACACGTTTTTATCATATCTACGAAACGATTGTTTCAAAGTAATATCCAAGTACATATAAACAAGCATAGATCATAACCTTTAGAAAACAAATTTCGATGTGGCTTCTACAAGTGGCTACCGGTACAGTGGATCCTCGAAAACTTATAGGTATGATTCCTATAGAACATTAATTATGATTGTTAGCTGAACAACAAGAATTTCACTGTTCATAATTTTGTAAATAACATTTCTTACAAGTACATATACTATTTCAATACATTAGACCTTTAATAAAAAAAATTTTAAAAACATAGAACCGACTTTAAAAAAACGCTCTAAGAAGTAAAAAAATATAATAGTTTTACTGTAATAATGAGATTAAGAAATAAATAGGCTTACGATAAAATGTTTATTGTCTTCATTGAATAAAAAGTCAACAACTTAGTCATTTGAATTAAAAATACAACTTTTTGGAGTCGACGCCAAAAATTTTAGCAAATTACTAAACTTTTACTACATAAATGATAATATATGCCATGATAAATTATATTAAATCATAAAATGTGATTAAATGCAATTGTTGATTCTGGCGCCGATTCCAAATAGTTATATTTTGAATTAAATTGACCAAATTAAGTACTGACCCAGTACTTATTTAAGGTGGCTCCCTGGCGTTTATCATGTTTTGACACGTTTTTCTATTCATTTTCTTTTCATTAATACTATTCACTTTTTCATCTATTTTATATATTAGAAACAATCTAGTTTATTCAATACTACTATTATATATATGTATAAAAAAAAAGATTTTGTAAATTAAAAGGTTTTTTGGGATTCATATGCACCTTCCATCTTATCAAAGTCCTGAATTTGGACATAAATTGAGCCTGGAGCATACAAAAATTAAAAAGATTATTGATACTATGAGAATATATTCTTAAAGGTATTTTCAAAAAAAAAACTCTCGTTTTTTTATTAATTAATATTTTGGAGTTTATTTATAATATAATTTTTAATGAAATAACGATATTTATATAGCAATTTTGAAACAAAATCACATGTATATTTTTAAGATCTATATAATATATAATCAAGTCAAATTAAGAGCAAATTTTAGTTATTTCTAGCTATAAAAATATGATGGAATTTTCTTAGAAGTGCATGACAATATGATGTGTGCGAAGGCTATTTTGAATATAGTCTATTTTTACTCAAAATATCACATTATGCTGAAAAGTTTTGAATATAAAGGCTAAGAAAATCTGAAAATTGCTATGCAAATTCATATACTCATAACAAATATTCCTTGTAAGCCCTAGATTTTTAAAAGTTAATGCAGAGATTTTAAAAATTTCACCAGGGCGCCACCTTAAGCTCTTATGGAATGATGTTAGGGTAACCCTCCATTAAACACAAGATGAATGTTTAAATATCGTCCAAGTCACTGTAACGTAGTTGAACCACTTCTCGATCATACAAGAAGGTACTCAGGTTATTCTGACAATAGACAATTATAAATAGAAGCAAAATCCAAAACCATTTGCTAAGTAGTTAATTTATAATAGTAGGTCTAAAACGTTTATATTTGACATAAAACCGTGAAAATCATGTTTAAAAGCAAAAGTTCCAATGGACCTAATGTCGATCAGTGAATTACAGTCAAGACTAATTATCGATCAGTACTCCTGGCCCAGTTCTTAATCACAATTCTGCGTGAAAAGTGGGGTTATGTTTACAGTTATGTTTTTGAAATCAATCTTTTAGTGTCTGATTATCTATGATAACAGACGAATATTAGTGCAGTTTTATTGTAAAATAGAAAATAATTAATGTTATATCGTTAATATGCGTTAGAAAGTATCTGAGTTTGTCTATCGACAAATTGTACAGCATACACAAACCATGAGTCTATCCTCGATCACTTAATTAAAATTGTAAAAATAAACTAATTATCGTCTACGCTTCGTTTTTAAGTTCTTGTCGATCTAAGGTCACTATTAGACCCTTTTTCATGACTAGATAAGCAACAAAATTTGTTAAAACGTCTTATTACTAAACACATGTTCGTTAGCTCGGCAGCTAAGTTGCTATATTAAATAATTTTTTTTCTCATAAATAAAATCATTAAATCATTTGAAACCTATTGACAATTATTCATATATAAGGCTGCTATTAAAACCAATTTAAGTTTGTACTACATATTTTAGTAAGATTGCGAAAAATCGTATTATTTCTTAAAGGGATGGAGAATTGATACGTAATCGACAATCGGTTTAACTACGCTATGCCTGAGTATTCGATGTCCATATTTCAAGAAAATAAGTAGTTTTTTTGCTCGTATTGGCCATATACTGGTCCAGTACGGGTCAATATTCTTATGGGACCATCTTGGAGTGACTTCCTACCAAATGCAACAAGAAATTTTGAAATATTGTCAAGCCGTTCTTGAATAATCGGTGTATATACATAAAAAAAACATACGCGTCGTATATAGAACCTCCTCCTTTTTGAAGTTGGTTAAAAAGTCCGCTTCGCTATGATATCTCCTAGATAATTTACCAGTATATTTATTTGCCTGTGCCTAGTCTCCTGGACACTCAAGATTATAAGAAGTTTGACAGGTTTGAACTTATACTTATAACAATATGTATCTAATGTATCTATAAAAAAAATATGAAAATTCACATTTTTTCCATTAATTTCATAATACTTACATGTTAATAATATTTTAGGATATTTCAAATAGTATCATACTGTAGAGGCATGAATTATGAATAGTTTGAGCCCTAATAGACCTTATTTCATGCTCTTGGATGGTCAAAAGACTGCGCGCAGGATCTGAAAATCAAATTAAAAAATTACAGATACATCGATTACAGTGTAGTGTGGTCAAACATATTTATATATTATATCACTGTTATAAATACACTCGCATAAAATGGGATACGGTAACAGTCTTGAAATAAATACAGTATTTGCTTTGGCTGGTATCACAGTTCGTCAAAGTCAATGACTAGTACATATTGCACATGGTTTATATACTTAGACTATATCTAGATTTAATCTAGGTACGTAGTCATAACATTACTGATGGTGTTCTCGGACACCGTGGGTTTGCACTAGGTACCTATGTAACGGTGCTTTAAATTTACATAGAGGAGACAGGCACCTGAAGCTGCGGAGGAATGATTTCCAGAGGTGCGCACCATGTGAAAAGATTTCATACCCGTGTCGGTATTCGACGCTGGAACGGAGAACTCCCTTGATCCAACATACAGGACGACCTGGCCTGAATTTTTGGAAAGAGGGAAGAAGGGTACGGCAGTTACTCTATGTTTATTACTTTGTACAATAGTACCACCGCAAAATACGCCCTTCTCACCTCCACTTTTAGCAAGCCCAGTCTATTCCTATAGGGAGTAATGTACTCATTTCTTCCGATACCACAAATATATCTCACACGAATCCTGCAATCTTTGCAGTCTATCGTAAAGCTCTCCTGATACAACAAGATACACAAAAAAACAGTAGTTTAGGTGAGAGGTTACAAGAGTATTAGCAAGCTGAAGACGTAACACGATATAATGCACGATTTATCTTTCACTAACCGCGTCTACTTAAGGTTTCTACGTCAACTTAGAATCCATAACAACACCGAGGTTAGTAACGGTATCACTAAATTGCTTAATAATACGTTTAAATATCATACCTCATTCATATCTATAACATTTGCATTCACTCAAATAACTATTTTGACATAAAATGTCATTCTACACTCATATAACTTGAGAAAATTGATTTCACAAGTATACAGTAAAGAAAATCGCTATACAAACAAAGTGTGAATATGTATAGTTTTCTTGGTAAATTGTCTTTTTATGTAAAATTTCTCTAGAAAAGGGTATTATTTACTCTTAGCATTTATCTTATTTGTGTTGGTTTTTATGAAAATAAAATATAACATAAAGACATCAAATCTTGAAACATTAAGATTACTAATTACCCTTCGATACGTATCTCATTTAATGAAGTTGTTGCGGTAATACACCGTATTCCATCCGTTATTTATTGGAATTGTCTGCATCAGTACAACAGATAACGTCCTATGGGGTCGTGTACAAATAACGTAAGGACAATTCTCCGTACTCCCCCCCCCCTCTCCTCTCCCACGTGAGGAACCGTAAGATTTTGATAACTCTCCCCCCCCCCCCATCTTATGTAAGATTTTCTTATTCGAAGGCTTATACTATATCAAAATAATTTAATTTTTCCGTAACAAAGTATTTCTTAATTTTATTGATTTATAATTATTCACAAATAAATGAATAAACCATCAATAATTAATTTACAAAGAGCTAAATAAATTGAAACATTTTGGTAAACTATTTTTATTTAAAGATTATTTATAATTTTAATCATAAATATTTATTTAACGTTAGCGCTACAGTTTTTGGCTACTAAAATCAATTTCATCGCTGAATAATAGTATTGTATTGGATTGTACTAACTTCCTCTATCCCCTTACGGGAGTCCCGTATAGGCTTTACCTTTTTTATGGGAGAAATCTACCACCTCTATGTGGATGCCATGTTTATAAACTCAAGTTTTCAATAACCCCAGTTGTGCGATGCCATCGAGCGATACCCATTTTCTCTGCTTACTAACGTCTCAGACACTTTCGGCAGTGGGTGCATACGTCTACATCAAGCACAACCCTGCAGTATCGTTTTTGTATACACCCATGCCACAGCTCATGGACATCCGATCTATCACTCCCTGCCTTACCGCTGTCATTTTTGGATGAAGATACTCATCGACCTTTTTCGAGGATGGTCATTTGAGAATTTTGGTCCATTTCTGGCATTTTATCATTTTTTTGTCGGTTTCCTGAGTACGAATTCCATTTTTAAAACAAATTTTAAATCGGTTTTGCTGAGCCAAGTTAATTTTGAATTAACAGGCTATGCTATACTCAGCCTCTATGGTTGGAGGTATTTACGAATGCGCATGCCTTTCCAAAAAAACAAAAGTTGGAGTTTCGTCCAACCAATCAGAGTGAACTCCTCAGTAAGGCACTGATTGGTTTCCTTACGCGCCTGCCGTACTGACGTTCCGTGGCTCGCTTATTTCAAGTCGAATTGTCTCTTTTGCCTATATGAAACAAAAGATACGCTTCCTCCTGCCGGCAATATTCTCAACCGAATTGCCAGTTTTTAGGTAGAATGACTCTATGCTCAATGAACGTTTTAGAACCAATTTTTAATTGGATTTGCTGAGCCAAGTTAATTTTGAATTAACAGGCTATACTATACTCGGCCTCTATCAGATGCAGAGATAGAGAGAATAGGCAGCATGGTAGAGAGAATATGCACCGTGGTGAATAGAAGAGGCAGCAGAGGTACAGAGAACGGACAGCAGGAGCAGAGAGAAGAGGCAACAGGAGCAGAGAGAAGGGTCAGCAGGAGCAGAGAGGAGAGGCAGCAGGGACAGAGAGAAGGGACATCGAGGGCAGAGAGAAAGGGCACAGAGAAGAGACAGCAGTGGCAAAGAGAAGAAGCAGCAGGAACATAAAAACGAGGCAGAAAATAAATATTGAATATAATCGAATGAGCTCTTTTTTAAAATAGTTTCAGAATAGTCTCCAAAGATATAGATCAAAAGAAAATTACATGTACTTCAAAAATATTGTCTGTATTTTATATCATTCAAAAACTACCGAAAATATATATTTTTTTTATTTAAGGATTTGAAGCCTTTTGCAAGGTTTATTTACCTATGCAGAAAATTTGTATAAATATTTTACAATTTATATATACAGATTGCATTGCGCAAGAAAAGTACATATATATTTACAAGCTTTTATGTTCAGTTTCGCTATTAAGGTGATGTTGAACCCGTGTTACTGGTGAATACGGGGATCCACTTTTTTCATTCATTTTAAATTTTAAATTTAAAATTATTTTGCCGAAAGGTTGTAATGATCATGCCTACAACAATTAATTGTCATAATACTTCCTCGATTCATCTGTTTATTGTAATACCAATGCTTAAACTTTTGATCAAAGTAATTTTCAAAGTATATTTTCACTTTTAGTATTGATTTCTCCTTAATAATTACATTTGTTTGATTTATGGAGTTATGTTTAAATTTTTCATAGTAATCTGTAAAAGTTAAAAATACTGCATCGGGTTCATCGCGTTCGGTAGCTTGTTTAGCTAGTATATCAGCTGTTTCGTTGCCTTGTATGCCAATCTGAGAGGGAATCCAGAAAAATTTAATATAATTATCTTGGTTTTTACAATGAAACAGATTGAATTTTTTTGTTGATCTCTAAAACATGCGGATTTATTTTTATCTTAAAATCGGTCGATTTCAGACTGGCTAGTACACTAAGTGAATTGGTAAAAATAATAAAATTACAGTTATAGTTTTTTAGAGCTTTTGTCTAAGGCATCTTATAGAGTAATGCACTCAACTATGTATACTGACGCATTTTTTTCAATTGTTTTTTGTGTTTGAATGTTTAATGCGGGACAAATGCATGCTGCACCTACAAACTCGGAATTTGACATTTTACTGCCATCCGTATACACAGCATAGGCATCTTGAGATATTAGGAATTGGTTTAGGGCATGGTTCGGATTTTGTGATTTTCATAAGTGATTTCCTAGGTTCGTGTCAAAGTTTATACTTGTAATTATTGTTTTGTATTAATGGACCCGTATCTTTGGATGGTGTCGTATGTCTGTTTTTTTATTTACTAATACTTTACTAATAATGCATTTGCATAAAAATTTCATTCGTTCTTCAAGAAGAGTAAGATCTGATTCAGCGAGTAAGACGTTTCTTGGCATACTGTTACGATATCCCAATGCAGCTCTTATTGCTGTGTACTATAATTTTTCAATTTTTTGACTATAGGTTTTTTGAATGGGAAAATAAATAAAGCTTCCATAATCTATTATTGAACGAACGAAAATTTAATATTAGGTGATAAGCGTGTCTGGGTCCGAGCCCCACCAAGTATCTCTTAAGTATTTTATTATATTTAGAGCTTTTATACATTTCTTTTGCACGTGATTGATTTGACAGTATGTTCATCAATTTTTATTTCTATATCTCCTGGTTTTATATTTTTGTCGTTAAAAATTAGTAATACAGTTTTTTGTGGTGCAAGATCTAGTCCTAGGTTGAATAACTTTTTCTTAATGTTATTAACGGCTTTTTCGATTACATTTCTACATTTCTTTATAGGACCGAATTTGGAATATAAGGCAATATCGTCGGCAAACTGTGAAGCCGTAACGCTTTTGGGAAGGTCGTCCATTATATTTTTTACGTATATTATATACAACAAAGGGCTGAGTACTCCCCTTGATCTACACCCTTGCATATGGTTTGATAATTTTCTCCTGTTAGATCGGTATAAATAAGTCTTTCATGTGTAATAAATTTTATGAATTTGATTAAACTTTCGAAATAGCCTATTTCGGCTAGTTTATCTAATAAAATATCGCAATTAACATAATCGAATGCACCACGGGCATCTAAAAAAGCCGCTAGCAGGTGTTTATGGTTGGCTAATGCTTCGTTTGCCTGTACAGTTAGGTTAATAAGATTATCTATTCATGATTTACCTACTCTAAATCCCAACTGACTTTCAGGTAATAAATTATTTGCTTCGCACCACCATTGAAGTCTGTTTTTTATAAAAGTTTAAAAAAGTTTGCATAAATATGAAGTCAGAGCTGTTGGTCGAACGCTACTATTATCGGATTTGTTTATAAAATGAATAAATGATTTCTTCCAGCTATTGGGATAGTTATCGGTTGTGGACATTTCGTTAAAGATATCTAGAAGTAAGAAATGATATTTTATGGGAAGTTTTTTGATAATTTCATAATCTATACCATCCATTCCTGAGGATGACTTATCATTTTTGGACTTAAGTGCCGTGTCGAATTCAGCATAGTGAAAAGGGGAATCAAAAAAATCATTTTTATCACAAGATGGTATCCAAGATGAATCTGTATTAGCCCAAGGAGGACTTATTTTATCTAATGCTATTTTAGTCTTTTCATACGACTGAAGCTTTTCAAATGAATGTGATAGCTGAATTTTAACCCATTTATTTTTTAAGATTTTACACTTTTCCCAGACGTAAGTCATATTATATTAAAAATTTACAGTTTCAGCAAACTTTTTGAAATATTCTTTTTTAGTTTTTTTAAAAGTTTTAATCGCTAACGCAACAGATTTTTTGTATATAATTAAGTCTTCAAGGTTTTTACTAAACTTCCATTTTTTATATGCTGCCTTGCGAAGTCTTTTTATTTTATCGCACTCAGTGTTCGACCATGGGACTGGATTACGATTTTTATTTTTAAAACGTACATTTTTCCTTGGAGTACTTGATAACATTAATTGTGTAATAGTTTTGTCAAAGAATTAATATTTTTCATGTACGAGTAAATTATTATAACCATAAGATAAAAATTCATCATATGATTTATCTAATTCAAATACGAAAATCGACCAATTTGTTCGGATGGTTTTTAGTTTGAACGATTTTTTTTTATAAAAATTTTTATCGGCGTCCACTGTAAAAAAAAATGGGAAAATGATCAGAGCCCCAAGTTTCTTCATTAACTGAAATGTTAATTTTCTCTGCAATACCTAGTTTAGAGATCACAAGATTTATATTTGATTTTGTGTTTCTATTAGTGTCCATGCGTGTATGAGTGTCTACATTATGTATATAAAGATCACTGTTACTTAGGCTAGTATAGAATCTATGACCATTCGTATCCGTTTTGTCACAGTTCCATATTTGATTGTGTGCATTAAAATCATCTACGAGTACCAAGATACTGTGCGAGTTTTTATTGACATTTTTTGTAATTATATCCCATTGTTCTTGTGTTAATGTGAAATTTGGGACTCTGTAACAGAAAATAAGATTTAATACAGGTTTGATGTTTGTAATACGAATACCGCACATTTCTACAGATTGATCGGGTTTTTTTATGTCATTCAGTTCAATGTAGCCTATATTTTTTCTTATCAACAGCAATATTAATCCTCCTCTTCAGTTAAGCCTGTCTTTTCGAAAGGTCGTGAAGCCGAGAAAATTATAACATTGATCTGGCGTCTTTTCCTTATCTAGCCAACTTTCAACACAAATAAATATGTCAAGCATTGCGAGTATAGACTGTAGTTCTTGTTTACGTTTATTCAAACTTCTAGCATTCCAAAATAAGATTCTTAGTGATTTATAATTTATTTTCGTGTCTTTATTGTTATTATCCATTTCTGATTCGAGGTTTGACGTCGCAGTGTTTATTGAATTTTAATATTCAGATGAGCTAGAGTATTCACTTGAAGTGTCGTTGGAATTTTCATTTTCAAGACATCTCCTTATTCTAGTTATACGATGTTTTAATTTATTGGTTGTAATATTATTCTGTATTTCATGGAGCATAGAGGAAAGCGAGGCATAGTCATTAGTGAAGGTTGAAGCAATTTCTCGTATTTTTGTACTTCCGTAGGATTTATATAGAAATTCACTAATTTGTGATAAATTGAGCGGAAGATTTTCAGAGTTTTTCGTGATATAGTCTTTTGTAGGGAGAAGCTGAGAGTTTACTTCCTCAATAGAAATATTTGTGACTTTAGGTTTATTTCTATTTTGTGATACTGAAATAACTTTCTTCTTGTTATTATCAATTTTGTTTGTTTCTTCGTTATCGTTAATTGTACTGACTGATGAATGTGTGCTTGAATAAAGACGCTTGGCGCATGGGGTCGGTAGCACATCATCACGAACCACACTTGCATTTTTTATAGTTTCTATGTTTTGCTGGATTATCGGTGTTTGAGCTGCTACGTTGCATTCTTTGTCGTCATTTGCATTGTGCTGAGAAGACTCGGAAATTGCGGAGGTACCAGAAATTTCTGGAGAGTTTTGAAGCAGTAATTCGGTATTTTTACAATGCTTTGCGAGGTGTCCTTCTTCCTTACAAATAAAGCACGATATTTTTTCGGCTGATAAATATATGTAATAGTTTGTATCGTCTTAGTTGGTTACGTTGAAGGGAGGTAGTTTTGGTATGTCATCAGGACAAATATACATCTGCCTTCGAAAACTTAGAACGTGGGTGAGTCCTTCATCATTTGCTCCTGCTCGTATATATGTAATGTTTGATGATAGAGAAATGTCTAGTTTATCCAGTTCTTCTTGAATAACTTAATTTGGAATTATTGGACACGCATTTGAAAGTATAATTCGTTTGGCTTTTGTCATTAGTGGACGTACTTCTAGTTGATGTGTACCAATGTTTACTTTAACATGATTGTCTGTCAGTTTGTCAGCATTTTCCTTACTATTTAAATATACACAGACTCGGCCATGAGAAATACGTGAGACAAATCTAATGTTGGCTCCCTCGGTAATTTTTGATACAGCATGAATGTAATCTTGTACGGAAATTCATTCTACTGCATCTATCACTATTCCTTGTTCTTTAGTAGAAACTTGAATTTGTTGTGCCATTTAGGCGTATGAATCTTTAGGTGAACTTAACGGTGAGGTTTTTTGTAGATTTTGCATTTTGAGAATGTTAGATGTAAGTGCTCCTGTAATCAGAGGCACTTACCGTTCTCCACTACACATAAAGAATGCAAATGTTTAAATAGACACTTAATATTGAGGAGATGATATAAACGATTTTCAATAAACTTGTCACAGTTTCGCGTTCGAAATCTCCAAGGTAAACACTTGCGAGCGCGAGCTTGTAAACACGTCTTTCTTCGACGGTGGTTCAAATCAAACTCGAAAATAAATTTTAAACGTACTGAAAGCAAACAGAACAATTGAGAGATTGCTACCTTTCTTAAACTGCTAAATTTTACTATGTGCAAATTAAAGTAAGTGATGGAATTGCAGACAAAAATATTAAAAAGTATTTAGTTATAGTTGAATAAAGGAAGGTTACATTATAGATAATATGTTTATTTTTATGGTTTTATCTGATTTAATATGCTATAAGAATGCTTTTTCGAGGTGATATAATAGAACTACTATCTGCTTTTTATGCTCTTATACTAATTCAATGTTGATAACTAGCATGGCAATTCGTTACTTTGACCGTTACTATGCAAGTAACTATCAAAAGGATTTAAAAGAATATGTATGTATTACTCTGAATTTTTAAGAAAAAAACTATAGCGTCATACACATTGCTTTCTAACATATGCATTGCTTTTTTGTTATAGTACCACCATTTTTATTATCTTTTTAAACAAATTTCCTCTTTTGAACTTTAAAATTATAACATGGGATTCTGGCGGCCATGGAATGACCACCAAGCACCAACGTATGATTTGGAAATTAAAAGAACCAATGAGAAAAGAAAATTATAATTAATTCAAACATTAGGATGAGAGCCATAATCATTTAGGGCGCCATGCATTGATTTAAAATTATTTATTACCGACAATCTGCTCTTCAGCCATGCCACTGCGGCAGAGAAAATTGAATTTATCAAATAAATAAAATAAAAGAGATGAATAGTTGGTCGACCAGACAGATGGCTAATCATGAAGTCAAACTGCAAAAGCTTTTAATTCCAAATTGAACTGCAAATAGTTACAAGCATGCACATATATAATGTAAGTATGAGGTATATAAGATAAGAATGACAAAACCATATTAATGATAACTACTCAAATCTTACGTATAATGATAACTACTCAAATCTCACGTATAATGATAACTACTCAAATCTTACGTATAATGATAACTACTCAAATCTTACGTATAATGATAACTACTCAAATCTTACGTATAATGATAACTACTCAAATCTTACGTATAATGATAACTACTCAAATCTTACGTATAATGATAACTACTCAAATCTTACGTATAATGATAACTACTCAAATCTTACGTATAATGATAACTACTCAAATCTTACGTATAATGATAACTACTCAAATCTCACGTATAATGATAACTACTCAAATCTTACGTATAATGATAACTACTCAAATCTTACGTATAATGATAACTACTCAAATCTCACGTATAATGATAACTACTCAAATCTTACGTATAATGATAACTACTCAAATCTTACGTATAATGATAACTACTCAAATCTTACGTATAATGATAACTACTCAAATCTTACGTATAATGATAACTACTCAAATCTTACGTATAATGATAACTACTCAAATCTTACGTATAATGATAACTACTCAAATCTTACGTATAATGATAACTACTCAAATCTTACGTATAATGATAACTACTCAAATCTTACGTATAATGATAACTACTCAAATCTTACGTATAATGATAACTACTCAAATCTTACGTATAATTACAAAGAATGAGTGCCTTTAAAAAGACAATTTTCTGGTCTCTTAGTAAGTTATGTTGGGCTCGATCGCTCTTAGCACTAGCCTATGTAATCCCTGATATTAATAGCAATCAACGTAAAATTACAAAAAATAAGAAAAAGTAAAATGAATTAGAAACAGAAATATATAAATAAGAATACGAAAATGACTGTCCTAGAGGCACTCGACGTAGATGTAATTGATTATTATAACCAAATAAATTATGAGCAAAATATGAAATAATTAATTAACAATTAAGAGGCGCCGAATGCACTTATCTAGTTCTGTTTGCGGACTACATGTTTTCGGCGGCACGGGCTCGGAGCTAAACTAACTCGAACATTTAAATCGAATTTTACAAGTCTTACTAGACGTGAGAGGCAGAAATGCGTTTGAGCAAATTTCGTCCGCCACAATATAGGCAAAATTGGAAAATCTTTCAGAGTTCAAGCGAAACGAGGTTCGTTGTTGAATGCGGTGCTGACAGGCAACGCCGACAACAGTAAATTCTTATAGAATTATTTAAACAAATACCTTATTATTATTATTATTTTTTTTTTTTAACTCGCAAAAATCCGTCATGGACATCATCCCCTGAGTTCCTGCACTCTGAGGTGATAGTGTGGGACTCCACTGGCGCGCTGTCCATCCCCGACTGATATTCGTGCTCCATGTCCGAATTATAACCGAGGCGGACGCACCGCCGTGTCCTACCCACTAAAAAACGAGCGTGCCGCGTACGCTCCCCACCCGGAACCGCTTTCGCATTACTTCGAGTGGGAAACCGCCTGTCCTTTGATTCGTCCTTAGTCAATCTTGTCGTACTTTGTCTTATTTACATTTCGTCAACTTGGTCCGTCGTCCAGGCACCCGTCTTCGCGTTTCGCTTGTCTTTGCCCTCCAACATCATTGTAATGATGTTGGCTGGCATTATTGTCTCCGTGAAGATCTCTAGTCTGTATCTTTCGTAGGTCCAGTGCGGGCACATGAAAAATTGTACGCTCCGCGTCGTCCTTGTCGTACTCGCAGTAAGTACACGCCGGCGTTCGTACCTTCCTCATTCTGTATAAGTACTGTCTAAAGTATCCGTGCCCAGACAAGAACTGGGAGAGGTAAAAGTTCACCTCCCCAAATTGCCTGCCAAGCCACGGAGCTAGTCTCGGTATTAGTTTATGAGTCCAGCGTGCCTGTTCCTGTTGTCGCTGTCGCTGTCGCAACCTCTCTCCCGACCATTCGTCCTGCCACGCTGTCAGTGTCCGTTCCCGTTCTTCCGTCGTGGCGCGAGCCCTCCTAATCTCCTCACTCCGCTCGTATATCCGCTTTCGTTCTTGCGCAAGCAGATATACGGGTATAACCCCGGCAATAACGAATACCGCTGTCCTTGATACTGTCTTGTACGCGCTTGCTATTCGAAGAGCTCCCCTGCGCTGCACTGCCGCTATGCCC
Source organism: Gastracanthus pulcherrimus (assembly GCA_949152435.1). Classification (NCBI taxonomy): domain Eukaryota; kingdom Metazoa; phylum Arthropoda; class Insecta; order Hymenoptera; family Pteromalidae; genus Gastracanthus; species Gastracanthus pulcherrimus. The sequence goes on along the minus strand of OX424574.1, from coordinate 141,981,214 downwards.
CTCCTGTACTTTTCTTTATTCATGGCGTCGGCCCAGACCTCCGCTCCATAGAGCAGAATGGAGTTCGTGGTTGCCATGAGCAGTCTACGCGTTGCAGGTTTTGACCCGCGCACGTTAGCCATGAGCCTACTTAATTCTGCTACTCGTTTCGCGGCCCTATTCGCTGTGACTCGGAGGTGAAGAGCGAAAGTCAGCTTAGTGTCCAGGGTCACCCCCAGGTACTTCGCGGCCGGACGCGTCCTCACCACCACGTCACCTATCGTTATATCTAGGCTTGTCTCTATTCGCTTCCTCGTCAATAATACTACTTCTGTCTTGGCTAAAGCTAGCTGCAATCCGTGTTCACGCATCCATCGAAGTATGCGACGCATGGCTATACTCAGCTGAAACTGGGCAGAGTCTACGTCGCGCGCAACTATTACCACCGCGACATCGTCCGCGCATCCTATCAGCGACACCCCGATCGGCATCTGGAGTCTCAGCATTTCGTCATATAATACTAACCAGAAATCGGATCCCAGGATCGACCCCTGCACCACTCCGACTGTGACAGGTCTGACCCTGAGTCCTTCGTCCGTTTCGTATAGGAGGTTTCTGTCTTTCAGATAGTCTTCAATCTATCGCAAGGCATAGTCGGGCACCCTAAAAGCTCGGAGAGCCGCAAGGATGTCCACCCATCTCGCGGAATTGAAGGCGTTTTCGACGTCAAGGGTTGCCAACACGACTATCGGCCTAGCCGCGTAGCAGGCATCATCTGTCTTTGCCACCGCCGCTGTTACTTCGCGCACCGCACCTATCACTGATCTACCCTTTCTGAAACCGTGTTGGTTATCAGAAAGATCGCCTGCCTCCCTAATAGCTCCCTGGATCCTCGGCCTCAGAAGCAGCTCAGCCGTTTTTCCCAACGTATCCAACAGACTAAGAGGTCTATAGGCGGATGGAGAGTTTGGGTCCCCCTTATTTTTGTCGATGAGAACCAGCCGCGCTCTCTTCCAGCGGTGGCTAAATACTCCCTCGACAAAGCAAACGTTGTACATGTTAAGCAAAAGTTCCGGCCTACGCAGCGCGATTAACTTTATTACTTCTACTGGGATTCCGTCTGGTCCTGGTGCCTTCCCACTCTTCAAGGAGTGAAGGTTCAGCATTCAGTACCACCTCTGCCGGTCTCCCTTGGTCCACACGTGTGACGTTCCATCGGGGGAAGTGCTCGCTGCGTCTCCCCGTGTTTGGCCGTTCATCCGCGCCCGCGACCTCGAATGGTCCCGACTCTTGCCCACGCGAAGTCCTCTCCGGCCCCCCTGTCTGAGGTCACTAGGTCTCCGCGCACCCAAATTGCGGCTGTACTCATGTCGCTCGGCACCCACGACAGGGTTTCTTCGTGTTTGTATAATTCCGACAGAAGCATGACGTCCACAGCCCACTCCACGATAAACTGCGGGAGGAGGTCGTGGGCGAGGCTGCTTCTGTGCATATTCCCTTGGAGGACTCGAATCATCTCGCCGGATACTTACATGCCTGAAGGGCCGCTCTTAATACAGTGCAGTTGCCCGTGCCCGGAAAATGGTTTCGATCTTCTGGAATCCCCTTTTCCTTGCACAAGAAACACCCGCTGTTCGCGTCTAGTCTTGCTGAGCATTCTGCTGCCTCGTGGCCTTATTTGCCACATTTCCAGCAGTTCTTGCTTCTATCTATGCCTTTGCAATCTCTTTTCAGGTGGCCGTACCCGAGGCATTTGTAGCATCGAGTTACTGTCACCCTAGGTCGGACTAGGCAATTGTTTATCTACCCGATCCTAATCTTGCCTTTATTGAGTAACGCAGCGGCCGTTGTTTTGTCTACCTCGGCCAATGCCATTTTCTGTCCTCTTTCATTTGGTTCGAAGACAGTGATCTTTGGATCGATCGCGCAGGCTGTTTCCCGTTTGATAACAGTACTGATTTCTGTGACAGTCGCCGTGCAGTCTAAGTCAAGGATCTCTATCGTTGGTCTATGGGTAAGATCTTTAACGTGCCACGCGTCTTGGACAGCCTCCTTGATGGCCTCGCGGAACGGTTGGGTGTCAACCGCCCCTCGCTCCAAAACAAGAAGGATGCCGCCCTTCCCAGTCTTTCGGATCGTTCGTATCTTCGTATTTATCGCGTCTGGGTCCACCTTACTCTTAATGGTGGTTAGCACGTCCGCGTACGTTTTGTTACCCGTTGGCTGTATCAGGACAGCGTCATGTCTCGTCTTGAGCGCAGCGCGGCCCCCCGCAGGTCCGGCTGGCCAACCGGGTCTCCGGGAAGCCTCGTCTCCGCTCGGTCGCGCGCCTAGTACAGCCTGCGCCCCCCTATTATTGTCTGCACTGCTACCGCTGTTTATGCCATACCTTGGGGAGTTTTCACCGTCGTTTTATACCCTGTTCGTTGCGCGGCGGCTCCTAACTTGTTGCCACGCATTATCGTCCGACTTTTGCTTTTTAGACGGGGTCCCCTCATCTTGGGAACCCACCCTGTTTCTTTTATTTTTGGGCCGCGATGTCGTTCGTTCCAGGATTATCTTCTTGCCCCCCTGTGAACTATCAGCCCTCTGGTCTTTGTTCTTTGCACTTTTTGCCGCTTTTTTCACTTCATCATCCCACTCACTGAATAGTAGGGTCATACTGTGCAAGAGTGGTATTCCCTTCTTTAGTGCACCTCCCGCACTCTTTTGCTGGTTGCTCATATACTCTAGCAGGGCCTCCAGCTTAATTTTCATTCCCTCCAGGGCCTCATCCCGATCATTTGGAATATTGTCCTGAAGTTCTTCGGTCATCTTTTCACCTCGCTTATTTAGGTTGTCTTCTTTTTCGGAGATTAGGAAGAGTCTTCTTTTCGTCTCCTCCCATTCTCTTTTTCTCATTTCTTTCGACATGGTTGCTTCTCGCGACGACATCTCATCACAAGATACAACCCTGTCCCGCCGCCTTGCCTCTGGTGCTGTTGTGCAAGACTCTAGCTCGTTATTAGTTTTTGTTGTTACTGTATTCATATTATAATCATTGTAAGGGTTACTCACGGTTTGCCCATTATGGGAGTCAACCCCTTCATAGGCTCCGGTCAGCAAAGGCAAGAGCGGTCCTTCCACATTAAACATGTGGTTTCTGACGGAACCACAGAGGTTAGGTACTGACTTCTCGCCTCGCCCCAGTCAAGAGGTTTACTACTCCTCCCTTGGTTAGTCTAACAGGAATATTCTCCAGCCGCCGGCCGCAGCCCATTCATACACTGTGTCATTTTGTGTAAGTGTATGTCTATGTGAAAAGTAGAAGTGTTTGTGTGTAATGTATGTGTGGTAATTTGAGGAATGGTGAGTGTTAGAGTGTAGTGTATGTTTGCCGCGCAAGATGGCGGTTGTTGTCCATCCGCGATGGCGCCATGCTGTCCATCCCTCCCCCGGGCGTTTTTCCTTGACCATTCATGTCTTTTTTCTGGGCGATACCCGTTTATTGTCCTTGTCCTTGTCCTTGTCCTTATCCCTGTCCCTGTCCTTGTCCTTGTCCTTATCCTTATCCTTATCCTTATCCTTGTCCTTGTCCTTGTCCTTGTCCTCGTCCTCGTCCTCGTCCTCGTCCTCGTCCTCGTCCTCGTCCTCGTCCTCGTCCTCGTCCTCGTCCTCGTCCTCGTCCTCGTCCTCGTCCTCGTCCTCGCCCTCGCCCTCGCCCTCGCCCTCGCCCTCGCCCTCGCCCTCGTCCTCGTCCTCGTCCTCGTCCTCGTCCTCGTCCTCGTCCTCGTCCTCGTCCTCGTCCTCGTCCTCGTCCTCGTCCTCGTCCTCGTCCTCGTCCTCGTCCTCGCCCTCGCCCTCGCCCTCGCCCTCGCCCTCGCCCTCGCCCTCGCCCTCGTCCTCGCCCTCGCCCTCGTCCTCGTCCTCGTCCTCGTCCTCGTCCTCGTCCTCGTCCTCGTCCTCGTCCTCGTCCTCGTCCTCGTCCTTGTCCTTGTCCTTGTCCTTGTCCTTATCCTTATCCTTATCCTTATCATTATCCTTATCATTATCATTATCATTATCCTTACCATTATCATTATCATTATCATTATCTTTATCTTTATCATTATCATTATCATTATCATTATCATTATCATTATCATTATCATTATCATTATTATTATTATTATTATTATAAAGACTCAGTAGTAATGGTAAGCAGCAACGGTTCCTGCAGGGCAACAGCTATCACATAGTCCTTATGTCGGCGGTTAATGTGCTTGCATTATCACCATTGGGATTTGCAGTGTCATGTCTGAAGCAAAGCAGTAACGACAATTTCTTCTGTCTAACATAAGCATGCGCAATGGATAAGTTTTGAAATTAATGATATCTAACAACAATTGTACTTAAAAATGAGGTTGCAATGGATTTATACATAAAAGTGAAGGAATAAGTGATATACTAATGAAGTAAAATATGACAGCTATTAACTCTATTTGAACTAACTTTAGTATTTTAGTCTTCGAGATTTAGTCACCCAAAAATTTTCACAGAATAGCATTTAAACTAGAAAAAAAAAGCTTTAATTTGAGATATACCGCGTTTAAAGAGATTAACAATATCAAAAGTTATGATTGATCAAATATAGTGAATAAACGTGAAATCATGAAATTTAGCGATTTTTTCGTGTTTATTTACTACCTTCAATCGTTTACAATTTTTGATATTGTTAATCTTTTTAAACGAGATACATCTCAAATTAAAGAGTTTTTTCTTTACTTTATATTCTATGAAACGATATTCGTGAAAAAATTGTTTACATGCTCAAAAGCTAAGTAATTGTTATATGAATGATGACCATTTTTAGTCCATAATTCTCATGTTAAATTCCCATAAGAGAAAATGATATACGTATAAAAAAATGACATGGTCTGAAAGAGAAAAAAATAGTTGCAGAGGTGTGCCTCAACTTTTTTTTTTATTATTTTTTTAACCGTTTAGTGCAGATGTATTGTGGATTTCCTCATATATCTACTGAGAATCGACATAGAGCTACCTTCAAGATGATATAAGACGAATCATTTGAATGTCACGAAAAATCCAAAATTTTGTGTCTCGTCTTGGTTTTGTATTGGTCTTGCTTAAGACCAAATACTTTGGTCTTATCTTAGTCTTGTCTTGGTCTTATCTTGATCTTGTCTTGGTCTTGTTAGAAAAATATTTAATTTAAAATAGTCTAGTTTGATTTTATAATCAAGGACATAAGTATTTAAACATACAAAACCTTTTACGCAAGTGGTATCTGTGAATCATGAAGCTATCCTTAACATCTAGGTGCTTTACTTTATGCGTATGTTACTAGTCTGTACTTTTATAAAAATATTCATTAATATACGTTATTATACGTATATTATACGTTTTAACTATGACCGATTTTAAGTATGACGAATTTTAAAATATGTCAACATTTCGATTCAATAGTAGTTTTATAAAAAGTCACTATAAATTGTAACGTATCCTATTAATAATATATTATTATTTATTCAAACGACTAATTGAACTAAATAATTACTTATATGATCAGCGACGTCATTAAGAAAGAAACTACTAATTATTCTTAATACATATCTGAATGCTTTTAATTCTATTTCACTATCCTTGCTCTCATAAATATTATTTTGTCGACCTTATATTTTAAACGTAAATATTCATTGTTCAAATGTGAGATTCGTAGTGTGCACCAAATTTTCTTGTATAAATTTGTATTTATCATACTTTTGTAAAATTCTTAATAAGTAAATAAAAATCAATCAGACTCAAGACTTCTTGTCAAGACATGGGTATGGTCTTGATAACTTTTGAGTGAGGTATTATCTTGGTCTCATCTTGAAAACTCAAGATGAGACCGAGACGAGACCAAGAAAGTGTGGTAATTAGCGGCATCCCTAAATCGAAAAATGAAACTAAAGTTCGTTTAACAATGATTTGTCTATACTATAATCAAGACAATTTATCTTCTCAAAAACTAGCACTTTTCAAGGATCACTTTACTCCTCTTTTCCCTACTAGTCGTGTAACCTACTAACCTTTGTACACGTCGTAGTCATTTAAGCGGAAGCTCGTTAAACACGATTCAGCTGCAACGTATTATTTTCGTCGATTACTAGGTTTCAACTAGTATTATCGTCATCATAAGAAGCTTACAAGTATAAAATATTGCGAATATTTCTGAACCGACAGTTTTTTATTCCAAGAAACTAATACTTCAACTGATTCATTCAGATTCTCTTTGTACACTATTTCTACATAAAAATGTACTGTTATAACATATAAATATAGTAGCAACATATTTGCAATAACTCGGAAATAATATTATTTGATAAGTGATTATATTGCACTGCATTTGATATATCGTCAATATTGTACACTCCATGTGTTACTTTTACATTGAAAACTGAATCTACGTATCAAAGAAATTACATGTTATTTATATATGGGGCGTTCAGAACCACAACTAAATAAGTAAATTTTTGAAATTTTTAAAACTCTTACAAACTTTTTAATGCCTTGTCTTCACTGGTAGTTTAATATCGTCTCGCTTTAACGTTCAATATTAAATAACATTTATGTTGTTTAGAAAAGCAAAACTATTTTAGTATGAATAAATAGAAAAAACAATTCTATACACAATGGAACTCTTTAAAATTTTCTGGCAATTATCACTGTAATGTTATTTAATATTAAAAGTTAAAGCGAGCCTCTATTAAAGTGCCATGAAGACGAGGCATAACACTTGTGACATAAAAAATTTAAATTATGCGAATTTTAGTATTACAATTAATACTTATTAAAAGTATATTAAAATATACTTTTTATTAATTGCATAGTTTAAAACGGATAAAGAATTAAGCGATTTACAAACATTTTGCACATTTTTATGAACGATTACTAAATTTCTAAAATGGACTTACAGTCAAACCCCGGGCACTGTTAACAGTCTGGACAGACGCTCACTGTGAATGCATGGCGTCTGCTCTCCAGCCAATCAGATTGAAGCACCAAGGCCACTTTGCCGTGCCGGCCACTCACACAGAAACGCTACGACGTCAGTTAATGGAGCGCGGGGGCCAACATTAACAGTGCGCGGGGTTTCACAGTGCGAATTCACCGTGCGCGGGGTTTGACTGTATTCCGTTTGGACCTGATTGATTCATATAATACTCGTTAAAAGTGAAAAAAATGGTTAATTTTCCAGTACACTATTGTATATTTAAACAAATTCTTTAATAAACTATAATAATCAATAATAAAATTTTTGTTTTCTTTAAGAAAATACTTTGCAACGAAGAGAATGTGACAAAAAATTGTATCCACGATAACTCTCGTATACATTTGTACTTTTCCCTCAAAATTTTCAGGTATATCAGGCAGAACTTAACTTATAACTTATTAAACTTTAGAGTCAAATGGATAACATTAAGATGATATTTTTAAAAATCAACAAATAAATATTTAATGTAAAATTGTAAGAAAAAATTATTTTACTGTTTTCGACAGATGTAAGAAAATTATGCGTGTATGTATATTTAATAATTTCAATGTATACTTTTTTCAAGTACACGTAATCCAATCAATTTAAAAAAAATATTATAAAAAATTTTCAAAAAATTATAAAAATATTTCAAAACCTTTAATGCAAAATTGCAAGAAAAATTGTTTTACATTTTTCGACAGATGTATGCAAATTATGCATGTATTATGTATATTTAAAAATTGTAATTTATACATTCTTCCAGTAGACGTAATCCAATCAATTTTTAAAAAAATATTAATAAAAATAAAACAATTTTAACGAAAAAGTGCTTTGCTTAATTTGTAATACGTGTTAAAAGGAGTCGAATAACCATAGAAAGAAAAATTTCGTTCATCATGTAACCTAGAATCGTGTGAGGAACAAAGATTCTTTAATATATGGTATTGGAAATAGTGATTTACTGTGACGCATATGATCAAGATTTTAAGGTTTTACGACGATAAATTTTAAGATATTACTAAGTATTTAAAGCATAACATTTTTAGAATAATTGCTTTTAAATATCGAAAGCTTTCTGCACATATAAAAAAGTATTTTTTATTGATAATCCTTTTTTAATGATAGTCCTTTATTGCACCGTGCTTTATCGCCCTCGCTGCGCTCAAGCGCGTACCTCACGGTGCAGTGAAGGACTGCTTATATCACGGATAGGCGTGACATGGCGGACTTAGGGCAGGCAGACACTATACAATAGTATACAATACTTGTGACCTAAGTTGGCAATTTATTACACGGCGCGACATGTACTATTCTTTTAGTTTAATCTAGGCCTGCCCCCTTAAATATATACTGACTCAAATGACCCTATTCCGAGATACGATTTCAAAATTATTTAAAAAACGTGTGAATATTATTAGACAAATAAAAATTATTGAATTGAAAAGTTTAAATGTTTAATTTTTCTTCTACGATACTAACATTCTTCAATACTCAAATGAAAAAACTATAAAAATCATTCTTAAATGAAAAGTAGATGGAGCCTACCGTTGTGAATATTTTATCAGAAATGCTGTTATTGGGTACGTTTTAGTATTAATTAAGTCACAACTTACATACTTTAAGAATATAGTAACTTTTTGAACATTTAATAAACTTTGAATTTCTTGTAATTCAAAGAGCCACGCTCCACTAAACTATTTCATCGAAAATAATATAACTTCTCGATCGAGTGCTTAGGAACATTTTATTTCCTACTCAGTGAAGATTAGCCTTGCAATGCGGAAAAGACCTGCCGCACTAGCGCTCGCCTCGATCTACTAATTAGCTGCATCAAGAATCGATTTCAATGAAAGCGAATTTACGCGTGAATAACTGCTCGCCCTCATATTCACTCATTCGCTATTTTATGGAAAAATGGCCTTTGCGTCCATAAAATGAATAAGTCACGAGTACCTAGTATACTACACTTAGATCTGTGTTTCGCGCTAACTCGTACCGAAGCGCACGACTGTTACTACTTCGCAGTCGGCGCGTAAGACGAAGTACGAACTCGAGACGGAGAGAAACTGTGAGCAGACACGATGGGACTACAATATGCGAAAAAATCAAGTTAGAGTAACGCGTTCTTGCAGCTTTCGAGTACAGCAGCAAGTAATATATATTTGTTCTGCGTAAGATGGCGAGGCTGCGCGGGAACATCCGCGCACGGAATATATCAGACCGCGATGATCGCGGCCGCGTTTCTTGTCGGGCCGATGAGTTTCCGGGGAAAGGGTCGACTTCGTCGAACGGCGCCCGCCACAACGCAACGCCCACTTTGTAACGAAGGATTCTTCGCATTTTTTTTATAGAGTTAAAAAAGCAGGAGAGGAAGGATGGGTGCTGTATATCCGTCGATTTTTGTTGGGAAATGTGCGGAGAGATGGAAGGATGAGGGTGGCTATACTTTAATCAATTTAATTATTGAGCCGAGGCACGCAATAAGCCAGCTTTGGTGGATTGAAGAATTTTTTGGAAAAGTTTGAGAGGGGAGGATCGAGTATTCGATGTGAATTTTTAGTCTTGAGCAGGTTTACTTTTTTAGCTTCTTTCTTTCGTTCATTACTTTAGGTATTTTTCGTTTATTCGAAAATTATTTTTATAAGAAACCTGATAAATTTTATTATTATTGTAGGTAATAAAACTTATGATCTATATCACTACAATGACTGCTAGAATAGGTTAACATATAATTCTCTTCGTTGCGATACTTTTACAATATTGATTTTATAATAGATATAATTCTCAAAATACTTATTAATCTTATTAGACAACAATATAGAGCTAAAAATTGTAAGAATGAATAGAAATACATAGAAATTCATTAAAATTCTACAATATTTATTATATTTTGTAATTCATTCATTATGTAACATAAATGTCGATATCAAATTTGAAATACTAATAAGGTAGGTCATACAAATAGCACCGCATTTGGTAGGTGCCGCGCGCAGGCAAACATCAATTTTTATTATTTTTCATATTTGTGAGTATATGAAAAATATGCAGATAAATAAAATTTCGTTTGATATGATTCTATACATAATTTATAACATAATAAGCATAAAACAAATTAAGGAACTTTCTATACTACTCAACTTAGTGAAATCGTAATTTTATCGTAGATTTTTTATTTTAACATTAAATAACTTACACAAACCTTCGTTTAATTGAAATATAAATCTACTTTTTTGTAAAATAATTTTAAACATAAAACTATAAAAATCATCCAAGAATATATAATGAAGTAGAAACTTACCATGAACAATAGAGGAAAGGGTTTTTCTAAATTTTTATTTACGCTTACTTGATCATTGGCTACCCTATAATTTTGTATTTGCTATCCTAAAGTTTTAACGTTTATAAAATTGATCATAATATATTCTTACTTCATATGATATCATCTAATTTGAATTGGTGAAAGAGTCTCCTTAATTAAACATGAAAAAACTGTACAGTGCATCTCTGTAATGATATGAGGTAAACGTCGTGTCCGATCGAGGAACGCATACCTAATGCGTCCTTGCGCTTATCTCTTCCCGTATCCCGACGCTGGCTCCAAAAGCTGAAGAAAAAGGAGACGAATCCAATCCTAGAACGAAGAACAAGTCCAAAAGTATAATGAAGAGTAAGGCAGTAGCGGTACGAAATGAAGTTGTTTCCTAAGTGCTAGGCGATGCTGGAAAAGCGACCGACGCTCGTCTCGCGGCCGGAGCTCGCGGCCACATACACGAGCGCATACAGACAGCGAAAACGCGAGGAAGAGAGAGAGAGAGAGAGAGAGAGAGAGATAGAGGGATGCGCGCAGCATCCCTTCGTTTACTAATTCCCGCTGCGTAGCCAGATAAAGCTAGAGCGCTCTCACTGGCTGGCTGGTTGGCGGTCGTGTAACGAGCGACGCTCCCGAGACTTAAAAAGGAAACGAGGATGGGATAAAACAGCGCTGATGGTGTCTCTCTCTCTCTCTCTCATAGGAAGAGGAGATGACAAGTCTTCGTCGTCGTCGTAAGAGTAAGGGAGATAGGAGAGAGAGAGAGAGAGAGAGAGAGAGAGAGAGAGAGAGAGAGAGAGAGTGCGAAAGAAGAAGAGGAAGAAGAAAACGCGCGCGCGGAGCGAAAAGGAGGTCCATCTCTCTAGCGTTAACCCCCTCTGCCTACCAATTGCGCTAGACCCATCAGCCAGCCATAGCCAGGCGTATACCAGCGCCACCCCCTCATCCTTCGTTCTTACAGCCCCCACTCGCCAGCGCGGCGCACAGTCTGAAAAAGAGTATTTAAAGTGACGTCACGGAGGACGAGAGAAGAAGAGCGAGTGTAGAGCTGCTGCGCGTATATACTCTCGCTCCGCGCGGCCTGAAGGAAAGAAGGAAAGAACGAGAGACAGAGAAGCTCGCTAGCTGTGTCCGTGCGAGGAAAAGAGGGAAAGAGAGACCGAGAGAGGCCGAGAGAGATAGAGAGAGTAAGTAGAAAAGGAGATGCTTTAAGACGCTCAATATAAATACTCGAGAGAGGGATGAGGAGCGCGAGCGCGCGCGCGCGCGAGTAGATGCTGCCAGCGCGTGCGGGGGGAGACAGAGAAAAAGGGTTACTGCTGCTGCTGCTGCTTCTACTTCTTCCCTTCGCGCCGCGCTGCCGGTTCCAGCTCTCCTACTCGTGGAAAGGGGAGAAAGAGAAATAGAAGAAGACAAAGAGGAGGAGGAGGAGGAGGAGAAAATCGAAGGAAGAAGAAGGAAGAGAGAGAGAGAGAGAGAGAGAGAGAGAGAACGAAGTAGCATCGGAGACGAGGGGGTAGAGAGGAAAGGGTGAGGGGGCGAGAGCTGCCTGGAAAACTCACCCCTTTTCTTGCTTACCCTCGCTCGCTGTTTAATTGCATCTTACTTTCGAATTTTCCGCGTGGTGCTATCGATCGAGACACGCGCGGGAGAGAGGGCGAAAAAGCCGCTGGGTAGGGGTTCGTTTGCGTCTTATCTCTGACGGCACCGGTGAACTCGCTCGTTCTCCCTCCCTCTCTCACTCATTCTACCCTTGTGCTCTTCTCTCTTTTTCTCTTCTATCGCGCTCGCTCGCGCTCTTTCTGCACGGACTTGCTTCTTTCTCTATAGCCCGAGTGTATGCTGTGTGTGCGCCGCGTCCCTACTCGGCGAATGTATATATATACCCGACAAACACGCGCACGCTCTCGCCCCGCGCGTACAGACTATTTAAAACTACGCACGCCGCGCGGGTGCGCTGTGCGGGCTAAAAGTTTCGAGCTCACGTTGAATTTAATGGCTTTCCAACGCTTCGGGGTTATATATCGAATCGAAAATTTTCGAGGCTTTGTAGGATGGAACAATACAAATCGGAATTTTCTACGCTGTAATGGATGTGAAGTATCATTGAAATAATATTTAAATATCACATTTGTGAAGGGTTTCTTATATTTTTTTTTCTATTTAACATAGTAATTAATCGCACTGAAACAATACTATACGGGTCAAAGTAAAAAATCCACAATATTGTGTCTGACGTTAATTTATTACTAATTGTACAAAGATTAGATGTTGATCTGTCCATGAAATCACGAATATATATAAAATGTACTTTTTGTTCCTTCTACATAGACTTCTATATACTTGCTTAACTTTGCATAAGTAAGCGCTAAACACCAAATTATATCTGTTTGTAACGCGTCCGTAACCATATACTTTACTTTGAGCCATTTTACATTAATATTACGAGGAATTTCTAACAAGTCTATGCACTTAAGGACACCAACAATTAGGTGTTCTTAAGGGGGTCCAAAAGTCAATTAAGAATTTAAATTTTCCGCCTTTATTTTTGCCGACCGAGTAGTGAATAATTGTTTATAATTATTAAAATACTTATATTTAGACAGAACCCAAACTCACTAGCCCTTCAATGACCAACAATGAGCCTATGTGCAAAATTATATAAAATTTTCATTCCAATAATTTTTTAGGGTGCCGTTGTTTTTAACGTCTCAAACTTCATATATAGGTCCATAATTGCTCAATGGAGGGATAGCGAGTTTGGATCTTAACTAAATAAACGTAATTTTGTTTTTAAAGTAAATAATGTATAGATCAGTCAGTAATTCAGAGAAATGACTTTCGGATCCCCTTAAAAAACTATAAATTATTTGGTTATATGTTTTTAGATGAAAAAAAAATATATATATATATATCTCTTATCAAAATATAACAGAATGTTTGTTTATCTTAAGGTCGTTAGGTTTTAATAAAGAGGGCTTTCACTATATACAGAGCATAAAACAAAAACATTATACGGGAGTTTATGAAGGTTCTCTAATATAAATAGTAAAATGTACATAAGCAGAGTTCATAACTAATGGTGGTGCAGGTAATGTGGCCACCTTAAGGAACTTTCGATTCCTAGCAGATATATATCGGGTTTTGGGCCTTCGGAAACTATTGAGACATATTATTTGAACCCTTAACTCTAATACTTCATGAGTTTTTTTGAAGTTCTAAGAAGTTCTAAGTAGTTAAAAACTTTAACAACAGTGTTGGTAAAGTGACCATCTTCAGTTCTTATGGTAAAGTCGTATAGTAAGTGCTTTAAAAAATCAAGACTAGCCTAGCAGAGACTTCCTTTATGTGTTATTTAACTACATGGTGCCGTAGAGTACTTCTTGGTATCAATATTTTGGGATTAGTAGGCCTAGGAATTTTGAAGCAGCAACCGCTGTTTTAATCGGCGTCGATTGCCTTTTGCGTTGCAATACATTCATATGGCCACTTTTCCAACCGATAAACGTAAAAAAATTGCAATTTTCGTATTGAAAATAAACTCTACAGCAAAAAATGGCACATGCATCTTAAAGTACGTAAATAAAGCTACAATATTATGTACCGTGACATTATCTTATAGTTAGAGGGCGCTAGCAGCGGGGTCACAGTGCCACTCAAAACCTATTGTCACAATACATATACTGTAGGAGTTACGGCGCCCCAGAATATCGCATTCAGCGAGATCTCGTGTAGGTGGTCACATTGTCTACATGTCCATATTACCTGCATGTCCACATTGCCTGATCCTACCTTACATGCGAAAATTGTTCCAACAAAATCGTGATATCACAAGTGTAAATATAGTCAATTAAAATACAATTCAGTTAACCCCAAAAGTTTGTATTATTTCTTAACCAATTTTAATGTCCAGGCTTATTATTTTCTTTAAACATTTACCTACAAAGTTAATGGAAGAAAATTATAGAATAATTGTATATTACATTTTACGTATGAACAATAGCTATTTAGAACACAATAAAAATCCGAATCTGATACGATTGACTCTTAAAACCTTGCGGTACGTTAAGGACTATGCAGGTTTCCACTACGGACATTCTATAAGTGATCTAACACGTTTAAATTAAATTATTTTTATTCTATTACATTTAGATATAATAAGTTGAAATTTACCTAAAAAATAAGTAACATAAAATGTAGGGCTTGTATTTTATCTTAGATTCTCTTAGCAATGAATTATGGATTTTAAAGTGGTTTGGAGTCCTTAAATCTTTAAGTATACAATATATTGTAGTTTCCAGTTAAACAGAAATTCTCATTGAAAATTATTAAATTACTCAATCGAAAATATTTCCTGGTTTTTGAATATCTTTCTGTAACACTTCAATAGTTCGTATTTATTTACAAGTTCAAAATAATTGGAAATATGTAAAAGAAATAATCTACGAAAAGAAGCTTTAATTCAAAATTAATTACAAATTACATATAATAAACCAATTATTGAGTACTATAAAAATACTCAAATAAGTTATGGGATACTCAAAAATGCAATTGTAAGTTTTTTAAGAAGTAAAATTCACTTCCAGGAAGACTTTCTTGAATAAAAATGTTTTCACTACCCTTAAAGACTATGAAGGAGTCGCGATAATAACTTTTAAGAAGTATTATGTGAGATAATTACGTTACGGTTAATTAATTAATTATCAAATTTTATCTAAACAATTTATTCTTCAAAGTAAGATATATTACATTTTTAAATTTTATGCAAAATTAATATCAATTCATACAAACTTTTTGCCAAATTACAACCTGCGAAAATACAAGTAGGCATCTCTGCACTGAATTAAAAAAAAGGAAAATGACAGACGCCTCTTTTTGAAAAATTAACGAAAGAACGTAAAAACTTTTACTGTGTATAAGGAGGCGAAAAGAGGAAGACGAAGATGCAGATAGGTAGAGGAAAAGCCACGAGCAATAGCGAAAGAGTAGGAAAGACGCGAGATGCGAGTGTGCGCGCGCCCTCGAGGTAAGGAGGGAATCAGTGGGGCCAAGGGAGATGGAAAATGAGCAGGGAGAAAGAGAGCGAGCGAGCGAGAAAGAGAGAGAGAGAGAGAGAGAGAGAGAGAGAGAGAGAGAGAGAGAGGGAGAGAGAGAGAGATGAAGAAGGAAGCCAGGGCCGACTTAACCAATTTCAAGAGGCACGTACGACGCGAATCCCATGAGCGAGTATATAGGACTAGAGAGCGAGCGCGAATACATGGGAGTGGAAAGGAGGATGGCACGGGGATGTGTTTGTTTTTCCGCGCTTTGCTACGCTCGGGCGCGCCGAGACTCTTTATACGGTCGAGGGATATTAAGGAGGGAAAACGCGAAATCGAGCTGATCTTATTCCGAGTCCTGCGTACATTCTCGTTCGCGCGCGCGTGTGCAAATAAAGTTCTCCCTCTTTCTTAACGCAAATCACGGAATTTATTTTTCCAACAAATTGGAGAACGATTAATGATCAATTTCAAGTGACATATAATAATTATCCCACTGAATTTATATATTAGGCTGCTATATATACCATATTTTTTTAAATATACTTTTTATTACTTAATTTTATTTATAACAGTTATAGGATATTATACATTGTCATTAATGATTATGTAAAATGGTTTTTGAATTTTAATTTTAACCTGCGAGTTAGCGCACTTTTCAGTCCTACAAGGATAAGCGCGTTGGCGAATCTGAGGCGCTAAATTCAGGTAAACGGTGTTAGCAAGGGATATCAACAGAACTAAGATATTTAAAATGTTTAGAGTTACGTGCTTTTTGACTTTGTTAAGGTTTTTTATTAATTTGCTAAGAAAATAATTGTCTTCTCGAAAGTCTTATTTAGCTCTATTTGAAGCTAAATAGCATTTCTGAAGAATACACAAAAGTCACAATATATACAAAAAATACTTGTGGTGAGAAAAAGTCATTTGAAAAAAGTAGAGTGTCTCAAAGGCGCCACGCACGTTATCGCAGAGTATAGCTGCAAAAGGAAATTTTTTTAACTATATACTAACGATTCTTGAAGATAAATACAATTAAATTAAATTATTTAGAATAAATTTTTCAGAACGTTGCAAAATAACATTACAATAAAAATAAGGTATATTTTTATAATAATATGTAAATATTAATGCAATTATCGAGAATATGGCGAAGTATTTATAGTAATTCACTTAGAAAACTGAATAATATGAAATATGAATATAGAGTTTATATCGCACTCTCTTCGTATGGTTACTGGAATTCAGAAGTGCGTGACAGTATTAATATTGAATATTCATTCAGTTTCAAGGTATTGCTCAATATTGCATGCATTTAAAATTCGTAAATACTTTTACTTAGTTAAGAAGAAAATGTTGAATGACTAAATTCATTTAAAATACAATGGAACTATAATTAACTTGATTATAATTAAAAATTTGTTGTAACATATTTGATATTAAAAGCATATATATTCTTATAATTAATATTAACTATACATGTATATTTCCAACAAAAATTACTATAAGTGTATATACACTCAACGTGAAAAACATCTGATTCGAACGATTTAAAGTTTTTTTAAATACTGAAATTTCATTGGATTTCATAGAATCGAATTCACATGTCAGCTAACCTCATTGGAGTATTACAAGCAAATTCAAATCGTTTGAATCAGATGTTTTCCACGTCAAGTGGACATATATTTTTATTCAAAATAATAGTAATTAGGCTTTTACATTTTTTAGATAATAACAGTTGTAACATTAGCGTTCTTGTCAGTTAATCGTTTTTCTGTATCAATAAACTCTTTAAGAATCTAGTTCTCTTATCTGTTAAAAATAAATCGGAAAAGCGACAATAGTATATATATCTAATACTGCAACTTCACAAATTAGGGAGCGTACAACAATGGAGCACTTTTTATGCACGCTCGTTGTTTGGTTCGTTATTGTCATTTCGACCCTGCTATTGTTTTAACGGCTCGATAAACCAACTTTTTCGGATCCGCGAGTCTCTGCGAGTGAGCCTTTTTTCGTATGCTCGAGCCCACCCTTGATAATGTACACGTGCGAGTGGGCAGATACAAAGCGGGGTGCATCTAGCGTATTTTTACAATGCTCCTTAGACTTTAAGATTTTCAACGTTGAATATTTTTTAAGTAGTTCGTACAATATAACGATTCGCTAGTTGTAGATGTCCTGCTTACTCTTAAAAGAAAACGTCTTTGCTTAATTTTTGTCCGCATTTTTCTTTTCAAACGGCCGAATGTTTATTCGAACATTCATAGCGTGGCCTTTGTTTTGAAAAGTTTTGTTACTTACTTACTGGAATGAAAGGCAAAGAAAATCATTATTCATGAAAAATGCAGTAACTGTAAATTTGAAAATATTCTATTTATCAGATTTAAATTAAAATGTGTAAATTACAGTAACAAAGAGTTATTATAATCTGAGATATTAAAATGAAAATTAATTATTTTAATAGAATAAAGACTATAATGAGTAATATGCAAATTCCACTCATCCCCACAACACACATGTATATACACACATACGCATGAACATTATGAGATTACGCAACGCAGCGTGGCAGGCATTAATTCCCCGATGACTAAGTCCGTCCTCGTCGCAGCGCGCGATCGTTAGAAATCTCTTTTTTGCGCGCTCGCACTCCCCCGTACATCCCCCTATCACCTCTCACACTTTCTCTCTCTCTCTCTCTCTCTCGCCCGCTCGTCTTATGCCAACAACGGGGGCGACTTTACCGCGTGCGCGTCCTCGCACTGTCTCTATACTAGCCTTACAGCGCTCTCGCCAAAGGTCTGAGCAAAAAAAATTTCCTAACTTCTAATTAGAAGCCATCAGAAATTTCACGGGCGCCCGATGCTGCCGCTGCTCTCGCTTTTCGCCCCTTATATTTTTAATCAATCCGTCACTGCCGCGCTCGCGCGGATGGGGTAAGAGCGCCGGCAAGCAGCTACCAGCCCGATCGCAGCGCAGAAAGAAAGAGGGAGCGTCGAGGCGAGGGGGTGGCGGAGAGGGGAGCGCGAGGTTTCTTCCTTAGTTCCCTTCCTCGGGCTCGTATTTAAAACCTCGAGGCTGATGAACGCTCCTCGTGCCTCGGCGCGGCGTGTATATAGGAATACACATGCATATATACGTATATATGTAAACTTGGTACACGTATACCACCGCGCACAGGCGCACTCGCCCGGCGTCTCCTCAGCCATCTCTCACCCTCCTTCGTTTTCTCTCTCTCTCTCTCTCTCTCTCTCTCTCTCTCTCCTACCCGCCCCCTCTCTCTCTCTCTCTTTCCATTCCTTGCCCGCTTTTGCCTCCTTTTTGCCTCCTCCAAGCCACGACGAACTACCCACCCCCCGGCGACTCTTTCTCTCTCCTTTTCTACGCTTGCTCTCTTTCTCTCCCTCTCGTTCTCGGCGTCTATCTGCCGTTCGCTGTTTCTCTCTCTCTCTCTCTCTCTCTCTCTCTCTCTCTTTCTCTCTCTTCTTGGTCAGAGGCACGTATATACAAGGGCTCTCGCGCCCGCGCGTCTTCCACGACCACTAGCAGAGACTTATACTGCGCGAGTGCCGACACGCACACGCGCGACTCTCTCGTTACGCGAGTGTGTATACGATTACGCGCGCGCAGGCACTGATGTGGGCTGGTATGCGTGTGGGGTTCGGGCTGGAGGGTACGCGCGAATTCTTCTTCGCTAAGGTATGTATGTGTAGATGCGCGCGACGCGGACTTGACGAATGTCTTTAATCACCGATTGTTTCTGCAGAGCGAGGGATGTAGGTGGAGGTCCGTTTTATTGCGAGAGTTTCGAGAGCTTTATGCGCGCAGTAAAAAAATATCTGTTTTATGCACTCGTCTTCGAATGTGGAATTCTATTGTTTTGCGAACACTTGCTAAATTCACTACAGATTACAATTGTCCATTGTATCATTGTCTATACGTTATTAAAGCAACCTCTATCCTGAACTTGTGAATGACGATCAATCAATCATTGATCAGCCGCTGATATAACTGTTTCAAGTTCTGCAAAGTAGTTTTCAAATACCATAATAGTTTGTTTTTTTTTCAATAGTTTTTCTATATATGATTCAATCAAGTTGCTTCCTTTTGTACAATTCATACTTATACAATTTTTAAAAACATATACAGATTTTCAATATTTTAGATTAATTACCAATCACTAATTACTAAAAGTAGTTAATGATTGTTTATAGGTAGCCATATATAATGCATGTTCATTTATTTATTTATTAATTTTTATTTTATTTTTCTTTATAATAACAGTTAAGGAGGTTCGAGCAGGGTTGGTCCGATAAAAAATAACATTTTGGTAAATACCTAGCTGATTAATGTCTAATCTGTAATGTAATCCTGCTATATTTTACTATAGGCAGTTCTACAAATATATTTATAAAGAAAAATAATTTTTTGACTTATTATTAACAAAAAGAAACAATTTTTGTAAATATAGAGAGAAAAATTGAAAAATTTTTACTATATAAAGTAATGTTTTTTAACTGTAAAAATTTCAATTAATTTAGAAAGATTTTCTTAAAGATATGGTAGTATAAATAAAATGTATTTTTATGCGCAAAACAAAAATAAATCATGAAAAAACTTCAAGCAGTGTAAGCATTTTTTCAAAAAGATATCGTAGTTAACAGAAAATTTATATATATACATATAAACCAAATAAAAAATGTTTCAAATACTTTGTTCTCGTTAACGAGCTTCCTAGATGACATAAAATTTTAGCAGTGTCTAAGTTACCATTTTTGTTAACAAGTACAATTTTTTTAGCTCTTTGCCTTCATTTTTATTTTGACGCTCGAACCTCATCAAGTTTAAAATATTTAGTGATAGGGTAATAGACCTTTAAAATCAGTGTACTATAACATTTAAAAATGCAATTGATTGGAAATATGCAGAAATAGTAACTGAATGTCATGTTGTTTAATTAATTAAAACATGGTGTTTTAGAGATTGGATGCTTTATAATTCAATTTGTAACGTTCTCATCTTAATTTTAAAAAATAAAGTATAGATCATAATACAAAACAGTACAAATGAATATAATTAATAATACACCTATAATTAACTCTATTCTTATTTTATTTCATTTTGAATCATATATGAGATACAAAATAATTTGCAACAGTTTTCAGAATTACTGATATATACTTTTATTATAACAAATAAAATGTTATCTAATTATCAGATTGTACCTAAGTCTGTGCTGAATGGCTGACATCTCAAGTGCTTCAATTACGTTTCATAACGCGTCTATATATGTCCACGTCTTTGTCGTTGACATATACGTTACGCTCTTAAAGATCTAGTTTATGCAAGTGATGGAGACTTTAGGACGATATCTAGACGAAGAATTAGCCTTCGCTGAAATGTGCAATTGGATAAAGCAATAATTATATTACTACTTTTAAAACGATATCAAGAAAGGAAGTACATAATATTATATTCACTTTCATTAACTATATTTTATTCATGATTACTAACTCTTCTTTCTGATGTCAATTTTAATTATGTTTATGTTTGATACAAATTTATAATTTATTATTCGCATAATTTGTTATTTCAATAATTTAAAATACCGATACATACTTAGTATAGTTTGAAAATTAAGAATCAGCTTACTTATTAGTACATGTACTAAAAGCAATGTTAAATTCACATAAGGTGGCGAAAGTTGAAGGAATACCCGCACCCTACCAACATTACTATAATAATGATGATAGGGTGCGGGTATTCCGTTAGAAAGCTAAATCCTCACATGGACTTCTTTTAGAGAATCTAAACTTTATATAAGAAAGTTTAATATGGATAATGATAATATAACAAAATGATTAATAATGAAGAACACAAAAAATGCCTATAAACAAAAGATTTGATAAAGCTATAATTAAAGAAATGGATAAGATAATTTTGAAACATTCAAAGATAGGAACAAAAAAGTTACAAATTTTCATTGCACACACTCTATTTAAAGAGTTCTCTTTTCTGGATAAAAATGGAACTCATACATGAAAAAAATCGATTATGTTGTTTTGGTAGAATTATAAAAAATTATTAGGTCGTATTCTGTTTTTACTTACAAACAAGTATTTCAAAAGTTACAGATGTTCTAAGTTTCATTATTTTTTATACAGGTAGATATACTGCAATGTTACATGACGTCATGAACACACAACGAACAGTGTTTGTTTGTAACGTCACGTACATTTCAACCTGTTATACCTACTTAATTTTTGTTTAATTAATTTTTACTATTCTACGAAAACAACCAAATAAATTTTATCATGCAAAATCCTAATTACATATATGATCGTACATCATCAGATATAATCATACGCACTATATATAAAATTTTCATATATCATCATACATTATTTTATCGTATCATATAATATGTACATTGCAATCATCTGATACTACATATTTATGCAGGTATATATATATATATATATATATATATATATATATATATATATATATATATATATATATATATATATATATATATATATATATCTCTCTCTCTATATATATATATATATATATATATATATATATATATATATATATATATATATATATATATATATATATATATATATATATATATATATATATATATATATATGGGCAAATATTCAAATCGTGATTACTGTGACTCAAACACTTTTATTGCTAGTAAACCTTGCTCACCACTTTTAATTTTAAAAAATAAATTTTGAATTACAAAATGAATTACAAAAACCGAGTAACATGTACAGGCCCACAAAAATAATTAATTAAGGTGATGCTAAATTTACGCGTCACCGACAATTACGAGAACCTACTTCATTTAATTTACAATTTTTTATACACATCTCTATGAAATGTTGTTGCTCCAATCGATAACAACAACATTTCAGAGAGATGTTTTCTTAATAATGAAAATTAAACGAAAAATATGCTTCCCTGTGTTTCTCGGTAACAGATGAGTTTAGCATCACTTTAAGGTGGCTCCCTGGTGAGTTTTCTAAAATCTCTGAATTAAATTTTATAAAAATCTGGGGCTTACACGGAATAATTATTATGATTATATGAATTTGCATAGCAATTTTCAATTTTTTTTAGCCATTATATTCAATGTTATTCAGCATAATGTGTTATTTTTTAGTAGAAATGGGCTATATTCAAAATAGCCCTCGTGCAAACTACATTGTCATGCACTTTTAAGAACATTCTACCACATTTTTATAGCTAGAAGTAACTAGATATTCACTTTTAATTTGACTTGATTATTTATTATATAGCTCTGAGAAATATATGTGATTTTGTTTCATAATTGATATATAAATGCCGTTATTTTATTAACAATTGCATTATAAATAAACTTCAAAGTATGAATTAAAATGAGCGAATTTTTGTTGAAAATACCTTAAAGAATACGGTATAGAGGAAACTTGGGTAAAGTGAACACACGGGTAAAGTGAATCATGCTTATTATTTCTTCAATAAATTATTATTTATGCCTAATTTTAATTTTAGTGAAAGATAATTATGTAAGGATGATAATGAAAAAGTTTCACTACATAACAATTAATATTCTACGAAAGAAAAATAACTGTATTTTTCAATCTTAAAAGAAAGTTGATTTGTCGAATTCATTATAACGATTATAGATGTTTATAATCAGTTTTATTGCTAGATATTTTTTATAATTACTTTAAATACGTTTTACTTACTATTATCAAGAATGCAGAGTTTTAAATGATGTTTTTCTGTTTTTAAACAAGCATTTTTATGAATCGACGTCACGGGGTAAAGTGAATCAGGGTAAAGTGGTCCGGAAAAAAATGCTATTGCAGTAATTTATACGCGGCCAGATGGAAAATTTAACAAAATATTTATCAAGGTGAGTGTTAGTATAGTATACCAAGCCTTTGTTGCAACGCACTTTGTATTTATGCCAAAATGGGCCAACATAACCTCCATATTTAACCATTTCGTATTTTATAGTATTTAAAAGGTTTTAAGATGTCATTTAAGTTTTATTATTATCTAAATAATAAAAAACGAAGAAAAGCGGGGGTTGTCGCGCAAAGCGCCGCTCCGCCCCCAAACAAACACACACACATACACACATACACACACACACACACATTGCGCGACAACCCCCGCTTTTCTACATAAATACTACATATATTTTCATAATTATAGTAACCATAAAATACCGGAATTAATGAAATAATAAAAAATCTTATGTTCAACTCAACGCTAAATATAACTTTGAACATTATAATATAATACAATAACTAATACCTATACATCTAACAGTTACGGAATTTATAGATAAACAGTAATTACTTAAGGATATCGAGAATAATAATCTTGTTTTCTTAGGTATTATAATCCAAAAGTTATAAATTAACGTAAAATTGATAAGTGATTAAAAATTAACAATTATTGATAATACTTATAACTAATTATTTGTTGTTAGAATGTTAATATATATAGCATTGGGCAAATATTAAAACAAGTCACCTTTAAAATAACCATAAAATAACGGAAAGTATAAATAACAACGAAAATTTCCAAAAATAGGCCAAAATAACGTAGAATAACGGAGATATAGAGAAAGCCTCGATTATTATGCTTAAAATAACGAAAAATAACGGTAAAAATTTCGAAAAATAGGTCAAAATAACGTACAAAAAGGAAGTTATAGAGAAGATCCATTTCTTAGATGTAAAATAACGTAGAGTAACATAAATTACCATAAAATAACGTTAAGAGCATAAATTACGTGAAAAGTAGTCCAAAAGAATATAGAAAAACGGATATATTTATGCATGTAAAGGACATTTATGTACCTTGACAAGTAATCGAGTACATCCAACTCGGATTGATTCTTTCCCGAGCGTGTTTCAATTTAACCTACAATGTATATCTATATATACGGTATATATAGATATACTTTGCAGTTTAAATTCAAACGCGTACGAGAAGAACCAATATAAAATATTATCAAAATTTGGTATGTTTAAGGAACGTCAATTTTGAGGACTTACTCATATATATTATTAATTTATTTTTTTCCATCTATAAAAATTTTCAATTATTATAAGTTTCCAACCATACAGGAGTGTTGTATACTGAGAGATATAGTGTAGTAAAATTTACTATTTGTTTGTACGTTGAGGACATATCCGTCTGTATCGTACGAATTACTATATTATATAGCAAAATTTACTATTTTATATTGTAAATTCTACTATTTTATATATCAAATTTTGAGAAATCAATACAAATAGTACATTTTGCTATATAATATAGTAATTTTTATGATACTACGAGTATAATCACTACACTGTTTCTCTCATTGTACTGTATCGCAAAACAGCCATGTTTGGTTCCGCTTTATAAACGCAAAAAAAACAGCAATCCTGACATGTGTTACAAAAAATATGCTGTTTGCCAAGAGGGAGAGGCCTCTTTAGCCCTTGTGTGTTTACAGTATTCGTCTTCAATTTGCAATACTCACTCGCCTTCGGCTTATGCTTGCTCGTATCCAAATTGTTCTGTTGTATATATAAAATGACAAGTATTCGATTAATCGAAAACTCCCTACGTTCCGCTTTAGATAATTTATTTTTAAAAATTTTGTCAACGTATTTCAGGTGAATCGGTCGACAGTTGTTCTAAATGTGGTATGACAACACAAAAAATGTTATTTCGATATAAAAGCGTTTAAAGTTTTATCTAATATTATTTATATGTAATTATTTTATATATAATTTACATATCTGATTTTAAATATTTGTATTATATACTTTACTTGTAGCATGCAGCTGTCCTTTCAAATAAAAATGTTACATCCACAAAAATTTTGAGTATTAGAAGGTCATTTTTTATATCAATCAAAGCTCATTTTTTTCGTTTTTTAATGAAAATTTCAAATAAAAAAAAAATTTAAGATTCATCGATTCGTTTTTGTTTTATAACGTTTTTACATGTTTGTGGTAATTATCTTTTCAAAGAATTTTTGATCGCTAAATATTTGGGTATTACGCGGCGATTTTTGACAAATCAAAGCTCATTTGAAAATTTTGATAACAACTATTTTTTATGATGAATGCATCATAAAATTATTGGAGCCCTTAGTAAATGTTTATCATAAAAATACGTTGCAGAAGAAACCATATAAAGCTATATGATAGATGCGATAGATATTCGTGTTTGTTTTCGCACCATACAAAAGATTTCCAGAACTACCTTCCACGATAACTAAATCAACGCGCGAACTCCGTGACCACGTCGCCCAAAATTATAATTTCAAATTCGAGCAGCCCCACAACCTTTGGCCACGACTCGTAGTTCTACACACACAGACACACATACATATTACAGGATTACACACATAGCTCCCAAAGCACGCCCCGTCGATCATTATTCATCCTCGCGGCGAGGAAAAGAATCACGCATGGCCGGTTATTAATTAACGTCGAGCAAGGCCGCGCTTTAGACACACGTGTGCGCGTAAGAAAGCACGCCTACGACAAAAAATCGATCTCTTCGCGCACCGGTGCTGCTGCTGCTGCCGCTGCCGATGACATCAGCCGCTGCTGATTAGAATTAAGGGGTGAGAGGGGGCGCCGGCACACGACGCGAGCATAAAAGCTTGCTCTGCTATCCTTAATTCGTTGTGCTGGATGCGTGCAACCCCCCGGGAAGCTTACTCTCTCTCTCTCTCTCTCTCTCTCTCTCTCTCTCTCTCTCTCTCTCTCTCTCTCGCTTATTCTTCGCTCGCGTGCGTGACTCGCTCGCGCCGCAACTCGCGTGTGTATTTTCTTGCCGCGAGCGAACGAGTGTATGTACATTGTACACCTTCGATTCTTCCGTACACCCCCGTATACCCCCGCAGTTGACGAGGCGAGCTTTTCAAATTCAAGACGTCGTAAGGCTGGCATTTTATCCTGCTCTTTTATGCTCCGTAACGACGTAGTTCAAACGAGAATGTGGAGTAAAATTAAACCTGCGTTTCAATAGGGTAGCTGGTATGTGATATTTCCAGCGCTGTAAGATTTATAACAGCATGTAAAAGGTCCGACGTATGCGGAAAATAATATTAGCAACTAAAAGGCATGGCTTGCTGTATGCGGTTTGATGAAGATTTCAAAATATAAATATATGATTTTCAATACTGTATTTATTTGAAATTATTATGTAATGACGTCATTTGGAGGTGAATTTTAAAAGATCTTATTTTGAAATGACTGCATTAACGTAATAGTTTTCATTATCAAAGTAAAATTTTGATAAATATATTCAATAAGCTGGATTCCTCAAAATAAAATTATAGACTTAAAATTAATATATTGTAAAAAGTCAGATCATGCAATGAAATTTGAAGCATTCTAAAGGTTTTTATTAATTGTTTACAGATGCTTTAATCATTTTAATTTTAATATTGTCGTTTAGAACTACAAAAATTTAATTTCAGGTGTTTCATAAGCAAGGAACTTTTAGATCCCCTCGAATGCCAAATCGTGATTCTCCCTCGTCTTCGCCCACGCGGCCCACGTATACTCACATAGGTATATATGTAAGCTTAGGCTATTACGCATTTAACGCTAGCGTTCGTTATAAGGCCAATCCCCCCCATCCCCCCCTCACTCTCTCGCTCTCTCTCTCTCTCGCTCTTGCCCCTTAACTGCTCCATATGTTCTCGTCTTCATAGTCATCCACTTCTGGTTTTATATTTTACATCATTTTGACTGTTCGGATCGCGTTTCACGCAAGTGCGTGACTCGACGTGAGTATGGTAGATTGACATTTAAAATCTAATTTTCGAAAATAAAATGCCCACGCGCAACATAAAAAGGGTATATTATGAGCAATCTTCTATATGAAATTGATTACTTTGTTTCAGTTTAATCATTCCTATAATAATCGTACAACAAGAAGTGCCATTAAAATTTGAATATTATTCTCAATGAGCCATACAAAATGAGTTTAGTTGTCTGCTTTTCTTACAGTAGTTAACTTGACTAAAATGCTCATTTGCAGTGTATATGAATCACGTAACAAAGATAAATAATATAATTATTATAATAATTTTAATATATTTCTCAAAATATAATATTAGTATATATCATAAAATCTTTAAAAAAATATTATGATTGTAATTCTATCATTTTTACAGTTCATTAATTTAGTAATTTTAATCTTATTATTTTTTATATCTACGCGATAATGATTGTAAAGTTTACTATCGATTATTTGGAATGTTAATTAATGTGAACAATTTTTATAAGAAACGTCATAAACACATAGTGAATAACTTCTTTGTATCGTAAAATATAAAATATTGAGAATAATCCAAAGCAAACAGAAAACAAAAGAACCTCACATAGAAGTAATAAAGCACAACAAAGAGCAAAGCCTATACTCATCGAAAATCATCCAGTAATTGAATTACCCTCAGCGCTAATTGTCCACCTCTACAAATCGACATATAGCCGAACCTCCTCCTCATATAATTGACTCATATAATCGTCCAAGCATCTCTTCATACCGTTTCTACTTCTCTATACATCTCTGAAGGAGTTTCGTTGGTTCACGCTGCGTGGGGATGACGCGCCGCAAAAGCGGCCACTCGCGGCACGAAACAACATATACAGATACGAAAGGGCACAGAATGATAATTACACGCGCAGAGAGAAGAGAGTTGGAGAACGAGAAACGGGCGGGACCACACGTGTAGGAAGCGCGGTATACGCACTATTTTGTACGTGCTCACGGCCGATAACGAAGATCGCTTCCGTCGGACAATGGAGGCCAAGGAGACGCGTGTGTGCGTGTGTATGTGAATATGTACAGACACCGCGAGACTCGCTGATGCATGACAGAGACCGCAGTCCACATCCGGTTGGACGGCGGCGGTGGCTGATTCGGACGCTGGAGGCGCGCGCTCTCTCATCTTGAGCTGAGCCCGGGCGGAGGCGATAGTTTTCATCAGCCTTCTACTTTATTTCTTCTAGGTCCCGAGTGCTCGTTTCCTTTTTCTTTTTTTTCCTTTCGGGTTTCGTACAACTTCCCCTTTTTTCGGTTTCGCTCACAACGGATATGGGAGCAACATGCGGTGTGGCAGGACTTTCTTCGCACACGTGGCCGCGCGCACGTTTAGCAATGAGTGCGTCCTGCGGTTGAAGCTTTGATCGGTTTCGAATATAGAGGGAGAGAGCGTAATCGTCCAAGCGTCTAAATTTATATGAAAGTGAAGTTCTTTTGTTTCTTGAACAATTTCGTACTGCAGCTCATGATAGTATCGTGTAACTTTGGTTTTTATTTCGCCAAACTCAAAGTCGAACCTATAACGTTAACCTATAACCTAGTAACCCTGCCGACTTTATAGATGAGAATTTTCAATTTCTAATCAATAAAATATAATCTATTTCGGATTTCTAATCTGGCATGCAGGTATTTTCGATATGTCGAAATAGGTAAACTGTACATTTCTGCTTTTGTTTAATAACAGCAAGCGTGTCCCATAAGTTTATTGTAAACACTTTGACAATTAACACTTTTACATATTTCCACTCCATTCATATTTTACAAGTTCTAATACACTAATTTCAAAGGCCTTTGGTATGTATCCCGAGTCGTAAATAGAGTTTTATAATAGTTATTAAATATTAATGTATTTATATAAAAATACATAATATTTTTAGAAATCACTCATATGGAACGGTTTAAGTCATAAAAGTAGATAATATTTTACATAATTTATGTTTAGATAACGTTTCTTATAGTGTATATTTAATATAGTATATATAATTATCAATTATTGATAATTAATACGAATGTATAAATATGTATAATTATGATTATATTAATATTATAATAAAATATTCCTTAAAATAAATACTTCAAAGAAGAGTTTTATTATACATTTGGGCATAATCACTTTGCACCTATCTCTGTCAACGATTTTTCGCGCACTAAGCCGCTAAGCGACGAAGGGAGTTATCGCCTGGAAATGAAAAGATTCGACGACTCTTAGCGTTTTCGCAAAACAATCGCCTTTTCCATTTAGCCAGAGCGCGACTCAAGGAGCTCGCCAAACAACCAAAGAGACCGCGAACCGTCGGACAGTCCTATCTTCGCCGGTGCGGTATACACCGCCTCCCAACTCCAGCTCAGTCTCTGCTTCCTTCTCTCCTTTCTCTCTCCCTCTCTCCCTCTCATTCTATACGCGATACTACTCTCCTCGCGTTTCTCATTGTCGGCAGCTGCCTTTCGTCCATCTCTGTTCCACTCACGGTCGCGGTCTTGCGAAGCCAGGGCTACCAACATTACGGCACAATCGGCGGTTAAGCTGGGCATTGATTTTGCGTATACAGTTCCGCGCGTCATTTGTGTGCGACGTGCTCCTTCCTCCTTGAGCGAACACAGATTTCCTTCGAGATATATACAGGCCAGTACCTCCCCTGAATGCCCCTCTGTATAGGGTGCGACAACAATTTTCGACCCTCTGAGACGCGCTTAGACTACACCTTCGACTATTTCCTTTAAGAATTTACAACTTGGTCGCTTTCCTTTTACACTAATTATAATTTCAGTTTTAGCGATGCCTAAGCATTAGAACTTATCCTTTTTTATTTCAAACAATATAAGATTTCATAATTTTAAAATGACCGAGTTCATACTATTATACAGTTTTGGAAGTATTTAATATTTTATTTTTGACATTTAGAACATTTGAAGCATCATCATTTTTATTATGCTGAATGTAATTACATATTAAAAATTGATTAGTTCATGACAAAACAGTTATAATAGAAAAGTGCCATTATATTTTATAGTTTGCTGTTGTGTTTACTCAACTCAAGGATTAGTCCGTAGTTTTAAAAGAATCCAGCAAAGTATAGTTTATTTTTATTGGTTTAGTTTTTTCATATGACCTTAATTATTAGGGTATTCAGTATAAGTATAGATATCACGTAAGATGATTAATGAAAAAAACGAAATTTGTTAGTATAACGCTTCTTTTATAGATTAATTAACAATACCACTCATTTGATTGATGAAGCTGGAACAGCATTATATGATGATTCAGTCAAAACAATTTGTATTCAAAACGTCGATCCCGTTATTCATTTTTATGAAGACATTACATGCTTTATATTGAATAAGATAGTATTTTTAAATAATTGAAACCTACATGAACTAAATATCTTTCAAAAGCAATGTTATATTTATATTATGCATTTTAAATGCTCGTCTGACGAATCATGTCGATATCTACTGTGAGGGGTCAGTAATCGATTGGTATAAATATGGGAAATAGTTTGTTATCTTTAAAATGGTCTTACTATGATCATCAAATAGTTCTCACTAAAGGGAAAAATTACTTTAACTATGATTTTTAGAGGTAGACCTTAAAGTTAAAGTTGCAAGTTAATGTAATACTAAAATAACATGGCAAGTAGTACAACAACTGAGACACAATCGTATTACAGAAAGAGCTGTAAATAAAGGTTTGAGTAAATATCGGTATATAATCTAGCTCCTTCAATGCACAGCGATATATATGCACATATAGATCTCAGAGATTTCGCGAACGATTACTCGCCGTTGCTTCGCGCACATATTGACGGGGCAGCCGCGCTGCAGCCTGCGAGCTAAGATGCACGTCCGACCGAATAAGACGCGAAGGGTGAGAGAAGAGAGAGAATCAACGGTCCTCCTCGCCTATACACTCTCCTCTACACCCTCATCTACCCACACACGCACGTATATATACACATAGTTCGGCTGTTTCGAGATCCGGACCGCGCGGGGCCGAGTATATATATAATACCGGCATAGGGCTTCCTCACGAGCGAGCGAGCGAACGAAGAAGAAGACGGAGACAAAGACAGATAGAGCGAGAGTAGAGGAAAGGACAGCTCGGGGGGGAGGGGGGAGTGAAGGAGGTAGAAGCAAAGGGGGTTAGCTGTAGCTGCGATTCCCATGGTGTTGGTGCGCGGATGGATACCGGCGCGCGTGTACATAGGCGCCCGTAGCGGTCTTACCGGTATCTCCTGGCTCGCTCTCTCGTGTCCGCTCGCGGGGGGTGGGGCACAGGCACTTGAGAGATAGAGAGCGAGAGAGGCAGCTGCCGAGGCTAAATACCTCAGGATTGTTACTATTGCTGCCCTTGCCCACTCACAGCCGCGTCCACATTCGGAGAAGAGAGAAAGAGGGGGAGGGGGGGGGCTCCTTTGCTGCTGCTGCTGCTGCTGCTGCCACAGCCACCCCCTCGCGGCTTTTCCTGATGGGGTGGAATGGGTTAATGCTATTGATTCACGTGCACAAGGCGCACGGCGAGAGCACGGCTTCTCTCCGCGAGAGAAACGAGAGATGCTAAGGGAGAGGGAGAGAGAGAGAGAGAGAGAGAGAGAGAGAGAGAGAGAGAGAGAGAGAGAGAAGCGCGCAGAGCGGCCACTGTTTGACAGTAACGGATCTTGCTGTGCCGCGCCGCGCGCGTTCTCGAGTGCAGAGCAGAGCGATAGCAGCGAGGGAGAGGGAAGGAGAGGGAGGCGCGGCCATCGTACCCCTGCTATCGCTGCAGCGGTGGCTGCTTCTCCCCATAGGCTCCGGGGGCAAATGCAGATTCGGCCCGCGAGAATCTTGCCCGCTTGCGAGCTCTCTTTCTCTCCGCTCTGCGGGTGACAAGCGGCACGGTCTCTTCTCTTTTTCGCTCTTTGTAAACGTCTTTGTCTTGGTGGGGCTGCAAGGCTTCAAAGTCGCGGCGAAACAATGAGATGGGACAGCATGGGCCTGATTCGATCGTGGCAGATCAAGACGCTGGATATAGTGAAAAACGATTTTTTCTTTTTGATAAAACTAGAAATAGAAACTGCATATTAGTATCAGAAAGAAATTGTGCGATGCGTGTCTTGGAAACAAGTTGGGGTGCAGGCCTGGGTTAAACCCAAAAAAATCATTTTTGTTTACTAGTCCAGAAAACTTTTTATGTTTAAAAGCAATCACTTTGAAAATTTTTATCTTATAAATACTTGGTAATATCTTTATTTTTACCGATGTAAAATATCAAAATCTTGATCTTACACGTCACAATAAATCACTATTTTCAATACCATATTTATTAAAGTTGCTGTGTTCCTCACACGATTGCAGGTGACATGATGAATGAAAATGTTTTTCGACGCTTATTCGACTCCTTTTGACATGTATTACAAAAAGAGTGAAGCGATTTTTCGCTAAAATACTTTTTATTATTTTCTTTCGGAGATCCAACCGATTTAAGAAAATTACATAAAGATTTTTATAAAATCGGTTTGGTCTCGGAAAAAAAAAATAAAACAAATTTTAACCGAAAAGTGGTTTGCTCTTTTCGTAGTACATGTCAAAAGGAGTCAAATAACCGTCAACAAAGGAAATTTCGTTCATCGAGTCACCTGAAACCGTGTGAGGAACACAATAACTTTAATAAATATGGTATTGGAAATAGTGATTGTGTAGGTCTATTGTGACGTGTAGGATTAAAAATTTGAGGCTTTACAACGCTAAAATGTAAGATATTACTAAGTATATATAGCAGAAGTATTTTCTGAATGATTGATTTTAAACATAAAAAGTTTCCTGGACTAGTAAAAAAAATCCTTTTTTACATAATTAATCATTTTAAGTAAAGACTACTTAACATCTCATATTGTAAATAATACATTACTGTTTTTAAGAAGATACAGGAAAATAATTATTCTTTACATGTGTGATAAACTGACAAGGGAATCACCTCAGGCGTATCTCACTTATTTCGCTTATTTTGTAATATGTACTGCATCAAAATATATTCGACACGTATTTCTTTTTTCGTGCGAATAAGCCCTTATATCGGGTGAAAACCACCCATAAAATTTACCCCCAAAACTAGTTGTTTCTAAATATCTCCGAAAATAATTGGAATTTTTTAATAAAACCAACGCCAAATAATTACTAATAAAAAGACGATTATATAGGTACCCCCGTAAAAATACATATTATATGTAAATTATACTTCAGTAAAAATGCAAATTGCTGACATTTTTGTGAAAGCTTCTTATTTACATCGGAAATAGAAAACTAAAGATGACGTATTTTATTTTTTTGAAAAAAGAAATTCCAGAGGGTGAATTACCTCTAATTCAATTTAAGCATTTTTTCGTCATTAAAAATCGATTGAGAAGTGTATTTCACAACCAATGTTCAATAATACAAATAATGTTTCGTCTTGCTATAAAAATTCAAATTTTGTAATATTTATTATTTCAAAAAGGTTAACCAAACCATTATATTGTATCTGAAGTATCTCATCGATTAACTCATTTTGTAATATGTCGTAGTACATACAAAATATTCGACACTTATTTTGTTCGTGCAGATAAGCACTTATGAGGCGTGAAAACCACCCCTAAAGTTTACCCTCAAAACCTGCGTTTTCAAAATGTGTTCGAAACCGTTTGGATTTTTTTAATGAAATCAACACCAAATTTTTTCTCATAAAAAGACGATTATATAGGCGCCACTTTTGGTGGGAGGAGTTGCATCCCCTCGTTTTGAGGAGGGTAAAAATACGTTTTGTTGTATATAAATTTTACTTTAAGAAAATCGAAAATTAATCAAATTTTCGTGGGAACTCATCATTTACAACAAAAATAGAAAATTAAAGATGTCTCATTGTATTTTTTTTTAACAAATGTTTCCAGAGGTTAAACTAGCCTTAATTAAATCTTATTATTTTTCTGTCATTTAAAATTGATCGGAAGCAGTGTATTCCACACTTAAAATCCAATAACACAAATAATGTTTTGATTTGATATAAAAATCTAAATTTTGCTATATTTATTATTTCATAGGGGATGAACCACCCTCATATTTTGTATCTGGAGTATCTTATCGATTACACTCATTCTGTAATATATGAATTTTCGTCGATAATGCAGTATATACAGTAAATTGTAATTGAAGGAGTAGCACGTAATTCTACGTTATTTGATAAAATAATCTATAATGTTAGTTACATTATAATTAGAGTTCTATTTAGATTTAAGGTGATGATAAACCCTCCTATTAACAGTAGAAACTGGGAAACACTTTTCTTGTTTAATTTTTAATTTTCACAAAATATCTTTCTAGAAAGTTGTTGTTTTTAATTAGGACATTTCAGAGAGATATTTACTCAAAATTCAAAATTAAATGAAAATAGTGAGTCCTCGTGATTGTCGATGGAGGATGGGTTTAGCATCACAGAATCGAATTGAAGAGGTCATTCATAAATTACGTCATGCTTGGAGGGGAGGATGGGGGTCTCAGTTAGTGTGACGTCGTATACTAAAGACATAAGACATAAACGTGACGTAATTTGTGAATGGCCCCTGAACTAAGATGCGATTTTCTCGAAACCACTAAAATAAAAAAATGTAATTTAGTGATTTCTCAAGAAAATAAGCTGGTATGATTTCAATTCAAACAGATTTTAAAACTTGAAACTTATACGAAGCGAGCCACGAAAGCCGTTTTTGTTAAGGGGGAAGCCACCGCGGTTGCATAAAAATCATAGGTATTTTTAACGATTTTTTACATGAAAACAGGGAAAGTAAATATAAAATATTTCATACTATACTATTTTATTGTATACTATAGGTTTTTAAGAAAGTATTAGTAATTAACAGAAAATCTAAAATGTGCTAGTTTTCTATAAGCAGCCTCCACTGGTAGAGACGTTAAAGAGTTCTTCACGAATAAATTATTAAAAGCGCCACAGTTTCTAGCCAGTTTGTTAGAAATGATTAAAACGTGGTTTAAATACATTATTTCTTGTCCCAAATCAAATATTTGTATAGAGTACAACTATTATGTAATATATATTTAAAAAAAATAAAAAGTTATTAATCATATTAAGATTATTTAATAGATTTTTTTTTGATACCGCCTAATATATCTATAGTTTAAACGCTTATATAAGTATCTTAATTTTTGTATAACAATTGATTTTTGTTACAAAACATGTATTACATCAAATGAAGTAATCAATTTATTATAAATATTTCTATAAGTATTTGTAACGAACGTGACCGACGGGACTGGTCAATTTTCTATCAGGGTCTGTAAAGAACTAGGTGTTTTTTAGAAATCTGAAATCTGCTAGTCTCTGTGGGGGCTATCGATATATTTTAGCTTTTTCCAGGTTTTACCAGTGGGTTGTATATGTGTGCTTATAAGTTAACACATAAATTATATTCTTATTGTGATTATTCTTCACTATTGGATTACTACTTTTCGAAAACGCTTCTTTGTTATTAACAGCAATGTTATTTAGAAAAATTGTAAAATATTGAGTTTCGTTAAACTCATTTAGTTTGTTGAATTTGTTGATGGAATTCTATTTTATTAGAAAATGTAGATAAATGTTTATTTTTAAAATAAAAAAGCTCCCGTATTAATAATAAAGTCTGGTACAAATCTTTCAAAAGACTGGATCAGAAAGTCTTGCAAAAGTCTGGCTATGGAGACTATGCCACACTTTTGGAAAAAACAAAAGCATTGTGTTCTGTCAAATCTACAGTAATCTAAACATTTATCTGTTTTGTATAAGTATTAAAATTTTTTAGACTATAGCAATGTTTAAGATAACTTTTCCACGGACTAATCGAAAACTATCACTTTTATCGTCGAATCGTCTTTTTTAATTTTGACTACGTAATTATTCCTTAAGTAAATTTATATAGATCATGGCTTCTAATATTTTTAAAGGAGAGTATACACAACACAACCATTTGTCTTTTTTGAAGTTATGAGTAATGACATACATTTTATCCATGTCTGTTATCGTGATAATGAAGTAAAATGACTTTTGCTAGAACAATCTATACGACACGACGAGAAGTCTGCGTAACAGAATACCTTCTCAAGTGTGTCACGGATCGTGATTTCTTGAAAGTTCCCCAAGTGAAACACAGTCCCGCCTTGAAACATCAGAAAATTCAAAAAAATACTCTTTTAGCCTTGTTCCTCTGCATACTCTGCTCGCCGAGACATATATATATCGATTAGCGTTCACGTAATGCATCCGGAGACAATAAAATCATTTTCAATTGCTTATTTGCCCCAGAGTTATGTTTCCTTATTCGCAGATTCGTACCACAATGCATTCAAGTTTCCTCACTTGCATGGCAAAAAGTTAATTATATAGTTTCTTTTGTTTTTCAATATGCCATTAATTTTGAAATGTACCGATGTTACTTTTAGAAATTCTAGCTCACGAACGCATAGAACTTGAATCAATATAAGAAAACAAATCATGTGGAATCTTTTTTGCCAGAAATGGTCATAAAAATTTCTTAGATACGATCTGTTCTCTGTAAATCATAAAACGAATGTGTGAAAAAATTAAAAGAATTAGATTTCTAGGTACTTTGCAAGCTCTACTTCATTTGCGGTTGTTCGGTAATATCGTAAGAAATTATTTCTATTCACTCTGGAAACAGTAAATAAGGATGTACAAAAGATGCCATATTTTTCCCCATAAAAAAATCCAATTTATCGTAGTTTGGCATTATATATTTACCTGATTATATTACGTTTTGCAAACTATCTGTCATACAAATTATGGAAAAATGTTTGGATTAGTTGAATAACATTTTTAACTACTATTTTTATAGTACGAAAATCTATATTAAATTGCAATTCAACCACTAAAAGTGGTTAAAATTGTAAAAAAAATTTAATTTTCCCCGGATGTACAGAAGAAAAACTGTAAAATGAAAGTACATGAAATAAAAAATACTAATAAATAATGAAGATTTTGCATTCCCTCAGGGCCAAATTGCGCAGTTTTTACACATCCTTCTTATTTTTGTTCTATAAATTCATTATATTTAATAATTCCTACATCATATTTCTGATTTTATAAAATCATAATGAACTGAAATAAATTCTATATCAATAAATGAAAAATAATTAATTTACAAGAATTAGCCAACAAATGAACTTTGCATTCTATGCAGTTTTTATTTGCAAAAATAAAGAATGATTGATTGACTATTATAAGAGTTCCCAATAAAACAGTAACGAGGAAAGTTATAATTGAGGATAACTTGTAACAAAGTTATTTCTGTTATATCTCCACTTATAAGTAATCTGCAGGACTTATCGATCTCATTATGGCGATTATCCCTTTCACACAAAAGATTCGATTGAGCCCATGCAATCATCTATTTGTGTACCTATTACTTAAAAAGTATGTAGGGTAGACCAAATCCTAAGTTACAAAATTTCTTTAACTTAGCAGTAAACTGAAATTAAACTATCATTTATGACTTCGTCAATTTTCGATATCGATGACAAAATCATTTGTCAGTATAAACATAATTTATTAACCAAGTTATTTAGCATGCAAATTTTCTACGGGCTCTAAGAGGCAAGAAAAGAGAGAGAATGATAAATTATAGATGTAGAAAAAGACGGTGAGAAAGAGGGACGCACAGAGAGAGAGAGAGAGAGAGAGAGAGAGCGAGAGAGAGAGAGAGAGAGAGGGGGGGGGGGGGGGGGGGGGGGAGACAGAGCCGCTGCATGCAACTTCGCAATTCATCAACGTGCGCACACTATCTGAGGAATCGATTCGGTGCTTTCGTGGACGTAACTTGTTCCATGTTGTCCTCAAAATGGTGATTTTCAGGACAAAAACATCTTAATCGCACGACATCGTACTGACTTGTAAGTTGCAACTTATAAATGAACATAATGAACATAAGGGATATGTAATTGTTTCATATAAAGGCAACTTATGGTTCACGCTAGGAAATTAAAAATTGTATACCTTTTATCTTAGATTAGCTGACTGTGTTAAAGATGCCATTTACCTGAAATATCATCAAAAATACAAAAAAGAATCATATTTTCAATTTATTTATATTATTATACTACGTACAGATAAGTATAGCAATATGCACCTAAAATAGCTGAAAATTTTTTTTCGAATTATACTACATTCTTAAGGATTTACAGAATTTTGTTGAAAATCGATATTGTCGAGTTCTTATTACCAATATAGTCATTCAACCTACTCAAAACGAGATGCCCAACGTGGAAGAACCTAAAAAGGTTAAATAGCAGTTATCAAACTTCAGTAAGTCGAAATTGAACTGCCAAAAAAATTAAAACCTGTAAATATCATTTTTTACTCCTGTTTAATGAAACCTTGACTCTCTCAGAATTAAGAATTCGAATATTTTTCTGATTCAAAGTGGAATTGGCCATGAAGCTTTTGACGGATCAACTTGAAATTATGTATAGTGTTTTATAATTGTGTAAGCAAGAAAAGTACGTAAGTTTTTTAAAAATTACAAAAGTTTTCAAGGTCAAACCTACAATTATTAAAAGGAAAGTACTAAAAATTTATTTTTCGTGGTCCTGTTTGGTCTAACAGGTGTAATTTCTTTATTTTGAGTTTAAAAAAATCCGTACGTATTTTTCTTCATTTGGTACCTCTGAACATATATACCTCAATACTTTTCACCAAAATCAGTATTTCATCGCCAATTACATTTTCAAAATGGCAAATGTTTTAAATCATTTTTAAGGAATTGTTTTGATTTTCTCAAGCATATAGCGCTATTTTTAGTCCCATAACGTCACTTTTTACAACATTTTACATTCGTCATCTAATAGAAAAAAATATTACAGGTAAGTTGGTAAAATAAAGAAAGTAGATTTGCGAGTAAGCGGCCCCGTAGGAGTCTTAATAAGTGTCCATGTTCTCAAATCGGGCTACCCGAAGTTTTGCACGAATTAATTTATTAATTAAATCAATTAATTAATTTACGAACTTCAGATTTTAGTTCTCGTGTTCCTACAATGTAGGTACTACAATTAATTAAGTGTAAATATTTTTGAAATTGCTTGAATTTAGTTATTTTTGTGTACAAAATTTTTTTAATTAGCCATCGTCGTTAATTTTGTATGCATGGAAACGACATTATTTAAAAATAGGTTACAATCTAGAAAATTAATTATTGGAATTCTTTTATTAAAAGTTTATGGTAATTAGTAACATTAAGAACAATATTTAATACAATTGTTAAGTCTCTATATTTATCTATTAAGGAGACCTTGCGATCTAGACGATCGAGAAAATAAATAATTTTAAGAAATTTTATAAAAGATAATTTTGCAATGTCAGGTAAAACAATTTTTTGGACTTTATTTATAAACTATTGAAATGTATGAAAAAAATTTAAAGTAAAGAGATTTAAAGTAAGGCCCCATTAAGATAATAAAAGACGCTGCCAATTGACTTTCAATTTATGATACTGAATATTATAGGTACTTAATTTCCTCTAATATACAGTACATCATTCGTAAGTTATTATGATGTAAATTTGCTCGAGGATTTCATAAGTAACTATTATAACATGTTAAGTTAAAATCGAAGTATCGAAAATCAAGTTATCCTTGTCCTAAACAAATGTATTTTGCCTTTTCAAAGAGATAGCATTGTTATAATAAATTCTTTTTGATATTTTTTAACTTAAAAACATGTAACTCATTGGTGCTTAAATATTCGTTTGAATTTTTTTAACCATTTTACTAAATTTCAATATTTGCAAATTAAGGCTTTTCGAAGAATTTTTAATGGAGGAATTTCAGGACTAAAAATAATGTGCAAGGTACCGTTTTTTTATTTGATATACTGTATGATTAAAACTTTTTTAAACATCCATAACTCGAAATATATATGATATAATTCAATGAAACTTTTATAGAATATTAATGTCATATATCCAACTATATATATTCCTGTGAATTTGCAAGTAAAAGTATTTATTGCTTTATGAAAAAAATAAGTAAATGTCAAAAAATGTATTGGTTTTAGATAATGATAAAATGAGTGATTTGGCTTTCGCAAAGAGAAAGCATTGTTTTTACGTAAAAACATACTATATGACTTATATAGTTCGAATAAGCTACTCCCACAAAATGTTTGCTCTATGGATGTGTGTGTGTGTACGTGCGTACGGGCGTACATGATATTAAAACTTCATAAAAAAACATTGAAAAATGAGCTTAGATTGGTTAAAATTTACCGCGTAATACCCAAGAAATAAACGATCAAACATATTTTGAAAAAGAAAATATCATAAAAATGAACAAACGTTTTACAACAAAAATGACTTGATGAATCTTGAAAATTCTTTTTGATTTCAAATCTTCATCAAAAGACGAAAAATAATACCCAAAGAATAAGCATTTTAAAATTAAAAAAACATAACCTCAAATATCTCGTATAATAAATGTCCTCGTGATCTAGGCAAATAACTTACGAAGAGAGCGCACATCCTCCAGGAAACGAATTTTGGTGAAACTTTGAGAGGTGGTTTTTGGTACACAATAATGAAGCCTAGCACTCGTAATTCATTAAAACAAGACAACGTCACCCATCCTGGTCCATGTACACGATCGCACCCATTACTACATTTATTTTCGAGCGCGAGCGGCGGCAGGCGTATTGAGAGTTCTCTCTTATAATAGATTGGTTTTTTTAAGTGTATATTAGGAAAGTGATTGAACGGATCTTGTGAAAAATTAGACAGTTTAGAAGTATATTGTATAAAAATGCAGTAGCTTGAAGAAGGGATATCAATATTATTATAATAGAAAAAGGAAGAATAAAGAATGGAAATCGTCAATTGTTTCAATCAACCGGTTGTGAAAACTAAAAAGATAAGCTGCCTAAAATAATGCTAAAAGTTGTTAAGTAATGTTATGTATATCAAGTGTTGTGAATTTCAAGTGAGAAGTTGATAAATAAAAGGTTGTTAGGTGATGTTGTGCATGTGAAAATTGTACGTGAAAAGTTACAAATTATAAATGGTTAAATAATGTTGAGTATGTGTGAGTGTCACGTGACATGAAAAAATAAATTCTGAATATTAGTAATTTTTTAACATTGTGTAATACAATGAAAAGAGGAAAAATGAAAATAAAAAGTTAAAATTAAATTTACAACGTTGGGAATGTAATGAATTGGCCAGTCCAGGCTTGCTTCAGTGGCAAGACAAAGACTTGGATTTTTTCAGCCAGGCAGTGTTAAGAAGTAAGATAAGAGTGTGTAAACATATAATATACCTGCTCGCTATTCAGCGGATTGATCAATGGAACTTCGCTCGTCTGATGAAGTAATGTTAAAAAGAGTAAAAAGAAATATCTATTTTAGCAAAATAATAAATTATTACTTAAAAGTCAAATAAATAAAATTAAAATCCAAAGATGAAAAAGAAAAAAAACTGAAAATACATGGAAAATCAATGAATTTAAAAGCGTTAAATTTCTTAAAATATTCATGCAAATTTCGGCCACCATTTTCAATTGTAAATAACTTTTAATCAGATAATTATTTTTGTATGTAACACAGCTTAAATAAAAGCTCTTTTATTTTTGGGTACCGAAAACCACCTCCCAATATATGACCAAAATTCAGATCCCGGAAGATGTGCACACTC
The DNA here is from genome assembly GCA_949152435.1 of Gastracanthus pulcherrimus. Lineage (NCBI taxonomy): Eukaryota > Metazoa > Arthropoda > Insecta > Hymenoptera > Pteromalidae > Gastracanthus > Gastracanthus pulcherrimus. The sequence continues at coordinate 141,939,334 of OX424574.1, read as the reverse complement.
CTTGTTAGCCAATAAATAGTAAAAAGCTACCTTTTTGGAAATTTTCAGAAGGAATATGCCGTTTTACTCAAGTTATCGTTCGACATAGAAAAACGTATTTTTTTCTCAAGTATAGAAAAATAAAATAACTCAAAAATTTTGCAGAATAATCTTCTCCATTATTCTAATCATCTCAATTTCTCCAACATATATTTTAGAGATATCACCGTTTAAACGAAAACTGACATTTCCGTGTATAACAAAAGAAAGTAAACACGTCATACAAATTTTGAGTCGGAAAAGATAGGTGATTTTATGCTCTCTCAAATGCATTTTCATCACTGAATCGATTAACGAATCAAAAAGTCACAAAAAAGATAATTAATCCAACAAACAATAACATTTTTTTGTCCCCACATCGCAAAAAAACAAAAAAATGAGTCTAGAACATTAATTTTTACCGTGTATATCTCCAGAGAAACAGGCGTACACTCACATTTTCTAAACATAGTATATTTTGATTCCTAATATCTCAAAACATGCATTAAACATGTTTTTAGCAAACCTTTTTCTTACCATCACTAAGCTTCCTCTGTGAGCAAGGAAAAATTCTTTTTCAAGTTTTACTCAGGCTGACTTCCTTAAAATTTTCTTCTTCTACTTGACCAGTACCACCATCCAAATCCTTAAAATTTTGATTTTAATAATTTATAAAACTATTGCCCCATGGAATAAGATAATTGCCAGTATTAAAATGAAATACACACACACACGCCCGCACGTATACACGCATGTACGCGCGCACACGTATGTATACAAGTACGGACGACCGCACACACGCGTACACACACATCCATACGGACATTTTCTAAAAATAGTGTATTTTGATTACAAATGTTCCAAAACATGTTTCAAACATTTTTTTAGCAAAACTGTTTTCTTTACTCTTTTCTTCTTCTTTATCACAAAGCTTTCTCTTCGAGGAAGTAAAAATACTTTTATCGAGTTTAACTCAGGCTGACACCGTTAAAATTTTGATTTTAATAATTTATAAAACTATTGCCTCACGAAATAAGATAATTGCAAGTATCAAAATGAAAAATACAAACAAGGTGTAAGTTGGTAAAAATATAATCAAGGTGTATAAATATATTGTCTAAATTATTTTCTGAGTGCCTATGTTTAAAGGAGCAATTTTACTGAATATAACTTAACCGTTAATATTCATTGCCAAAATTCAACCCAACCCTACCCTCTAAAGACTCTATGAACCGTTATTTCGTAACACATTTTAGCGACATCCTTTACCTATCTTAATTACTTAATAACTCTGACAATATTCGGTGATTGCTAAAATTCTAATTAATAATTATGAATGATATTTCATATTCGCTAGTCTATTTCTTTTTCGCTTCGAATATCTTTCTAAATACTTTATTATCAAAAACTCTAATTTTATTTCCGTTAGTTTTAGTAAGGACCCGAGCTTCATTTGTTCAAACTTCACTATACTATATAATTTTAAATTATATTTTAAAAACATTTGTATACAATTTGTATACAACAATAAAATGTCATTTATCAAAACAAGTATAGTAATAATTAATAAATAATTACTCTTAATTTTAACTTACCTACAAACTTAACATACTTAATGCTCTGCTGCATTCAGAAAATTCTAACAATACTCGCATTTCAGTATTCTGCACTAAAAATGCAAGAAGGCAAGATATTATAGCTCATACAAACAAAACAACAAAATAAAAATCGTACAAAATGCTTGTCTGTAGAGATTATAAAAGGAAGCCTATAGCGATTAACGCTGAGCGACGCGCACCCCGCGATAGTAACGAGTGTCGTACGTGGGGTGGCTGTTGCCCCCCCCCCCTCTCTCTCTCTCTCTCTCTCGTGTCTCCTCTGCACCTGATCTCTCTCGCGCGAGATCCTGGAGAAGCCGAGGAAGATGACGACTTTCTTCGTAACGAACGTCACGTCCTTTTTCTCGCTCCCTGCCTCCCTCGTTTATCTCCTTCGCTCTCTTCTCCACTCTTTTCCTACGCGGCGCTGCTGGCTCGCGAACGAGTAAGCGCGCGATCCTCGGCTGCCGCTGCACCCTCCTACCGCGGGACGCAAAAAATTAAAAACAAACAGCCGACGACGTCGGCCGAAGCATTGTCCAATTACAATAATGAGACGATTCTCGTTACGGCAACTGGAGAGAGCGACGAGGTCGATGAGACCGTACGACGACGTCGACGATGGCACCGATGAAAAATGAAACTGTGCAAAAGCTATACGTCTCTCTCTCTTTCTCTCCGAGCTCCGAAGCTCAGTTGTAGTGCGCCAGCAGCGCGCTTCTACATTATTGCGCGATGTGTAATACAATGTGCGAATGGACATATTTGCATTTCTCGCGCGCTCGCGTGCCTTCTGTATACACAAGGATATAGGTGTACGATGTGGAAGCATTACAATGCGACGAGGGGATTCGCACTTCGCCCGGGACACGCGACTACCGCGCGCAGCGCGTTCTTTCTGCGAGCGCTCGGTATATATTCCGGATGCTTTTCCCGAGCAATTATATTGAAGCTTCGACGGCGCGGGCCGCGAGGGTGGAGTGCCGATGAAGCTATTTTCTTTTTGCGCGTGTTCCGCGCGTTTGTATAAATGGGATGCAAAGGCGAAGATGTTATTAAAAGAGAAAACGAATACAAATGAAGTTTTTTTTTTCTAATTAATTTTCTATTGAGAGAGTTTTTCGATTCAAAAAAGATACTGTGGTTGCATAAATAAAACGTGTTTCTCCATGTATGACACAATTAACATCAGAATTTATGGTGAATAGATTCAGAATTGCATTCATTAATATCATTCTAATCATTTTTATTATACCCGTGTAAAAAAATTAGTCTGGCGAAAGTCTGGCAAAAGTCTGGCAAAAGTCTGGCATACGCTGGTTTGTCAGACTTTTTGCCATTCTTTAATTTCTGACTATTTCAAAAGTCCTCGAGAAGGTGTCGTGAGAAAAATATGGTGACCACAATCGAATTCTGCCTGTTTGTTACAGCTGAATAATTTGACTAAGAAAACATCATGAAAGTCAGTTATTCTCCAAATGATTTGACCAAGAAGTGCTATTACTGTAAAGTATTGTTCTCACAAGAATTGTAAAAAAAGTCACTTTTTATGTAGAGTTCTGGAAAATTATATAAGTTAAACAATTCTATGATTTTTAATAAAAATAAGAAAAATTAAATTTCCAATAATAAGAAATGCAAATAACGCCATTTTTAAACGAAATATAATGAATTTATGCAAAGCGTAATAAAGTTTGGGTTTAAGGGCAATACGCCACCATTCATTTGTGACAAAACTAATTCTTTTGCTATTTTCAACAAAGAATGATGTAAAGAATATTAAAGTGAACCAAAATTTTATTACTAAAACCAATAAAAGTTATTTTCATGATAAAAATGATAAGGCACAAGAGTATATCGATGGCTCTTACGAAGACTAGCACGTTTGCCACGAAGATTAGCACATTTAGAAATCTCCCATAAAGAGTAGCACATTTCACCATGTCCTCACGAAGACTGGCACATTTCGCAATTTTCCCACGAAGACCAACATATTTGAAAATTTGCCACGAAGACTAGCACATTTGGCGATTTTCCTGCATCGGTAAAATAAACAACATTGTATGTAGTCTATACTGTGATATTTGATATAAAACTCGCGCGAATTTTGAAGTTATAGTACTAATAAAATGATGATTTAAGTTCTATAACTTTTCAATTATTCCTCATTGGTACCTAAAATTTCATTTTTAAATACTAAATACCCTATATATCTAGAATGCATTATAAAAAAATTGATTTTTTTTAATTCATAGGGACTCTCTTAAGGCTGTTTGTTTAAATTATCAGATATTTATTTTGAAATGACACACCTTTTAACGGTCTGTTCATAATAGCGAGAACACTATGCAGGAATGTGCTATGTAGGTGTTCTAGCTATTACATATACTCGCACACTCTCACGTAGCTTTACGACAATTCGCACACGTAAAAGAGAGTTAAAGATCTAATTGAAATAATCTGAATTAACAGGATCCCTTAATAATCGTGTAATTGTCATTTTCTTATTTAATACGTATTATTAGTACCGAGTTATCCTGGTCGTATACGAAGGTATGCCAATCTATGCAAGCATACGAGTTTTTAGCATTCTAGTTGCTAAGTATAATAAGCAATTATTTTACAAAAAAAATTCAGTAAAACATTTATCACCTGTTATTTATTTCTCGAATGTAGCAATAAAAAATTGTATTTTGTAAAATATGAGCATTTTTAGAGTGCCCATGGCTCAGCTGATAAGATGCTTACTTTTTAAGCGTAGTTATTTTAAGAGCGGGAGTTGGAATCCATATCAATCTTATTTTTTCGCCGACAAAAATTCCTTATCCATCCGAATTTATCGGCGACGAAGATCGAATTTGATCTCATAACATTCCAACCTACTTTATAATTGAGTAATCAGGCCATTACGCATTATCAATACCTTAGTGATTGCAACTCTAATATGTCAATACATGATAACCTACAAAACTAAACAATATTGTAAACGATATATATATATATAAATTAAAAATATTGATCCATTTGCTTGTAAATCAGCGAGTAATTGAGCAGCTTCGATCACTTGCCAGGCATATGTATTGAACGTAAAAGTTAGTGATAGTATCCAATTAGTAAGTCCATTCTAATCATTCTGATTAATCCAACAACTATAACAATAAGATATTTGACGACTTGTCGTTATTAGCCTGCAAAAGTTATTCCAAGACGTGCATTATCTTGCGGTCTATATACAGAGCAGCATCCAAAACAAGTTCCTTAATACGCTGGAACAATACGTATCCACATTTCACGATCGTGCCATCATCGTCCAGAAGACGGCATGGAATTGTAAGTCCAGGCCAGCAGTATAACGTCCGGTCGAGTCGCTATACAAGCCGAAAGCTCGCTAGTGTATGAGTGAGCTCGTATATACCCCTACATCTCCAATCTCCATGCACACAAGCCGGGCGCGTTAATACGCGTACACAGAGACAGAGAGCCTCATGTACACAGTCGGCGAGCTGTATACCAGCGAAAGCGCGGGCGCGCGCACGCACGTCTTCGAGGAGCAAGCCAGCAGCAGCAGCAGCAGCAGCAGCAGTAGTAGCAGCAGTTCACCTTATATACATCTCCCTCGCTTGCTCTCGTTCGCCTGCGTGGCGCGCGCGATGCTTTACCTAGTAGTGCGATTGGAGGGTATACGGAGGGAAGATGTGCCGCCCCTCTGCGGCTGGACACGAGCTGCCGTGCCGCCTGCCTGGTGGGGGTAAGAAACTGTGAAATATCGATTAAGTTTGCCAGTAAGACAAGGAACGTCCAGAGGGTGGTGGCGGTGCTGCTGCTGCTGGGCGAAGCTACAACCAGAGAAGGATGTGGGATGGCTCTGGACGTAGCTCGTGCAGGGAGAGAGAGAGAGAGAGAGAGAGAGAGAGAGAGAGAATGTGTGCGCGCGTGTAAGACAGTGAGGTATATAGAAAGGGTGAAAGAGAGTGGGGAAGGTGATATGAGCATTGTATCGGGGAATTAACGGTACCTCCAACCCTCTCTCCCTTCTTCATCCCTCCGGCTTGCTCGCGTTCACTACTACCCAAGCATCCACAGGCTGCTCCTGCATCCTTCGTGCAACAATCTTCGACCCCCCTCACGCGCTTTCTCTCTCTCTCTCTCTCTGTCTCTCTCTCTCTCTATATATATCTATCTATCTATCTCAGTCTCTCTGTACCCCTTTTCCACTACGATCCGCACTGCTGCTGCTGCGGCTGTCTTCCTTCCAAGACTCGGTACACGGGAATCGCATTGTTCTCGTCCTTTTCCTTATCTCGCTGTCTCAGTCTTGGTTTCCCCTTGTCCCTCTCTCTCTCTCTCTTTCTCTCTCCCTCGCGGCCTCTCGTTTCCAGCTCTCGATAGCCTTATACCCCAACGTGTGTCTCTTGCTCTTGCAGCTCTCCTCTCAGCTCGCTCTGCTGCCACCTTGCCCTATCTCCCTCCGACATCTCTGGAGACTGGTATTCCGTGTTTCTGCCACACGTCCCAGATCTCGCACCCTTGCTCTCCTCGGGCTCCCACCACCAGCACCGCCACCCCTTTCGCTCGTCCACCCGGGGCCCCCGCCCCCGCCCCGCCACCCCCTTTCTTACTACTTCGTCCTTTCCCTGCCCCCGACGAGGCTGTACAACCGCTGTATCCTGTCCGCGGCTCCTGGGCTCAGCAGCTGGGATGCGCTACTGCTGCTACTGCTGCTACTGCTGCTACTGCTGCTACTGCTGCTACTGCTGCTACTGCTGCTGTTAGCTGTTTAACTATTACATTAATAAAAGAGTAGGCTGAGATGGGCTATCGGATTTGTGGGAATCTGTGTATGAGTATGATTTTGATCGAGAATCTTAATTCATCGAGTCACGTTTTGTGAACGTACGGACATTGAGTAATATACGGATTGCCATTACTTAGAATAAACTATGATCTAAAAAGGCTCTAGTCTCCAGAATTATGTCAAATAAAAGATTACAAGTGTGAATAAGGAGACACTTTATTACTACATAAATAATGCTAGTTGAAGTCTTAGTTTTAATATTATATAATTAAAGAGCAACAGTAATTAGATTTTGTATCTACTTAAGCTGTCAATAATAATGAAAATATTGTATTTTCATATTATTAAGGTTTTAAATACTTTAATTTTCGTGGAAGTAGTATTGATTGATTAATTACTCGGTTGATATTTACAAACAATACTTTTTATTATGGCAAATATTATTTTAGTAATAAGAAGGGTCTTTCGCTACATATAGGGCATAAAACAAAAAATTATATCAGATTTTATAAAGGTCCTATGATAAAACTCATGAAATCTACTTAATAATAGTCCATAACTACATGGAAAAAAAAATCGTTCCAAAAAGATCCTGACATCACGAATGTAAATATTGTCAATTTAAAAAATATTTAGTTAAACCCCAATTTTTAATGTTATGTCTTAACCAATTGTAATGTTTCGGATTTTTTTTTCCTTAAACATTTCTCTACAAATTTATTGGAAGAAATTTATAAAATAATATATCTGTGATTAAAGAAAGCAAATTGTTTATAAAATGTATTACATTACTCTTATTACATATATATTATTTTAGAATTTTCTTCGGTTCACTTTGTAAAGAAATGTTTAAGGAAAAAATAAGCCCCGAAACATTAAATTTGGTTAAGACATCACATTAAAAATTGGGGTTCAACTAAATATTTTTTAAATTGACAATATTTACATTCGTGATGTCAGGATCTTTTTGGAACAATTTTTCTTTCATGTAGTCATGGACTAATATTAAGTACATTTCATTAGATTTATCATAGGACCTTCATAAACTCTCATATAATTTTTTCTTTTATGCCCTATATCTAGCAAAAGACCCTCCTTAAATTAACATGGCAAACAGTAATACAATTTATATCATATAAAGAACAAAATTGCAAAATATTTTTAATGAGATGTATGATGTATGTTATATATGTAGGATATATGTATGATAAATTTCACATGATCAAAAAATTTTTTAACATAAATTTAAATTTTACAATAGATAAACAAAGAAGTAGATTTCAATTATTTAATGATTATCCATAAAACTATCAAAAATTAAGTAAAGCGCCAAAATTGACCTAAAAGCCACTTTGCAAGTTGAGAAGCGCACTTTCGCTTTCTCGGCCCGATCGCACGCTAAACTTGGGATACGAAACGCTCAAGTTCTTGCTGTCGAACCTCCTAATTTCACGTCTATTAAAACGTGCACGTTCAAATCTCGATCTTTGAAGCACTAACCGCATAACATCTGAGAATTTTCAAGCTGATATCTTGAAACACTTGTTGTTACGTGATGGAAATTTTCAGTTCTACATATGGCCTGTCCACGTGCCTGTTAGGTGAAATCTGTATTTAACTTGAACTACTGTTAAGTACTCACGTGCTTTACAAAGCTATAATAATCTAACAATAAATGTTGAATTAATAAGAGGTAGTTACAAATTTTAATGTTGTTTGAAAAATGATCTATAAAATTGTTCAGTTAATATTATATTAAATAACAAAATTAATTAATCTATTTATTTGAAACAAAATTTTAAAATCCCCTAATGAAAAAAATATCTCTGTGTTTCAAATTATATTTTGAATGTAAGGATTGAAGGTAGGAATAGGTTATTGACTTTCCAACTTATTTGTAAACATGATTCTTAAGTGTCTTACCTAATGCACGGTTTCAGCATTTTTTCGAAATTTTAACATCTGTAAAATAACATCCTGAAGTACTAGAGTCGGATCTGAAATATTTTTAAAACAGCAAGTATCGATAGCGCAGCTGCTCGGCGGCCATAAACCGGTAATTACAACTTTAAGTGCATTTGAAATGAAAACAAAATTCTTGTTTCATCTCGATTTCCCAGAGAATCACCCATATGTATAAATGTATATAATTTCATTAGTGACATGACAACGTTTCGGGTGTCTCTTACACCCTTCTTTAGGTCAAAGAAAAATTAATTCTATAATAAACTTAAATCTAGGTAACTTATCTAGACTGTTCGCTTCATCCCATACAATACGGTTGAAAATCCCGTTGGACGTATTCAGTTATCGAGTGTCGGTGAACAATCAGGTTGAATTCTTTCCCACACTTAAACACTAACCCTTTATAAAATATACATGCTTTTATATTATACTTATTCACTATTGTTGCAATGATATTAGTTTTGACTCTATATTTGATTTGGACACTACTGTTAATTTGAGTATTAGTAGGGAAATTGGATATCATAAAATGCGGATTTTAAGGAATATAGCTTGGGAATGTACTACTATATTGCTTTCAAAAAGATTTTCTGCGTTGACTTGTAAACGCTTACTGCAGATCTTACTCGGTGCTGATACAAATACAGAATGTCAGAGCATAGTTAAAAAGGAAGCCTAGATGTGAAAATAAGAAGAAAATTCATATTGGTGTGTGTGTATATGTGTGTGTTTGTGTGTGTGTGTGTACAAGGTGGGGGGAGGGTTTGAAACTGCCAGTTTCAAGACCTCCTTTGTTTTGCTGTTGGAATCTTATTACATACTCAGGACTCTATAGTCGTAAAAAGCCAGGGCCCGTTGAGGTTACGGAGCACGTGTTTACTATCAATCCTTCGACAAATTTATTTTGCTGTTTTTATGCTTTCATTTAAACAAACTAAAATAATATCATTTTAATATCACTGCCTTGATGCTTATAATTATTTAAAAATAAAATTTTAATCAATTTTTTAAAAGGAAAATTTAGAGAAAATGGGTTTTACACTAATGCATATAGTAGAATAGTATATAGTTATACTTAAATCAACAGCAGTGACGAAATGAAATATAGAGTCAAAACTAATATCATTGCATGTTTTTAAACAATAGTCAATAATTGTAACATAAAAGCATGAATATTCTATAAAATGTTAGTGCCTAAATGTCAGAAAAAATTCAACCTGATCGTTCTCCGATACTCGATGGCTGAATACGTCCAACGGGATTTTCAACCATATTGTGTGGGATGCAGCGAGCAGTCTAGATAAGTTACCTAAAGTTAAGTTTATTATAGAATTAATTTTTCTTTAACCTGAAGAAGGATGTAAGAGACACCCGGAACGTCATCATGTAACTAATCAAGTAATATACATTTATACATATATATCGTCTGCAAAGGTGCTCCCAGAGTCCCTCCTTAATATACATATAAATCCGACGCTAGAGTTATCAGAGAAACTGAATATTGTTAAAATATTCATATATATTAAGAGACTTATTTTTTGCTTCCTCACAGAAGAAGCTTTGTGATAGTTAAAAAAAAGTTTTGCTAAAAGCATGATAGAAATATGTTTTGAGACTTAAGAAATAAAAATACTTTATTTTTAGAAAATGTCTGTATGGATGTGTGTGTGTGTGCGCGCGTGCGTGCGTGCGTGTGCGTGCGCGTGCGTGCGTGCGTGTGTGTGTGTGTGTGTATATGTGTGTGTGTGGATGTTTACCAGCGTAACTCTGCATACATACGGTGAAACTTAATGTTTCAGGGCTCACTATTTGTGTTTTTCTTAAAGGAAGGCGGCACAATAAACTTTTTTTTGTTTTTTAGCAGTTTTCTAATTTTTGAGTTTTAGATTTTCGGATTTTTTAAGATCTTAGAAATAACATCATCGATCTAATGAAGATGCACTTGAAAGAGGATAAAATTACCTATCTTTTCCAATCCGAAATTTTGAAAAAGATATTTCCCTTGCTTTTTATACACGAAAACTTCATTTTTTTCAAACGGTTATATCTGTGAAATATAAGATGGAAAATTTTTGAAGAAATTTAAGTTGATAAGGAATATTTAGAATAATATCCTGTAAAAATTTTAAAGCTTCATATTTTTCTTTTGTCGGGAAGAAAATAATTTTGTTAAAAAAATCGCTTTCTTTCCTGACGCGATAACTTAAGTAAATCGACAGCATCTTATCTGAAACTTTACAAAACTGTAGTTTTTTACTATCTCATAACCTGCATATTCTTCAGAACATGAGATCTTTTACTTTATAAGATATTGAGGTTATGATTTTTAAAATTTTTTTTTATCGCTTATATCTTGAGAACGGCGTGGTTATTTTTTATCGAAAACGGCTAATCTTTTCCTTTTTAACTGAAGATTCAAAATTGCAAAGAAATTTCAAGATTCATCGACTTTTTTTGTTTTATAGTGATTATTTTATCTTTTGATTTTTCAGTTTTAGTTTTTCGGGTTTTTTGGAATGTTAGAAATTTTATGATCAATTTAGTGTAAATGCATTTAAAAAAAAGTATAAAAAACCTATCTACTACAACTGAAAAATTTAGTTAAAAAAATTTAAAAACGTTCAATGTTAAGAGTATAGTAATATTTTATTTATTAATTTATATACTGAGGGTTGGCGAGTGATTTGAGCAGGAGGATTTCTGTTCTTTTTTTATAACTTTTCCATTGATATTTTGAAATATTGATTGAAAAAGTATTTTAAGATAAATGAAATAATGTATATCAATATTTTTTGTTTTATTTTTTTAAATATAGGTAAAAATAATACGTATGTACGGTAATTTAAAAAAATAATATTACCGAAAACTGCTTAAAAGAGATTTAATTTAAATGTAAATTAAAATATAAATATAAAATAAAAATAAGATTATGGCTACAGCTAGTTTAATTAAATGTTCTGAATTAAACTAGCAATGATAAATCAGCACACATTTTTAAGAACCGAATGAAAAATAAATATAGCAACATAAAATTAATTTATTAGAACAAAAATTTTCATATTAGAATGATTAATTTAGATTGAGGAAGCTAAGTGCCAATGAATTGGCAGCGGTTTTTTACATTTTTCACTTTACACAGAAAGAAATTTTTGTTTAAATGCTCAAGATTTTAAAAATCTTTCACGCTTATATCAATTTTATAGGTCCCCTATTATTGTCTTAGTTGGAGCCAACATAGGTCATCCATGGGTAGCCTCCCTTCATAGGCATTACCTACATGGTTTTTCATACAATGAACCAGGATATTTCAATCTGTCAATAAATGTTAATTTGCAATACAAAACGGGCATTTTTTGCCAAATTCGAACTCATTTTTTTAAAACCCGCCATTTTTTAAATTTTTAATAGGTTTTCATAATCCTAGTTGAGTGTATATAGGAAAGATTATCTAGTTTAACGCAGATTTTGTTTTTCTTTATTTCAGACAATCTGACATCACTTATCGTTGCAACAGTTCGGCTACTTCGTTTAGAGCTCAGAGAAATTACTCAATTTCGAGTATATGTCAATATTTTAACGCGAAACAGTTTTTGTAACTTTTTCAAATGCTGCTAAGTATAACCTCAAACTTGTAATATATTTGGTAGAATAGTTTTTTCTAATCTCCCAAAATCACCCTCATTTTCACGTGGTCAAAGTATGTAAACGGAGATCGAGGATTTTACAAAAAATCAGAAAATGTAATGAGGGACATATATCATTGTTTAGAGAATCAAGAATTTCCCTGAATTTTTTCAATATTTGTTACCGATGGTATATTTAGGATATTCGACTTAGAAGCTTGCTCATTATACATGCATGGGCTCTTATGGGACTCGGCCATTAAAACAGATTGACGTTGGGTGCGATGTAAAAGAAAACAGAGAATGAAATAAAAAACTGTGTTCGTTATTAAGTAACTCATTACGAAGCTGTGTGCAAAATTTGAACGCGTGTCACCGTATTTAATTCCCAATATTGAATGAAAACGTAATCAAAACTGAAGCTTATAGTCTGGGCGAGGTGTTGCGCGGGGAGCGGAGCGGCAGAGGGGATACCCTCCTTCCTCACCGCACCCAGTGATACCACCGTTTTCGGTCCTACACGGACACGCATGTGAGCGCCTCTGAGGCGCCGAATTCAGGTAAAAAGTGTTAACAAGGATTTCTAACAAATGTAAAATACTAAAACTATTTGGGGTAACTTGATTATCAATAATAAACATTTCCTTAATGTTTCTTTGACTTTGAAAATACTTTTTCTTTTAATTTGGGAATAAAATTATTTTTTTTCAATTTTTCTCAACATTTTTTTTGGTTATATTTGTAGATAAATAACATTTCTGAAAAAAAAGTTCCAATATGAAAACAAAAATTTCGCTGATAAAAAGTCGTTTGAAAAAAGTGTGGTGTCTCAAAGGCACCACGTGCGTGCTCGCGGGTTAACCATAGGAGGTTAGATACTCGTAGATCTCCCGTGCGGGGCGGGGAAAGGAGAGTCCCTCCGGACCCTTCATCGAATCCCCTCTTAGCGCGCACCTCCTCGCGCAGTTAATAAGCTTGTGTTTTTATTTACGTTTTCGCTTATTCCTCGGAATTGATGTTCATATTCATTCTAAAATTTCGGGTACATGATCTTTAATACTTTCCCAATATTTTGCATAGTTCATTTCATTCTTATCATTTTTAAACAATCGGACTCTAAGTTTATCGTTAGTTTACAAGCCGCTCTCATAAGAGCCCGTGTATAAGAGTCAAAATTTATAGTCAATTATCTTTAAAACGGTAATATCTAATGCCTTCAAATTTCACATACTGCCGTAAACTTTATAGAATAATGACATATTACGAGTAAATTTTCAGAAATATCTTATCATTTTGACTTCACTATCGAACTTTCTTTAAGGACAATAAGGAAAAAGAGGGTAAAGTGAACACAGTAACTCTAAAAGTTGAAAAAAAATTATTTTCCATACTTAAAACATTACTTTGTAAGTTGCACAAAAAACTTCTTATCGTAATAAACATACTACCAACTTAAAACAGTAATTTATTAACTTTAATATTATTTAGCTATTTTAAGAAAATACCGGTTTACTTTATCCCGGGCCTTTCAGTACGGGGTACAGTGAACGCGAGGATAGAAATAACCTCATTACTATTGCCATTTTAAAAATATAGAAAATAATACACTGAATTTTCTTAATTTAACATTTATATTATATGAATAAAAACTACATTTTTTATTTTACAGTATACGAAATTATACAATTTATTCAAACTAAACTATTCTTATAATTATTTTTATTTTTGAAAAAATTACAATGTACTTAGATAAGTGTTCTGAATAAACTTTCAGAGCGTATTAATGAATATTTTATGTAATACGATCAAGATAACATCAATATTTATTTACAATAATTTATACGTTCAATGCATATAAAATCAATGCTTCAGTAAAAAAAGATTTAATAAATAAAAAAAACTGATAGATTCCTACAAAAGAAGACATCTTTGACTTCATAAAGGGTCTTTCGCTCTTCTGTCAATCGAATGAGATCAACACAAAACAAACTCAAAAGCTATTGGCTCCCGTGCTTGCACACTGTCAATAAATTTACCGCAGTCGCACTCGAGGAAAAATCCGGGCGTACAAAGAGAATCAGCCCCCAAATCATCGTCATCCAAAAGCAATAGACATTTTCTACGAAAGAGAGCGTGAAAAAGGGCAAAAAAAGGGGGAGCGACTGTCGCTCGCTCGTACCACCGTCCCACCCCTAAATCCACGTCTCATCGCGAATGGGATTCGGAAATCGACGATAAAACTGATGTAAACAGCCACTTTCCCTTCTCGCCCGTGCTGACTCCTCCCTCTCGCTCTCTGCATCGTTCCCCGGAGGCTCCGCAAAACAGAGAGAGAGAGAGAGGGAGAGAGAGAGAGAGAAATGCGACGAGGGGAACAGGTCTTTGGCATAATCTGGCCTTTGTCGTCGCGGCATTTTCGAGTGCGCCACTCGCTCTTTCTATCGCGCTTATGTATATGCATGTGTGTGCGTGCACTCGAAATCGTTTCTGCGGTGCAGCACGTGATTTTACATGCAGAGCTAGGGCGGCTACTGCTGCAAGTTGCATACGAGGGAGGAAGCGCCTAAAGGCAGAAAGAGAGATGAGAGAGAGAGAGAGAGAGAGAGAGAGAGAGAGAGAGAGCAGGGAAAACGAGGGGAAGAGCCATGGTAGCGCGGAGCAGCAAAAGCCATAAACAGCTTGTTGCTTCCGCGAAACTGCTGCTCGCTCCCTCGCCCGCCGCTGCACGTCGCTCCTCCCTCGCATCTTCTACCTCTTCTTCAGCTGCTGCTGCTGCTACTGCTGCTGGTACTACATACTACTACTGCTACTACTCTGATGCTTGCTATTGCATTCTTATCCCTGTTTTCTCTGTGTATTATACGCTACTTTTGACCCCTCGCACGCTCTCTCTCTCTCTCTCTCTTTTTCTCTCTCTCTTTTGCTCCTTCGAGTCGCTGGCGAGTCGAGCGCACTGATTCTAGTGCACTCGGGACAATGGGACAAGGAGAAGGATATCTTTCAAGGACTTTTGAGAAACCAAAAAAGGCCTTTAACCCTTTTCAACCACTTCTTGTTTTTTGAAGACTCGAATTTTAGATGCAGTAAAAAATAAATTAAATAAGTAATAAATAAGTAATAAGACATAAGTAATAAAATTACATTTTGTGTAAAGAATTCTTAAGTACAATTTAATGCAAACACCTGTGTATATAATAATTAGCGTTAACTAAGCAGTGTAATAAAAATGTATTTTAAGTATAAAACTCACTCGTCGCCAACAATTAAGAGGACCCCTCTTTTCTAATTTAGTATTAAATTTTCAGTAAATATCTATCTGAAATGTTGTTGTATCAATCAAAAATAACAACGTTCCAGAAAGATATTTTCTCGAATTTAAAAATTAAATGAGAAAAGTAGTCCCTCGTATTTGTACGTTTTTCTATTGGTAAAAAAACTTATCGATAGAATTCAGGCCTATCATTCTCGATCAGTAGATTTGTTGTTTTCGATATATTTATTATGTTTATGAAACGAACAAAAAAAATGTCGCAACCACAATCTATTTATTTTTAAAAAATAAAATATAATGAGTCATTTAAATTTTATATACGTAATATTTCATATACTTGTTTAATGTAGGTATAAGTCCACAATCAATTAATGCTTTAAAAGAAATATTCAAAAATATGTCCATTTCAACATCATATGCAAATATCATAATATTATTACCCATATAATTTTGAGTATCAAAAGTGCATTATTTCAATTGAATTACGTCGAATTATAATTAAAGAATGTGATGTAACAGTTTCATTATGTTACATTTCGTGCATTTGAGTATTATGCATAATTCAAGTTTTACAATATTTATAACTTTTAAAGACATTTTGGCCTTGTTTGTAGGTGTATATTATAATAGTATATGCAAAATAAGTACGCAAAGTAAACTTTTTGACACTAGTTTCACTCGTGCGAAAGTAGTACGCCCTAGTTTCTATTATATAATATTGCATTACACGCCCTCAAAACCGGCGTCAAATCAAATCTATTTAACAGACTATATAAAAAAGTTTGCGACTCGTGCGGGGCGATGGCTACTCGTGTGTAAAATCGCATTTTACACACTTATATAATATACTATTAATGCTCGCTATTATGTTTTTAGAAGTGGTCAATACAATTAATTAGGCTAGATTTAGTTTTTACACTTTTAAATACTTTAATGTTAAAAGATTTTACGTAAGATTTTGTACTTAAAAAAATGAATAAAGTGTAGAAAGTTTTTCAATGAAAAAACTTTATTCAATTTTTCATTACAACTGATAATAATGCTTATCAGGTAAAAGGTAATGTTATATTTAAGTAAATGTAATAAAATGAATGAATATTATAATAGCAACCTTTATAATTTCACGGAAAATATCTAAATATTAGTTTATCTTATATTATACAAAATTTTGCCAACGTTTTAAACGTCTGGTGATTTGGGAAAAGAATATTTTTCGAATTCTCCCATAAAGCTAATACATTTTAGCAAGCGAATAGTTCTGAGATTAATTACAACCAACACAGGTAAAGTACGTGAGGTGCTAGTGTCATGCACGTAGCGAATATTCTATGAATTACAAATAAGAGTTTAATGCTAAGATTTCGACTCCTTAACATGTTTTCGTTTTTACGTATGCATAAATAAATACTTTATATGCATGACGCATGCATGTAAAATTTTCATGGAATATCAGTACCAGCTTCTTAATGGGAACAGTGGATTTGCGGTATTTTGCTTAGATTCAAAGTCTTAATTTATTTGGTCCCAAATCTGATATAAGAAAGATTTTTTACCCCCTACCCCCTTCTGTAAGATTTCGTAATTCATTCTTATACTCCCATCCCTCTATAGCTGCGTACGTAAGTGATGGACAGCCCCAAAGCATCTTTGCAGTAATGATACAATTTTATAAATTATTATATAAAAATAATTATAAAGAAATTAATGACAATATGTATATGTATTATTATAAAGATATATTTATAAATATAAAAAATATGTATATACTTTTACAGTCGAACCGCCCGACACTGTGACTCACTATACTGTGAAACTCTCGGCACTGTGAATGCGGAACATCTCGGCACTGTGAATTTTCCAGGGTCGGTTCTACACATGTGCGGGACCACATTCTAACTTTGCGAAAAAAAATGTTCTGTTCAATCTTATTTACTTTCAAACTTAATTTACTTTAAAAAGTAGTCAAAATGTATTGTAACACAATTTTAACATATTTCTAAATTGTGTTTATATCATTTTGTATTTTAAGAATAATTGTAGATTGTCTAAATCAAAGTCACAATGAATATTTGATACATTAGTAAATGTTATTAGGCATTTATAAGATTATTTGCACCATAAATTTATACTAATATACCTACTTGAAGTTCAATTTTGCATAAGATTCAACTATATTCGTGCGTCCGACGATTCGCCGCGATTTAGCGAATATTCACTAAAATATGTGATAGAAAAAGTTTTCTAAAAAGGTTTAAGCCGAAACAGTGTGATAGAAACAATTTATATACATATAAAAGTTTAAACCGAAAAATGTGATAGAGAAAGTTTTATAAAATCGTTCAAGACGAAAAAAACAAATAGAAAATTTTGTAAATAAGAATTGTACAATTTTCTATAGAAACCATTTTTTCAATAAAATGGTTTATATATAACTTTTGCTTAGATTATTTGATCATGGCGAAAGTAGAGGGGGAAGTTAAAATGTGACCTAGATACGGCCCTGGTATAAACTTATTATTTATATAAAGTTGTAAGAATTCAATTATAACTACAAAAATGATTTTTCTTCATTTTTGTTATTCAATATAACATTTATTGATCTAGACAAATTCAATATTACTTACATTTCTTTCTCTCTCTTAATCTGTAAGATAATAATACGTTGTATATTGATACATTTGCATTTAGAGTTTGAACTTAATACAAGTTAGGCATTATATATTTGGCCTAATCAACATAAGGTCAAATCCGCAATGTTCAATCAAAATTCGGTAAAACCCGAAATGACTAATCAATTTTAAGAGAACCTGAATTGCCTAATCCACTTTAAATTTCAGGTGTTCATAAAAAACATGATGATTACAGAGATATAATATAGCCACTAAGCCAATGTACCACCCTAGATCGCGTGATATATTTAAACTCCTGAGAGTTTTCATGACGTACTCCTACTATGAAATTTTAATCAATGTATAAATATTTAGGTAATATAAATTTAAGTACGAATAAAAAGTTTAAAATTTAAAAAAAGGCAATAGAATTTGGAGCACTATATATAAAAATTTTACAAGTGTTACACTTTCGTCATTATAATACTAGTGTTATTTATTATAGAGCATAGAATAGTTTTTATAATAAATAAAACTTTAATTGTTGATATGCTTAATTGGTAGGCTCATAGAATATTATCGCCAGTTGCTCGGCGATAAACCAGCTAAGCCACTACCTGTGCGACTATTCGTTTTGGCAAAAGCTTGAAACTCGAAGTCACCAAGTATACGTCCGATAACAAGACGTCGAGATTAGGAGATTGGCTAAAGGCGTCTTAATTGGAACTAATCCGCGCAAAACCTCGAGGCACTCCCGTAAAGACCATCCTAATCGCCGCGCCAAAGATGTCACGACACTATCGATATAAGAAACATAAGATACATAATTATAGCACGTGTAATTCTTATCCAGACCAAAACATTTTAGAAGAGAATTAAATATGGCTACGCACCTATTAAATTAATCAATAACAAAAGTAATACACTGATTGAATTTTATGTAATAGAACAAACTATTTTAACGTGTTAGCTTTAACTTTCAAACAGTTTAATTACTGTCAGATCATTGAATTACATAAAATTAACTTGACTTAAAAAAGTTAAACTGCACCAGTTTATCTGGCATGGAAAGTAATATAGCGCAAGGCTCTTTGCATAGATAGAAAATATATAATAATAAAATAATAAATTATAGTGATATTAAAAGTGTAAGTAAAATAAACGCACTTTGGTTCATGTACATAATTATTGTATACATTACTCTATTGTGTATACAAAATTACACCCTAAATTTTGTGCACAAAGCATTTTTAGTTTTGCATAATATTTATAATTAAAATAAAGAAATGAAGCCAGTTTTTATGCACTAATTTGTTATGCACATAGTATTAACATAAATGGCCAAGGTATTATATATATATATATATATATATATATATATATATATATATATATATATATATATATATATATATATATATTTAATAACAATTTTGTCTGTTGGTGTTGCGAACGTTATTTTAAATGAGAAAAAATGTAAAATCAATTTCTATAAAATACAGATAAAAGTACATATCGTAATTTTACATAAATGTATCTACTTTTTCAAAATAAAGACGAGAAGCTTTGAATATCCCAATACTTTGCCTGCTTCTGCCTACGTATAAACTATATTTATAAAATATCTACATTTTATATTTAGTTAAATAAACCCTGGTAGAAACGTTCCCCATATGTTCGCCAGATTTTACTCTATTTTATAGGGAATGGCCAATTTCTGCTTAAAAGTCTGGCCAGAAACCCCGCTACCTGTCGACGTTTTCTCGTCAGAAACCTGACCAACTTATGGTTAATGAATAAATAAATAAAAAATAACGTTTAACGAATTTGTATAAGTTAATAATGATTATTATGTCATGGATTTAATAGCTTATTGTTAATAGAATGCTAAGATATATTTGGGATAGATTCGAAATAAAAACTAAAAACTTATTTCATTAAAAGTTTTTTTAAGGTTAGAGTTTTATAATTAAATAAGACATAAAAAAATCAAATAAATAATCGAATAAAAATTTGCATGCTGTTTTAACGTAGAAGTACTATAATGGGATTTACATTTTCAATAATTTTTTAGGGTTATGTAAGCTATTTAGATTTTCTATAAATTTCTGGTCAGATGCTGGTTTATTTCTGGCGAACTATTAGGAAACGGATCTGCCCAATAGATCGTGAACCGACCATCTAATATGCTCAATTTTCTACCAGGGAATATGAATTTTATAATATATAAAATGAAATATACACAATAATAATAAATATAAAATAATAATAATAATAATAATAATAATAATAATAATAATAATCATTCAAACTTTTTATTTTATATAGGATATGTAAATATTGTATATAAGGGGCTTTTAAGAAGCATAAAATGTTTATGATATACAACTTACACAACAAATATCACGGTCTGGGTTTTACGTATAAATATAAAATAAGCATATGATTGCTATAGCACTCGAATATGAGTATGATCACTAACAATTATATACAATCATATTTATACATTTAACTTTATATTTGATTTATGTACAGATACATCAGCCGATCAACACGACTGAGGAAACACATTTAAAAATTTTTAATACCCTCCACGCTTTCAATGTACATGCTCGGAAAAGAATTAATCGATCAGTGTACGTTCTAAATTGCATTCATTATACACCGTTGATACAACATTGTTCACGAAACTAAACAACGTACCTTTTAAAGTTGTAAAGATGAGTTATCAAATATCATGAACTTAACAAAGTATCATTCTCTTGCCTTATTATATAAATACATTTTAAAAATTCTAATAATTAAAAACACAAATACAGTTAAATGAAATAAACCATATTAATAATTTTTCTTACGTTGTTACAACATTATTCTTTAAATTTAAGGTGGCTCCGTTGCGCAGTCTGTATCTAAGCGAGGCCCATGGGGAGCACACAATTCTTATTTCCGATAATCTTTGCAATTCCAATAAAACTGATTCAGTATCAATTATCATGCTTATTGACCTAACTATATGTTATAATACTAGGCGCGCGCCACAATTTTATGTCAGCACTCCCTTCGTCCATATGAATTACAGGAAATAGATATTAATATATTTTTAGTACACAATATTTTTACGCATTTCTTATAATATAAAGAAGACGATTGCTAATCATGTTATGTAGTTTTAACTTAAATATTAAACAATATATTTAGATGATTGCTTCTAACAGCAAATTGTAGACGAGGTTTTTAGAGTGTCTCATACACTCTTTAACAAAAAATCTACTATATTTATTAGAACAACAGAAACAACTACTCTGCAGGCAAATATCCCTCCCAGCATTGGATTACACTGTTAATTCATAAAATATGTAAATGTAATTAGCATTGAAAATTCAAACATTTTTCGTATTTATCCTTCAAGTTTCTCGTAAACTTGTTAAACGGATAAAACATGTTACGTATTTAGAGTGTTTCATACACTCTTTAATAAAAATCTACTATATTCATTTGAACAACAGAAACAACTACTCCGCGGGCAAATACCCCTCCCAGCATTGAATTAAGGAGTCACTCTATTATCTCAGCAATAATATTCAATAATTTTTTTTTCATAGAAAAATTTATTTCAAATATTCATACTGATGAGGCCTACAGGCAGTCTGGAGGCCGAAACGCTTTTAATCTTTACATTTATAATATTACAGGACCTATATATTTCTTGCTTTGAAGGTGTAGACTCTTCTCTGAAAGAATGAGCCTTACATATAAATACAGTGAAAAACTGAGAATACAATGTAATAGGTTTAGCAGAAACCTACTTTAAAATGGTTTTCCCTTTATTGCTAAAAAGAAATTTCAATTTGCAGGATAAATACAAATAATGTTTTTGATGTTAAATTCAATCTACATATTTTATGAATTAACAGTTTAAGGGGTCACTCTACGATCTCAGCAACAATTTACAATAATTTTTCTTTCATAGAAAAATTTATTTAAAATATTCAAACTTTTTACACATAAAAGAAGAGGTTGCACACTTATAATATATATTTTTTATTTTTGTTTTGCATGTAAAATCTGGCTGGTCTGGCTGCCTGAAGTTGACCCTACTACAATCTGGTTGACCTGATATCTCTACTTTGAAGAGCCTGAAAGCAAAAAAGTGGACGAGTTATTGAAAAATAAGCTTTTCGCTATAGCCGGTAGCTCAATAAACAAAATTTGATGAAAAATAACAAAATGGCAATTGCAAAAAAGGGTAAAAAATTTCAAATGTCCGCCATTTTGTTATTTTTCATCAAATTTTGTTTATTGCTTTCACTTTTTTGCTCTCAGGCTCTTCAAAGTGGAGATATCACGTAAACCATATTGTAGTAGGGTCAACTTCAGGCAGCCGGACCAGCCAGATTTTACATACAAAACAAAAATAAAGAATATATTTTATAAGTGTGAAACCTCTTCTTTTATGTGTAAAAAGTTTGAATATTTTAAATAAATTTTTCTATGAAAGAAAAATTATTGAAAATTGTTGCTGAGATCGTAGAGTGACCCCTTAAACTGTTAATTCATAAAATATGTAGATTGAATTTAACATCAAAAACATTATTTGTATTTATCCTGCAAATTGAAATTTCTTTTTAGCAATAAAGGGAAAACCATTTTAAAGTAGGTTTCTGCTAAACCTATTACATCGTATTCTCAGTTTTTCACTGTATTTATATGTAAGGCTCATTCTTTCAGAGAAGAGTCTACACCTTCAAAGCAAGAAATATATAGGTCCTGTAATATTATAAATGTAAAGATTAAAAGCGTTTCGGCCTCCAGACTGCCTGTAGGCCTCACCAGTATGATCAAGTAGACGCACGTATATTTAAAAAAATATTTTTAACATTATATCATAGAAAACAACCAAATTTAATTACTTTTTTCATACCTGTAACGTTTTTTTTAAATTTAGAATTAAAATAGAATGATAAATTCAAACAAAAATCATATTAAACACCAAATTATTACATTTGACTTGAAAAGAAAGACAAACTATCAAATCGGGAGGTGATTTTTGTAAAATTTTAGATTTTCCGAGCCGAACGACCCGCTGCACGCACTAACACTTTACGACTGGTCAGAACGAATATCAGCAGTGAAATAGAAAGTCAGGAGAAGAGACACCAGGACACGCTCAGCGCACTCTAGCCGAGACCAGCCAGCTCCAGCCTATACGAGGCTCTATGGGATGGCAGCTGTGCGTCATCTTCAGCTGCTTCAGGGTGTTGGAGAGCTCGCTTGCTCTGTGTCGTCGAGAAGAATAGTGTGTGTGTGTGTATGTGTATAGTGAGTGTAGTGAAATAGTAGTGTGCCATTAGGTAGTGCATAGGCCAGTTCTATCGAGCATCGGACTTGCACTGAGCAGCTCGTTCGACAGACTGGAAGTTTGTGTGACACACACAAAATGTGGTGTTACATCATATACTTTACGTCCGGGCCTCCACAACGCCTAACCTCCTGTAGAGCTACTATATGTAATTTATACCTATCTGCCTCCCTTGTTAACACCTCTAATTGTCAGTCCTGAGCTAAGCTACGCACGTTCCATGTGTCCATCCTTAGTTCCGTTATGGATCTTTTGCATGTTTCTTCGCCGATAGTTCCCACCCGGACATCCGAATGGGAAACACCTTTATGTCCGGACTTGTATTTTCCCAGAGAAGAATTCATGACTTATGTTTGTAAATGACTCGCCGCGTTGGATTAGGTGGTAAATCGGGTGTAAGTTCATCAATCCTACAACCTGATATTCCTCTAAGTTTTTTCTTTTTTTGGTTGTTATGTTTGGGATTGGCCTGGGGGCGGTGCAAGATTCGGGATTTGTTTTGAAGGGATTAGGAGGGGTAATGGTGCGAGGTGTTAACGGGCGCTCACGTCTAATTTTTTGACCTGCCGAGTAATGTTTATTAAAGAAAAGCGGTAGTAAAGAGATACTCAAGTTTTACGGCTATGGACAGTGTACCTAGACGCTGGGTAACTCGTGGTCCAAGCCTCGACCCCCAGCTCCGCTGACTTTAACAAAAAATTAATGGACTTTCGGTTTTCGCTGCGTTGCTGCATATGGCTCTCACGTGTTTACTCACTTTCTCGCTGGCAATTTAAAATTAATTTATTACAACAAACAATCTTATATTAGAACAATTAATTTAGTTTGAGGAAGCTAAGTGACAATGAATTGGCAGCGGTTTTTCCATTTTATTTTCTCATTAATATACTTTTCCAATTTATTGCGAAACACGATTATTTCAATAGTCTTACAAATCAAGTACAAAAATTACACATACATACACATATATATCTATTTAGACATGTATAATATGCATAAGTGCTATCTTCTTTAATTTAATTACCTCGCCCCACCCCCCGCAACAACCTTTTTACCTCCTTTTTTCTCATTATATACTTTTCCGATTTATTACGTTAAACAACTGTTGCAATAGTCTTACAAATTAGGCTTAATAACTACACATACGAACACATAAATATGTATTATACTTGTATTCTATTCATAAGTACCGTCTCCTTTAATTTTATAACCTCACATCCCCTACCCATCTCTTTTTCTCCCGTTTGTTCCCATTATATACTTTTCCGATTTATCGCGTAATACGACTACTTCGATTACATAGTGTTACAAATCAAGCATAATAATTGCACATACAAATACATGAATATATATTTAGACATGTATACTATACATAACTGTCGTCCTCTTTACATTTATCACAGCCCCCCCCCCCCCCCCCGCTTGATACCACTTCCTTCACTCCCCCTATTTTCTTATAATATATTTTTCCGAATTATTGCGTTACACAGCTATTTCTATAGTCTTTCAAATGTGTACTATACATAACTGTCGCCTACATTAATTGTATCAGCTCACACACCCCCCCCCTCCCCTCCTCTCCCATCATTATTTCCCCTCCATTTTCTAATTTTGTACTTTTCCGATTTATTGCGTTACATGACTTTATCGATAGTCGTACAAATCAAGCATAATAGGTACACATACAAATACATAAATGTGCATTTATATGTGTGTACTATACATAAGTTTCACCTACTTTAATTTTATAACCCCCTCCACCCTAACATCAAGAATAAGTGGATTTTTTTTATTCCGGGTTGAAATGTGCGATTGGTACACCGCGTGCCGCGGAGCGCTTCCGATGCAAGAGACCTCAAGAGATCGGCCATAAATCAGCCTTTTTGTGTTTTTTTACTCAATCTTTTTTTAAATATACTATAATATTAGAATAATAATATATCCAAATATTATTTCTTTATAACCTTTCTTTCCATTAAAAAAGAATACCCAAAAAAACGCCTTTTTTCGCTATTACAGTGGTGTTACCCCTTAAACTGTTTCACATAGGCTTATGTTATTGTTTAAGGCTTAAGCTTACTGTTTATTACATTTTTATGTTTATTTCTGTCATACATTAATTACATTTATCAATAAAATGTCTAAACTGTCACATTTCTTGTATGTCGTATTCCCGATTTCCATTATAGTTTCTCTAATAGTGTTTAAAATTGACCTGATAAAAATATGAAAGAAATTATTTCTTACTAAGAAATAATCAAAGAATAAGATAATATTGATAATATTTTTACTTTATTCATAAAATCGGAGTTAAATACATTTGAAAATTGTCGTAGGTTTTTGGTGTTGCATCCACAACACGAAGAATAACTGAATAAATAGTAATTGAATTACCTGAAAAACTATTTAATATGGATGAAATACATCAACAGTATTATGTTGTATTATAATCCCTTTTTGTTATTTTAGTAAAAATAATGCCCAAAATTTAAATAACACCTAAGTGAGCCGAATAAAAAACGAACAAAAAAATGTCGTATTCACAAAGCACGTTTGTGCTATATATATTAATTAAAATCGATGAAATAAATTACGAAAATATAGTATTGGATAAAGTTTTGAGAAATAGCTTTGCATTGTACCTAGAAAACTAATATGTATTAATAAAATAGCAAATTTACATCGATTTGTCGCATCTACAACGCGCCATCCGCAACGCGCGTTTGTTTAAACATCATAACTTCTTATTGCAACTAGCAAAACTGAATAATACAAATACGAGAAGAAGTTTCTTTGCATTTTACAATCATGAGACCTGTTTTGAGTGAAGTAAAAGTGAGAAAAAAGAAAGAGTACGGAAAGCACAAACAAATTGAAGAGTTAAAATGAAAAAAAGGAATGAACAGAGAAAGAAATATAATGAAAATAACGTGTCTTCGTCGTCTAAGAGATATAATTAGTCAATTTAAACGTTTAAATTGTTAATTTCAATAACCCAAATTTATAATTTAAATGTAATCAATACATAAAAAGTTGAATTTGTATTACAATAATATTACACTTCCGGTCTTTTTATTCTATAAACGAACTATAATAAAATCCCTCAATTAAATGATACAATTTTTGTTGTCCTTAAGGGAATGTAATTTTTTTGACCTCATTTGAATCCTCATCCTCCTCAAAGGATCTCTCGGAATCAGAAGTGAGTAGTCACGCATCCTTGTCTTTCGTTGTACCTTCTACCGAACCATTACCAATCACTTTAAGTGAATCATTAAGATCATCGTAATTTATAAAATAACATTAATGCAATACAAATGTTTGATTTAAGTATAAAAAATAAAAATAGCTGCACAAATATTTTAGAACTGTTTTCAAGAAAAAATACATGGAAATTCTAACCTGAAGTATTCGATAAATCATTTTAGATTCGGTAGGCACTATTTTCGGGCTTGTTTGTGGGCAAATATTAATTGTTTATAGTCTCGAGAAGTCGTGTGAAAAAACTAGAGCTGTGCTCCTAAGTTAAGTTGACCACATTTTCGACATTTGAAAGTTAATAGTTCTGGAGATTTTCCCATATGTATAGAGTCTAGTTGCCATTTTTATTTCAATTGTCTCGAGACCAGAAAAATAGTCACAGTCAAGTGTTTTAGCGTAGCAAGAGAGTTAAGAATATTTTGCTAATATTCTCCAATTATCATAGCTCAACTAAAAATGACTGGTTTTTAGTTTACATAATTCTATATAGCAACACGTTCTTCTATCACAAATACAGCAAAGATAGCGCAATTACATACTCAGCGTCCTGCACAGCCTTGCATAAAACCATGCCGTTAACCACAACTGAAAGTACTTACCCATGCATGAGCGTATACAGAAAGGATGTCGAAGACGTTTGCTCAGTGCTCACGCTCGCTTGCATACTGACAGCGTGCATATAACGCAGAGAGCTATATAGGCGCCAGCAGGGGAGTAATAATTATTGAAAATATGTCGCGGTGCCAGGTACACGGGCTAGAGAGTACAATAGTTGCCGAGCTACACGCCTGGTAACACCTGTCATTAACAGTCGTTATTAACGCGCCGTTACTCCTCGCGCTTGCGTTCGCAACTCTCGCGAGCAGGGAGAGCAAGAAAAAAATGCAACGCCGCGGAGTGAGAAGTGCAGCGCACGCTCGCTGATCTCGATCGGCGGCTCCCGCGAGCAAAACCCGTGTAATAGAGTCAACGGCGAGAGCGAGAGAGGATGTACAAAAAGAAGTGTAACGCGGAAGAACTTCAAAGATGCAGTCAGTGCTGCGGCTGCTATACTTCGCAAAGCTGTAAACGCTGATGGACTTTGTTGAGCTATATCGGTGTCGCGCGTTTCTAATTTTTCTTGCACCGGAAAATGGGATACAATATTGTCGTAAGCAATAATTAAAATTTACTTGTGAAAGTTCAATTGAAAAATATGAATTTACCGAGGTTACTGCTGTTACGTTTAAATCTAGTTTAAACAGTGATTTTAATGAGTTTTCAAAATTTATTTGAAATTTATTTACTTAATATCTTGCAATTAGAGTTCATTGTATGCTCTGAAGTGATAACACCGTGAAATTACTTTGAAAATTTTAAGAAACATTTTGAAGTAAGTGCCATATTAATGTAAAGTCTATAATCTAATAACCTCCCATCAAGACAATACCAATCAATCTCTATAAACCACAATCCTCAGCATGTATCGAAGCTATTAAACTCATCTCGTAAGAACAATCGAAACATTCGGTTTTTCTCATACAAAGCGCTGCACAAACGTCCGCCAACCGCAAGTTCAATTACAGAACTGGCCGTGCAGGCTCATATTCCTTTGAGGTCCCGCGCGACTCACGGTCCATCATAAAATCCCCATGAAATCCCATCTGCATCGCGCAGTCAATACGATATACCTACAAAATAATAGCGAGCAGCAGCAGCAGCAGCAGCAGAGCAGCCTGACGATCCGCGGGGGATCCTGCTCCTTATCATTTCCTCGGCGCGGGCGCACTTTGCCTCTATATATATTCAACCAAAGACGCAGCAGATACAGAGAGATGGATAGAGAGGGAGGGAGAGAGAGAGAGAGAGAGAGAGAGAGAGAGAGAGCGTGGGCTGACCAAATGGAAGGAAGGAATATAGCCGGGCCGCCGCCGTCGATCCGTCGCTCGGCGTGCACAGCGCGAACTTATTGCCCGAGACGTTCGGCTGTATAGTTCCGTTCTCTCGTCGTTAGCGCCAGCACCGCATGTAGATGTATGATACACGCACACGTACATAACGAATTGAGGGTGGCTCAATCTCTGTATATGTGTGTGTACACTGGAGAGTACAGAGAGGGAGGGGGGGGGGGTAAGGGAACTACTGGTGGCTGGCCAAGGCAGGCGCGCGCGGTGTAAGGAAGTCAGAAGGAGAGACGCGTATATATAAAGGAGCGGGAACGTGTGGGGTATTGACTAGCGAGTCTCGGGTCCGCGTCCTTCTCTCTCGGCGTAGCTGCTGCTGCTGCTGCCTTGGCTTGCGGCTAAGACGCGGGCCGCGGGGGAGGAGGTGAGAGCGGAGACAGAGAGAGATTACACGGGGGTTTGCTCGCGCTGCCCCGGCGAGATAGAGAGCCGAGCAAGCGAGCGAGCGAGCGAACGAGGAAGAGGAGAAAACAAGACAGAGAGAACATTGCTGAAGGTGGTGGTCGCGCGAGAGGGAGACGAGGGGGACGAGGGAGGAGGCCGCGCCGCTGCGGCAGGACTACTACCTAAGACTGATATGGATTGTAGATTATTCTGGACCTCGGGGTGCGGCTTGGCCAAGGGTTAGTATCTCAGAACCCTTGCCGCCGCCGCTGCTGCTGCTGCTGCTGCTGCTGCTGCTGCTGCTGTTCGCCACAACCAGGCGCTGCTGCTCTGCAACCCTTCTCTATATACCTCGTGTGTATACCCTCTCACCTTCGGCCATGTGTGAGTGTGCGTGTGCGTCTGGCTGCATGCCTATAGTACAGTGTACATGCATAGTTCTCGCTCGCCCTCTCCTTAGAGCTTCCTTTGGCCTCGTCCATCTCCTCCAGCTTCTCCTTTGGTTTTCCTCGTCTATCGCTCGCGCTCGTCTTCGTCCTTCTGCCCGGTCCTTCGTTCTCTCTTTGGATCTTCGCAGCGGTCCGAGAAGAGGAGAGGGATGAGCGCGTCGGTTCCGTTCCGGAGCGCGGTTAGGCCTGCGGCCGGCTACATGCCTTCTGATAATCCAGCGAGCGAGGCTTGCCGCGCTCTCGCGAATTTCGGCGATTTCGATCCAATCTCGAGAAACCGGATGCCAGGATTCATCTTAGAATATGGACGGCTAGCGCGCGCGAGCACGCTTGCTGCTCTCTCTCTCTCTCTCTCTCTCTCTCTCTCTCTCTCTCTCTCTCTCTCTCTCTCTCTCTCTCTCTCTCGCCGACTGGCCTTTCCACGTATATCCATCTATACTCGCGTGCGGTGGGACTCGCTGCCGCGCAGTAGCATCTCGCGTCCGATTCTCTCCCCGTCTCGTTTCTATACGGCCGTGCCGCGGCTCTGTGGCGGCTTTACCTCGCGGGAATACCACGAGAGAAATGCTCTGATGCTGACGTGTACGGGATTACTAATTGATTGCGAGAATGGAGTGTGCATTGTTTCGGATTTCTTCAATTGCAATCGTCCGGTCAGCTACTCGAGAATTTTTTAGTTATTTGAAATAGACAGGTAGAGGTTCGCTACGCGTATCAACGTTATCTTCTTTGACATTCTTTACTAGCAAATCAAATTATCGACATTAGTAATCAAAGATTCGATATGAATTTGATATCTCGTGGTGTGGATCAATATAAGAGAAGTGCAAAAATTTCAAAAAATCAAGTTGGATTGGAATTATAACTGTACTAACAAGTCCACGGAGTTTTGATCGCAGATTTCGATAAAACTATGGGCCTTTGCACGGTAGATCTCGTGTAGAAATTTCGCCAAGAATCTTACTGGAATCCTATAAGGTTTCCCTAAGTTTGACCAGAGTCTGGTAAGGAGTTCCCATTGAATCCCGACCGGAAAGTGTCCCACTTTTTACAACGATTCTGATAGATTTCGGGTCCGATTCTGGCAAGGATTCCCGATGTCACTCCGCGTCAAAGAAAAAACCGCTGCCAACTCATTGGCACTTAGCTTCCTTAAACTAAATTAATTGTTCTAATATGAAAATTTTTGTTCTAATATATTAATTTTAAATTGCTATATCTCTTTTTAATTCGGTTCTCAAAAATGTGTGCTGATTTATCATTGATGGTTTAATTCAGAACATTTAATTAAATTAGCTGTAGCCACAATCTTATTTTTATTTTATATTTATATTTTAATTTACATTTATATATAAATTAAATCTGTTTTAAGCAATTTTCGGTAACATTTTTTTTAAATTAATAATTTTCAAATTCAATTTGAATTCAACGACATCTAAAATAACATAATTATATCGTTCATACGTATGATTTTTACCTATATTTATAAAAAATAAAACAAAAAATATTGATATACATTATTTCATTTATCTCAAAATACGTTTTAAATCAATATTCCAAAAAACCCGAAAAACTAAAACTCAAAAATCAGAAAATAAAATAATCACTATAAAACAAAAACCTGTCGATAAATCTTTATTTAAAAAGGGAAAAAAATATAAGCGATTAAAAAAAGAATTAAGAAAAACATAACCTCAATATCTCAGAAAGTAAAAGATCTCATGATCTAAAAAAACATACGGGTCATGAGATAGTAAAAAACTACCTTTTTGTAAAGTTTCAGATAAAATGCTGTCGATTTACTTAAGTTATCGCGTCAGGAAAAGAAGCGATTTTTTTTAACAAAATTATTATTTTCTCAACAAAAGAAAAATATGAAGCTTAAAAAATTTTACGAGATATTTTTAACCGTTTAAAAAAATGACGTTTTCGTGTATAAAAAAACAAGAGAAATATCTTTTTCAAAATTTCGGGTCGGAAAAGATAGGTAATTGTATGCTCTTTCAAATGCATTATGACTAAATCAATGATATTATTTCTAAAGTAATAAAAAGATCGAAAAGCCAAAACTCAAAAATCGAAAAACCGATAAAAAAATAACGCATTGAAAAACTAAAAGAAATTATTATTGAGCCGCCTTCCTTAAAAAAAAATGCGCCCTGAAACATTAAATTTAACCGAAGATTACTCCAGATATTATGCTACGCACATACACACACACACACAGTTTCAAAAATGTTTCTAACATATTTTTAGCAAAACTTTATTATTCTCTTTCTCTTGCAACCTCTAACATTTATTAATGTTTATCTCAACATATGTATATAATTTATATTAACTAAAATACAAATAGATTTGAACTCGGATCCTCTGCGTGTCATGCTCATGCCTTAACCTCTCGACCACTGTTGCGTTTACGTAACTCAAAACAAAACATATATAAATGTTACATCAAAGTTTATTTTTATTTATTTATTTAATACGTATTTGTTCATTTATTTGGCATAGTGCGCTTCTTACACATAAGAATTATACACGTAATTATTGTGCACAATTTAGCATTGGTCAAATATATCTACATATAATTTGACCATTGCTAAATTGTGTACAATAATTACGTGTACAATTCTTATGTGTTAGAAACGCACTATGCCATTTATTTATTATTTATAAATAGTTACGTTATTTAATAATATTATTTTTGCAATATGATTCTTATAAATTGAATTCTTTGTTACTAATTTGTACGTTACCGGCTTTCGGCATAGCGCGTTTCTTACACATAAGAATTATACACGTAATTATTGTACACAATTTAGCATTGGTCAAATTATATATAGATATATTTGGCCAATGCTAAATTGTGCACAATAATTACGTGTATAATTCTTATGTGTAAGAAACGCACTATGCCCGGCTTTCACTATTATAATTTTTTTCGATATAAATCTTTCGAAAAATACGTTATTGATATGCCCTTCAAATTTATAGTAGAAAACTTCAGTAAAATTTTCAAGATCTTTAATACTATTAATTGTAGAAGAAAAATGGGTTAGAAACTATTAAATATAGAATATGTTTCAACCTATTTATTTATCAGATAGTTAATAAATTTTATCTTAAAAATTTAATTGGAGATTCCTATTCTGAATTTAGAGGGCATAAAATATTGATTTTTTTCGAAATATTTATTTAATACCGAAAATAGAAATTATGAAAATGAAAAGCCGATAAGGCAGGAAACGGGTCTGTATTTTTCATCGCTTTCAGGGGTCGCCGGATACCGACCTTACAGTTTTTCGTTTTATTCAGTGAATATATGAGATTTTCAAATATTGTGAACGTACGCACAATGCATGCTTGCTTTTATTAAAAAATTAATTATGTAAACGATAATTGTATAAGTGTACATATATATATATATATATATATATATATATATATATATATATATATATATATATATATATATATATATATATATATATATATATATATATATATATATATATATATATATATATATATATATATATATATATATATATATATATATATATATATATATATATATATATATATATATATATATATATATATATATATATATATATATATATATATATATATATATATATATATATATATATATATATATATATATATATATATATATATATATATATATATAAACTTTGTTTAATATAATAATAATAAAAACATTTATTCTACCGATAGCTATTGTTATGATGCACTTAAAATATTAATTATATTTAGTATTGTGTAAGTATTAATAGAAATATAAAAAATCTTTTATAAGGTATAGATATCTGTTTTGCCAACACTTCAAATACTATAATTAGTTTTTGATGAGGGTAGCCTCAACTTCTCCCAGCCTTTGAAACCCGTACTTTTACAAAGCAATCCTAACCTAGACATCAAAAAGTAATCGTAAGTTTTCCCTAAATACGGAAATCTGATCAGAATTCAGCTTCTAACCGGAGACGACATGGGGACATTTCTTCACGAGATACATCATATTTCATTAGCATTGATAGTAAATCTATATATATATTATTTTTAACATTACGTATACGAATAATACTCGAGATAATACTAACGGTTATAGCTCTATCTCTAGTTCAGACGTCTGTTAGATAATACTACAGGTATTGGGCTGAAATGCGTCCGCTTTATTTTCACTTACCAAAGAATGATCCCAAAAGTTTCATCAAAATCTGTGATCCAAATATGATCTCTTCTTATAAGATGCAAGGTAAAAGTGCCAAAGCTGGCCACTGCCTATAATTCCTGGCTATAAAAGATTAGTTCTTATCGCGTGCCATTGTGTCTCTAACAAGGAGTGTCATAACCTGTGGGGAACGGTTTTTGATAAGGATTTGGGAAGTGATTTCTGGTACCTAAAAGTGATAGCTAGCACCCGTAGATTCATCTCATAGGCCCTTGGGGTCAAGATAATATGACCTTTCGTATTCAAATTACAAATTTCAGTAAGAAATAGTACCTATACTTCGTATCTTAACTTTGCAAGGACTTAATAACGAACGATGCTCAAAACTGAATTTAAATTTTATTTCAACTCCTATTTAGCATAGGTATCTAAAAATCCATACTGCAAAAAGCATGTTAACGATAAAAATAATTGATACAATATCATTACAAGAAAATTTCTTTTAGCAGATAAATCAATCATGAAACACGAAACGATTATTGAACCGATAAAATGACAAAATTAAATAACATATTACTTCATCAACGATCGCAATTTAGTAAAATAGCCTTTCTATGTTCTTTATAGACATATTTCAATTCCTGCTTCAATAAAGTTTTCTGTACAAATTTATCACATTCCATCTAGAAAAAGAACCTTTCATTCAAATTGTAATCTCTCTTTAAATATACCTGAAATACCTAAAGATGGCTCACGACATAATTTCATTTACAATAACTCAATAATCGTCTGGAAACCTACAAAATCAATATGGTAAGATATACTTATTTATTATTTTTAAAATTATTTAGCATAGTATATTATTGTTTATTATTAAATATATTAGTAAACGAAATCTAAATGAGATATTAAAACAGCGTATCTACGAAAACTTAGTACTAAATGAAATTGCCAACCGTACATCTAAATACTCAGGACATCAGTGCCAAAGGAACGAACGTAAGAATATAAATAGTTCCAAAACCATATTTTACTCTAATATTGTAAAAGTGCTAGTATTAATATTTTTGTGTACCTATAGTCTTTACTGGATATATCAAATGATTATCTGTACTTTTTGCTACCTTTCTTCACCGATATTAAAACATAAATACAATAATTATTATTTAAATTTCAAATAAGTAAACATTTGGAAAAGAATTTCGACGAGAAATTAGGTTTCACTTTATAACAAACGGAAAAGAGAAATATATAACGATTTCTCAATGAATGAACAGACCGAGTGTATATTTAAGCGAATGAAGAGAGACAGATAAAAGGATTCTATATCGAGTATAACGTGACCTAATGAGGGACGAAAATAGGCGCGATAACTTGTCGGCCGAATAATTTACATTCGCCTGGATTTAATTCGAATTAATGTAATATGTTGGATACATTTAGTATCTACGTCGAGACTGAGCTGCGCGTTGGTTCACTTATTAAATTTGCGATTCATTCAAGATATTGCCAGTATGAAAGACTGATACAGTAGTATTTTGGCATAGATGTAGAAACGTGATTATTTCTGATCGGAAATGTCACGTCTTCTTGAACAATTTGATTTAAATTGACTAAAATTTATATGAGATTACTGTAGCTCTTTCTTGATACTTTGCTGTTTTAAATTTCAAAGTAGCTTACTTTTTTAAATTTTCAATTTAAAAAATGTCTAGCTATTAGGGTAATTAAATTGATACACTCAGACATTCTTTAATTTCGCTCATTGTTAAAAGTAATCGACTACATTAAGTAGTAGCTGATTAACAGAAGCTGATTTTTCTTTTATAAATAAATTTCTTTAATGAGTTATCTAAAATTATAAATTATGCAACTCCCTAATGTTTGTAAATTTGATATTATTCCGTCAATTATTGCAGATTTTGCAGCATGAAACTGGCATTATAGTTTCAGGAATCGTTGGAAAGTAGGCGTTAGTATGTGTTACATTTCAAGAATTGCTAAGAAAAAAAAAACTGCCCGACATCCATAATTTGTCAATTTACATCTAACTATTACAATGTTGTTGGTCAGAGAAGTTTAATATAATTTGATATCATTTTTAGAAACTATTTAGCCCGACTTTTATCAACCTTTAGCGTTAAAATAATTTATCGGCAGCAGTTATTTAATAAGTACGTTTTTCTTTAATTCAAAATACAATGGATGAATAACAATTGAATTTGTGATTCGACAAAATATCAAAATTTATCAAATTATATTGTGAATCTACAAAGATTATTCTTGTGCAATCTTGTTAATAAAATAGTGCGCTTTAATTTAATTGCGTTGAAGTGTGGATAGTCAATCAAATTCCATTCAAGTCCCTGCAAAACTCTAATAAAAAAACAACAAAGTCAAATCCAATTCGGCCAACTGGAGTATCGGTTTGCGGGACTGCATTTTTAAAGATCTCGTTTTTTTAAAGAAAGGAAATTGTATCCTATCTTGTTCATTCATAGATCGACTGGCAGCCGAATTTCATCAATGAAGATTCTAAATCAAAATACTTGAGCTTTTAGATAGAGCATTTTCGGGGCACGCAAGAATAACTCATATACAGTAGACAGGAAAAGACGAATTGAGTTATCTAAGATAATCGAAGGACCGACGGCGCTTGCATGCATTATATACAAGTTTCCTTCGCTTAAGGACTTTAGGTGGAGATGCGCTAAAGGTATAACAAGGACAACCGCTGGTAGAGTGATATTTATTATGACATGGTTTCCCGGTATATCTATTTTTGCATCTATGCTCAACCAGCTTGGAGACTATGCTTCTTTAAAAAAATATCATTCTGTCAAGCCCTCACCACACTTTATTTCATTATATTATATCCTTCTCATACTGTCTTCTTTTTATTGGCATATATGACGATAATCCTTAGGAAATTACGTATGTTGAAAAAAAACGGCTCAACATTTTTATAACTCGCGAGGGATCGTCCATATATTACATAACGGCTTCAGAGGGTGGGGGGAGTCAGAGATCAGTGATAAGTTTGTTACGCGGAGGGGGGTAGGGGTACCGAGCAGTGTTACGTAATATTTCAATTGATTATTAATTAAACTTAAAATGTCAAAGTAGCAGTCGATAGATTTTATTTATTAAATCGAATCGGATAGACGTTCGGAGTAATTTGTTTATCAATAACAAAATTTGTTAAATATTTCTTCGACATTGTAAATAGCTTTTTATACTAATTTGTTAAACAGAAATTTGTTTTCAAAATTTTTGTCAGCTCTATTTAAAGCTAAATAACATTTCTGAAAAGTGCATTAAACTTTCGATATGAAAGAAAAATTGTTGACGCAATGATAAAGCTATTTAAAAAAGGGGGGTATCTCAAAGACACCACGCGCGTGCTCGCGAGTTAGTTCTAAGATTCCTAAGAACTTGATGTTAAATAAATGCATCAAGTATAGTTTACGTCACTTTGTGTTTTTCTTGTGTCTTTACATTTTATTTAATAATAATAAGAATAAAGAAAATATTATTTGCCATATTGATTGTGTTGAAAACACTTCATTTTTTTATATTTCTTTGGTTCTTTTTTTGTAAGAAGAAAATTATGTAACATTAGGGGGAGGGGGTCATGACGATTGGTACGGTTTTGTTACAAGGTAGGAATTGAAAATTGGCCAAATCTGTGTTACGTAATATATGGACAATCCCTAATACCTATGAATATATTTTAGATATTGCAAGTTCAAGCTAATGATATTCATGTAAAAATAATCCAAATACTATGTAAACGCTTAAAAATGTAAAATATATGTTTTTTACATTTATGACATAGTATGGTTCATGCACATAATCGACATATTATTATTAAATAATTGTACACATTATTATTATATGCGCAAAAACCTGTATCCTAAATTTTATTCACGTCGCACTTTTAGTTTCGCACATACATTATTTAAAATTAAAGTTAAGAAAATTGTATACACAATTGATTTATGCACATAAAATTAATAATAAATGTATTTATTTCTTTTTCATTTCAAAAAGTGCACACTTTTTAGTGTACGATTTAAAAGTTTAGCAATTTACTATTCATTTTATATGCATAAAACGATTAAGTATACAAATTCGTTCATTTTAATTTTAAATAAATGTGCAGAACTAAACATGTGCTGTGAACAAAATTTACTATATAATGTGGGTGCAGGTAATGTGGGTATGCAGGTAATGTGGCTACCTACGTGAGATCTCGCTGTATGCGTTATTCTGGGGTGCCGTAGCTCTTACAGTATGAATATTTTGCACTATTTTTAAAGTGCTTTCCCATAATAATTAAATTATGAGAAAAGGATTTCTTGTAAATAAATGAATTCAATTTGCAGTAGAAAATGCAAGTATATTATATATATATTGTACAGAGAGATGTGTTTCAGTCGAGCAATCTTGGTGAACTGACTACATATTACGTTTTCTTTATGTGCTATAATTCGAATAGTGGACTTAGAGTAGGGATAAAATAAACACGCATAAGAAAGGTTTGAACGTTACTTGAGACCTTAAGGGGATGTCGGAGCTAAAATCGTGTATTTTCTTTTAGCGATTACATTTAAAATATAGAATGCAGGGAAACCTTAAGAGCAGAGCACCGTAGTGCTTTTTATAATAAAGCTTTTGCATGCAAGATAAAGTTGATCTGATGAGTTATTTTTCTGATTAATTGGAAATACAATAGGGTGTTTACGCATTGAAACCTAACCTCAAAATTGTAATCATAACAAACTTTTGCTAATAACTTCTTTTAATGTAATTTTACAGTAAGATTTAGAACTGAGCACCGTAGTGCTTACTATAATGAACCGATCTGTACAAGATAAAGTCAGTCGGACTTGTAGTTTTTACAAACAATTGGAAATACAAAATATGTCGGACAGAAAAAGGGGGGGGCGGGGCTCCGACATCCCCTTAAGCGATAATAGGCGAAAGCCGAAAAATACGAACTGACTCTTCATGAGTATTCGGAGAAGTCGTAAACTATCGACATACAAATATATTATTATAAGTATTGAATATAAAAGTTAATTAATGCATTAATTTATATGATTATTGAATAATTAATAACATTGTATGAATAATAATAATATAGTATATAGATTGAATATGAGTATAACATTTGCTTAGATTATACATACTCCCTCCGTTGAGAGAGTAACGATCAACATTTAATTTTCATTATTAGCGTCATTACATGTAAAATGTGAATTTGAACAAGACTTTCCTAAAACGATTAACAATTTTTAGTATTATATTTTAAAGAAAACAATAATTCGTTGAATTTAATTGATAAATTCTGTTTCGGGACTACTGAATCTAAGAAATGCTGTATTCGTGTATTACTGCCATCTATATTCTTCACTTCGATTATCAACACGATATGTTTCCTTCATTGTACTCATAGTGTCTCGATAGATATATAAGCGGTTTGAACGGTCAGGAAATGAATTTAGGGCAAAATTAGAGTTGAAATTCATTTATGGTGCAAGACAGGACAGGTTTTGAGTAGAGCTGCTGTAAAATATCCAGTTATTAGTCTACAAATAATTTCAATTCTGATTAGGGTGTTGAATGTTGATATTCCATTTTAATGCATATTTAATTTGTTTGAATCGTTCGTAATTAATTGTTTCTTAAATTCCAATGAACTTTTCACAAATTGCTAAATAGATAATGTATTAATTTGTATGGAAAAATGATATACAGGTAAGTATATCAATGAATTACAAATGACAAAGCGTTCTGCATTATGTCGATACAAATTTATGATTGATTACGCAGACATTTGTACCCTTGAATTAAAAATCACCTTTATGATTACAATATTAAAGTAGATTTTGCAAACGGCAAAAAATATATTTGAATGTTTGATAGAAATGATTTGTATAGGTAGATCTTTACTTCAGTCTCTCATAATCTTTTATATTTTGAAGATGAAGGCACTGTAAAATGAAAATTAGTATATAATAAATTGTTACGGATTGACATAATATATATTTGTAAAATAAATAGCCCTTTTTTATATTTATAAACGTATTTTTACACGTAAATTGTATTGTCTAAATATTTGTAAAAAGTTGTAGAATATAGGTATTAGAAATCATTTGAATATAGGCTATAAAGTGATGTTTTATATTGAAATAAACAAATGAGTAGCGTTGCGAAGAAATTGTGGCTGTTTGTTATTACAATAATTGCGAGCCAGTCTTATTTAAACTGTCGTAGCATTAACACGTCACGAACTGGCCGTTTTGAGTATTATTTCGCGAATGTTAATAAAGTTAAGTAAAAGTGAATTATCGTTCGTTATTTATTTTCTCCTGCCGTAATAATCTGCTTAGTGCAGATACAAATATATTTATTGTTGTTGGATAAATTGAAAAAACCATCTCGAGTTTGTTTAAATTGAAAAAATGTATGTATTTTATTGATTCACTCAGTATTTTGAAAAATTTGTTTAACTTTGAACAATAAGATCTCGGTGTGCCCGGATAATAGTTAATAATATGTAATATATTGTTTATGTAAATAAAAATGAGTGCATCGAATTTTCACTTGCTTTGATTTTAACTTTATATATAAGCTAAATTCTGTTGCAACGCCGTTACCCTAAGCGGGTCCTGGGCGTAGTCGTCCAGAGCGGACGGGTGGGTGCCTATCACCACTACACAGCGCGTCCTCAGGTTGCGGATAGAGGAACGACCCCTGAGAAAGAGGTTAGCTGCGAATAAAGCGAATAAGCAGTCGCGGACAGCCGATAGGCCCAGGCGTGGGTGTGATGAGCCCGCACTGGCGAACGCATTCATCTAGAAACACTACGCAAGCACCGCAACAACTACAAACACTATACAAAATCTCCTATCTTACTTTCTTCTTCTACCTTACTCTGTAATCTATCTCTTTTACCACACATTTCAAACAAAAAATGGGCCAAAAATCCTGCTGTCGTGGAGGATGCGGGAGCGATGACAACTGCCCTGAGAGGGGATGTGTAGAATGATTCGCCACCTGGTCTTACATGGCAACGAAGCCAGCGAAGGCGCGCTGCCTTGCAGGGGGGCGTTAGGATATGAGAATGAAACCGAGTGTGTCTGACGACGAGTTGACTGTGTCCTCGCCAAAGTCAGAAAGCTCTCATACTTAGTTCTAGGGAGGTATGAGGGTTATCACCCCTAGACGGATGGACTCACCTGCGATCGGAACAGGATCCAAAACGCGCGGGTTTAACTTACTATCATGGCTCAAAGAAAACAAAACCAAACCAAAACGAAAAGAAACTTAAGGGTGGGAACCTGGAATGTACGCAGTCTACACAGAGCGGGCGCGTTCCGGGAAATCATAAATGAAACTGAGAGGTACAATTTAGATTTGGTAGCAATACAAGAAACCCGATGGAAAGATAACGCGATGCTAGGATCCGGTAACTTCACCTTTTTATATGGGGGCGCGAGCGGGCATTCTCTAGGCACCGGATTTCTTGTTAACAAAAGCATCATACATTCCGTGAAAAGTTGCAATTTCGTGAATGACCGACTCTCGTATATCATCATCGACGGAGCGTGGTATAATTACGTGGTTATTAACGTCCACTGTCCCACGGAGGACAAAGAGGAACAAGTCAAAAATCTTTATTATGAAACTTTAGAGCAATTAATCGACCAATTCGCGTCTTACGACACCAAAATAGTAGTGGGGGATTTCAATGCTAAAATAGGGAGAGAGGAAATGTTTAGGCCCACCATAGGCAAAGAAAGTCTGCACGAAACCAGCAATGATAACGGTATTATGGTCATAAATTTCGCAGCCGCAAAAGATCTTATAGTCAAGACCACGTGCTTCAAGCACAAGGATATACACAAGGCAACGTGGACATCGCCGGATGGGGCCACGCACAATCAAATCGATCATTTTCTTATTGATAAGAGGCGCCACACGAATGTACTCGACGTAAGGACCTATAGGGGGGCGGATTGCGACTCAGATCATTATCTCGTAGTGGCCAAATTAAGAGCCAGATTAGTAGCCGGTCAAAATAGTAAGCGAGCGAACAAAGTAGAAACCTTTGATATTGGAAAACTACGAAGCGGGATAGAGCGAATCAAGTACCAAGTAGAAGTTAGCAACCGATTTCAGGCGCTCGAGGAAACGGATGAACAGACGGGAGTAGATGACGATCCGAACAGGTTGTGGGGGGCTATCGAAAAAACTATAAAAGGGGCCGCGAACAAAGTACTGGGTAAGAAAAAAAGGCCGAAGAGCAAACCATGGTTTGACGAAGAGTGCGAACTCTGGTTTGAAAGGCGCAAGAAGGCTAAATTAGATAGTGTACACAATGAAAGCGATAGGGCCGTAGAAGAATACCATGAAATAAGAAAGCAAGTACGTGTGATTTACAGAAACAAGAAGCGCGAGTATCAGAAAAATGAAATTAGAAAAATAGAAACTAATAGTAGGGAAAATAACCCGCGCGAGATGTACAAAGGAATAAACGCTATTAGGAAGGGTTTTCAGAGTAGATCGCAGTTAATGAAGGATAAGGACGGGAACCTCGTGACAAGCGAAAATGAACTATTGAAATTATGGAAAGATTATTTCGATAAGTTATTAAACGTGCATGAAAACTCCGAGGAAATGGGAGACAAAATCCACACTGCTGAACTCCATATGGACGAAACGACCTACAAAGAAGTAGAGGCCGCGATCAAAAAGCTAAAAAACAATAAGGCCGCAGGAAACGATTATATACCAGCTGAACTACTTAAATATGGAGGCACCGCGCTTACATCTAAAATTTTTTATCTAGTATGTGCTATTTGGAGAAATGAAACAATACCAGAAAATTGGAAAGAATCCATCATCATACCGATCTTCAAAACGGGAGATAAAACAGACTGCAATAACTACCGGGGAATCTCACTTTTAGCTACCTGCTACAAAGTTCTGTCAAACGTAATACAGGCCAGACTCACACCATTCGCGGAAGATATAATAGGAGATTATCAGTGTGGATTCCGGCGCAACAGGTCAACGAGCGATCAAATGTTTACCATAAGACAATTATTAGAGAAAAAGTGGGAATATTGCGAAACTATACACCAGCTATTTGTGGACTTTAAGAAAGCGTACGACTCTGTCAAACGAAGCAAAATGTATGAAATCCTAGTGCTCCTTGGCGTACCAAAAAAACTCGTAAAATTAATTCAAATATGTCTGAACGGAAGCACTGGAAAGGTCCGAGTAGGCGGTAATGTATCCGAATCGTTCATGATACGCGACGGTTTGAAGCAAGGTGACGGGCTTTCAACGGTACTCTTTAACCTGACGCTAGAGCATGTTGTTAGAAAAATGCAGGCTAGCGAGCTAGGCGCAACACTCAACGGAACAACGCAAATTTTAGGCTATGCGGATGACTTGGATATAGTGGGAGATAATGGTGAAACGGTGGCGAGAAATGCGGAAATCCTTATAAATGCGGCTAAAAACACGGGGTTAGAAGTGAGCGAATCGAAAACGAAATATATGATCATGGAGAAACTGGGCATTCGCGAAGCAGAGGGGGATCTCAGAGTCGGAAATTTCACTTTTGAAAAGGTTAGCGAATTCAGATATTTAGGTACAACTATAAATGATCGAAACGAAATTAAAGCCGAGATTAATAAGAGACTTCATTCGGGTAATGCCTGCTTCTACGCTGTGAACAAATTACTTAAGTCAAAGCTACTGTCGAAAAATGTCAAAATAAGGATATATAGGACTATAATAATGCCGGTAATCTTGTATGGGTGCGAAACCTGGGCGCTCACTAAAGCGGAAGAAAATCGTTTTAGGGTATTTGAAAATAAGGTTCTGCGGAAAATATACGGGCCAAAGAAAGATGAGGAAACTGGGGAGTGGAGGAAACTGCACAATGACGAGCTACATAATTTGTTCGCGTCACCAAATATTAACAGAATAATAAAATCACGGAGACTAAGATGGGCAGGGCACGTGGCAAGAATGGGCGATGATCGTACAGCAGCGCGCATAATGAAAGGAAAACCGAAAGCAACGCGACCTCTTGGTAGACCTAGACGCAGATGGGAGGATAACGTAAAATCAGACATAACTGAAATTGGGCGGGAAGGCGCGAAATGGATGGGGTTGGCACAAAATAGGGAAACGTGGAAGGCTTGCGTAGATGAGGCGATGAACTTTCGAGTTCGAAATGCCATTTAAAAAAAAAAAAAAAAATATAAGCTAAATTACAAAATAGTATGTTTACATATATCAAGGATTTAGGTATAATTAATAGAATGAATAGC
This sequence comes from Gastracanthus pulcherrimus, assembly GCA_949152435.1. NCBI lineage: Eukaryota > Metazoa > Arthropoda > Insecta > Hymenoptera > Pteromalidae > Gastracanthus > Gastracanthus pulcherrimus. The sequence goes on along the minus strand of OX424574.1, from coordinate 141,895,509 downwards.
ACAGAAAGTATCCATTTTATAGAAAACTAATTTTATTTTAACAAGAAAGAAATGATAGATTTTTTAATAATTAATTTATTTTGATTTTGTCCGTTTATATTGTTTATTCATATAAGCAGTTAATTATTTAAAGTCCCTGGTAGAAATCTTATCGTGGCGCCCACATTCGCTATAACGGCCTTTATAGGCAAACTAGATAGTACCAGACTGTACAAAACTCGATAAATCCACACAGATCTACATAGTTTTCTCAATAATAATATGTACGTATAAATTTGTAAGGTTATATATTATTTATTGAACAGAACTTTTATTGTAAAAATTAATGTTAAATAAAGTTTAACATGCAAGTTTTCAATTATAATAATAAGATTTACAGTTATATCCATACTATTTACATATAAAAGTAGTCAGAAAGCATATCTAACCTAAGAAATGAAAATTTAGAAACAATGTTCCTTGCATATGAAAAACAGTGATCACAAAATAATGTTATTGATTGATGTAGTTGTTTCTTGAAAAGTAATGTATAAATAATAATAATACCATATGTACAAATACGTACTTTATGACATGCTTTATTTAAAAACTAGAATTTTAATTTCAGAACTACAAATAATTTTGTATCCATCTGCGAGTTTTTATAATACATAAACTGCTCATCCGTGACAACATTTTCAAAGACAAACACATAAGTCGAACACATGTAGACGATAATTTTCTTTATAAGTAACAAATTACTATGTTTTAACTGGCCATAGATGTCAAATGAAAATGTTTGATTATAAATTAATCACAGTAGGAAATACAAAAATAGAACATACATATAATAACTGTAATACATTATTTTTTTTAAAAATAGAAAATTAATCAGTCGATAATAAATGTGTGTGAAAATAGTTTTTTTTACATAAACCATACAGATTTTGAAACCAAGCCTATATTTAGGATGGAACATAATCAAATGTAAGGAAACTAATTTTACATAAACAAAATAAATATATGCACTAATACTTCATATAGTTATTTGGATATGCAGATTATTTTCTTATTATGATTGTTTAATATATATGTGTAACAAATTATTATTATTGAGTTCTTAAATACAAAAACTCGATGCATTTAAAATTTGATAACCTTACACTTTAGAGGTTATTTACATTTACTTACAGTGGTAATAAGTGAACAATAACATGTAAATACCTTTAAATCAAAATAATACATAATAATCATAATAGATTATGCTTCTGTTTCTTAAAACATAACCCTGAAGTGTCTGATATTGTCATAATTTTGCTTATCTAGTTTTATCGGGGAAAATAATATGGGAAACTAGAAGGGATGGCCGTTACACGCCTTTATAGTAACTATCTAGTTTGCCTATATAGATCTACACAGCGCGAGATTATTCTACATAGATCTATAAAGTGGACGGGATAAATTTCTACCAGGGTTGGTTCTTATTATGTACATTTTGATTCATTAAATACAAACTTTTGATTCCATTAAATAAATAAGAAAATTCTGATTAACGTAAATGAAATTCTTTCTAATGTCATTTAAAACTAATGATAATAAATAACTTTTTATATTGATAACATTTAGGAAAATTCTGGTGCAAAGTAATTACTCGTTCAATTTTGTGAACGATGGTGGTTATCTTTTGATATATCCATGCTTTCTAAGAGTAAGCTTAGTTTTTAATCTTTTATTTTAATTTTCAAATAATTTACGAAAAATGGTACAAAAACAAAAAATTTGATGAGTTGTAGATTGAGAAAAATGTTTTGCTCGAGAAACTAGAATTTAGGTGTTCCATCTGTACTACATTTAGGTACAATAAAAGTGATGAGAGATTTTATCATAATATATCCAGATCAATGTACTTAATTCGTACCTAATATATTTATTCGCCGCTCAATTCTTATGCAATTTTCGTTTAACAAAATATTTTTAATTCGTTAAAACCGTGTAAACAAACTCAATTGCTGGTTAGAGTATTGCCCTAACTGCAATATAATATTGGGTACGGTAACGAAATAGCATTTGACTTATAATCATACGCATAGCTCTAGCAGCAACTCCGTGTGTAATATATTTTTTATTAGTGTAATATTTTTCTAGAATTTGTCGTGAAGTTTGTAGAAAGTTAAGTTGTATATGTACTCAATTTATAAAGGTTTTCTAATTGGTCCACAAATTAGAATAGTGTAGTACTTTTTATATAGAATGGTTCATAAAAATGTGTTGTATATGAATGTACTCGTAGATTAGGTATAGTAGCTTGCTTTAACAAAGCGAGTGTACAAAAAAAGAGTATTGATACTCCCCCTCCACCGAAATCTGTTCTTGTATATATAATCAGCTTATACTTTCTCATTGATGTTGCTAAAGGCGTATACTCAAATTTAATTGTTTTAAGTACTATAATATTAAATTATAACACATATAATATTAAAAAAATTCTATAGAAAGAAACATCGTGCAATGATTTTAGTTGATTGTAAATTATTATTAATTGTAGTATACATACATAAATATGATTTATTGTATGTCACCTTGATCGTCAATTCTTAAGTTAATTTGAATCGCATGTAATATTCATGAATTTGTTGCTAAATTATATTGCAAACAATTGAAAAATTATTGTTTTGAATAGTGAATCAAGTATTTATATTGTTTTATAGAGATATTCAGTACAGGTTTTTTGGTGTCTCATTGTCGTTTTGCAGTAGTAAATAAACGTTTTGCATTAAGAGAAATTTAATCAATAGAATGTAACTTAGTTTAAATATTTTGAACTCATTTTCAAATTATTTTATAAACAGAACAATTACTTTTAAATTGTTTGTTTAGATTAGCGAGCCTTTATTACATTTTTAAAAAGCAGAGGTTAGCTATGATAAATCTAAAGGTTTTTAATATTGTGTTATATTTTGACACACTTATCATATTAAATATCTTCTATATAAGATATGATTGTATTGTTAATTTCTATATTGGCCAACATTTTTCAATTGAATTTTGTAAATTTAAGAATATGTAACAATATATTTTTATAATTTGCGAACTTGAAAATTCTTAACTTTTGTTAATTGTTACTACGTATTAAAATAAAGTTAGTATACTAAATTAAGCATGTTCTTGTATTAATAGACATATAATTGTATACCATGTAAAATAATAAATGGTATTTAAATAATGTTTCTTTAAAATATTGTAATGTACCTTTTTGCGAAAAGCGCATGACTACTTTGTATCGAGCATTATTATTTTAGTGCAAACATTCTGTTATCTTCACTCCATAGATTAGTGTATTAAAGTAGAAACTTGTAAATCGTATACAATCGTATTATTTTATTGTATTTGTAAATTATTCATACCAGTTATTTTATATAGACACAGTAAGTTTTTATAAACTTAAATACTTGTGAATTTAATAGTAAAACATTACTGTATCTGAATTATTAAAGTTTTGAAGCATCACCGATTAGAACGTTATCGAGCTTCAACCAATATTTGTTATATTACTTGTAGTAAACGATTAAAAGCTTTACGAAGTTGCTTTGAATGTTAATAATAAATAAAAAATCGGTATCCTTTTAACCTTCGTATGATGAATAACGTCACAGAAAAATATGTTATATTTTGATTGCACATTTTAGACACAAAACTAGGAAATTCGTAATTTCATTTTAGATCGACTGTTGCATTGTCGAACCAAGTAAGCTTTCAACTGAAATTCAATTAATGTTCACATTATCTCGATATTTTCTGAAATTGACAATCTTCTGTCGAACATTTACATAACCATTTGATACATTCTTAAATATCTTTTATGGTTGTAACGTGTTTTTTATTTATTTATATTAATTTTTATTTTTTATTGACAATTAAATATGTTTACTTCTCTTGAATAATGATTTTGAATTTGAATAACTATATTCAAGATTTCTATAATATTACACTTCTTTTGACATTGATAACTTATATTCGGTAATAGAAAAAAGTTTTTTATTTTCTGTTAGTTATATCACGTTTGTGTGTCATTGTACGTACAGCATTTTTTAATAAGAATCGTTCTTCAATTTTGCTATTAAAAGTCAGAAGTTAAGTTCATAGTAATTCTAATTTCCTATGTCTTTAAAAGACAATGGACTCATTTATTTATTCACCGCTAGTAATTTATAGTTTTTTCTTTGCGTATTTGATTTTGAAAAAGCTGAATTCAAAAATACTTTAATTTTAGCACTTAATTGAAAATATGTATTTTATAGGCTATGATTTGCATAATGATCAACGTATTTTCCGATCAATTAAATGTAATTGTTTGATTAGTTCAGATTAAAAAAATTAAAAATGATAATTCGATTTTATAATTAAAGTTCTTTGATGTGAGTTATTTTATTTTTATCATAATTGTCTAAGAGTTCTTTATATAAATTTATATGCTCTACAATTATTTCACGTTTTGCAAAAGTAACGGTAATCAATAAAAGTTTTTCATTTTGTAATGATGTAATGCAATTTTTTAACACTTTCAGTAATTCAATGATTCAACCTTGTTTTTGTCAGATTTTACACAACGCATATATGACGTTATGGATATGAGATGCGTCGATGCATTATTCGTCTTCCTTCAGTGAAGATCTCAATGATTGGTTGAGTATTTCAAATTAATTGTTGAAAACCAGAACCTTTTCGATTGATAGCCTTTTTGTATGGATTCCACTATTAGATATTGTAGCAATGCGATATTTAATTTATAAGGTTGTTCAAGATTTTGTACTGCATTAAGAACATTTCACTGAATTACAAATTAAGTGAAAATAAACTGTTGTTTATTTTGGCACACAGTTGTTACGATTTTATGTAATCGTCTGAGAGATAGAGAGAGAGAGAGAGAGAGAGGGAGAGAGAGAGAAAGCGTTTGAGAAAATGTTATTAAACAAGCGTATGTGTATATGTATTTATATAATTTAATTGAATCACTTTTCTGATAGCATACAATTGTGACTTGATATACTGAATCAGTTATAAAATTATATAATTATTGAGCCTGATACACTGAATCAGTTATAAAATGATTTGATTATTGAGTGTGATACACTGAATCAGACATAAATGCATGTATAGTACACTGAACCATTTGTGTATATTCACTTTATTAGAAATAATAGTAATTTGTCGAATCACTTGCACTTGTTCACTTGACTTGATGTAGTAAAATTAGATATTAAATTTAATTCACAAGCATACTGGATCAGGTGTGTATTTTACAGTTCAGTTGGGCTTAATATGTTGAAATCAATTGTAGCGAATCAATCTCTATGTATTGCTTGACTAAAATAACTTGCAAACTTGAAGAATTTGTATTGTTTTATATCCGACTGGGGAAGGACCATGAATATTTTGCAATATTTTTAAAGTGCTTACCCGTAATAATTAAATTATGAGAAAAGGATTTCTTGTAATTAAATGAATTCAATTTGTAGTAGAAAATGCAAGTATATTATATATATTGTACAGAGAGATGTGTTTCAGTCGAGCAATCTTGGAGAACTGACTATATATTACGTTTTTTTTATGTGCTATAATTCGAATAGTAGACTTAGAGTAGGGATAAAATAAACACTCATAAGAAGGTTCGAATGTTACACGAGACCTTAAGCGATAAGAGGCAAAAGCTCAAAAATGCAAACTGACTCTTCATGAGTATTCGGAGAAGTCGTAAACTATCGACATACAAATATATTATTAAAAGTATTGAATATAAAAGTTTAAAAATGCATTAATTTATATGATTATTGAATAATTAATAACATTGTAGGAATAATAATAATAATATAGTATATAGATTGAATATGATTATAACATTTGCTTAGATTATACACAGTATATTATGTATTGCATCAATAGATATTGAGAGGCGCGTTGACTCCGTTGCTCCATAGCGCCCTCTAATTATAAAATAGTGTCATGTTTACGAATGCCTTGCAAGGCGAAAGGCAATCGACGCCGTTAAAAACGGCGGTTGCTTCTTCAAAATTAAATTCATAGTTAGATAACACATAAAGGAAGTCTATGCTAAGCTAGACTTGAGTTTCTGAAGCATTTACTATACGAATTTACCATTAGAACTGATAGGTAGACACTTTACTATCACTGTTGGTAAAGTGGCCCATTTTTAACTACTTAGAACTTCTTCAATAATATTCAGAAAGTACATTTTTTCCAAAAAAACTAATGAGGTATTAGAGTTAAAGGTTCAAATAACATGTACCCGTGCAGCAAATCTCATGTAAACCAAACCCGATTCAGACCAGATTTCCGTAGCTCACGTAGGAAATCGGACGGGAAAACCTCACTAGATCCGGGCTCCGATTTGTATACCATTTTTTATACGATTCGGCCTAGAAAATCTACGCCCGATTCCGACCCGATTTTCGGACGTTAATCCCTAGTAAAGAAAAAATTATTAATTTCCTTCGCGTGTACTCTACAGATATTAATTCTTTTTTAAACTAGGTTTATTGACTGTAGTTATTATATATGATTATCTGAAACAGAAATATAGAAATAATTATAAATTAAACAATTTTTGGGTGATGCGGGGAATTGAACTGGCGATCTCGAGACTGCTGTGCCGATGCTCTAACCACTTGACCACATGGACCTGTTACTTGCGTAACTTCCAATAATATAAAGTTAAAGTTCATGTTTATACTCTTATTATTCGTAGATATTTATATAATATCTAATACCATTCCTTTTACGAGAAGATTTATATAATTAAAATACGGAATAGTTATCAAGGAGATAAAAAATACTAACACGATTCCTAACTTACCGATGCAATTTATTGTATATATTTTTAGAATCTTTTCTTCTCTTTTATATTGATACAATAAAAGAGATATTTATCAAAAACATGTAAAGAACTAACCCGATTCCAACCTTACCGGCTTTTTAGTTTTATAATTTTCAGTTAAAGGTTTTTATTAATTATTGAAGGAGAAGAATGGATTAAAAAAATATAAGGTATAGTTAAAAATTTTTATATTTTTTAATTTATTTTTCTCAAACAGTTAACAATAATATTTCATGAAAATTTAGAAAATTTAATTTTTTTATTAATTCAAAATTTACCAAACAAAAAAACTATTCATTTAAGTGGATGCCTATTCATTTAGTGGGACGCTCTCTGAAATTCCTGCACGGGTATCAATAGTTTCCGAAGCCCCAAGACTGCACCAAGTACACGCATAATAATAATGTGTACAATAATTATGTGCATGAGCATAATACTATGTCAGATTTATGAAGTAGAAGCGTTTTAACTTTCAACATTTAATAAGGACCGACTGCGTAAAGGCTGACCTTTATATATGCAATGTTTGTCTGAACAAATATTTATTAAGGTAAACATTATATATCGATTATTAAATCCATGCTAACACTTACTGTTCTAACAACCATCAAATAAAATTAAAAATAAGTGGTAACTTCGTAATCAGCATCAATTATAAAATAGAATTGAATTTTATTAACTTATGCACAGTTTTTGTTGTTGTTGCAAATTCTTTGATGAAATATATAGGTATATTTTACATATTAACTATTTCACGCAGAACAATCAGTACAACTGGGAACCAACTGTATGCAACGACAGGTTGTTGAGGTGTACGTAAAGACTTAAAAAGTGACTTTTTTCACAGTGACGAACTGTATATCTTAAGTTTTGTATTATTTGTAGATTTTCATGAATTAGCACTCGCGAGCGAGATTCCACGAGCAACTTCTCTGTGCATAGCTATTAATGTGAAGAGAGATTTTACACGTGAGCGTGCAAGGTTCATTTTAAGAAAATCGGCCGTGTTCCGTTCGGGGACAGCTTTTCCAGGAAACAATATACCATTTTACAATATTACCTGCCCCCGTAAGCACCTTATACTCGTGACAGACGAAAATGGATTAAGGATGTCCGGCGCTTTGTCAAAGGCACGCCAAAGGCCGGCCATTGCATTTTTTTTTCAACGAACACACGACTCTCTTTTCACTCGATTGCTACTTTTTTTACATTTTACGACATTTATGAGGTTCTATTTCTCGGCTTAACAGACAGAGGTAATTCTTTTCATGTAAAGAGTTTTAGGCTTTTTGTTTTGAGTTAGATATAATAAAAGCATAGGATTTTAAAATTCAGATGTTTCCTTTCGTTTTTATTTATTCAAAGTGTTGGGCATACTTTCAAGAGAACTGACTCAAATTTTATGAGTTAATCATTCCATGAATTAACTTAGTTTACCATTCTAATTTCTAGTTCTAAATAATTTATATAATTTTTACACTAAATAGCAAATTCTTACTTCATAGTAATTCTATAATTTTAATAAAGTATATTTATTAAAGTATCATATAGCTCTTTATATATACAACCATATAAACAGATTCAGAAAAAGGTAATCAATTTTTTGTTATTTTATAATAACATGTACAGAACTAAAAAGCATGTATTTATGAACTTATTGTATTATTTTGGAAATATCTATAAGCTGTTACATTACGCACATAAAATGTTTATATCGCATTTCGATTTTACTGACATAAAATATAAGAAAAAACAACTTCCTGCGATATAAATGGGAGTTATAAAAGAAAAGATTGTATGATGACGCACCTATCAATACTAGTTTCTATAAAATATCAAATGTAGTCTTTAAACAGAAAATCTGCTATTTCAACGTTATTCGTTGACCCCCGCGCAATGTAACGCGCGTTATTATTAATTAATGACCACCAAAAAAGCCTTTCTTCCGCGCGATTCTGTTTCTCTTTTTGTTCGCGAATCGGACTTTTGTACTCCACTCGTCAAAAGGAAATCTTTATCAGGCTTCCATCGCAGTCTGTGCGTCGTCCTTTCGAAATCGTCGTACTCTATGCGCGGAGCTCGCTCTTTTGTACGCAGGCCAACGAGCTACGCGGAGAGAGCGAAAAAGCTATTGTTCCAGTGACGATGTCACGAGAGAGTGCGGAGAAGTTGTCTTTTTAGATTCGACGCGCGCACTCGAGGGAGTTTCGCGCGCCCGCGCACGCGGTTCCATGCGTGTCTCCGGGGAATATTGCCTGGCCCTCGAATACACGCTAATTAAACGTAGTGCGATAACAAGTTCGGCGAGCATATAGGCAGGCGTTTAATGAGAGCGTGGCGCGGCGCCGCGTATATGGCGGACTCTAGTACCGCAGCTTCGAAAATTTTACTCCGTCGTGCTCTACTGCACTATGCTCCATTAAAAGAGACGAAAGTACGGAGGAGTACTCATTTTCATCGTGAATCTGGCAATATTAGTTCCCAAATTTATGTTAGAATATTTCAGACGAAATCATCCAACGTTGAGTAATTTTTTAAAAGGAATCCAGCATTCGACTAATTGATCCCATTGAAATTGTACCAAGTTAAAAATCTCATTTAAATATCAAAAATACACGCCGTGCGAAATTATTTTAACGTAAAATTTAAAATAAACAACTAAATTAGTTAATAATAGTTCAAATATACCTGAAATGATTTCATACGTCGTTGTTTCTTACAAATAAGTTTTTCACAACTTCAGAAGGATCAATTAGTTTAACGCAAGGTCCTTTTTAAACAAAATTCAGTATTTTTCTAAAGATATGGCAAAATTTAAAAGCACCGCCTATCGCCACCAGTATACCATTTGTAACCATACTTTTTTAAACTTTGTTTATTTTTATCAATTGATGCATCACAACGTTATTTTAAAAATATGCCTAAAAACGGAGCAATTACCAAAACCGATTCATTCATTCTAAGCGAAATTTGTAATAATTTACATATTTTAATTTAAAGTAAGAAAAAATATAAATTAAATAAAACATTAGAATATTATGAAAAATAAGTGTAACCTCATCTTTATTTTTTTATATCATTTCTATTTATAGTTGTTATATATTTGCAAAAGACATTTGCTTTCGCGATTAATAATATTCATTTTATTTAATTAATCAACCTTCGTATTTTAAGCTTACAGGTACGTATTAAATATCAAAATTCTGTTCGAAGTGACGGCAGTATAAAAATGAAGCAATAAAAATAAACTGCGCACTTTTTAAATCAATTTACGAAAGTTATTTACAATCATTTCAAGCAAAATAAAATCGCTTCTACCCTACCCCGACCAACCGTAAAAATGTATCTTTTTCACTTTGAAGATGGAATCGCACTCTTGGCGAAGTGAAAAAAACCATAACTATCCCAGAAAGATAAAAGAAAAAGAGCCCACGAAATCATAAGAAAGAAAGCGAGAAAGTAAAATCCAAGGCGCAATATATAGGCCTTCCTACCGCATGGCAGTACAGCAATCATCGTGCAATAACGTAGCGCAATGCAGGCCAAAGTAAGGAGAAGATATACGCGCCTCTCGTTGCAATGCACCAATAGACATTACACATCGCGTATTACCGAAAATAAGTACTTCTGGAACCCTCGCGTACTCGCAGCCGGGGCCGCGCTGCGAGCCCCTCGCAAAAGGGTTTGTTTGAACGACTCGACGCGGTTTATTTGTCTTCCCTTTATTGCATTCTAGGGCCCATCGGTATATTGCCATCCTCTTCATCTCTCTTTCTGCGTGCGCTCGCTGCGAATCTGGTGTACCTACACTGTACAGTGCACACCACACCGCGTAACTCCTCCCCTTGGCGCTGTGCAGTCCGTCCGTCGCCCGACTGCCAGTGCACGCAGGCAGGCGCGCGTTTCACAATCATCCACACGCCCTTGCGATGCCAAGTGGCTCTCTGGGGTTCCTGCGGCAATCTCGGCGGCGGCGGCGGCGCAGGCCCTTTTAACGACAAAACCATATTTTGCGGGCGTGCAAGCGTGCAGGGGCACAACTATATACCTATACGCGTGTATATAGACTGGTGCTGCAGCACTTGCAGTGTGTAAGAGAGGAAGGGGTGAAGAGATAGAGAGAGAGAGAGAGAGAGAGAGAGAGAGAGAGAGAGAGAGCCTCGGCTTTGGACCTTCAGAGAAGGTGCGTTATATACCCGGTTATACCTTAACTTGCTGGACGCTCTCTTCCCGGAATCCTCGCTCACTCTCTCCTTATCCTTCTCTCTTTTTCATCTCCCGCTGCAGTCGCCGTGCGTCTGTGTGAGTCCGTGCGCTTGTGCAGCGTACACGTACGTTTATTTGCGTGCGTGCGTGTGTGCCTTGGCCAGTTAGCCAATCTTCTCTGAACTCGGCTGCAGCGGCGCATTAACTCTCTCGTCACTTTATGTCTCATAATTATTAGCCCTCAGTACCCTATTCCCCCTCTCCCGCGAGCGCGTTTCTCTTTCTTTCAGTAAACGAAAATCGTTCTCTCCGCGTCCATGTCTTTCCTGTGCCCACGTATATACACGGCGACCTTGAAGCTGCACGACTCCACTACTTGCTCTTCCTCTCGATCCTCTTCCCATATATGCTGCCGTCTCGCTTTTAGGTGTGGGTGCAGCACCTGCGCCCGCGCAGACTCCCTGCACATGGCCCTCGCGCACTTTTCTGCCTCTACGTGTCTCCGGTCTTTCTCTTTTTGCGCTTCTCTTGCAATGTCCATATATACCTGTGGGATCAGAAGAGAGAGAAAAGAGGGATAAACACATAATGCGCGCTCGAGAGCAAAGGAGTTTACGCGTTCCTCGAAGAACTTGGCCGATCTTGCGCGCAAGGCCGCAAAGTACGCTGTATTATATAGCTATATCGATGCGTGTACTTTCAATGTATACAGGTATATGCACGCAACTTGCAAGATGCCAAATGGAACTGTCGAATTGCAAAAGAAGCGCGTGTAACCTCGATTCCAGTACTGCAAAGAAAATGCATAAACGAGGGGAAGAGAGATGGAAACAAAAGTAAGACACAAAAGATACATTTATCGACATCGGAAAGGTAGAATTATACTGCAGAAAAAAAATCTTATTTTCCACATGATATTATTTATATAAAATGATACAATATTTTTATTTAAGCAACTCATTTTGAAGTATCAAGGCTACTGTCTCATCTTACTTAGGACCAACCTTAAAAACATTTTCATTATATTTAAAAAAACTTGTAGCTATAAATAAGTATTTTGAATATACACGAGTTAAAATAAATTTTATAATAATGAGCAGTTAAATTGAATAACAATTTTTACAATAAACTTTTTTTAAAAAATACGCAAAATAACAATATTGAGAAAAAGGAGATGAAAGGTAAAAGCAAGTTAAAACAAAGGAGCAGAAGAAAAGAAAAAGAAGTAATGAAAGAAAGACACTTCGTGGTCGATAGATAATGAGTGCGAGCCAGAGTGAGAGGATGTGTTTGAACTCTTCTTGTATTTTCTAATTGGTTTTTTGTCGCGCCTCCATGGAGAGGCTCAAGGGCCACGAGCTTATGCTCGGGATGAAGAAGTAGACGTTTCCGATGAAAGGCACCGACTGTTGTGAACTCTTACCGCAAAAATGGAAACAATTGCACTGACCTTAAGTGGCCATTGTATTGTAGTGTACATTGTGCAGAAGTAGTAGCCAGGATTATCTTTGGAGTACGAATATTTTTTTATTAAATTTTGTTCTGTACACGGTATAATATAATAGATTATTTTTTCTGTAACTTTAAAAAAAATTATTTTAATTAAAAAGTATTTTAGTATTTATTTGTTTAAGGATTTTTAATTAATTATGCTATTGTGTTTATTATAGATCAATCATGCCCTGGTAGAAAATTAGCTAGAAATTCTGGTTAGCTTATTAATTATTAGCTAGATTAATAAGCTACCAGTAATCCAAAATCTAGCTAATATCTGGCTAGAATCTGCTTAAGCATATGCTTTAAGTAAGTACGTATTTTGTCTGCAAATCTAACCTATTTATATTTAGTTTATACAATTTATTAGTTTTTAAAAATACACATTATTATAATTTATTGAATGTTTAATATAGTATGCCGCCAATATAAATATTTTTATTAACAAATAACAACTTATGAGTATATAGAAATTCGCTTATGTAATACTAAAAGTATTTGATAACTCGTCAACAAAAATTTTGTGATTGATGTCGAAAATAAAATTTTGTAATTAAAGTTCATTGTAAAACTACAATTATTTATTTACCCATTCTCCAAAAATTCGTAAAATCTTACATTATTCTGTTTCTATTGTTGTTTTTAAAATAACAATAATTATACGACTACATACATTCCATTATTTATAACATACATTTCTTTAATAAAGACACTTTAATTTTACTAGAGGCTTTGGTACTTCTTATGTAAATAATAGTTTTTAAATGCACGCGTTATTATGTAAACAAATAACCTAACCTCCATGACGACTAGACATTTAAGGTACATTTTAAACTTTAATTTAATACTTAATGTTAGGATGATTAGAAGTGCCTATTACTTCGATTTTTATAAAAATGTCATTATATCCATTATTAATTAACATATAAATTACTTATTTTATCAATTTTATATTAACTGGAATATTAGACCGAATCCAGCTAGAAATTAGCTAAAAATCGTGTCGTTTTTAACTGATTTCTAGCTAATTTCTTAACTAGAATTAAAGCAGATTTAGAAAATCTAACTAACATCTAGCTAGAAACCAGATTAGATTTCTACCAGGGTGAATATAAACATTTTCGAATTTTATTCTATAATAATTGGTATGCTATGTAATTGGAGTATAAATGTTTAAATATTATTAATAGCCAGAATCTATATATAAAAAGTTTTAGATTTTGTCTTTTCGAAGTAACTAATTATATCACTATACCATGGTAGCTGTGTCATGTTACTCTGTCATATTTATTGATTCTTTATCAATTGGTTAAAGAAATGTATAGCTTATTTACAGCAATTATTCTAACATGATTGGTGCATCTACAAACGTTCCTGCTTTTCTGGCTATTCTGGACTTAATTAGATAATTAATCATTCAAAAAACATTAATTGCTTCAACAAATAACGACTCATCGACGAATTTTCTGATCCTCTCCCAAGCCGCCTTCCAATGCACACAGCGAAATAAATATTCCGCACTTTGCAGCAAACAAGTGAAACGGCGCCTTGTCCACGTCCGAACACTTGTACAGCCACCACCGCCCTCACGACTTACAAGACGCAAACAACACGTCACGACACACAGATGAGAGAGCGTTGGCGGCTCATCGGCTCTGAAAACTCAAGAAAAGAGAAGGAGAGAGAGAGAGAGAGAGACAGAGAGAAAAAACGCGAAGCCATAGGCGAAGAAAGAACCCCCTACAGCGCTGATGGACTTAGTTGAGCGTCGAAAGAGAGGCACAGTGTCTCCCTGTACGACACAGAAAATCCGACAATGCTCTCGTGCGGGCCCCGATCTCATGTGGCACCTTGTCCCTCGGAGGAGGATTATAAAATTAGTGCCTTAATGCAGGAAACATGCTTGTGCGTGTATAAGCGCAGCTTCTCGATCCTTTGTCGAGCAATATAACGCGCAGGTATGGGCATGAGGCCTCCGAAGAAGGTCGAGTGCCTCGCCTTTGGGGGTAGTCGTCGGCTTCGCGCACATACGTATATACCTATACGTACTTATGTGTGTCCGAGGGAACAGCACCTGATGAGTCTACCTATTTTTCGCATGGGCTTCTCTGTCGCGCTCTCTCTCTCTCTCTCTCTCTCTCTCTCTCTCTCTCTCTCTCTCTCTCTCTCTCTCTCTCTCTCTCTCTCTCTTCTATCTCTCCCTTGCTTGAAGAACAACTTGCTATTCTCGTTCTCGAGCCATTGTGATGCTCTTCCGGAAAGGTGGCCGTGGCCTGCGCACATCGCACACTCAGCGTGTAGCCCATTCGACGATCTTTTCGGAAGCGTGTACTGCAATAAATTGGGCGTGAAGTCGTCGACTGATTTTTTTTTCTTTTTCTTGATTCTTAGAGGATTTCTTGATGAATGGTGTTATTACTTTTGTATGGAGCTGTAAGTGAAAGTGGAATAGGATGAATCACCTACGCTTTCAGGCATTTTACATTTGTAAATAAGTTTATGTTTTAAGATTTCGAATATGTATAGCTATAGTATTATCAATTTATTTATTAATATTTTTGTATCGTATAAGATACAACAATGTTCTTAATTTTAAATAGTAAGAATTAAACTGCTATTAATCATTGGTCTGGTACACTAAGAAAACCGATATCGTAAAATATTACGATATTAATATGGAAAAGAATTGCCCATAACATTTTTTTAATGATATACTTTTCCATGAAATGTTAAAACAATTACAATTTTTTGATTTTACGATATTCATATTATAAAATTTATGATACCCATATAGTAAAATATACGATATTCCATATCGTAAAATACAAAAGTTGCATTTCAACGTTTTATGCAAAATATACCATTTTCAAACAAAATTTTATTAGTGATTTTGTATCGTACCGTAATCATTGTAATATTTTACGATATTGTTTTCTCAGTGTATATATTGAAGTTGTGTGTTTAATACTAAATGTTTATACTAAATTATAGTACTATGATAAATTCTTAATAATTAAAAAATTCAATACCAATGTTTATAACCTGTTATGTCTAGGAATTTAGGGGTCATAAAAGGCAGATAAATAGATCATTTCTCTAGTACTTATTAGATTTTTTATGAATTTGGCTTTCTCAAAGATAAAACTTTAGAACTATGACAACTTTGGAATCTAAGATTTTGATGAATTTTAATGTTTTCAGGTCGCTCAGAGTACATAGATTTTTAACCTTTTCTTGCACATTCCATGATCTAGCACAATTTCTGGAGTTTTTCTACGTGTAAGTAATGCCAGCGATTAAAAACTACAAAAATGTGTTTTTAAAAAATAATGTAAATTTGTGAAAACGGCTAAAGAAAAATAATTATAGCGTCGATATTATTTTAGAAACATTTATTAGACATCTACGATTCTGTCTGAATATTTTCAATAATTTATTTTCACTTTAAAAATAGTTATTAGAGAGAAACGAAAAATATAAATTAATGAACACATATGTGTACAATACTGTACATGTATGAGAAAACGTTAAAAATGTAGTAAGTATGACATAATATTTTTGCAGTCTATATAATGGATAGTGATTTTTTACAGGATTTAACTCAGCCTGACCCCCTTAACTATATATAGATATCCATTTTATAAACATTCGATTAACGATATATTTTTTCCAATTTTATAGCCATTTTAAAATGAACATTTACGCGATATTTACGCAATTATTCACTAAAATCGCATAAGTGTTGTATTCATGGATGATGGTTATTTTCAATTTCATAAAATAAACAGAAACAGTCGTAAAAAAAATTACGAAACAATGAAGATATTAAAGTAAAGTTTCTAATCAATGTTTTAATTTATTATTAATTTAATAAGTAAACAATTATTTGTATTGAAAATTTTTGTTGTCCTGCTTGCACCAAAAGTATACTTTTTCATGCATACAAAGCGGGAGAAAAGTGGTTCGTTTGCCACCCTCGGGTGGAAGTGCGTTGCTTTTCCGCCCGCTTCATATATAAATGAAAAATTATCCTTTCAGTACAGATAGGACAAAAAGTATCGTGTGCACCAAGGGAAGGCGATTAATGCTCGTGCTGGTTGCATCCCTTACCTCGATAACCCTCGACATCCCTCGGCTCGGCTTCGGCTCTCCTCGGGACGCTCACGTGACCTCAGCTCGGCCTACAATACACTCTCGCGGTAATCGCCTACTTTCCGCCCTTGATACTATTAAGCATTATACAAAATTGTAAAAATATTTGACAAGCAGCAAGAGAAAGCTTTCTTTGTCTATTTTAACCCGACGTGGGCACATTCCATTTCCATATCCACTACAAGCACGTATATGCGAATTGGCATTTTACTTAAATACTTACCTCTCGGAGAGTATTGAGAAACTGTGGCCGACGCCTTGCTATTTGTCACTTGCTGAGTTAACATTTGCTTCTGTGTATTTGTAAATAGCCTAAAGTTTAAATTTTGGGTGGCTTGCGCGACTTTGCACCTTAATGTCTACTACGGGTTGAACCCCATTACTTATTTTTTACAATAAGTGTGGATGTAATTTCCCATATATAAGGTTTTTAAACGTTGATATTGTATATTCAACTGTTTCAAAACTTTTGTACGGGACTGTACTTTAATAAACTTACATTGCTATTAATGCATGACAAGCTACAATAATATTCATCATTTTTAAATAGTGAAAATTAATCTGATATAAATTAATAATAATTATTGGTCTGGTATATTTTAACTGCTTGTATAGTAATAAGTACATTATATAACTACCGTTATAATATAATAAACTTGAATGAAACTAACTTAGATTATTATAAATTCAAGAACTCGCATGACCTAAATTAACTGTCTGAAACTTATTGCTTTTATGTATAATGATGATTTAATTTTAACATTTCTTTGTTAAAAATATTAATTTACTTATTAATATCTCAAGCATATTGTATTTCATTATCTTCAACTAAAAGGGAGTAATTGATTAATATCGAATAGAAGTCTAATGCATTGTTCGACACATAAACTGTCTTCTCATTGGCGGAGAAAAGAGGATAGGAACTTAATTCACGCAGAACAGATATACTATTATATTATACTATACTATTATACCTACTACGTAGGTACATTGTTTTAACTCAATAATATAGTTGAATTTTGAGAGAAGCTTTGATATAAAAATTAATTACAAGATGATTCTCATATATAATTACTATAAGACTCAAAGCCTTAAAAACGCTAAAAACTTTAGCCGTCGCGTTTCAATCCAAAAGAACCTGCAGCCCTCCGAAGTGTGCAGCACACTCAGCCTCTTGGTCTCAACGCGGCTCGGCACTTGAATTTCGGAAAGTATATGGCTCGCAAAGCAAGAGAAACCAAAGGCACAGGTCGAGATTGTGCGAGCAGAGCGGTGTACACAAGTGCAGCGTTATACTGCCTGCGCCGTAAGAGTGCAGCGAGAGAGAGAGAGAGAGAGAGAGAGAGAGAGAGAGAGAGAGAGAGGGGAGGGAGAGCGGGCCGAGCGCATGTGGTAGCGGCGCGGCCGACCCTAACTAAAGGCCGAAAGCCGCCAAAGTACCGTATATGCGAGAGGACAAATTTTCTACCTGTCTCTCTGCGGCGCGCAATATAATGTACCGAAAGCACACTCTTTTGCGCTCTTTCCCTCTGCCTCCTGCGCGATGCAAAAAAAAAAGTGGGAGGAACACGAGGGGGAAGAGAGTAAACGGTCATACGCGAACATTGTATATACTTGGGGATAATTTATGAAAACAACTCGCAAAGTGCATAACCATAGAGTGGAAAAGGTGCAGCACTGCAGTGTACACTGCACTGCACGCGGCTGCCGTATAGGTGTATACAGTGTGTACAGGTACACGTATAGGTTGGGTATGCGCCAGTGCGAGCGTGCTACGGCGCGCGCGCGCGCCCGCGCATTCGCCGTCGTGAACTTTAACGAGGCGCCCGCTCGCTCGCGCGCGCGTCTAAACTCTCCGGGTACTTTACGGAAACTCGGCAAATTTAACCTCGGACCCCGGCGATACATGCGCCTTTCCTTTGTGCATGCCAGTGTACTGCAGCTCAACGCGCGCTCGTCAGCCATACAGCGACTTAGGCGGCCCGACCGCTGGCAGCCTGCGAAGCACTCGGCAGTTATTGCTCGCGCGGGGCTATAACTACTGCACGCGCCCGTGCGCGCGCGAGATTTCAAGTCGAATGGTCAGGATTGTTTGATTCTCTCGTGACGCGTGATGTGTAAAGTTGTGTCGGGGAGGGGGTAGGCGTTTCTTACGAACAAAGATAATACAATTCTAGGTACTTTAGGCAGCGTTTATGATGGAAGACTTTCTGGGATACTTTTGTTTTTATTTGCAATTATTTTTTCTATAATATTTTACTACACTCTTGTATAAACCTAATATAAAAGTGCTAGGTCGGTATATATTAACAATATATTAACAAGATATTAACATAATTTTTCTTGTTCATAAATGCTTTAATTTAATCTAAAAACAGAGCTATTCATATTTTTAAATCTGCAATAAACAATTGCTTCAAAAATTCACATAAGAAAAAAAATAATAAACATCAAAATTGGTGCGCATGAAAAAATAAAAACCAAACACTGGCGCGTTATCTTCGCTCTTAGCAGCTCATTACGCGTCGCCACACACCATCCCCGGGAAAAGGAAAACAACAACAACCTCGACGCAAAAAAAAATGTAAAAAGAAGGTCTATAAGCCAAGAAGCATTACAAGCAAAACAAAGCAGACCCCGGGCTTGGCCCGCATCCTTTGAGTCTGCGCTGCAGCACGGGTATATAATACACGGGGCGCGTGCGACCTACACACACGATATATATCGCGCAATTGCTCGCGGCTCGGTTGTTCGCACCCTCCGCACGCCCATAAGTAGGCTGCCGCTGCTGTGCGCGAGCAAGCGAGGATTTTATCGGCCAGAATCTCGGCGCTTTCTCTTTGGTGCACGAGCAATTTTCTCCTGGCATCCCCGCGAGCTCTTACCTCGTACACCTTTCCGCCTACTACCCCCCCCCCCCCCTCCCCCATCGCCCTTCTCACCTTCATCGCGGTGACGTTAACCCATGCAAGGTACAGACTTTTACGGGGTGCGCGCGTGATAGTGCCACCACCAGCTATGCCATCTCTGTCTCTCCTTTGCCCCCTTCATCCGCACTTCTCTCTTCTCTCATTCTCTGTCTCTCTCGCACGCTCGCGCAACATCATCCACTGCGCGCTAATCTCTCGCAGATCTTCCACGGAATCTCATTAGAAATTCATAACCGTCGTCGACTTGCACCTATCTCTCTCCCCTCCCCCCTCCCCCTCCACCCTCTCTCTCTCACTCTCTCTTTCTCTTCGCGTAACCAGAGTAAGAGAGAGAGAGAGAGAGAGAGAACGCGTTTTCTCCCGCAGGGGCTAAGGAGAAGAGAGAAAGAGAGAGAGGGAACTGAAAAAAGGAAACGCCATGATACGAAAGAAATAAGCAGGCAAAGTACATTAAAAATTAATTACTTCGCTGATGGAAGCTAGAAGCGCCTAGGCTACGCTATATATATATATACACATATATATATATATATACCTATGTGCTTTCCTGAGACGCGTAATCGTCGGCTTCTCTCTCTCTCTCTCTCTCTCTCTCTCTCTCTCTCTCTCTCTCTCTCTCTCTCTCTCTCTCTCTCTCTCTCTCTTTCTCTCTTTCTCTTTCTATCACCGTTTTGCTCTCTGTTTTGCGCGCATCTTGGAGAACGAAAAAGTAATTCGAGCCTACGGAGGGGAAAATCAATGGCCATGAGCGTAGTCTAGAACGACCTTAGGCTGATTTAATTATGTTGTTCTTAATCTTGGGTTATATTGCAGTTTTAAGGATCGAGGGATGAGATTTATGAGCTTTTTTTCTTGTTTGTCAGTTATACAACACGAAACGATGTAAACGTCCCGCTTATATTGATCTATAAAACGTGTTTTTGACTATATTTCACAGAAATATATTTTGTATTTGTCACATGCATAATTGATGTCACGTCAAGGTATTAGACGTTGTAACTGAATTTTGTAAAATTTATCAGAATATGTAGAAGTAAACTTAATTAAATGAGTCGATAGTGCTTATAAAAAGGTCAGCTTATTCACTGGAATTGCATAGTTAATGTTTTCTTCTAAAACTAATTATCCAATTGAAATTGTTAAATTAATATTCGAGATGCCACTCAAAGTATAATATAACATGCAGCTATTTTAGAACAATAAATCGTTACTAATTTGTGAATGAAAACTGAGTCATGTTCTGCCAGATGAAAACTGAATTGGAATGTGATATATTTTCTCCAAATAAAGAAAACGATATTTTACAATTTTCGGAAATTGTTTGTAAAATATAATATAAAATTCCACTCATTTTTCTCATAATTACTACTTCAATATTAAACAGGTAATTTATTGACAGGTATTAAGCAGGTATAATTGAGTTGGCGCTGCATACCTAGTTATATTAAATTGGGACAAACTGATTGACTATCAAGCTAAACTTAAAGACTCCGGTATACAGTCACAAAAATCATTACTTTTGTTTACAAAAATAATTCAAGCACTTTTTAATTGCTTTTGACCAGACAATACATTTTACAAACCTAATGTTATTATCTAATTTTTTAAATTTCGTCATATTGAATAGGCACACAATTGAGGACATCGAATAACCTAGTAATTTCCGAACATTCAATCTTAAACATGAACGTAAAAAATAAGTCACCGTCGCTCTCGTCGCGCGCAAACTGCATTTTCGCTAGTCGTTGCTACAGATTTCAACCTATATGGTACTGCGATTCAGACATTTCTTTTTTTTTCCAAAGTTAACCGCAGACTACTTATTTTAATATCAGTTCGTTAGGAGTGTACGCTAGCAGGCGTCGCTGCAGCTTCGCGCGCGGAGGGACCGAGATAAATAGATAAATAGATTCGAGGCCTCGATATCGGATTTGCGCGCGCTGCTTACTGCCCGCCGGACGCGAGACATTTTCTTCGACTTCTCCCTGCCTCTCGCTATCTTCCTCTCCCTCATCTATGTCTTATTGCATCTGCATCGAGTCGCTCATCCTTTTGCTTTAGCAGCGCTTTGACCCCCCCCCCCCCCCCCCAGTCGTCGTTGCCGCCACAACTGCCGTTGCTTTCTTTTTTCAACGATTTTTTCTTCTATCTCTTTTTGCATGCAGTCTACAGGGGTTGTACATTTTTTTCTCTTTATATTAATTTTGTGTCTTTCATTGTCTTTCTTTTTTCACTATGTGGTCATCCCTCCGCGATTAGCGATGTCTACTGTCCACTAAACCCTTCTCAAATTACATCAAATACACATAAGCCGACAAAAATCATAAACTTACAGCTATTCTCAAGAGATACGCTTAAATTTTAAATGAAAAGTGCCAATGTTACTAAGCGCACTTTTTAAATAAACATAAACCATAATATATTTGTGTTAATTCATTTTTTCAAAGTATATAATGAAATAATATATTTTCCACATAGCTTTATTCTGTCGCGACACAGTTTGTCCCGAGGTCTGTCCCTAACCACTCATCGTATACATCACATCTCTGAGGTGATTTGCTCGTCGGTTTCTGACAAATAGCGAAACAAACACCTCGAACTCTCTTGCTGCCAATGGGAACTAGGTAATGCTGAACTAATATAATAATGCATGAGGTTTTTTATTAAGTAGTTACTTTGTTACATTATTCCAAAGAAGAAGTGCCTATATACTTTATAATTGAGAAGTGAAATTTAAAAAAATTGGTTTCAAACTTGATATTACATAATTTCTATACATAATTAAAGATCTTTTTCTCGAGTCGTAAACATTTCGAGTTAAATTTCAAGTGCTTCAACTATTGTAAATAATCTGAAGTTAAAGTAGAAGCAGAGTGATCTCGAAGCAACAAGGTCTTCATCACAAGTTCCTTGTAAAATTCGCTACAGCCAGCACCTGACTAAAATTATTAACCATTTTCGACTTGTAACTAAACAAGCCGAGAGGCCATCCTTCATCTTCACTCTTCTCTTGCAATCTTTTCTCTCATCGCTCCTCCTCCCATCCTTACTTCCTCATTTTTTCTCCATAATAATTCTATTTCTCTCTCTCTCTTTCTCTCCCTCTCCGTCTCGGTCTCCTTCGCCTCGTGCACTCGGGGCCATATCCGTCTATCCTCGTCGCCGTCGTCGTCGGCTCGTTTCGCGTCCGTCACGTCCTTCGAGTGTGCAGCGGGCGCGCGCGAGATGCAGGACTCGGGGGGCCGGGACTCTCGGAGTAATTAACTGCTTAACGAAGTAAACACGACGCCATCTTAGCCGTTGCCGTGCAGAGTCTCGCTCTTTTACCAAAGCCTTCGCCATCTCGCTCTTTTACTCCTTTCTCCCTCTCCCTTTGGCGTCCTTTTCCTCTCGTGACGTCGCTTGCGAGTTGCACGCGCGCGCGCGACTTGTCGGCGTTTGCTGCAGTAGCGGCGCAGCTCTAGCTTCTTCTTCCTCCTCCTCTTTTTTGCCTCGTCTTATTTTCATCCTTTTTCGCCGCGTCCGGAGCTCTTTTTTACCTCTTATAGCTGCACGCCGTGCTTCTCTGTCTTTCTCGTTTCCGCGACGTCGCGGCGCGCGCGCGTTCACCTTTCTCTCGTGCGGTAGCGCGCTTGGTATACACGCTGAGTTTCGCCGTCTCCTCGGCTCGTCTTGTCGCACTCAAACCGCGGGCGGGGAGTCGACGTTGCTCCGGCGATTCTATTTGCGACCTTAAATTGATTCGTCGCTCTCTGGCTCAAACTCTTCATTCGGTCGCGCGACTGATTAGAAGGGGGGGAGGGGGGAAGGGAGAGGGGGAGTGCGCTGGCGAACGAGGACAGGAGGAGTGGCTTTCTTAATGTGGGACGTCGCTGGATTCGTTCAAGTTTTGCGCAGTCATTTTTTTAAGCACCGGAATGAGATACCGGAGTAATTTCTTAGGTTTCTGGAAATCCTCCGGTAGGTAGGCTTCGTTTAATATCTGAAGTGACTGCGCTAAAAACTTTGTATCTTATACAGACACAAGAATCTTATTTATATCTAAGCCATGGATAGGTTTTATAAACTTTGACATGTTTTCTTCTTAGTTGTATAAAATTGATAAATGTTCGCATCCACGTATATATATATATCTCATTGATGCTTTCACAAAGAGAAAGCAATGTTTCCATTAAATGTTTTCTTATAAGTTTTTAGTTGTTAGTATAAATATATTATCTGACGAGGTGAATTCAAATATGTTACTTATACCCACAAAAATGTTGTTTCATAATAAATATATGCAATTTATTAAATGATTCAGCGATCTTGGTCTATTTGCTTTTATAATTTGTTGTTCAAATATTGTTCAAATTTTGAAAGTTTTTAATTTTAGATTATAAAGATTTTTCTATAAAGGTAATTTATTTCATTATCCAACTTATTAAACTGCCAATACAATGTTTTATTTTAAGACAGGAATATACGTTATACTGTAATGTATAATTTATATTATGTTTTTTTTTAATTACTATAACTAAAAATTAAACGAAATAATTTAATGAAATTTTAACTTAATATATTGGATGAATCTAGAACTGTATACCAATCTACAAATCTTCAAGTGATAAAATTCAGTGATTGTGAAGGAAACTTTATAAAAATGTTGAATAAAAAAGTGCGATTTTTTGTATAATTACTTAAACAACGTTCTATACAATGATTTGAATTTTATACTGATCATTTTCTTAATGATGCAAAAGTCGATTGTTTGTTAACTAATTTATATTATAAATTACTGTAACATCTGCGATTGTACATTACCTTTTACAACATGTGCACATTGTATTTTGTGAGAGAGCACATTATTTTTGTAAAATATGAAAATTTTAATTAGAATATTATAATTATTTAATATTGTCAAGATAAAAGATGTTTTCCTAGAATAGAAAATTAATTTTATTTTCTAAATTCTATTAAAAGATACTTAAATACATAAGTCAACTGTTTCACATTACAATCAAGTTAAAACAATGGCAAAATTGATAAACATTAAAAAAAGTGAAAACTCGCTGATCACACGGTGCAGTCATGCCTACAATCAAGCCATGAACTTCCAAGCAGCGAGCTGGAGAAAATTGATCAATTCTGCATAATTGGAAAGTTCCGATAACTGGAACTCTACATACGCGTATGTGTGTGCAGTGTGCAATAGGTATACGTGCATACGGTGCTTGAGATTCCAGCTCTCCGAGGCAGAGAAAAAAAAGCCCGCCAATAAAATTACCGAGTACACAAACAAGGCTTACACGGGATCTCGTGGGCGCGCATGCACGATGCAACAACGTGTGTTTTGCCTATTCGATCCTACATGCGCCGCACTGCTCTGTGCACTGTCCGCTTCGAAAGGTAAGCAGCATTCGTCGGCGCCGCCGCACACGTCACGAGGAAGGAGATGCAGGTAAAGACCTGAGGATGCACCGTTGAAGATACCGGGCCCCTTATACGCTAATTTGCTGTTGTTATTTCGAAATTTGGTCTCCGTTTGTACATTCTTATTTCGTTACAAAACAATTAGTCAACAAGTTATAGATGGTATCTGAGAAGTAAGAGTTTTGCGAGAGGTATACAACTTCGAAAATATTTTACATTTTCAGAAAACAAATTTCTTTCATTTTCAAAAGTTTTATTCATTTACAATACGTTAAACCCAACGTGAATTGGATATAATACTATCTAACAAATCATAATATAAAAAGAACCTCGAAAAGAACAGTTTTTTTATTGCAAAATTAATCAATGACCTCATTTATTATTTTATACGTAGTGTGTATCATTTAATAAGTTATTAGCTATAACGAATGATTTTCAAAATGTTCATAACTCATCAATTTTTTAGCACTGTAATCAGATTAAAATATCAGAGCTTTGTATAATTGTATTGATTTTCAACTCTATTAGAAACTTCCGCTCATGTTCTATGGAATTAACAAGTAAGTGTGATAAAATTTGTCTAATTTTGGAATTATTCCAATATCTGTTGCAAGAGCTTGACGTCAAGCAGTTTATAATTTCTACTTTGGTTAGCTATATTAAGGAAATTTCTTTCTTTCAGACTGAACTCAGAATGAAGCATAAATCGCACGGAATATATGAATAAAATTTTAATAATATCAATTATAAGAATAATAACAATAATAAAGACGTGTCCAATAAAAAATCTATTGGACATTTTTATACATTTATAGATGTAACTAAAAAAATTATAATGAAAGAATAGTATCTGAGTAGTGAATTAAAACCATCATTCTGTTAGATTATGTTAAAAGTTACAAATCTGTATTGATCGCATTTGTAAAAAATTCATTAATTCATAATGTTCTACTTTTACATTTGATATTAAATATAAATTATGTATATCTTGGATTGTTACTGTTTTTGGTATCGCATAAACCTCGCTATTAGCAGCATTTATGACTGTGAAAGAATTATTTTTAAAGTATGAAAAATCTTTCTAATTCATGAATACATCTATAAGATACAACTAAAGGGCACAACATTGGCCAAAATAAAAAAAAATTATAATATTCATATCATATTTTAAAACGCCAATAGCAATTAATCACATACTCCTGAAACTCCTTATCTCCATTAAAACCTCTTTCGCCTCCATCGTACACCCCCCTCTTATACACAGATCCGCGCGACCCATCAGACCATCGATTTTGATAAACAGCATTTTACCGTGAACAGCAGCTGCAGCAGCAGCAGCAGCAGCCGCTATAGAACGGCATCAAAAGAGCTAATCCGCTCCCGCAGCAGCGTAGATGGGGCAACAGCGAGGAGTTCTCTATGGGTCTCTCTCGCTTGCTCGCAGACAGAGATCAAGCAGGATCGTGCGACCCGGACCCCTCGACCCGACAGCAGCAGCAGCAGCAGCAGCAGCAGCGTGCTAAGAAGGGCCCGCGATTCGCTGTGCGCGCAGGGATATATAGATGCTCTCCTCCCTCGCGGCAGCGGCGCATCGACGATGTTTCACCTCTCCTCGCGAGGTAAGGATGCAGCGGCGGCAGCTCACGTGCCGCGGAGACGGGAGATGTGATCCACGCCTGTGATGCAACAGCCCAACGGTGGAGCCGCTCTCGGATTGTCTTATTTCACTCGTCCGTCTCTCTGCTCAGCTGGCTCTGCTGTGAAATTTCGTGCCTTCGATGAGATTGCCTTGACGCTGATATTATATAGAGGGAGTGAAGAGGGCTGGGGACCC
Source organism: Gastracanthus pulcherrimus (assembly GCA_949152435.1). Taxonomy (NCBI): domain Eukaryota; kingdom Metazoa; phylum Arthropoda; class Insecta; order Hymenoptera; family Pteromalidae; genus Gastracanthus; species Gastracanthus pulcherrimus. The sequence continues at coordinate 141,868,610 of OX424574.1, read as the reverse complement.
GCCGCGGGAGCCTCTATAATAGATGTTGTGCAAATGTTCAATCTGGAGCTTTGATATTTTTATTTCGAACCTGTTGGCTTTCAAACTTTTATATTGCCCATCATTTTGGGACTTAGTTTTTGCTTTTTTTTTTAATACTTTTGCATGGATGTAATTTATTGATATTACAGGGTTAGGCTATCTTAATACTTTCGAATATTTTATTTTACTTTTTAAATCGCAAGTATACTCTTGATAGTCCCAACCCGAAAATAAGATTGAACTAAGCCCAAGACTTCAACTTTTATTTGCATGTGACAAATTATGCGTTACCGACTTCCATTGCTATAATGTAAATCCTTTATTTGGTGCATTAGGTATATATTGTTGGTTTATTGAACATAGTTGGCGGCAAGGATTTTAAATTTACTGCTTTAAAATTTATCGTAAAAATAAGCGAAAAATTGATTACTTGTGCGTCAAACCTTATTTTTCGAAACTGACTTATTTGTTCCCGAGTAACCCGTTTTCTTGCAAGAAATCGTTCAAGAAACAAATCCATTATTTAAATTTTACTTTTTGTCCATTCAATCAAAAGTTACAGCTAAAATAGTATGGGTGTTCAATCCATACGACCGTCCCCTATAATTACATATATGATGCAACACTAATGTCTATTTTTTGCGTGGAAAACATTTTAAGTTACACTTTAGAGATAATAAAAATCTAATAATTGGGTACACAATTTTCACATTTAAATATATTTTTAGGAGCACAATCTCCCTTAAATTACATGAATCCTACATACAAATAGATGTATCTCAAACTTACTATAATTTCACAACAGAAACATGCTACGTAGTCACAAAGGTGACATATTGAGTATATTTAAACTGTATATTCTACGAATTGTACTAATTTTTAAAATCTTAAGTTATTAAAACATTATGTGAAAATATTATACTCATGGTATATAATCGCGAGATTTTAATTATTTTGCTTCTTAATAAAATATATAAGAAGAGCCATCAAATCTAACAGTTTCCTGCAAACCACCCATATAATTATGCATCTGGCAAAAAGCGAAATCTCTATAAAGATATTACTGACAAAAGCCGAAATCCGATAATTCGCTAAATGCCTTGATAAACTCCAAAATGCCTGAAACTTAAGGCAATACCCGAATTGCTTAAAATAATTTTAGGCAATTCGAGTTTTGCCTAAAATTGATTAGACAATGCGGGTATTGCCTAAAATTGATTGAGCAATTTGGGTTATGCCTAATATTAATAAAGCGATTAAGATTTTGCCTAATATAGATTTGACAAAACTCAATATGCCTAATTCGTATTAGGTAAATCTCGAAATGTAAATTTAATAATGTGTAATATTTTATATTATCTCACAGATCAAGACAGAAAGAGAAAAGATAAGTGATATTGAATTAGTGTAGCACAATAAATATTAAATTTAATAATACAAGTGCATCTTTGCAGTTATGATGCAATTATATAGATATATAAATCTAAAGTTTGCAATTATAAAGACGGTATTTAAAAAATGGCATAATTTATATTTCTATATCTATAAAATTGTATATTTGTCTATTAAATTTAATATTTATTGTTTTACATTATTCAAGTTTACTTGAATAATCTGCATTTCGAGTTTTACCTAGTACATTAAGTTAGGCATTTTGGGTTTTGCATATAGTTTTAAGCGTTTCTGGTTTTTCCTATAGGCATTTCACAAATAGCCGGGTTTCGGCTTTTGACGGTACTTAACATAGACAAAACTTAAAATGATTAAAATTAAGCAAAACAAGAAATGGCTAAATTTTATGCAAAACGAGAAATTGCTAAATTCTGGCAAAACTTGAATTGCCTAGTGCAATTTAATACTTAAATTTTCAAGCATATTGGGGTTTGAGATTTTGGATTTTACCGATAACATATAAACTTGCATAACTGACGTCATAATAGCTAATAAAAAACTAAAAATAATGAAGATCTTTTATATAAATCTGTCCTGTTAAAAACCATATCACACTTTTTATATACTTGCAAAGTCGTAGAGTAAAATGTATGAATCTCTATTTATGTTAAATTTTCAATTAACTTTATTATTTATTCATAAAAAATTTAAGCAAAACATGCGATTTTTCGAATATCTATAGAATATCACTTCTTACATAGTGTACATTATTTTACATACTAGTATATTTATATGAATCTGTAATCACTTTCTTAAAAAATTGTAAATCGTTCATTAGATAATATTTTGGGTGTATAACCTTATGGTATGGAATTTATTGTATAAAACAGCAGCACGTTCTTATTATATTATTTATTATGATATACATAAAATCCTGATCTCAAAAATCAAATCATTTCTATCGTCCAATAAAAAAAGTTCATCATATCGAAAAGGTAAACTCCATTTATTAAGGAACACATCAATCCTATAGCACCATAAACGAAAAGTAACCGATTAATTTCCAGAGCGCTCAAATCTCGAATTAAGATAAATATAATATATACAGAGTATCTCGACCGCAGACGTCGGAAGTTCAGAGTTCGTGCAGGCATCACTCTAAACGCTAAATCTGTTCAAGCCGAACTCTTATAAACCTATAAGGCGCATAGGCCGATCTCCCGAAGCTTCGAAGCAAGCATCGAAACCTCTCTATCACTTTATCTGCCTCTGCACCCTCACTCCCTCTCTTTCTCTCTTTATACCTTTCCTCTGCTCCTCTCCTGCTCCCTCTTCTACTAAATTTTCTCGTGCATGGACTACTGCTGCACGTATATATAGGTATAAGCAGCCGATCGCGAACGTGCACATGAACAGAAGGAGCAGCGCGAGGAGAGAAACGCTAGGGATCGGCTCCTCCAGAAAGAGAGATAGAGAGAGCAAGTAGAGGGGGCACACAAGTGAGTGAGTGAGTCGTGCATCTCTCCCACAATTAGTCGAGATCCATTTTATTCCCCCCTCCTGCTCCCTCCTCCCCCCTGAGGAGAATTTATCGTCCGGGGTGACTTTATAGATCAGACTGCTCGCGCGAGCAGAGTCGAGCAGAGTGTGCGAGAAAGAGCGCGAGTGAGAGAGAGAGAGAGAGAGATAGTATAGAGCGTGTCCATGGGTGTGAGCATCCTCCTCCTCGTCTATATGCTCTCTCGGAGCCGCGCGCTCGCGCGAGTTTGTTTATGGCCGAGCCGAGGAGATCGTTTCGCGAAGATTGAGACGCTATTCACCACCGTCGTGAGGATAGCCGATATCTGCGCGAGCCGTCGAGATACGGTTTCGTGCAGAGCGAGCCTCACTGCCTCTCGACCGTTCGAACGAACGCTGTCTTTTCTCCTTTGCCTTTTTCTTTGCGCGTGTATGTGTATGTACGGCTTTTGCGCCCCGATGTGATGCATCCTTACCGCTCGTCTCAGGTATATATACGAGAGGAGGCTCTGAGAGCTAGCTTCTTATGAGGCGTCTGCCGCGCAGTTTATTTGTGCGCGCGCGCGCGAGCGGCACGAGACTTATCGCGGTTATTTATTTATATACGTTGCGCAACTTTTTGGCACTTACGCTGGGAGGGGAGCTCCTTTTCTCGACTGCTGCTATGGCGAACCGTTATTTTACCTCTGATGCATTGCTTTTTCTGTCTCAATGAAGTTTTACAATATTGTTATTGAAGTATGACGCATAGTTTTAATCATTATCTTCAATTTATTTCATTAATTATACCAGATAAGATTACTCCCAATGAAAAGTATTTGTACATTACTACGTATTTAAAAATAATGATGAACTGCACAAAATTAGGGGAAAACGATGATTTATATACGAAAATAGAAAAATAGAAAAACGGTTTAACTGTTTGTTAATGCAAGATTAGTTAATTAATCAGCTTATAACAGCTTAGTCGATCACTTTGGGTGACACATTTTAAGGTACACCTCCGTATACATGGGGAGTGGTGAAACAAATCCCGATTTTTTAGCTTTTCTTAACTCAGAGAAAATTAAGAAAAACTACAACCTTTTTGTGTTTGTTATAGATACAAAAATAACGCCCGAAATGAAAAGAAACCAATGAATTGCTATAGAAAAATAACGTAAAATCAATGTTTAGTAAAAGTGGTATTATCCTATTTTGTTCCCCCAGTGTACTAATTTATATAAAACTTTTTAATTTATTATTAAATATCATAAACAAAACTGGTCAACTACTAAAGGCTGATCTCCTACTGGTACGACTACTTGTATGAGTGATTTATAAAAATACTGTGCATTTGTTTTCCACGTATATTATTTTAATGCTGAAATAATATAAAATTAATGTTTTGTAGATACATTTATTATACCCTTGTATCACTCTATATGATCCGTATTCAGCTTCTACAGTAATAAAGTTTAAGTATTTTATGTTTTATGGTAGCAACAATATTTTAGTGTGCGAAAAACAATAAAATATTTTATCTTTCTAATTATGTATAAGTATATTATAAATACTTTCAAAAAATGTTCTTCAATTTAAATATCACATAGACAATATGTTCTCACCTTTATTTTCAGATAAGAAATGTGCCCCATAAGTTTTTTTCAACCTCGTAGCAGTTATATGCAGTATTTTTGCATATCTATAATTCACTACATAAAATCTAATGTGCTAATGCAACCCTCAACATTTTTTAAAATGACCCATATAATTACTAACAAATAAATTTGAACAATAGTATTATGTGAAAAAATGTTGGATTATACACGACATTGAAACAATTACAATAACATGTTGAAAAAATTTGGCCAGACTCTTAGCAGTATTTCAATTATGAAAGATCCTTACCATTAATAAATTCAAATAAATTAAAAATATGATGTATAGAATATATGATTTATATCCCAGAAGTATTATCTCAAGTACCCGACAATCTTATAAATTAAAATTTCTTGTTTATAGTTAATAATATTCATGTAACACATAAGAAATATATATATATATATATATATATATATATATATATATATATATATATATATATATATATATATATATATAGTCCATCACAATTACATCTGTAATGAATAACCGACTGCATCTATTGTTTTTCCAGCTAACATAAACTCCGTAGCAGCGACAATACATTTTCTCCCGATCAAATTTCATTAATGAATCCGTCGCGACGAATTAGCGACTCGAGTCACGCTACCCGTGAACGAATGAATGAGACACATGTTTCTCCTTAAATTACGCTTATATCTCGAGAATTCTATTTTTGCGCTTCCGAATGAATTTATAACGAGGCTGGAGATGCCGTCGGCCGTCCGAAACAGAGCTTCCATGCGCGTGCAGCGCCTCTCATTCATCGGATTCATTCTATATACGAGCACGTGAGGAGGGGAAGAAGAAGAGCGCGCCACGAGAATACTCCCTTGTATACATCAGCGACATGTGAATTGAGGAGAGCCACCACCCTTCGCTGCTGCTACTGCTGCTGCTGGTGCCCATTCGTTATTCCCCTCGATAATTTAATATACCGCGCGAGAGAACGAATGTGGGTACTCACGTAATCTTATGCATACTCGTAGGTATATAGTAGCGCTGTGTATTGGGGCGACAACTTCGTGGGGGTCAAGAATTCGGTGTGAAGTATTTCAATACACTACGGAGCCTCGAGCATTGTAGATCTGCGAAAGTATTAAATCAGTTACGGTGCAGTGCAGGATCTTGACGCATCTAATGATACACCTGAAATTATATACGAGTAACTTGATAATTTTGCTCATTGTAAATATGATTTAAAATTATTATAATACTTTGTCTTATTACAAAATTAAGGATTTTTTTAGGAAAGATGTTTCCGTAACATATGCTGATTTTTTTCTGAATATAAATATAAATATAAATAGAAATTGAATAATCAATAAAACATAAATTAATTTTCGTAAATTTTAAACAGATTAAGAAATAATTAATTTTCTCTGGCGCTGAAAACTAGTTTTTTGCCTGAATCCTGTTGCTAAGGTAATAGAAACTAACGCTCGACGTAAATAGAAGCAAGCTGGGTATCATGGAATAGCGCCACTTAAGAAGCGATTTAGAACGTCTGCCCTATTACACCCCGTATTTCCTTATGGTTTATACGAGTTAAATTCTCTTACTTTGAGAAATTTTAAGCATCGCAAACTTTATAAGCTAATATACCTATCAAACTCAATATCAATCTCAATACTTTTTCGTGTTTTTTTATTTTGCTTTTAATTTTGTTTTTTAATTGTTGTAACTTATAAAGAATCTTAAGTTATATTGAAAAGTGTAAAATCTATGAGGCTTCCTAGTGCTTTCCCATACTTTTTCATGATTTGTGTTGTATCATTTTTTTTCATTGAATATAATTTTGTACATTCTTATCGTACTATTACATAAATAAAACAATAATATATTTATACATTAAAACTTAATTTGATGTGTTTGGGAATCATATCAACTATTCCATGAATTGTTTCATCATCAAGTATTTGGTCATAAAACGATTTTTAAGGATATGTACATTGAGATATTCCATATTATGATAACAAGCATTACCCGCAAGGACTTAGTTTACTAAAACTAGAAATACAGATTTTAAAAATTTCACTATAAATAAAACTGTAAATCTAGCTCCTAATTATTTTGAAATAATTACATTCGCAACAACAAATCTTACTATTCGTAAAAAAGACACACCTCTTCTCGCACACTTTTCCTCGAAGGCAAATCAGGCAGCGCTGCAGCAACCGCAAAAAATGAGCAGCAGAATAAATACAAAAGAGGCGATAGCCGCGGACTGCACAATGTAGAGCAAGCTCATCGAGCGCGTATAACTTCTTGCCGTATCCCGGCGTGATCCATCGTCGCGGAAGATATAAAATTTCCCCCACAGCGCGCGTAGCTCGAGTACAATCGAAAAAGATGTCCCAGTTCTAAGCAGAGCAGCTGTAGGAGATCAAACAGACGCAGATCAGGTCCTATAAGGAGGAGACGGCGGGTGACACATCGGTCGCGAGGAGATCGCGAAAGTTTCCGCTCGGGGAGTCGCGCGCGCGCGCGCGTCCCGCCGTCTCTGCTGCTGCTGCTCAAGTTCGTATAACTCGGGCGATTATTGATGATCTACTTGAGTAAACACGCTTCCCACCGAGCGCGACTAGGTATATATATCTTATACCGACTCGTGGAAGCTCGCGCGCGAGAGAGCGAGCTGTGCTGCACTGTACGCGGACTATACGGCCGGATGTGACGCGTCTCAGGGCAAAAACCGCCGACAGTTACACGACTTTTTCTACTCCAGGCGCTCGCTCTGACTTCTCGGCTATTATATACCATATCCTATTCTACCTACCGCTGATGGCGCGTTCTCTATAACACCTCGCTATTCCCTTTTTCACGCCTCTTTGTGTATCCTTTTTCCTTCTCTCACGCTCGATCGCCGCGCGTTTCCCCCCTTGTCTTTCCGATCTCGCTCGCTCGCTACTCGGGCTTCTTCTTTGCTTCTTCACGATCGGTGCTTCCTTTATGGACCACGCAGAGTTCCGTAAAATAGCCAATTCTTTTTCCGCTAGCCTCACAATATATATTTTTCCTCAGATGTGTATAATGTTTATGCTTGCTTTCCCAGAAGATGGAACCTTCTTGCGATTCCTTAAATATTATAATTTCTTATATATTAGTTTTATGAATACGTTAGGGGTCATATTACGTAATGCTAATTTTCAGTATCTTTTACCTCCCCCTCCCCTCCCTGTAACATTCTGTCACGTTGCTCGTCAGCCCCCCCTATAAAATTACGTAACGATTACCACGACCCCCCCCCCAAATAAAAAAAATTAATCTACAATTTGCATTTATCCTCATATTCAACAGTACTCTACATTCAGTCATTTAATATCTTAAGTAAATAATATAAGAAATTATTTTTGTGTAATTACACAATTATACCTGTAAAATGTTACGCTTCTTTTTATATGTACAGCGGTTACTCAGGAATACCTAAACCGAGATCAAAAATTGTTTTTTAATGATTTAAAAGAGAGTGATCCTGTGGTGATCTCATAAAAAAAATCGGGCTAGTACTGGGATTTCCGTGGAGAGTTCGAAATCACACTCAACTTGAGCGTTTTCCTTAATCGAAATATTTGATACTGGCGCCGATTTCGAATATTGTAATTCATAAATAAAGTTAATAAATATTCTTAGTCTAATTTATAAAAAAAGGATTATATTTACGTTTTAGGTGTTCTCTTTTGAAGTTGGATTTATTCATAATATTCTTCCAATATGTATAGCGTGACGTAACAATATTCTACCCCCCACCCCCTTGTCACATTTTGTCACGGTATGCTTGAACCCCTGTCCTCCAAGAAGCATTACGTAATATGTGAATGGCCCCTTATTAGCAAAATACGACATAATTAAACTCTGAACAGTAGTTAAATCATATAAAAGAATAGTTTAATTTGTATTTTAATGATAATATGAGGAATGAGGATAAAGAGTAAATTGAAAATGAAAATTCGCAATATTTATAGTATTTATGGTAAAATAAATCAATTAATAAAAATAATACACTTAAATTAAAAATAATTTACATACATTTTTTATTCACTTTCAATATTATTAATTACATTACAAACCATTGATCGTTAATGTTATCATTATGCATATTACACTTTACGATTTCGAATTTTGTTTTTTTTTAAATGTCTACCTGAGATTTCGGTCATCTTACCGAATACCCTAACCCCGTTTTAATATTAATCATTTATGAATCTACGACTTTGTAGTATATTCGTTTTATTATATTATTTAAAAGTATAAAATCATAATAGTAGTATTCTATTCAGAACTTATCAAGAAGTCAATATTATCAAGAACTTATGTATTTATATTCAGAATCGTAATACCTTAACATAGCAGTTGAATGGAAGCATTTGATATTTACTGCTATGACCTTTTACAACAATTTTATTAAAATCATGAAAATACTGAATTTTTTATTACTATTCTTTTAAATATTTTGCTTGTTTGATAAAATGTAATAAAGTAATAATGTAATATGCTCAAATTCATAAAACTAGTCGTTTAAAGGCAAATTGTTTTATTTAATTTCCATGCATCATTACACAATGCCAGGGACAGGGACAGAAAATAAGCACAATATCACTTCTTACGCATAAAGAAGACATCACACTACAGCAATTCAGCATTATTATTATTCTGCTCAGGGTAACAACCTGGAAAGCTCCAGCGTGACGGCTGCGATTTTTAATAAAGAGAAATTGACGAAGCCGTAAAAGTGAAAAGGACATTCATAAATCGTCGCGAGAGCGCACAGCTATGCGACGACGCTCGTCTCCAAAAAGGCGCAAGCAACAGGCCACAATTCTGCGCATTTCCCCATTTAAATCGCGAATCACGATTGGCTCATTACCGACTTCGCAGATCGATTCTCCTGGCCTGCCCCTCCTCAACCACCCTCGCCTCACTCGCTCGCTCCCGCTTCATGAGTCGCGGATTACGAAACGAACTTTTCAGTTTTCACGTTCTGTTCCCTCCAAGTTCTCGTCTCACCGCGTTTTGCGTATATAACCATGCGGCAAGGCAGCGAATTTCTCTGGCTTGGCAATGATTTAGCGCTACCGTACAAATACGTGCGATTTTAATAAAGAAATAGTATAATATAGCATTGTCTTTTTATTTTACATTATAACATTTGAAAAGAATTTAGAATAAGCATTTTGAACGATAACTCTTCTTTCTTTATTATATTTTATTTAGTGTTGATTAATTAGTACTGTGATAACCATTTATTTATTGTGTACTGTAAGTAATTATGTCATCAAAATTACTATTTCTTAAATTTACCTATTTACAATTATAATATTTATAATGAAAATTGCGATATTCGTTTAACAGTTTTTACTGTATGAATATGGTGAATTAAAGTTAGTAAGGTGGGTGCAGGTAATGTGATTACCTTAAGGAACTTTCGATTCCCAGTAAATATATATCGAGTTGGAGCTTCGGATACTATTTGGAATTGTCATTTGAACCTTTAACCCAGATACCTCAGAAATTACTTTGCAAAAAATGTACTCTCTGAATTATAATTATAGAAGTTCTAATCAGTTAAAAATTGGCCACTTCATCAACAGTGTTGGTAAAGTGGCCACCTATCCGTTTTAAGATGATGCTAAACCCCTTGTCATCGTCAAATACGGGGAACCACTTATTTAATTGAGTTCTCAATTTTGAAAAAATATCTCTCTGAAAAGTTGTGGTTTTTGATTAGGACAATAACGTTTCATAAAGATATTTGCTAAAAATTGAAAATTAAATGAGAAAAGTGGTTCCTCGTATTTGTCGATGGCAGGTGGCTTTAGCATCACCTTAATAGTAAAGTCGTACAGTAAATGCTTCAGACATTCAAGACTAGCTTAGCCGAAACTTCCTTTCTCTGTTATTCAACTACATGGTGCCGTAGTGTACGCCTTAGTGTCGATATTTTGGAATAAAGTAGGCCTAGAAATTTTGAAGTATCAACCGCCGTTTCTACGGCGTCGATTTCCTTTTTCCGTTAATGCATAGGTATGGCCACTTTACCAACCGATAAACGTCAACGAAAGTTACAAATTTCGCATTAAAAATGTAATCTATAGCAAAAACTAGCACATGCCTCTTAAAGTACGTAAAAAAGCTACAGTTTTATATACCGTATGATTTTGCTTTCACTCGTATTACGCTGACAAAAATGTATTTTTTTCGCCTACATGCACTGCTAAGAAATTAATGCTTTGATACTTATATGCATAAACATGACAGTATCTTATAATTAAAGGGCTTTAGCAGCGGGATCACCCCGCTTCTCGGCATCTCTTGATGCAACACATATACTGTAGCAGTTTTGCTACCCTAGAATAATAACTTATATTGCGAATTCTCGAATAGGTCACATTACCTGCATGGCCACATTAACTGCGCCCACGTCATTTGATATTTTGGTAGAAAATGAAAAATGTATCCAATGTACAGACACACATAGTAACTAGTAATTAGTAATTTTGGTTATACACCCTGGTAGAAAATTATCTAGTTTTATCGAGGCCCTCGATTATTTCCTTGGCAAACTAGATAGATCTACATAGTTCTAGATTAATTTTCTACCAGGGCAATAAAGATTTATTTCACTGTATGATTAACATTGCAATATTTAGTAAAAATGACTAAGTTTTAATTAAATGAAGTTCCAATATCTTTAAAGTCCTGAATCAACTATATATAGTATAATGGCAAGGAGTATGATCATGGATGTTTACACGGCTCCAGGTAAAACGTCAATAGAGGACCTATTTACCGATATAAGCATGAAAAGTCCATAAAATCATAAGCATTTACACAACAATTTCCTTCTCTATAAAGTTGAAAACATGAAAAAGCTTATACTGAATGTCTGATAAAATTTTGATATCACCACTTATTTCATCGAATTTGGCCCCCTTTTTTCTCAAGTTTTCCTTCACTTCCCTAGATCAAATTTTATTTTTAATATTAATATTTTGACAAGTTCTAAACAATAGAGTTAGTTTTGTTCTTTCCCCTGCATTCCTCTACCTTCTACTACGCATCCGTGGGCATCCTCCTCTGTAATTTCATTTTTTTAGAATAAGAATAGTCAAACAATAACTAATTCAATATAATACTTTAATAATAGTAATTACTGATATCCTCTTTCCATATAATTATATATAATTTATATCTTCCAGAACTTCCACAACGTTTTTAACAATCAAGTAACAGGTTGAACACGCTGACTGTGATCAAATTATTTCCTAAACCAATCCGAGAAACACATCACTGTATGATCCTACACTTTTCTGCAAGACCGCTCAAAGTTATCAAACAACTTTCCATTTTCGTAAAGTAAAAGAACGTAATGCCCATTCACCACTTGACCGTGCGACGCGTCGCGCGCCGTGCCGTTCGCCTCGGCGTCGTCTGTGCTTGGTTTCCCCTCTCGGCCCGCGTTGCCAGTGCGCGAAGGGGAGATCGCGGTAAAAAAAGTCGTCGTCGCGCGGGCAACGTCTTCTCTCGCGGGTCGTCGTCGCCGCCGCCAGATCATTATTATGCTAATCGATCGACCGGCAAATAGACTGGTCCATAGAGAAAGTTAACGATCTGGGGCCCGTGCGCCAGGCCGCGTATAATTGAAACTCATTTAACGAGCAATAATTGCTTCTTCGTTTCTTTCCGCGGATTTACTTCTTCCATTCGTTTCGAATAGCTGTTTTTCGAATCGCGGCGCACAAGGATTCATGCAAGGATTTTCAAATCCAGTCCGAATTGTCGTGATGTTTTGAGCGAATTGCGCAGCTCTTTAGCAAAGTATTTTTTTTTCAAAGTCTTCTGTTTCGCACAAAATCATAAGGTAATTAAACTTTGAGCAATTATCATAATAGTTGATGTACTGATATAATGTTATTTGGACCGGTTGAATATCAAAATGTAGCATAAAAACTAACAAAAGAAGTTTTTTTTTATTCGAAAATATGCATATAGGACATTTCTATACAAAAATTTAAAAATAAACTGCTTGTGGAACATATTAAGTTTCACGTGTACCTAATATGACCCGCCATTATTTTTCATTATTTAATCACTAATAAAAAGCAAATGTATGTATCGGAAGGGATTAAAAATAATGAAATAATATTGGTAAATGTTAAAAGTAATATATATATTTCATTAATTTAAAGAATGTTAAGGCATTCTGGGCAGATACAATATGAGAAGAATTTAGTAATTTTTACAATTCCTCAAAATTAATAATTTGTTATTATTTCACAAAAATAACTTTAAAATTATTGTTAGATATTTTAATTGAAAGGAAATTATGCCTACATTATGAATACGTACATATTTTTGACAAGTTCAACGTATAAAAAAGAAATAATTTCTTCGATTGTTACAATTCTTTAAAACTAATAATTTGTTATTATTTGACAAAAATAACTTTAAAGTTATTGTTAGATATGTGAATCGAAAATAAATTACACCTACTTTATGAAAACATACATATATTTGACAAGTTCAATGTATAAAAAGACAAACAAAAATTTGTTGATTTTGAAAATTTTTTCAAAATTAATATTCTTACTAAAAGATGAGTTTAGTATTATATTATACATTCAGCTCCAAAATCTAATTAGTTATAATCAGAGTACGGCAAGTATTCGACCGCAAAATATTTTCAGATACTTTTCTGTTTTCTGTAAATATCGACAAAAAAGAACGAAATGTTAATTTCTAAGCATTGTTCATCATGTATTAAGTCGATATACGCGATTTAAAAAAGTATCCGTCGGATAATTTTTTCGGGTACTTTTCTTATTTTAAAATGTCAAAAAGAGATATAAAATTTTCCTAGGAGCACCTAAACATAGAGTACCATCCGCATGATGTTACATGTTTTGGGGCGCCCGGGCATATTTTAAACCTATTTTACTTATTTTAATACCTGGTATATTTCTATTTTTGGCAGTATAATTTACTATACCACTAAACTACGTAAAATAGGTTAAAAATATGCCGGGGACCCCAAAACATGTGGTATCATCTGGATAGTGTCCCATGTTTACGTGGGCCTAGAGAAATTTTAAACCTCTATTTGGTATTTTAAAGTAAGAAAAGTATCCGAAAAAAGTATCCGACGGATACGAATACTTTCATCGGATACTTTTTTCGGATACTGAGTAACCGATGAAAGTATCCATCGGATATTTTTACAGATACTCAGTATTCGACGAAAGTATCCGACGGATAAACGAAAATTTCACAGATTTTGGTTTCATACGTAGGTACATGCGCACACACACACGTACGCACAAACATACGTACATACAGATATTTTTTAAAACTTATTTTCTGACTCAGGAACCTCGAAAACATTGATATTTATCAAAATCTCTGATTAAAAAGTTTTTATCGTTTCAAAGCTTTCTGTTTGAGAAAGCAAATTGACATTTTTTTAAATGTTTTATAACATTTTTAAGCGCCTCGGCAGGTAACGATAAAGAAGGTGAAATGAAAAATTCTGGAAAAATTATATGGTAACGGCGTTATACGTAACGCTATGAGCATGTCAACAAACAATTCAAAACTCGCGTTGCTCGCCGCCACCACCTTTCGCTGTGTTTGTACGCTAACCTTTGTAGGGTCTGACTTTATAATATTCTGCCTCGTGAGCAGTGTTGTGTGTGTGTTTGGTCCGTATTTTGTCTAGTTTTATATATAATAACGATTTTATGTAAAAATCAAAAACGTAGTATGGTTTTATACGTTTAGACTGATATATACATTGTGTCTGCTCCGCTATTTAGACCACCGTGAAACACGGACCAATCACTCCGACTCGACACAAGACACGACGCAGCGCATGACATAGCCAAACTCGAAGATGCTTCAAAATGATAATGAAAATGATAAAGAATCGTAATACTTTTCACTACATATCTTTTATATTTACAGTTTTATGAACATTTTGAGACCTGCTGGATGTCAGTTGAGTGAAACAATTTTCATTACCGATATTTTTTAAACTTGCGAAAAATATAATTAAAGTATTATGAAAAAAAGTTAATATTTTGTTTTTTAGTATTCTGATGTTAAATATTTTATTAACCAATTGTTAGTGTTAAAATACGTAGTTTATTTTATAAGTTCAAAAAAGGATTTATTTATTTCAGGCTATGAATTGAGTCTTTACAGTTTAATAATATTAATTTGTGTTCATTTACAATTAAAAAACATTCTTTAATTTATTAAATTAAATAAGTTTATATATAAATATTAAATAAGTTTAGTCAAATAAGTTAATTGCGGAAGGGACTTTTTAAAAAACACTTATTTTTATCATAAAAATAAATTTTCTTTAATAACTTGTAGAAAAATCGATCTTTGCGGACTGAAACAAAAATTAAAGGGCTGTCTTATTTAGTAGCTGTTTTTTCTTCATTATAAACTAGCAACTATTACAAAAGAAATAATTTTTAATAAACAATGTAAAAGACTTTTGCATTATGCATTGTTGATGTATATCATTATCATTAGTAATATGCATTATCTGCCGATTATAAAAATCGAAATTAAATAGCTGAATACATCTAACTCTCTAAATCTTCATATATTACGACAATAACCAAAAATGTTATAAAACATCTTACGTGTGTAGATAAGTACACACTTTTATTACTATTAATTTTTTCTATTATCATTTTGCGCAGCGCGCATCGGCAAATTTTGATCAGCTTGAATGTAGATATGTATTCTTTTAAGTGAAACTTAGAAAACTATAATTCAAACGCCTTCAAACTTTTATGTAAAATAAATATATATTTATCTTATATTATACAAAATTGTGCCAACATTTTGAACGTCTGGTGAATTAAATAATTTCTTTTTTTTTAATTCTCCTATTAAGCTATAATACATTTTCGCAAGCGAATACTTCTGAGATCTGCCACCAAAACAGGTAAAATATGTGGGCGCTATTGTCATGCACGTAATAGCGAATAGGATTTTGACTTTTACTGACCTTTAGCCATGCTTAGAGCGCACCTATTTGACTATTTTTGTCACGCAAATGTTGAAAAACATTAAATTTTAGATAAATCGAAAATATTTAAAAAATTCAAAACAGCTTAAAGAAAGTCAACTTTTCTTGTGAAACCTTCTGTAATATCGAGAAGAAAGGTTAAGCATTTATTAAGAAAGTTTATAAAACCGGTTGCAAGACAAAATACGCTACAGGTTGATTTCCTTTTGCTACCGTGAGGAAATTTTCCGATGAAGAAGCTTCTACTTACATCATATACATAATGCATCATCTTTTTATTGGCTAAATAGCATAATAGCTTATACGATGTATGTGGTGGGCCATGGACATGGGTCTCATTAGGTACAGTCACCTTATATGGAATAAATCATTAAATTCAGTTGGAACTTTAATAACAATTTTAAATATACTTTTCTTGTATATAATATACGTCATTAATATCTAAATAAAGAAAAAATCAATATTGTATTCAACCTTCCAGCTGTAAGAATGTTAAAATTAACTGTATATATTAAAGGGTTTTATTAAATACCAAATCGAGATAGATTATTCTATTAAAGTATCAAAGTTACTTTTATGATTTTTTCATTTGCATTCTACTTTTCTCTCTATTTCTCTACTGCGGAAGTATTCTTAATCAACCTCCTATAAATTGAAATAGAAGTAGTTTAAACATTTTAAATCTATTTTATTTGATGGCTAAGACGATATTTCTTGGTTGATAAAGAATTAACACTTAGAATTTATTTTATTCTGCTAATAAAATATTCCTGCAAATTTTAAATAGAATTCTGTTAAATTAAGAAATTATTTTAAAAATTAAAATTATTTTAATTTTTTTTTCCATCCTTCAAGAAGATACATTGAGGAGATGCAGTATATTTTTTACAGAAATACTTTCGTGAAATATACTGTCATTTTAATTGTTTTCTAATCAAATTCAATGTTTCGTCAATCTAAAGTACTTTAAAAACCGCTGCTAACTGCTTTAGCAGAATGCTTTCTCAAAGAGATTGGATGCATAATTATTTATTGAATATTTACTCTGAAAGAGTTATTTTATGAATATACAACAATTTTACATTGTAAACTTATATAAAAATGGTGCATTGTTTTTATAACAAATTGACGAAACACTGCCCACTAGCCATCTTCTTTGTGAATAATTGAACATTATACGCACATGTAGAAAACGTATCTAAAGCATAAAAAAAATAATTTCAATTTTTACTAATTTATAATCGCATTTCATTAACAAAACACAAATTTAGAGTATATGTAAGATAAACCAATCGAAAGAAAATTAAGTAAATCTTACGAATGCATGCATTATTTTAACATATCTAGCGTATAAAAAGGCAGAACTTTTTCTTTACAATTTTCACAAATTCTCAAAACTTAAATAGTACATTATGCATCAAGGGAGTAAAGTGGGCAATGTACGCATTGTGTGACGTTGCCGACCGAGCGAAGCGAGGTCGGGATTTCACACAGTGCATGCTTGCCTACTGTACTCCAGAGGTGCGTATACTACTTTTCACCACACCCCCGTAAAGAAATGACTGTACGCATCTCAGCAGGCCGTACAGTACCCCATGCTCTGCCTAGAAGTAAAGTGACTTGTGTACGCGCGACGCGCTGTTTTACCGCTCGAGACGCAGTCGAGAGCGGAAAACGGCGCATCGCGCATGCGCAAGTCACTTTATTCCCTAGGCAGTCCATGCGGTACTGTACGGCCTGCTGAGAGGGCGTACAGTCAGCACTTTACGCGCAGTGTGGTGAAAATGCTTTTATTGCCCATCTCAACGAAAATGACCACTTTTTTCCCTGAAAATCGAGACCAAATTAACACTTTTTCCCCGCAAAAAGGATTAGGGGGAAAAATTTACTTTTTTCCCGCATTTGCAGGATAAAACTGACTTCACTAGAAACTAGTCCAAATTCCTTTATTTCATCAAGTTCTACGAACAACCCTGATTTTCGATTGTCTCTTAACAATATAAGTTATGTTTAACCCAATAAAATTAAAACGGACATTTTATACAAAATTTAATAGAATATTCAAAATTTCATACGAAAAACTATTATTTAGAAAGTAGAGTAGCGTCGTCCACACCGTGCACCAACCACGTTTTCAAACATTCTACGTAAGTCCATTAGTCCCGCTTTTCAAGCCAAAACGTGGCCACAGTTGAGATGGGCATAAAGTACTATTGTAACTCGCGAAAAAATGTCGATTTTTCCCTCGGGTGAAACTCACCCGCGGGAAAAATATTCGACTTTTTGCCCTTGTTACATAATGTACTATTCTTTAACAAAAAGAATATTAAAGTACATGTAAGATACATCAATCAAAAGCAAATTAAGTCAACTTTATGAATGTTTGCATTAAATTGACGTATATAGCGTATAAACTGACAGAAATAATGTTACAATTTTTACAAATTTTAAAAGTTAAAAATTGAATTTCTTTAATAAAAATAAATAAAGTATTTCTAAGCTACATCAAGCGAAAGGAAATTATGTCTATTTAACGAATATATATATATATATATATATTTTTGACATATCAAACTCATAAAAAAATTTTTCTTCATTTTTAACATTATTTTTAATATTCTTAATTTTTTTAAATAAACAATAAGGTTGACAATTTGTCTTCATAATTTAATCAGTTCTATGTTGGGTCATATCTGATATACCTGTAAAATTTTAGCCCGAAATACTGTAGCCTTCAAAAGTTATGGTGACCACAAAATTTGACCACATACATACATACATACAGACAGACCTTTTTCAAAAAACCTATATATTTCAATTCATCGACCTCAAAAGCATCGAAATACATCGTAATGACAGATTTCAAAAGAATCATCGTTACAAAGCTTTCTCTTTGAGAAAGCAAAAATGGATATTCATAGTTGTAACAATAGCTAATCAATCATAGACAGTATGGTTTTCTAAATACTAAAATTTCACTAATCTGTGGAACTTGACAGAGTTGTTAAATATACTAATAAGTAATTGCTAAAAATACTAATTGTACAAAAACATATATTAATAACTTTCCTACAAAAAGGATATATTATACCATAGCTTCGAATGCAAATCCAAATCTAAGACTAAGCAGATAAACTCGCACGATATTATGTCGATTCCGAGCTCGCGAAATCTTAATCATTCACACAGGCAACGCGCCGAGCTGGCTTCCTCTCTCCTTGCTCCTCCAGCACCCCCACGCATATATATACATGCAGCCGAGTACTCCTTCCCTTTGTTCCTCTCTCTACATTTCCTTTTTTTCTTTTGCCGTTCCTCGGCGGTTCCCCGGGGCGTCCCTCCTCGCGCTACTGCTGCTGCTGCTGCTGCTGCTGCTGCTACCCTCTCATTCGCATTCTTCTTATTCTCCGTCCTGCTTCCTCCTCTCTCCCTCTCTCGCTCGCTCCCTTTTCCTCATCTCGTCTTAAGAGTCGTACGCTGGCTCTCGCGCCGCTGCCGCTCGCCCTTCCCGCCCCCTCCCGATCGAGCGGGCGCCGCGCGCAGGCACGAGGGAAATATTCGTAAGAATTAAAGCGCCGGGAATTAACATTCCAGGGAGGTTCGCGACGGAGAGAGGAAAAGAGAAAGAAGCGTGCGTGTCACCCTAGCGCTCGCGAAACAACGACGGAGGCATTACCACCCCTCGCGCGCGCTTTCTTCTTCTGCTACCTCTACTTCGTCTTCCGCTAATACCTCCGCGTCTCCTACTGCTTTTGTTTCCTCTTCTTCTTCTTCCTCTTCTTCTTCTTCTTCTTCTTCTTCAGCGTCTTTGTCTTTTACT
Organism: Gastracanthus pulcherrimus; assembly: GCA_949152435.1. NCBI lineage: Eukaryota > Metazoa > Arthropoda > Insecta > Hymenoptera > Pteromalidae > Gastracanthus > Gastracanthus pulcherrimus. Next base: position 141,849,168 of record OX424574.1, on the reverse strand, counting down.
TCTGCTTCTTTCTTAAACCCTCGAGCGCACGTCCAATACTCCTATCACCAGCTACCTTGTCATCGTCGGATGTAGAATTGTGTGAGGGAGGATAGGGAGTGAGAGAACGCTTGCATTTCGGGTTTTATTTTACGATTTCGGAGATTTTATTTGATTGAATTAATGGAGGAGATAATGGTGTATTGAAATACTGAAATAAAATATTTATTCATTGAAGTATTATTTATTGAATGATATTGATATTTTAGATTGATAATATATAGAATGTTTTCAATAACAAACAAATTTCTGAATGATTTTTCTAATAAAAGCAATAAAAACATTTGTAACTATTAACTTACATACAAACCACATTTCGTATGTCTAATAAAGAAGGAGGGTCCATAATAGCTGGTTTCAGCTCTACCGGGTAATAAGTGAAACACTGTTTTGAATAAATAGTTACAATAATTTTTAAAATCTTCATACCTACGAAACATATTTAGCGAGTTTACTCAAGTAAATTAAACAAACTCCGCGCTACACGCGCCTATAATTTTCATCTCGGCCAATCCCTTACCGTTTTAAGTAATTACAGTCAAAATGACATTAAATTTGTATACAGCGCTCTCGAATTTTGGTACAAGACTTTGGCAACTTCCACTTAAGAGTTCCACTCTTCCCTTAGTTTTCTGAGTTTAGGATAGGAGACAAATTTAATTCCTAACAATGTTCAAACTTTAAAAAATCTCAAAATAAAAAGTAGATGTAAACTTTGTACACACAGTTGATAATAGTTTGAACTTCATTCTTTTCAAAACCACGAACAATCAAAAGTTCAACGAATACTAATCTACAAACCTACTCCAAACTGGTCTCTCAGCCTCCCTCAAGAATGAAAAAAAAAACGAAAATTCATTAATCGTCTCACTTATTTCCTCCCTCGTGTCTCGTCCTCTTCCTCGTCCCCGCATTACTCAAGTAAAATCTGCACACGCGAAGGAAGCAGGCAGCGTCCGCCGCGTTCCATATATACCTAACTCGTGCTCCTCGCCACGTGTCTGTGTGCCGGCGAGGCGAAATTTGCCTGTGCGACTTTTCGCGTATACACGTGTACGTATGTACGTGAGCGCGTACGTGTAGAACCGAGACGACTACAACGACGACTACGACATCAAGGCGGAAGAGAGAAAGAAGCACGGCAAATAAGGGAACGCGAGAAAGAGCGAGTGAGAGAGAGAGAGAGAGAGAGAGAGAGAGAGAGAATAGGCGTCGTCGTTGTAGTCGTCGCAGGGGAGGCGAAAGTCTCCGCGACGAGGAAAGTGAGTGAGAGGGAGAGAAGCATAGAGGTTGGAGGGTGGGTGGATGCAGGGGTGGCTCCGGCGCGAGCGCGGCTGTCTTATTCTTTCCACTCATTAAGGCGGATCGATGTGCCAGTGGATGCGGCGCGGCTCTTACTCACTCTCTTACTCGCTGTCTCTCTCTCACTCTGGTAGGGGCTGTACATAGGGTATGTATATATGGCTCCGCTAGCTACGGATGGGCAAGGATTCGCGCGGGGTGCGCGCGGAAAAAGAAGAGAGAGAAAGCATGACTACGACATGTCGCGCGCGTGCAGCATATATACACTTTTCTGTGGTGCGCGCGCGCGCTTGGTTCCTCCTTTTTTTCGGTGTTTGCGAGCTGTTTCTTTTGCCTTACGCACGAGCTTTTTTGTCCCTGCTCCTCTGCTCGGTGCATGTACATGTGCGAGTGTGTGCGCGCTCGCGCGAGTGGGTCTTTTTCTTTCTTTGCGCGCGATGCACAGCGGCAGCGGCAGCAGCACCGCCACCCCTTCCCGTGCCCGCTTCTTATTGTCTTCTCCTCTCGCTCGTATTTTTTTGACGGATGAGCGACGTTCGTTTGCGACGACTACCGGCGACGACGACTACGACGACGACGACGACTACGAGCAAGCGTATATGAGGAGAAAATCATCTTCCTGAGTAATATTCTGCGTTTTCAAGCCGAGCATTATCTCTTTCTCTCACTCTTCTCTTCTCTCTGGGCTTTTTTTTGTATACGCTAAAGCTCGAGCTTTTTTCTGCCTCTCTCTTTGTTTATTTTTTTCGGAGGCTTTTTTCCACAGTTGTCGCTGATTAATTTCGTACTTTCGTTCCGAGACGAATATGTTTTTGTTGCAATTAGCGTTTGCTAATTTTATTTTATTTAGAATTAATTCTTCGTATTCATTTGTAAAAACTCTTGGGGACTATGAATAATATAATTACGCATAGGGCCTGCAGCGGCTCAGTCGGTAGAGTGTCGGATTCCCACGCCGGTGACCCGGGTTCGAATCCTAGTCTCTGCCGATTGATACAAGCACCTCTGTAAAAATTACATGTGCTTTGTTTACAAACACACCGCAGATCCCCGTCGTCGATTAGCACCACATAGGAGCACAAACATGGAGACGTTAAAAAAAATAAAACAAAATATATAATTACGCTAAACAAGTTGAGTTAGAAAAATTTTTCATAGCATTCATCCATTTACACTTTTACCGAAGCGTGCGCAAAGCATTTTGCTTCTCATATGACATCATCTGACAAACAACAATATTTGGAACAATCCTATTGTAAAATTATTTAATTCACTTATGTAGATTCTAACTTCAAATAATGCCAATCTAAACAAAAATGTTTCTTACTAATTTATGAATTTTTATGTGGTAATAAATTTAAATCAAGAAAAACAATCATAATGAAAACGTAATAAGGTAAAAGTACCTATTATGGAAAACCTTCAAAAACGTGTCCCTTACATGGAACAGTAAACAGAATGATAAAATAAGAGACAACTTATCACTACGACTATGTTATTTCACTGTAATTATAAGTCTAAGTGATTTAATAATATCTATAATAGCTTAAATTGTAGCTTTCAATCCATAGATTCGAATTATTTACACGTTATTTTTATGTTAAAGCTATTTTCATTAAATATTTAGCTTTTCGACAATGGGTACATAAAAACACGTTAGTCCCTATGCATGGAACACCTTTGCAAGAACCTTTTTATTATAAGTGTAGCTTATAGCATGTTGTTTTATATTTCATAACGTATTAAATGTTATGTTTTAATGATTTATTTATAATTCATACAAAAATTTGATAGAATAAATGTGCTCATTATATTTGGAAATCGAACCTATAAAACGAGTCAAATCAGCAATACATATCGAAATAGTTAACCCTACCTATGGTCATTTTATGTTATTAAAGAACTTTCACAAAACTGTGTCAATTTAATTTTTACTTCATTCCTAGTGTATATTATATGGATTTTTATTAATTTTTATAACAATGACAAATAAAACCTATAAAATAGTCATATTTCTGTAGTAATTATCCGTTCCATCATAGAGACATGGAGTTTGAAACACGGGGACAAGCTGTGAAATAAGCGTTCCATGATACTACATGCTATTGCTATAGTCTTTTATTTCTAATAATTAAAATTAAGAAAAAATTTGCAATTTGCACATTCTAAATTAATTTATAAACCATAGCACTTCAAACAATATTCTTTTTATACCAAGTATTAACAATTTTAATAATGTAAATTACATGACAATTTTGCACCACCTGAAAAGTGTTCCATAATGGGGACTTTTACCTTATTTATTTTACTTTTATTTTTTTGTTATGCGTAGATTACTATATAAGGACAAAGTTTTATGTTATAATCAAAAATGTACATTGTTTTTGTTCTATTAAAATATTTGAACTCAAACTCAGGTTTTAATTTATTCACTTTTGTAGTTGTTTCTTTTTATTATTTATCAATTAGTTTTTTGCATCTAGACCCCGTCATTACGCCTCAATCAGCTCGTACAACTTTATTTTAATCTTCTTAATAATACAGTAATATTTGAGTTAATAATATACTCCAGTTCATCTGCCTTTCGCAATCGAGTTTCTTACACTCGTTTAAAAAAATAGTACATATGTACAAAATGCGTACACAACGTACTATTTATATTTCAGTGAATTTATGTTACAATGCTATATATTTGATATTTGGTCATTTAATTAGATTTACGAGTAATATAAATGCCCTATTAAATTGCGATTAAAAATATTTTCTGAAATAATACACCTACAGGTACCCTTGACGAGGAAGCTATCTAGTCAAATACGTATGATTTTGCTTCCTCAAAGAGGAAGCTTTGTGATAATAAAAAAAAGTTTTGGTAAAAGGATGTTAGAAGCATGTCCGTATGGATGTGTGTGTGTGTGTGTGTGTTGTGTGTGTGTGTGTGTGTGTGTGTGTGTGTGTGTGTGTATGTGCGTGCGTGTGTTCGTGCATGCGTGAGTGCGTGCGTGCGAGCGTACGTGCCAGCGTACGTACGTAGATGTCTGTGTACGTGCGTGCGTGTGTGTGTGTGTATGTATGCATCGATATCTCGAGTAATCCACGGTAAAATTTGATGCTTCAAGGCTCAATTGGTTTTTTTAAACGAAGGGGGTAAAATAATAATTTTTTTAGTTTTTCGGATTTGTATGGGTATTTAGCGGTTTTCCAATTTTTGGCTTTTAGTTTTTCAAGGTTTTTTGTTACGTTAAAAATAGCATCATCACTTACTTTGGAATAGATTTATTTATAGATCAAAAATTTTCTTGAATTTTTTAAATTAAATTTTGTCTGAAAGGTGTGCGTAAAAAAATTTTTTTTCAACTCTTATTTTAATCACAAAAATAGGCGTTTACTCCAATAACTTGTCAAAAAAATTGTATTAAATAGTGTCAAATGAAAGAAGACTGTAGAGCACTTGTTAGTGTTTTCATTTCCAATAAAATTTGTAAAGAATAAAATTTAATATAGTTAAAATTTGGGTTCACAGTGAAAATGAGTTTAAATAGATCATTTTGAATAATTAACTCGAATAATTACTCTTAATGAACTTTTTTAACATTTTCTGAGTTACACATTATCATCTTAACTTAAATTTATTTGTGAATATGGTATATGCATTATATACATATATTTAAAAATATTTTAAATAACAATACTTTTTCATAATCTATGGTATACTTTTGCATAATTTTAAATTATAAAATATAAATATATACATATATCTCGATATATTTAAAGGCAATATACTTGTCATTTTTATTTTTCATCGCAGCATTAAATAGAATAAATAATTTCATTTTAAAAAGTTTGATGAAGCTAAGTGCCAATGAATTGGCAGAGGTTTTTTTGACTTTAATACCGCAAATTCATTGGATTTCATTGGATCCAACGTTCGTTTACGCTAACCTCATTGGAGGATTGTTAAAAATTTCAAACGCTTTTGATCTATATCACTATATAATATTTCACCCTCCTCTAGTTTCGAGTCGAATTAATGATAATCCTGCAGAAATAAAATATATATGCAATTATCCCGAATATTTCTTATATAAAAGCTTTATCAAATGAATAAAATTATATAAAATTAAACTTTATAAAATAATTAATAAGACCGCAACTAAATTTTTATTAGGATTTGCTAAGAAAATATTACGTTAAACTTTCACATAGTATTTTAATTACCTTTTTAATGCAAAATTAATACTAAAATAAAAAAGGGCAAAACATTCGTCGCTTTTTGGTAAGTAATTTGTATATTATATGAACCCCGCAGCACCTCGCACGACGAGAATAATTCTCGCACGTGCGCATTAGTGCGTATATTCCTCTTAACGCACGAACACGGCTTCACATTTGATCGAATCCGACGATGTTATTATAATCACTTCCTTAATTAACCCATCGATCACCTCGAGCTTAGAATTAATTAGGTGGCCTTGAAGTCATCCACGTCATGAGAAACATGCGTGCTTAAGCACGCAAAAATGTTGCTGCACATGTTTATTCATGAGTTAAATATACACGAACAGCCGATTTGCTACGGTACAGGTTTACTGGATATATTGCTCAATGATTCTGAATATAATATATATATATATATATATATATATATATATATGAGGGTGTATATCTGAGCACTTATAATAAGAAAGTAGAAAATTTAAATATTTTAATTTCAATTTTAAATCTAGTACTTGCATTATTTATATCGTGTTTGTATTGAAAATTAATAATGATATCAAAATATTATAAACATATCAATGACTTTTAAAGACTTATAAAGGGGGTGCAAGTAATGTGGCCACCTTAAGGGGCGCGGAGCGCCCGATGGCAAGTCTAAGTGTAAGCGGCAACGATGCTGAGGGGCGCCCCGACGCCCTTTTATACGCCTAATTCAGCCTTTCTAACCTCTTCAAAATTTTCAAGCATGAATGGTAAATGCTTATTTCACTTATATGTAATCTATTGGCATTTATTTTATTAGGTGTTTTTTACGGTTTTTTAATATAGCAAAAAATGGGGTTTACTGCGCAGTTAATAACTGTGCACACAAAGGTGAACAATTTTTTCCCCCAAAATGTTTATAAAAGTAGAAGAAAAGATCTTTAATTTGAGTTTTTGTTCGTTGAAAATGAATGTTTCGGTGCAAAGTTATGACTAATTGAAAATGGGGTAATAATTCGTTGGAAATAGGGTAAAACTGACGTATTTTCCATTTTGTTTGCAGAATCTGAGATTTTCAATGAATTATTACCCTATTTTCAATTGATCATAACTTTGCACCGGAACATCCATTTTCAACGAGCAATAATTAAAATTAAAGGTCTTTTCTTCTACTTACCTGAAAAACATTGTCATATGCTTAATTGTCATTGTTCAAATGTATTTTTCTTCAGAATTTGTTCCCTAAAACAAGATAAAAAATAAACCCGACTATTAAATTTTTTTTGCGATTTCTTGACCCCAAAAAGTACATTTTTTTGAGATTTTTTCATATATATATATCGTGTTTTGGGACTTCGGAAACTATTGAGACATGTTATTTGAACCTTGAACTCTAATTACCTAATAAGTTTCTTTGCAATAAAAATGGCTCTGAATTTTAATTAAAGAAGTTCTCTTTACATGCATGCACTGCTAAGTAGGTAGAAATTGGCCAGTTCTTATGGTAAAGTCGTATAGTAAATGATCCAAAAAGTCAAGACTAGACTAGCAGAGATTTCCTTTATGTGTTGTTTAACTACAATGTGCCGCAGAGTATGCCTAGGGGACGATATTTTGCGGTTAATAGGTCAAGGAATTTTGAAGAAGCAACCGCCATTTTTAACGGCGTTGACAATTGCCTTTTGCCTTGCAATGCATTCGTATGGACACTTTACCAACTGATAAACTTTAACGAAAGTTTTTTTCTCGTATCACGCTGACAAAGTGGTCTCTTTACATGCATGCACTGCTAAGAAATCAGAGTTTTTATGCTTTCGCGCGTAAACATGACACTATCTTATAATTAGAGGGCGCTAGCAGCGGGGTCAGCGCGCCGCTCAGCATCTTATATTGATACGAGTACAATACATGTACTATAGAAGTTACGGCACCCCAGAATAATGCAGTCAACGAGATCTCGGGAAGGTGATTACATTATCTGCATGACCACTTGCCCCCCTCCCTTAATCTGGTATTCCAAGAAACTTATTCTAACAAAACTAATTGAGAAAGTAAAACAGGCTACAGTTGTTATTACAGAGGTCAGAGATATAATTCTCATGGCCTAATCTATAATTTCATACTGCAAAACCGTGTGCTAATATTTATTTTCATCGGTCGGAAAAATTGCTAAACGTTCACCTCGTAGAAAAGGCAAGGAGTAAAAAAAGTAGAACAATCGGTACAGTCGAGTACTCGCAGTCATCCCCCTACTGACCTCTATCCCTCTGAACCGCTCAACTATCGCTCTTGATCCCCCTAACCTCGAGGAGCTCCGGCGCACACACAACACAGCCCTCGCTGCAAATGCACCGGCACACGCTCTCTCGTCACAGTTATATTCTCGCTTCCCGTCGCGCCCGCGGCTCCGAAAGAAAGCGCGCATACGAGCACGTGCTCGGGCTCACGTGGGTGAACGCGCGCGCGCGCGCGCACGTATCGTCATTCATCCCCCTCCAGTCGCGCGCCTACGCGACGACGAGGAGGACGAGGGCGCAGGGAGGAGGTGGAAGGAGGGCAGCGGCGACGCGCCGACGCTGACCAGCGGCGCAGCTCGCCAGTGGACCGGCCGACCAACCCCCATTCCACCAGTGGCCAAGCAGCGTGGATCTCCTCGCCGCTACAGCCCACCCTCGCTCGAGGCTGCTGCTCGCTGGCTGGCTGGCTGGCTGCGGCCAAGACCGGACGAGCGCCGGACCACGTGGCCGGACTGAGCTACAAGCTTTTTGCGACGCGGGGCACACGTGCTTTTCACCGCCTTTTCGCCTGTTAGACCTTTGCGCGCGCGAGACATTTTTCTTTTTCATCGATTTCATTATTTGCAAAATTAGTTTTGCTCGATGTATACTACTTTTTTGTTCCTAGAAAGCGATATAAATGACGCGCGTGCTTTGAGCCGTGGTGCTGCTGTCACGGGGCATAGGTTGCTATCAGTTATATGGAATCGTCGCTTGTGTATGAAGTATTTTCTTTTTGGCTGCTGGTTAGATCTAACTTTATATTGATTATGAGAAGACTTTAGTTTTATAAATACTATTTTTGTTATAGAAAACAGTATAGCTTTGTTATCATCGGCAACAGAAGATTTTATTTGGAGTTCGAAGTTTATAGTGTTGGGCTCAAACTTAGTCTAAATACAAATTTAAAGATGTATTCATTCGAATTAGTTGAAATACCACAGTTATCACAATAATTATTATGTTAGCCAAATGTTAACCAGCTAAATATTATCAAGACAAAAAAATTCTTTATAATAAAAATCATGACCACAATATATAACTAAAAATAACAATTATTGTTAACCACATTGATATATACCAGTCTAATTTACCAAAATTGTTGTTGAATATGTAAGTTACAGATACTTACATTAGAAAAACTGTTACATTAATTCTAATTGTCATATCTACGATCGTTAGCTTCAATTCCATAATTTAAAAATCTTGACCTTAAAAAAGTTAGTTTTCATTAAAAACTATATCATTGTGTTGATTAACTAAATTAATATTATTACAATCTTTATTATTAATATAAATAATTTAAAAATCAAGACCATAATAAATATTAAAAATTACATCGCCTTGATAGCACCATTTTTTACTTCGAACTTCTTAAAAGTCAGTTCGTTGTTCGACCATTGAAGTTCGCACACTTCCTGTCGCGAAAATTGGGCTGAAAACAATACGACGACTTAAAGCTCTATACACATAATGTCACCACGGGGCTTTCACCCTCCTTCTTCCCTCGAAAGCGGAAGTATATTAGCCAAATTCGCGACACTCAAGGCTTGCGCGCGCGCGCGGGCGCGCTGCACAAAGCAAAAAAACGGTCTCGAAAGAAGATGTCGAAAAAAAGCCCAAGACAAAAAGGAAGAAAAACGAAATGCAAAAGCTGCTGCTGCTGCTGCTGCTGCTGCTGCTGCTCCTCTCAAAAAAGAAGGAGAACAAGAACGAACGAAGAGGAGGAGGATAAGCGCGGGGGGACACTCGAGCTATTCGGATTTCGCTCTTTTCTCTCATTACATGGCCATCTTCATCGCTGGAAACCCCTTGAACGCGCTTAAGAACTTAATTTTTTTGCGAGATCCCCTTTCTTCCTCGCTTCCGCCAAGGCATAGAAAACGAAGTCAGCCCCCGCGCACTTTTTCCGCGCGTCGCGAAAGTCGCGAGGGCCCCCGCCCGCGCTCGCAGCACCTCCGCCGCTTTTTACGCGTTTTACGGCGCGCGCTCGCGGCAGTTAGCAGGAACGACAAATGTTTCCTCCCCGCTTTCACGTGTGTGCAGTTAGTTTTTCTCTCTCTCTCTCTCTCTCTCTCTCTCTTTCTCTTACTCTCTTTGGCTGCATGCAAATTGCGAAAAGAGAGAAGCAAGAGCGAACCACGCCCTCTCGTAAGCGACCCGCGCACACGCGGCTCGAAAGAGAGCCGCGGAAAGGAACGAAATGAGTGTGGGAGCGAGACGGGACGCGAGAGCGAGATTCGCTGCTGCGGTCGCGCCGCCTCATCGTTGTTGCCTGCAGGGTAAATTACTAACTGGCGGTATTTTACATGCGCTAGTGTGTGCGCGCGAAAATCCGGTAATTTACCCGGTTTGAGAAGACCTTGAGTTATTCAATAGGGTCGTAGAAGATTTGCTTTTTTTAGTAATTAACGGGTACATATTATAGAAGATTTCTTTACTACGTTTAATATTTGATTAAAATCAATTATTATATTGCATTATCTGTCTATTATACTTATAAATATTAGAAAATAGCTGCAACTTGAGTAATAAATTACTCATACTTTGAGAGTCAACTCTTAGTTATTGAAAGTCAACTCTTAGTTATTGAAAGTCAACACCCAACTTTGAGTGTTAACTCTCAAGCTTAAGAGTAAAACACCCAATATTAAGAGTAAACATTCAATACTAAAAATAATTAAACTGAAATTTTAAAAGTTTTTTCGATTATGGTCATAACATACAAATAATATATACATTGCTTTAACTTTTTTAAAATAAGTAATTTCAGCTGTTTTTATTGGCGCTTTACCATAAGGGTGCTGGAAGTTTTGGGCGATCATTACGTGATGAATTATCTTTTCATACAAATAGTGTAGTGACCCCAATAGTCGGACATCTAAGAGAAGATATCCCTTTATAAGGGGGCATATACACCTTTAAATTTTAAATTAATTGTAAACACATTTTAAGGTAAAAATAAGTCACTCATCATATATTACCTATTTTCGGTAAATTTGAATATTTTATGAAAATAAAACGGAAAAACTTTTTTTTGAAGGTCGTTAGGTCTTTTTGATTGGCCAGAATTAAATACTGTATATAATAACATGGGTGACTGAAATTTCCCGAGACCGGTATTTCCCCACTCTCTCCTAATTTAAAACACTTTCAAATTATCATAATGCTTGTTGACAAGAGACGAATAACTTTATTATGCGTTAAATATATATTTTCGCAAATGTAAAAGGTGAAGTTATAGTATTTACAATAATTGACATCAATTCAAATATTTGAATTGCATATTCAAACTAGTATTTTGGTGCAAGGTTTTGTTTGATAGCTCTTATTAGACGTAAATTGTGTGACCTTAAAGAAAGAGAAAAATTTCGCTATTTCGGAACAAAAATCCATAGCACAATAAGTGACGTAGGTGCCTTCTGAAAGTACGTTAGTTTTTGTGCGTTACCCCCGTCAATGGCATAAGACACTGTCGCAGGCGACTGTATCGCACAATACTTACGTCAGTGTCGCGGGTGTAGTATGCCGTTAACGGGAATAACCCACAAGAACTGACGTACTGTCATACAACATCTACTGTACTGTTGCTGTGCTATGAACTTCAGATAGCAAAACACATATTGAACCTGATAATGTATTTTTATAAACGTACACAAAAATTAAGTCAATAAAAAAAACAATTTTATAATTCACAATAATTTCCTGTTTCAACCATATAGACTCAATAAATTCCAAATAATTATTTTTTATCTTAAAGCCATAACTTTATATAATAATTTTTTTTTAAACAAAAACAACGTTTTAAGAGCCTAATTTTTATCAAATTAGTAATATATAGTTCAAAGCTGAAAAATTAAATGTAAAATATGAGTTGTAGGTGATGAAGTAGGTAGTGTCCTTTAAAAAGAACATGGTAACCGAAAGGTTTGAAATAACTTGTTAATCAATTAAATTGTTTCCGAATTTTTTATAAAAAATAACGGGAGAGCACCCTTAAATCATTTAGAAATTAAGACTAATTCATAGTCTTAACGTGATTTTCTATATATCATGAGTATCTGCTGTACTTGCCTTTTTATTGAAACTCTTAATGTTTTTAAATTTCTCTAAGGATATAATTTAATTTTATACTAACAAAGTCAAAGGAAATAAAAAATACGGTTTCAATTTATATCTGTTTAATTAATTCGTGAAGTTAAGAAATTCATCAATATACTAAATAAATAAAGTAGGATATTATGCTAAAAGAAAATAGACTACTGTCTACTTATTTGCATGTATTAATAATATTTTATATCAAATGAAGCTTACTTTTTGCCCAAAGCCCGTATCATTTACAGACCCCCTGGTAGAAAATAAGCCAATTCGGTTGGCTAACGTATTAGTTTATAGCTAAATTTATTACCTAAAAATAAGGTAATTTATGGCTTATTTCTAGTTAAGAACCAGTTACGATAATTAAAGTGCCATGGCAACCAAAAAACCGATAGCTTAGGGCTTTCCTCTTTAAATACTTATACTATAAGTATTAATAAATTATTCTTAGTTATTTTTAAACACAAATCAAATAATGAATCGCCTTTTTGGAAAAAAAATCCTTATGCATTGTTAACAGCGAGAATCTTAACTTCAACTTTTCAATAATAAAGTTATACTAACCCTGGTAGAAAATTGAGCATATTAGATGGTCGGTTCACGATCTATTGGGCAGATCCGTTTCCTAATAGTTCGCCAGAAATAAACCAGCATCTGACCAGAAATTTATAGAAAATCTAAATAGCTTACATAACCCTAAAAAATTATTGAAAATGTAAATCCCATTATAGTACTTCTGCGTTAAAACAGCATGCAAATTTTTATTCGATTATTTATTTGATTTTTTTATGTCTTATTTAATTATAAAACTCTAACCTTAAAAAAACTTTTAATGAAATAAGTTTTTAGTTTTTATTTCGAATCTATCCCAAATATATCTTAGCATTCTATTAACAATAAGCTATTAAATCCATGACATAATAATCATTATTATCTTATAAAAATTCGTTAAACGTTATTTTTTATTTATTTATTCATTAACCATAAGTTGGTCAGGTTTCTGACGACAAAACGTCGACAGGTAGCGGGGTTTCTGACCAGACTTTTAAGCAGAAATTGGCCATTCCCTATAAAATAGAGTAAAATCTAGCGAACATATGGGGAACGTTTCTACCAGGGAAAAAAGTGTGTGTACTTATGTATACACGTAAGATGTTTTATAACATCTTTGGTTATTGTCGTAATATATGAAGATTTAGAGGGTTAGTTATAATAAAAATAATGATTTGGGTCTTTATACAGAAACAGAACTTTGTTTGCAAAGCATTAGTAAGGAAGAAATTAAATCCAAAATTAAACATCAAATTACATGCTTTGCGAATATGACGAAAATAAACGTAGAGTTGTCAACATTGCCAAACCTTTTTATATAACCTGCAGACAATGCATATATACATCAACAACGCATAATGCAAAAGCCTTTTACATTATGTATTGAAAATTATTTCTTTTGTAAGTTGCTAATAATAATAAATAAGACAGCCCTTTAATTTTAGTTCTACTCCGTAAAAATCGATTTTTCTACAAGTTATTGGAGAAAATTCATTTTTGTGATAAAAATAAGTGTTTTTTTAAAAGTTTCTTGCGCAAACCTATTTGACTAAACCGATTTAATAAATTCAAGAATGTTTTTCAATTGTAAATGAGCAAAAATTAATATTATCAAACTATAAAGACTCAATTTATGGCCTGAAATAAATAAATCCTTTTTTGAACTTTAAAAATGTATAAAATTAACTACGTATTTTAACACTAAGAATTGGTGAATAAAATATTTAACATCAGAGAGCCACAAAACAAAATATTAACTTCTTTTCATAATACTTTAACTATATTTCCTGCAAGTTTCAAAAATATCCATGGACATGAGTTGCACAAGGAACTTTTTGAGGAAAGTAAGTTTCGAGAAAAACGCGTTTAAAGTTTTCATTAGGTATGCTATCGATAATGTAAATTGTTCACTCAACTGACATCCACCAGGTCTCACATTTTCATAAAACTATAAATATAAAAGATATGTAGTAAAAAGTTTTACGATTTTTTATAATTTTCATCATCATTTTGAAGCACTTTCGAGTCTGGTTAATCATGTGCTGTGTCGTGTCATGTGGCTTGTCCAAATAGCGGCGCAGACACAATTCACATAAATCTAAACGTATAAAAATCATACTACGACTTTGATTTAAATAAAATCGTTATTACATAACTATAATATATCAGGAAAATACAAACCGATGGTACGCACACAACACTGCTCACGACGCAGCATATTATGAAGCCAAACCCTTAAAAGGTTAGCGTACAAACACGGCGAAAGGTGGTGGCGGCGAGCAACGCGAGTTTTCAATTATTTGTTGACATGTTCATACTATTACATATAACGCTGTGAACATATCATTTTTTCCAAATTTTTCATTTCACCCCGTATCTCGTCGCCCGCCAAAGCGCGCCTAAAAATGTTATAAAACATAAAAAATATGCGTCTTGTAAAATACTTGTATGCTAATAAATTGATTATTTATTTCATATTGATTCTTATATAAATGTAATGTAAATATATATTTTATAACGTTTACAAAAATTTGATAGTATTAGCCAGAAATTAGCTAGAAATGAGCTAAAAAGGATATCGCCATAAGCGGGGTTTTAGCTAATGCATTAAGTAGAAATAAGCTAATTTGCGAGATATTAGCTAATTTTTGGCTAAAAATCAGCTTAATTTATCGCTTAAATGCTCTAGGATTTTCAGTACATTTCCTAGCAATATGCACCATGAAAAATATTTATATATTTGAATTACGAAATAATGAGTAAAACCTAAATTATTCAAATAACCTTAAAAGTACTATTTTTTATTTTTTAATTTAAAAAAAACAAAACATAAATGCAGAAATACTTACTCTATCAAATAGTAGCGTATTAATATGAAATATATTATTACATTTTTCTAACATTAAATTACATAATTATAATTAAAATAAATCAAAATGATCACTTTACCCCAAGGCTCGCTTTATTTACCCAATTCTTCCCTATAACAGCTACACGTAAATCCTATTTTGATATGGTTAAAAAAAATGGAGTCAGAGATGATCTGTTGTTGCATATTTTTTACTATGAGTGTAATTGATACGACATGGTGTCTACTAATTGTTTAAAAACTAACAATTATTAATCGTTTCGATCAGCAATATAATATTAAATTGAAAATAAAGCTTCATAACGTTATAATGCATGAAATGTCTAGAAACAAAAGTGACGTAAAACTTTGCAAGAGAATCTAATTACCACGTGCAGATTAATAAAAGATAGAAACTAACATGAATTGCTAACAAATTTAATTCAATTAAAGCTTAGCACTGCAAGACGTTGAAAAAAACATTATTGAATCCAGCAACACAGCAAAACTCATTGAAGTAATTAGCTTATCAATAGTTGCGAACGAACTCCCCGCGCTCCAGCTCTTCTACATTTATTACGTAATTTACAAGTACTCGCGGCATATAGAAAACCTCCTCGAAGTCTCTACGTGTCTTTCTCTCTCTGTCTCTCTCCCGAGACGCAGCCTCCCTCATCCATCCTCGTCGCACGTCGCTGCAAGCCCGTTCCTCCTACCCTCCCCGCCCCTGCTCCCTCCCCCCGTTTCCCAACCCCCCACCGTGCCACCGAGCCCCTAATGACGCAAGCAAAGCAAAACAAAGAAAGGTTTATACACCGTGTGCCGCTCTGCGCTGCGCGAGCTGGCGCGAGCTCAAACGACCTACGCGCATTGGATAGACGGAGACGACGACAGACGCAGATACATATATAGATATATATACACAGGTACCATGCACACGTATTCACTATATATATATATATATATATATATATATATATATATATATATATATGGCGGTGCTGCTGCAAGCTCTCTCGCTCTCACATGCGCGCAAATGAAATCGATTAAAATGCTGGGCGCGCAACTTCTAGCCGGCGGCGGCGGCGGCGACGACGACGACGACGACTTGGGGGGAGAGCGGAGGAAGAAGGCGGCGAAGAAGAAGAGAAGAAGGAAGAAGACGAGGACGACGATGATGAGTGAAGGAGCGAGACGCGCCGATGTAAGGAAAAGAGAGGGCGACGCAGGGCTCGAAAGAGACAGAGCGAAAGCTAGGTACTCGCGCTTTTACCCCCTACCATCCTTCCCTCACGGCATCCACCCGGAATAACCCGCGCACACATACGTACACTCGCGTACAGCCTCCTCTCTCTCTCTCTCTCTCTCTCTCTCTTTTTCTCCTACTCGACGAGTCGCGAAAGCGCGAGCGTCGGCATACATAAGAAACGAAGAAAAGCCCTGCACGGGCCTCGTATATATACCGTGTATATGCGCAGCCTCGCTCCGTCTCTCTCTCTCTCTCTTTTCCTGTGTTCTTGCAGTTGCGCGAAAGCGAGTCTGCGTGCGCTTGCAATGCAAAAGTCTATACCTGTAGTGAGCGAGTGCGAAAGAGTGAGAAAGAGTGAGAAAGAGCGAGGGAGCGAGTTCCGTTACAGGTAAACACCGAGGAAGGCTTTATAAGCGCGTAACCCGTAAGAGGCTGGTGCAGCGGCACACACTCACGCGTGCAGTTGCGGAGCTGCGAGGCGCACGCGAGACGAGTCTTTGTATGTGCATGAGTAGTTTGCGTCCTTCTCCCGCAGCACATCCTGCAGCCTCCAACTTTTCTTTCTATATATTGTGGAAAAGGCTGCGAGCGCGAGGAGGGGAGAGCCGCCGAGCTGGTGTTGGTTGCTTCGCCGTGGACGCGCGTATAAATGAGCGCGAGCGCGCACACTCGCAGGCGCGCTTGGTAAAAACACTGGCTCTCCTTATAGCTACCCTCTCGTCTTACCTCCTCTCCCGCACTTTGCAGCCGACTCTGTCTTCCATTCGTTTGCACCCCCGTCCCCGGCCCCTTCCTCCGTCACTACGCTCGCCTCCCCGATATTCACCTCCCGGCAGTCTCGTATGTCTCTCGCGCGCGCGCGGACTAAGATTCCTTTTCCCTCTTTGCGCACTCCTTACTCACCGATTTCTCCTCGCGGCTCTTATCTGACGGTCCCTTCGCGACCTCCCTCGTCCCTCTTCTCTCTTTCTCCTTCTTGCTCATTGTCTTTTTGGGATATCTTTCGCTCTCTGCGACTTCTATTCGCCGTCCCACCTCTTATATATGTGTCTCGTTAATTATGCGAATTATCCTTATATTCATTTTTCGGACTGACTTGAGGGCTTTTACTAGCGATCCTTTACTCTCATTTACTTTAATTTAATTGTCTTTTTAATCTTCATTCGTTAACTAAAATCAATATTAATTAAATATCGAAAGGCTAAGACATATGTGCTTAATTTCTCGCGATACAGTTATTTTTACTGTTTATACGCTCTTTCAAACCATACATTTCTTAAAAAATGTGTATTATTAAATTACAAATTATGAAGGAACCTCTGGTACTTTAAAAATATTCTCAAAGAATTTTTATTTAGATTATACTTTACTATTAAAAGAGAATATGCCTCTTATGTTGTATATTAATAATGTCAATCGGTAACTAATTGATTTTAACCCTTTAGTGCTCAGGTCTAGAAAGGACGGAAAAATATATTTTTTTATTCATTCGTTTAATTTACGTAATATGATAATTAGTGGGTATGGGTATAAAAACATATTTATTTTATTAAAAAAATTATCGTTATATTTTATAATTAATAAGTTAAATTATAGAACATTACATAACTAATAGTTTTTAGTAAGATTTGTAAATTATTCATCGATTAATAAGATGCAGGAAACGAAAAGTACAAAAATATTAAAATGCATGTCTATCACTACTTTACTACTGAAATTTTTAATAAAAAATATGGTTTTCTATATCACTAGTGCCGCACAGGGTCCATAGGAGTCCTATAACTTTAGAGAACCACCTAACAAGGCCTACATTGAATCCGGTGACCAACCGCAGCATTGTGTTTATTTTCTAATACTTTATATGCTTAATTAGATAGGATTATCAATTACTTACTTTTTTCTAAATATTTTGTTAAAAAAATAAGCTGTTTCCAAAACTTGTCAAATGCACCAACAAACAATATGTGTTTACTATAAGCGAAATAAACAAATATATTGGACTATAATATTATGGCATAGACGCACTGTTCTTTGTTATGAACGCAGGTTAAATACCTGAACGACCTACTATATTACAGCGAACTCTAAAATTTAATTTAAAGTTTAATTTAAAATTAAAAGTCAAACCAATTTATGATATACTTCAACGAAAAATACGAATGCTTCAAAGAGTTATCGCTCAAGTTATCGTGTTCACAAAATTCTTACATACACACGCGTGCGAAAATACACTATACACACATATCAAGCACACAGTCGTTAGCGCGCGCAGATACACATACTCACGTTTGAAAAATGTATATATTATCCGATTGAGCACTCCCAAACACATAAAAATTCATTAAAATCGCGGATTCTAAAATTTGTATTGTTATAAAGTTTCTTTTTCGAGAAAGCAACATTAATAGAATTCACGATAATTTTAATCACTAACCCTATAAACTGCATGAATTTTTAAAATGTAAACCAGATACATAAATAGAAGTCTGTGTTTATACTACATCTATAACCATAATTATTAAATCATTGAATTAATTATTTTTCCCATGAGGCTCGATTACTTTCGTTAATATTAACAACTACGCCCAATCTCATTTATACACAGTAAATACGCATTAATAGCTGTAAATCGCTATAATATAAGGCCGGTTACTGACTATGAATGAGATTAATGAGATTAATTAATATACATACGTTTATATTACAAATACATTGTTATCAATTATTGTTACTAAAAAATTTTAAAAAAGTTTACGTTAAGCAGTGTATAAAAATTATAAATGCCTGAGATGAGTGTAATACAGCCGGTGTCACTATCGCTTCGATTCACCCTCCGCTCTTTCTTAAAATTTTCCTCCTAATCTACTCGCGTCTCTCTCCCTCCTTGAGGCTCCCCTACCCCCATTTACCCTTTATCTACCCTTTTCCATCCCTCGCCGAGCATCTCGCTCTGGCATCTCTCATCCGTCGCTCTGCCCGCGCCGTCTCGCTCACCGCAATCCTTCTCTCGCTCACTGCGCGCCGCGCATCCCGCGCAACTGTACGAATTTTAAGAGATCGCGCGCGCCGAACGAAGAACACTCGTATATATCCGCTGTATACTGGCGCTCGCTCGCGCCGCCTTGTAAATATTCAGCGGGCCGAACCGCAGAGCGCACAGAGCTTGCGCGCCCCGTATACTGTACCTACTATAAGTCCTATACTTCATTCCCCTCGCGACGGCATCCTCTCTTCTTTTTAGCCTCTCTGTGTATGTGTGTGTTTCGTTTCGTTAGGGGGAGAGACGTTACAAGAGTAGTCCTCGTGAACGAATTTTTATCAACGCGGCTGATTAGCAACGATGAGCACTTGCTACGTCTGCCATGGCGGCGCTCTCTCGCTGTGTCGTCTGCCGGTCCTTCACGAGTTATAATTTTCCTACCGCTGCGGGTGAATGTCTTTACTTTGGCTGGCTTTAATACAGACTTGGATATCTGGCTTTTTTCAAGTTCTGAATTTATGATTTAGTGAGGAAATAATATTCAAGCGTCGATTTATTCACATTTTTACTTTCTGTGTTTCTCAAGTGAAAACATTTTGCGCAAAAGTAAGAGTCCTTTTAATACGATACTAATGTCATTAAAAATAACTGTTATAATTAAATCATTTTAGCCACAAAACTTTATAAGTCAAATTTTACATACATATAGATTATATACATATATATATTTTATATATAATTTACTTTTTCTGAAACTTTGTTTAAGTTTCAAACCAATGCACGCACACCTATAGAAAAAAAACCTTAAAAATTACTATTTTCTCATTTTTTTCAAATAAAAAACCGCTGCAAATTCATTGGCACTTAGCTTCCTCAAACTTTCAAAAATGTTCCAATATGAAATTATTTATTCTATTTAATAATGAGGTGAAAAATAAAAATGACAAATCTGTCGCTTTTTAATGTGTCGACATATATATATATATATATATATATATATATATATATAAAATATATATAAAAAAATTAGTATCTCGATTTCCCAGAGAGTCATCCATATATATATATATATGGATGACTCTCTGGGAAATCGAGATACTAATTTTTTTATTTCTTCAGTAAAAATGTTCCTTTTGTTATGTAGAATTATTGTGAATTTTTTCAGATTTTTTGAAATCCTTAGGTTCAAAGTTGATCAAGGTTAAATATGAGCATGTAGTAATTTCTTACATTTTTTAGCAAATTTCAACCTCCATTTATTCAACAAAATTAAATCTCTTGAAGAAACAGCAACAAAGAATTTTTTATAAAATTTTCTGAACTTTTTATAAAAAATGGTTCTAAAACCTTTTAATGTCCTATTTGATTAATTAAATTAATTTTAAAAGTTAAAATCCTGAAAAAAGTGGCTGTAATCACTCGAACCATTACACCAAAAATGATGAAGATAGCTTTTTTCAGTACAAAAGTGACTGCTACACTCGCAGAATGGCAGAAGTATAATATTTATATTAAAAAAATTAAAATAACATGAAACATTGTTAAAAAAAATTAAGATGCACATTTAAGCAATAAAGTCATATTTAGCTTCAAACGACTTTAAATATATGGGCTTAAAAAAATCTGAGAAAGTTCACGAGTATTCTACATACTAAAAAGAACATTTTTTTTAAATTAAAAAGAGTTTTCATTTTATATTCAATTACCCAGTGAGTTATCTATATATATATATATATATATATATATATTTATATTTTGTAATTTAGTAATTTAAACTTATACAAAAATATAGCATAAATTATGAAAAACTGTTGTTCTTTAAAATATTTATTAATATATATAATACATATCATTTTCACAAATAAATTTAAGATAAGAAAATAATATGTAACTAAGAAAATCTTAAAAATGTTCATTACGTGTAATTATTCGAGTTAATTATTCAAAATAGTTTATTCAAACTCATTTTAACTGTGAACCCAAAATTTAAAAGAATTAAATTTTGGATTTTAAAATAAATGTTTGACTAACTAAAACATGCTCTACAGTCTTCTTTTATTTTGAAACTATTCAATACAAATTTCTGTTTTTACATCTTATTGGAGTAAAAGCATATTTTTTTGATAACAACAAGAACATTAAAAAACATTTTTTACAAACACCAATTAGACAAAATTTATTTTAAAAAACTCTAAAAGAATTTTCAATTATAAATGATCTTATGCCAAAGTATAGCATTTAAAAAGCAACTTAAAAAGTTTTGCATATTAAGTTACATTTCTTTCCAATTGACAATAATAAATATTACTACATAAGCCTATAATTGTTCATTATCCGAAATTTTGGGTGATAAAAGATAAGTAATTTTATGCTTTTCAAATACATTTTCACTGGATCAGTGATATTATTTCTAACGTGCCAAAAGACCCAAAAAACTAAAAGACAAAAATCGAAAAACCGCTAAAAAACAAAAAAAAAATCCGAAAAACTATAAAAATTATTATTGTGCCCCTTCGTTTAAAAAGACAGAAACAGAATGAGTCTGAAGCATTAAATGTTATCGTGAATTACTTGAGATATGGATGCATACATACATTCTTACATACACACTCACACACACACATCCATACGAACATTTTCTAAAGATAGTGTATTTTGATTCCTTATATCTCAAACCATGTTTCTAACATGTTTTTAGCATAACTTTTTTACTATCACAAAACTTCCTCTTTGAGAAAGCAAAAAAATGCGGATGATTTAAATCGCCATGGACCCAGTTCTTAATTACTTTTAGGGGATCAAAATGAAGATGTCAATATATTTTAAGGGAAGATCGAGGGCATTTATTTGAATCTTAATAATTCAGAGTTTTGCTTTTTAATCATTTTGGCAGATACCTGTATAAGAATACGTAAACTAATTACAATGCTAGTTGTTAAATAGTATATTATGAAACAGAAGGGGAATGGGCCATTTCTGGTGAGGGTGACGTGGTTATAGTCGTGGGCGTCTAAGGCGCCGAGAGGCATGATTGGGCCTGTTTCATGCATGTAAGTCGCTTGGGAAATTGTGCATTTGGAGTCGAGCTGCACATTAAAGGGGGTAGAATGTCAATTTCTCACCAGTTGCATCAGATATGCTCGAAATGCGTAATTTTCAATCCGATTTACGGGCATAAAAAAGATCCCATTTCATGCGTGTGTTGAAAAATATTGAATTAATGTAACAGTATGAACGGCAGATAATAGTTTTTTAGATCCACCTCTGAAAATCGTACTTAGATTTTTCTTATAAAACTTTTCTTTTTCTCGTGTATTGAACGAAAATTAATTCTTAGACTTAATTAAGGGGATCTGACCACCTTAGAATTTTAATTAAATTGATTATATATTTTTATGTGAGAATAAATTATTCAACGTATATTACATTTTCTTTTTCGGTAAATTTATATATTTTATCGAAATATGTCGGAAAATAATTTTTTTTTTATCGTTACGTCACCTTAAATATCTACCGAAGAGAAACTGTTCTTTTTTCATCGTCCACATGATATGATTTTGAGAGTTCTAAGCATCGGATTGGACTTTTCAAGCGGTCATTTTCTTCAAAATACAAGTAATTCTGACATGATCGAAGGAATTTGTATTAAAAATTTATAGACATAAGTTACAGTCTCATAAAGTTACATTTTTTAAAAAAAGTTCAATTCAATTTGATGCTTAGAACTCTCAAAATCATGTGGACGATGAAAAAACAGCAGTTTCTCTTCGGTAGATATTTAAGGAGACCTAACGACCAAAAAAAAATTTCCGATATATTTCGATAAAATATATAAATTTACCGAAAAAGAAAACGTAATATATATATATATAATAAATAATTCATTCTCAAGTAAAAATATATAGCTAAATTAAGTAAAATTCTAAGATGGTCAGGTCATCTTAAGGGGCCCTCCGATGGGGCTTCTAGAGAATATTTGTTTTCATTATAATATAAAGTTGCACAGGAATTTTCAGATTTGATATAATCTATAATATTTATATTTATATAATATAATATATATATTAAACGTTATTTAGCATAATGTGCTACTTTTCAGTGAGAGTAGGCTACATGTAAAATAGTCCTCATGTATACCACATTGTCATACAGTTCTCAGATTTATTATGCTTTTAAAGCCAAAGAAACAACTGTAATATTCGCTTTTAATTTGACTAGATTATTTATTATACAGCTGAGAAAAATATATATAAATACAGTTATATTATTATTAATTGTATTATATAAATAAACTTCAAAGTATCAATTAATAAAACGAGCAAATTTTTGTTGAAAATACGTTAAAAAATATATTCTTAAAGTTTTCAGAACTTCGATAAGATTATTTGCCGAAAGGTGTCTTGATTTTATTATCATAAAGTATTATGTGTAAAGTAACTACATAGTATTTGCGTTAATTAAATAAAATGTTTCCATTGACAAACAAAATGTACTAACCAAAAAATAACAACAAATGAGCTAATAAAGTATTAAAAAATGAACGTGCGTTTACAACCCAACAATCTTTTATATTTAAACATATGATTTTTTTAGATGCTTTTTAGAATCCTTATACAATTTGCAAGATCTCCGACGTATTAATTTTTTAAAAGTACCTAATCAGTGAAGAGTAATGTGAATTTGTTTATAAAATGTGATTCACCATAATGAGAACTGTGATCAAAAGTATTATAAAAAAATGCATATTGTTCTTCATTGATCAAGTATTTTTTCAAAATTGAAATGATTGAATTATTGTAAATTATATAAGAATTCTGAAAATAATCTAAAAAAGCGATAAGAATAGTACTTTAAAAATAAATTTACTATAACAGTAAAACGTTTAGCTGATTTACCTTAATTATTCTAGCGAATACCCAGTGACATCTTTTATTTAGTGATACATTGAAAACGAGCCAAGGTGAAAAATGAGCCTGTCCCATAGTATGAAGACACTATTAAAGGTAGATTTTAATGATTAAAAGTGGGATACATATACACCAAGATTCAAGGATATTTACAATCGACAAGTAAAGAAAATGTATTTTCAGTAGATAATATCTGGAACAGGTACCTAAGATTGTAAGAGTAAAGTACAACGATTTTGTATACTTATTCTATACATTTATAGTGTTGAAAAGATGATGCTACTAAACTGCTAAAATCACCACATTTTAAATAAAATTATTTTTGTATCCATTTTCGTTTTGTGACAGTTATGTGAAAGAAGAACTTTACATAGACACTCCCATTTTAATTGAAGTCACAAATAATTAGATACAAATTAAACAGGGCTATGGTTTTAGTAAAAAAATTATCAAATGACTAACTTTACTGTATGCTACGACAGTTAACAATAGAAAAATTTTATATGAAAAATAATATCTTGTAAAGAATTTCTGAAGTAACAACACGAAAATTACAGATACAGATTCCACAAATCTTCAAGGGCTTTAAATAGTGAAACGCAAAGTGCTAAACTTAAAAAAATCTTCCAGTTGCTCTATCAGCGTCTGTTACGAAGTGGCTTGTGAGGGGAATCGAAGATCGAGAATGGCAGAATGTTCGATTTACCAGACGCCTACACCGGTAACGCGGCAAAACGAATCTCCTCGCAAGAAAAATGCAATCTTCTTTCGAACGACTTCCGCCAGCCAAGACGATTCATGCGCGTTCCTTTCCTAAAACTGTTATGAACAGTAATAAAACTTAAATTGTGGCTTTTTTACTATCTTTACTTTAACGTGATTTTTAATTTTTTGCAAATTTCATATGCGTTTTGTTCCATGAATTATTCCGAAGTACACAATTCATAGGAACATTACTAAGATTTTTTGTTGCAAAGAAACTTTGGGTGAAAAATGTGATTTAATAATTTTTTGAAATCATACATGCTTATGCATTCATTTTTATAAGATTCGTTACCTGCAATAAAGAAATTGAAAGAAAAACAACATTATTGTGTTGTATATCAATATTTAGTAAGTTTATTTTATTCGTATACTTATTTAAAAAAATATGGTTAACTTTTTAGTTTTTAATATATTCAAATCGACGTAATTAAGAATTCATGAGAAAATGTAGGTTAAGAGCGTATCCCTATCCTCGTTATTTCGATTGCGTGTATGTGTATACCATATGTACGTTGCACGTCATTATTTATAATAGGGTAAGTGTACCCAATATGGCCCACCTAAATTTCGAACATTTACCATATAGTTGAAGGTAATGATAACATTATATTTGGACCATTTAGATATAAAAATATAGTATAAAAATTATTTATATCTTTTTCACAAATTGATAAACAGTGTGAATATCTTTTGTAAGAAATATTTTCTTCTCTAAAATTTTGCCATATAAGCAGTGCAATTAATTATCAATTAACTACATCAACGTATACTCGAAAAACAAATTCACTCCACCGGAAAAAAGAGCGCATCGCAGAATAATCGCGAAGAGCCTCGTCGAAGAGAATAGAGAAAAAAAGAGAAAAGACGCCGAGTAAAGAAAAGAAATAATAATCCAAGACGCTAATGGATATAAAGAAAATGCTGAAATCGTAAGATCGAAGCCTAGAAAAGCGTCGGGCTGCTTTTGTTCCTTGCTTAACGATTTGCGAGGCTGTAAAAGTGTGAGCGAGCGAGATAAAGGAGAGACAGAAAGAGAGAGAATGAGAAAGAGCGAGAAAGAAAGGATCTCGTGCAGGCAGGCTCGAGCAAAGTCTAAGAGAGCGAAAGAGAGAGAAAGAGAACGCGGGGGTGGAAAGGGCCAGGCAGTCGATCTGCATATTTGAAGTACAGTCACCCTCGGTCTTAATGTCTCTCCGTCCTTTTCCCCTTGCCTCCTTTCTCTCTCACCCTTTACGCTCGCATACACACATATACATCCAACTTTCATCCACACATAGCATCAACATCAGCAGCAGCAGCACACGAGCATACGCAGAGCTTTGCTGACGGAAAGAAGAAGCAAAAGAAGCAGTAGAAGAAGAAGAAGAAGAAGAAGAAGAAGAAGAAGAAGAAGAAGAATAAGAAGAAGAAGACGGTCGTCTCTCCCCTTCTCGCGCTGATGAACACACATACACGCGCCACGCACACACGCACCCACACTGTCATAGCTGTACACAAACAAAGCGTTCGCTCGCGCCCGCGCAAACTAAGAGCGTATACTTCTTCTTCATTTAGGTAGTGGGGTGTCGTGGCGGGGGGTGGAGGGAGGGAGGGAGGGAGGCTGCTGCCGGCGAAGACGCTGGCGAGAAGAGAGATAGCGAATGAGCGAGAGCGAGAGCGAGCGTCCTGGAAAGAGAGTAGTAGTACAGAGTCGCGCGCGGCGAGAAAAAGAGAGAAGCGCGGAATGAGAGCAAGACGAAGGAAGATAAAAGACGCGAGGCTCTCTCGCCTCTCACCCCGCCCGCTCGCTCGCGACTCGAGGGATGCTCGCGTGCATGTATATGTGTCTGTGTGTATGTGTGTGAGTATGTGTGTGTGTGTGTGCGTGTGTTTGTGTGTGTATGTGTGCGCGCGTGGGAGGAAGGAGGTGAAAAGCGGGATGGAGAGCAGAGCGAGGGAGAGAGAGAGAGAGAGAGAGAGAGAGAGAGCGAAGCCAGCCTGGAACGTGGGGATTGGAGGGTAGCTAAGATGCCGAGCTTCCAAGTAATTATAAAATGCAATCAATACTTTACATATTTTTCACGCAGCGCGCCAGAGGGCGAGCTCGCTCCTCGTCTTTCTCTCTCTCTCTCTCGCTCGCTCTCTCCCTCTCTCTCTCTCTTATACTCACTCTTCCACCCTTATCCCCTCCGCATCTACTTCTCTCACTCGTTTTAGCTTCGGTACCACGTGACGCTGCCGCTACGCTTTTTCACTTCCTCTAGCCCCCCCCCCGTTCGTCTTATTTCTCTCGGGTGTGTGTACGCGCGCGAGCATATAAGCGACTATAGCGCGCCTGTGCGCTCGCTCGGCCGCGACGCCGAGCGAGAGACTAAGAAAATAAAGGAGGACGAATCTAATTAAAGGCCGTCATTTTTCATGATCAACCAGGAGAGAGAATGGGAGGGATGCTGATCTCTCGGCTCCTCCGCCAGCTACTCGCTCGTCTCCGTTCTCTTTTTTACTTACGCTCTTTGAGCTTTGTCTTTTCTCTCTGCCCTATCTGCGATCTGCGACGGGGTGTGCATGCGCGACGTTCGCTGTGTATACTCGCTTTTTTTTGTCTTCGAGCAGGAGCGAGAGAAGGGAAAGGGTGAGCGAGAGAGATTACGAATTCGATGAATCAACATTTTTTTACGATCATGCGAGAGAGAGAGGGAGGGAGAGTATGTACGTGCACGGATGCAGGGAAGCGGGCGAGTAGAAATTGTAATTTGGCTGACTGCGAAGCGGGCGCAGTGCTTAATTCGTGACGAATATTTAAATTTACGCGTGTCGTATTTTTTATCCTCGGTATACTGATTTACTTTTTTTATAAATAGTTATCTTCTCTTCCTTCGGAACCGTGCGAAATGCTTTCGATTTATGTAATCTGATGCTGCATTCTTTAAGATCACGTTTCATTAATGTTACTGGATTTTTAAATTAAGTATGCTAAACGTGAAGACTTTGTTGTAAATTGTAATCAATATATTCCAATTAAAAAATTAAAATCTGGTGCGATTATTTTTAATGCATGCAACTGCACATTATTCATTCATTAAAAAAAAACGTTATACAAATAAGCATAGAAATTTATAAAACTAATAATACAATAGTTTTTATAAACAATCTATTATTAAAATTAAATACCGACAATTTCTTAAGAATATTTGGATTGCTGAAGAATTTTACAATTGTACGTTTAGTTGTTTCTATCACTGGTATTGGATTAGATTACTGCAAATATAAAGATATGACTAAAAATATAAGTTTGGGCCATATAAATTTACAGTACATAATATCACGACCCAAATTTCTTTTTAATAGTCACATTATTTCTAAATATGAAATAATCTAATTCAATACTAGTTAAGGTGGATGCAGGTAAAAAAAATCTTAATTTACGTATTCTGTTTATTAATAAATATGATTTTATATATTAGTAAGAAGTGATAAACGGTTTTCTCACCCCATAAGGTTATGTGTTAAAAGTGACTTTATACAAACTTAGTTTTTTCAATCATTTTGTCGTTGACCCCAGATTTTCTTTACACAGATCAAAAGCACAATGTTGAAAGAATATTTGTGCAAAATTTCAAAGACGTCAGTGTTTTTATAAAAAGTCGCTGAAGCTACCTTAAGTAAAAATTATTTCAGTAGTTAAGTCTAATTTTCTTGACTATTGGGTAAATTTTACTCAGCAATTCTGCTCAACATTTTAAGTTAAATCTGCTAAAGTGCTCACAAGGCATAAGTACGTTTTTCTTAAAATGTTTCAAACAGGTAAGGGTCTACTGTCTCCCTACCAGACTCAAAGCTGTCAACACACCGCGTGTATGTATACATGTCTTTTGCACGCTAATAGAGTAAGGACAGACATACGAATAACATTGATTGGTATATATATATATATATATATATATATATATATATATATATATATATATATATATATATATATATATATATATATATATATATATATATATATATATATATACGACAAATAAGAGAAATAAAAACTTATTTCTCTTATTTCTTGTGTATATAGATATACTAATCAATGTTATTTTTATGCGTTATGCCCTTATGCTTTTAGCGTGCAAACCACCTGAGCGCCCGACGCAGAGCGCGTGAGCATGCACTACTATACCTATACTGAGCATCATGGGCATATATTTTATGTGTAGAATTGGAGTTAGAACTAAGAATGCATGCAATACAACAACTGCAACTTTGCTTATATGTCTCGCATTAGTAAACTAAATTTCATATTGTAAATTGGATTAAACACATAAAAAACATTATGCGAATTTAAATCTTTATACATGTATTTGAGGTTATCAATGTATCTTTACCAATATTTTGGTCAACTTATGGTGTAATTGTTCGCTACAAATTGACCACGGAAGTTGGTCAATAGATAGAGAACAGGCCATAAATGATGGGCAATTTTCTACTAGGGACGTCAGGACCTTGCATATGAATAAATCCTCAGCATCGGCGTTCTTCAAACATACGAAATTTGGATAATGTTTGAACCTATCGTACTATTCGTACTCGATTACTAATAAGGCACACTTGTTCTTTAAAGGGGATCTATTCTATAGCAATATCTAACAGTATCTACAAAAAATATGAGTCAAATTGGATGCACGCACTTTTACAGGTGTAAAGTGCGGTCCTGACATTATTATTAAAAAATTATTGT
The DNA here is from genome assembly GCA_949152435.1 of Gastracanthus pulcherrimus. Lineage (NCBI taxonomy): Eukaryota > Metazoa > Arthropoda > Insecta > Hymenoptera > Pteromalidae > Gastracanthus > Gastracanthus pulcherrimus. Next base: position 141,819,742 of record OX424574.1, on the reverse strand, counting down.
TTTTTTTTTAATTCTTATCGATATTTAAATCTATCGTACTCAACTACCTTAAAAGTCACACGTTTGTCCTTCAGAGTTCTATACAAGATCACACGATAGCGACAAACAATTAGAGCCAATCAAGTCGCGGGCACTTGTTATAATTTCAAATAACAGTCATAGACATCTAGTTTTATAATTCGGGGAAGAATAATTTTAAATCAATTTCTTACTACATTATAAGCTGTAAATACAATTACTTTCAGAGAAACCTTTTCTAACAAATTTATTATAATAAAGTACAATTTAAAATATATAACTATAATTTTTTACAATTTTCGCAGTAATCACGATTTGAAGATTTGCCCATATATGAACGATAATGTGGTTCAGAATTCCGAAAATGTTTCAAATTTTACAAGTAAACCTCTCAAAAGTTGTTTTTTGTCGAATAAATAAGTTCTGTGAAAGCTAGGTGCGTGACTTTACATTTAAAGGGTGCTAACTCTACTTAAAGGTTTTGAAAAGTACATTTATAATTTATGCGTTTGTTTCATAATATTGCTTCAAAAAATAATTAAAATGTAATTGATCGAGCTAAAAAAGTTTTAGTAATAAATGATACTACCTAGATGAAAAATGAAGTACGTCCCTGCCACCAGATTTTTTTTTACGAGTAAACAGTCATATATTTTTCAAAACAGAATGCTCAATGATGGCCTATGCCGGACCCAAGTAAAATTTTGATAGAGAACTTATAAAACTGATACGAGTATGAAGGATTTATAAAACTTAAGCCTTTATAAAAAATTTCAATTTGTAAAAAAGAAAAACATAAAAATAAATTAATACTCTTAATTTTTATGCCTGATAAAATCTTGATTTTTTCATGTATTTTATCGGATTTGTTACTCCATTTTTAAACTTTCCTTTCACTTCCCCGGATTTATATTTTAATGTTGCTATTTTTACAAACTCTAAACAATAGAGACAGTTGCATGCGCCCTCCTGCGTCCCCTTATTTACACGGCATCTATGAGCATCCTCATTTGACCTAAAAACCATCTGTATTCAAACATTTTTCATCCGGCAAGTGTTTGATGATGTATCAAAAACCAAAATTATTTTGAAATGCAGAATGATTGATGAACGATAGGATATTAAAAAATAGTACAGTCTAAATAAATCATAAATCAATATTAGTGAATGCCCTTAAACGTGCTTTGACCACACAACTTAAAGGTCCTAATACCAGATTTTATATAAAATTGTGTACTAGTGGATATATGATATAAGTTACACCGAGAGAAAGGATTCTTTGCGGCAAAGAATATTTCTTAATTGTTAAGTTTTGTGGATTTGAATACGGTCAAATGAATATTTCTTAACAGTTAAACGCATCGTCTTAATAGTTAAGAACTGAGTACTTGAGTCGCTTGTAACCAGCTGACCGCCTAACTTTAAGGTTAACTGAATTTTTCATATTTCTAAGATGTTTATATGACTGTTACATGTTAGTATAAGTTTTTGCCTGCCACGATTATGTCTACGTATAGGATCTTTTTATATTCTAATGCTTGAAAAGCATAATTATATGCTAGAAAATCGTTAAATAACCTTTCGTACTCGGCAGTTTTATCTTACTCGTGCAGACTTTTCTCAAGTTCGAGTTCTTAACTATTAAGAATTCAACATTTACGGCAAGCACGTGAAAATTCGATTCCGCAAGTACACGATTCATTTGCCACAAGGAATCTTTTCTCTCGGTGTACCTGGAGTAAATTACATCAAACTGTATCAGAACTCATTAGAAATGTTAAAAAAATATTACTTAGTTTAAGCGATTATATTATTAAAACGATCGCGCGTTCGTCGCTGTCGGCTGTCGCTCACGTAAACACCGATTTTGGGCGCTCGCCGATATAAGTGCCTGTGCTTGCACTCCTTTCTCGTCTACACGGAAAAAGGATTTCCCCTTTATGAACGCTGCTCGGTCAGCACCGCAAATAATGGTGCCAGTCACCGAGCGGTAGGGTGACCGTCACTGTAGATGTCGATGACTAGCGCTGATATAAACGGTGGAGCCACTGTGAAACACAAGGCTATTGGCATCGTAATAAAGCGTGGAACTACTAGCATCGTTGATCAGTGTGTCTCGGCACCTGAACTACGATGCCAGGCGTTGTGGTTTACAGTGGAGCCACCGTTCATATGAGTGGAATCCTTTTTCCGTGTACCACTGTCTTCCCGTCAGTATACATATCTCTCACAGCAGTCGCAGCGCAGTCACTGTTGCTTATGGTGGTTAGCTTCCTCAGCATACAAGTAGTATACTAAATGAATGATTTGGTATATGTGTGTGTAGGTATACGTGTGAGCGTGTTTACCTCCGTGCGTGCGTGCGTGCGTGCGTATGTATGCGTGAGTGCATGCTTGTGTGTGTATACGCGTGTGCGTGTATGTGTGCATGTGTGTGCGTGTTTGCGTGTGTGTGTGTGTGAGTATGTACGCGTGTGTGTGTGCAAAATGCCTCGTTAAAACATAATGACTGTTCTCTCTCAGAAAAAAAATCTGATGGGAGATACACACTTGATTATTAATTATAGTAGTACCTTCAATTTCCAAAAAAAAAATAACCTCGATTAATTACGTTTAAATAATCTTTTTTACTGATTTTATAAAGGAAACTCATGAATGTACTTTTAAAAACCTTTAAGTCGAGGTAGCACCCTTTAAATATAAGCATTACGTACCCAGCTTACAGGAAGCTGATTTTTTCGACAAATACTAACTTTTGAGAGATTTGCTCTTGAAATTTAAATTTAAAATATAATTAAATTGTGTTAACCATTTTTGCTAAAATTTCAAAGTCACTCTTAGACATGGATAACAAATATGCGTGCAAAGTTTGGTAAGGTTTTACCGCGGAATATACGAACCCAGATGAGCGACACACACACACACACACACACACACACACACACACACACACACACATACACACACACACACACACACACACACACACACACACACTCGCATGCACGCACGCACATACACCTACGTACGCACAGACACACACGCACATACGCACACATACAGCGGACATTTTTTGAGAGTAGCTTATTTAAACTCTGCAAGTCATATAGTACGTTTTTACGTGAAAAAATGCAAAAAAAATTTGTTGTCAAAACAATGCTTTCGCTTTGAGATAGCAGTACTAAAGTATTTTGTAATACTTCTACTTCTGTAACTACACCAAATCAAATAGAAGAATAATTGTATAATACAATTTAAAAATATTGCATTAAATTAGTTTCTTCTAAATACGCTTTCAACTAATACTTAGAACATGTATAATATATAAGACATAGTGCGTTTCTTACACATAAGAATTGTACACGTAATTATTGTGCACAATTTAGCATTGGTCAAATTATATACAGATATACTTGACCAATGCTAATTTGTGCACAATAATTACGTGTATAATTTTTATGTGTAATAAACGCACTATACCATATATAATAGTACATTATGCAACAAGAGAGTAAAGTTGACTTTATTCTCATGTTACATATCGCACTTTATTCACGACTTAACTGTGGCCACTTTATTGACTTGGCCAATTTCTTTCTGCATTTTTTTAATTTAAAAGGAGCGAAATATACAAAAATTAAATACAAGAAGAAAAGGACAGAAAAACTGATAAGCGGGAGTAGAATACATTAAATCAATAGAAGTTTATTTTGTATAAATCAGTAAGTTATCAGGTCAATAAAGTAGCTATTATAGTTAAGTCGTGAATAAATGATTTTATATGCATAAGTAAAATCCAGATTTGACTTTAATAAAATGCAGGAAAGTTGCAATTTACTTTTAAAATGTTCTAAAATGTTCCAATAGTGTATCAAATATTCCCGTAAACATATAAATGTATATTATGAGCAGGGTTTACGCATGGCCTGAAACTTACAGCTCTTTAAATACCGGTAAGTCTCTGAATTTTTAAATACCAGGTTTGAGCCTAACCAGCAAATACAGAAACAAACAAATAAAAATACAAGTGAAACTAAATAAAAGTTTGTTATATAATAAATAGTACAATTACAGAAATAATGTCAGAATATTTATATAAATATGTTAATAACACATTTATAATGTAACTGTAATTGTAAACAAATTTTATATTTATAATGTAAAGATAAAGTAACAACTTGTAGATACAAAAATATGTTACCAAATTTGAATTAAATATTCTAATTAGTTTATAACGTATTTATAATAATAATAATACAATGAAATTAAAGCTTATACAATGACTGTTTTTGCATAATACCTACTCATATTTTTGTAAGAATACAGAGATAATGAATTATTCTTTGCTTGTACTTTTTACAATATCCATCCTTTGTGCAGATTCTCGTTATGCATATAATGATAGCGCGGGATCCCGAGTTGAGGCTTGTAGTGTAAAACATTTAACAAATAATTAGGAGGGTATCTTTTATACGATGTTTGATGTTCGTGCAAATAAAACAAACAGCGTGTACACTCCTTAAAAAAATATTATATATATATATTAGACATTTTAAAGAAAAGATTTTGGCAAATAAAAGAGCTCTGTAACCTGTACTAATTTAACTATTTACCCATTTATTATTCCTTTATTTCAACATTTATATATCTATAGATAAAGTTATAACGTTATAAAGTTATGAAGTTATAATGCACATTAATGTTGTAATTTTAGATGTGTATAGGTGAATAACATTTATTTTATACGACTAGGTGGTTTCTCATAAATTATTTATTAAATCACAATTACAATTAATACACAATATGTTGATTAATTAATAACAATATTTATATAATAAAGAAAGGAGGATGCCTATGACATTCAGTCGAGGAAAGTTATGAGAGCAAGATCATTTAAAGCTTATTTAAATATGAAATTAAAAAAAAATCGACGCCCTTAAGTTCGAGGAAAGCTGAAGAATATAATATCTATGGATTGGTTCCATTTAAAGGAATGTCTAACCATGTTCAGGAATATCTACTTATCTTTTTCCCGCATTTCCACGGCGATTTTCTCAACATTACCTCAAATAGAGGGGGCAATTACTTTTTTAAATTTATGTTTTGGTTAGTTCTAACCGATGGTATTGGTTTTATACATTCTCCTTCAATGGATAAAATATTATAAATCTGTGAGCATCCTCATTTCTCAATTCTGTGTTGAGGAATCCCGACTGCACATAAAATGCTAAAGTTCTGTACTAATTCGAAAACGAAGTACATCTCTTTTCTCTCTTCTAGCGTCAATCTTACCATTAAACACAGCAGTACCTGCAAGTATTAAGAAGATTTACACTCTCAAATGACTTACTCTCGCGCAGTATAACGAAGCAACAGTAGTAGGAGCAGTGACGTCGTCACGGTATTTGCCTTTTTCTTACGATTACCATCGCACCTTTTGACCCGTTTCCGCGACTAATGTCGGTCCTCTCTTTCTTACCCTCGCCAACTTAGCAGCTGGCCCCAAGTAGGGAAGAGCGCAGAGAAGAGAGTAGCGCCGAGAGAAAAGAGAAAAGAGAGCCAAGGGGTTAAAGGGCTGAAGTGGCCTGGCCTGCTTTATGCGAGCTGCACGGTGCGTATAGCGGAGCCCGCTTACGCACGCACGCGTACAGGCGTCTCCCGCGCCCGGCCTTGCTTTTGATTAACGCAGGAGTTGCGCGCCCCGCGAAATTGTGTGCGTGATGTGTACCGAGTGGCCCTCTTCAGCTGCGAAAGATGAGCGACTGTCCTTGTACTCTCGTTTCGTGGCTCTTGGACTATACGAGCTTCCTGAAAAATTCTCCTCCTACCTCTCTTGCCGAAAGTGTATGGGCATGGCCCGTGCCGCGAGAGCCCATGTATATGTATAGCGAATTTTCGGTGCGGAGCGGCTCGAGGTCGGTCGCGCGACTGCCGAGTGCGGGATTTCAAAGGGACGAGAGGCGAGGGAAGAGTCGCGAGGATGCAGGCTTCTTGTCAATTATTGATAAAAAAATGTTTCTTTGATCGGCAAGGGTTCTTTCTCCTCGTTTGTAGTTCACGAGGTTTAGCAGGTTCACTTTAATGAATATGGAAAGTTTCACTGTAAGAAGTTATTTTTTCTTCGCAACATCGTTTCGAAAGAAAGGATATAGGTATAACCGTGACAGCAAGATAAGGGAAGTAAGAAATCAAATATAAATTTATAAAAAAAAAAATATTGATTTAAATTTCTCAAGACATTTACTATAACTATTTTGCAGTAAATGTTAACCACAGCAGAATGGCGTTCTAGTAGAAAAAGATGAATTTTTTATTTCGTTTAGCTTTGAAAAAGTAGTTTTCAACTAAGTATCAAGAAGGGAATTCTTACACGGCTAAGATATTATCCAAAATTTAGGATTAAGTTTTTTCTTATTATATTGAAAAAGTTATTATAAAATATTATGTTAAAAGCTGTTTACTGAAAATAGAATGTTATTGACGATAATTTGTAAATTAATTAATATTAATTAATAATTCATATAAAAGTTATGTAAAACTTTAGTACTTTAATAGTAATCTTACTATGTATAAGAATATTGTTTAATCCTATAAAAGAGATTCAATCTGCTTGAATAGACAGCTTCAAATATTGCATTAGTATTCGATGTAGTATATAATTACTCGCAACAATATTTTGATATTTGTTTAAAGATTGTTGTGTAACATGCATATAATTATGATTGGAGTTTCTAAATTACGAAAGAGTAAAAGTCTCAAAGAAAATTATTCTTATTCCCTTTCTTTAAAACAGCCGAGACATCAGTAATCTTAAGATTAATGAAACGATTTATCTTCATTTTAAATTCAGAGTTGGATGTATCTCAAATAATATATACTCACCCCTTAATTGGCTTAAGTTAATTTTAAACTTTATTTATTCCCATACCATACCTTAATATATTTTTTAAATTTTTAATAGAAATGAAGTATTTAAAAAAGCATACGTCATTTCTAAACATAAAAGCTTGGAAGCTCTTCTGGATCGATCGTTTAAATATTCAGCAGCACATCGACAGACTCTAGAAAGCTCACATACTTAATCTCATTATAGCTTTCTCCCGATTCCAGATATATGTACGTTAAATATAGTCGGATGTGGCTCAGCATGCCGAATTGGCCAAATGTACGTAAGTACATATACCTACACATACCGATTCCCGCATACATAAAGTCAGCAGTCCTCAATAGTAAGAGGAGGCAGAGAGTAAGTCGAAGGCGAATGCGAATGCGAAGGCGAAGGCGAAGAAGAAGAAGGCGAAGAAGAAGAAGAAGAGGGACGAGTATGAAAAAGACGCGAAGCTCAGTGCACACATACAGATATAGGATATAGGAGTATGTGCGCGAGCAGTCGCGAAAGTCTGTGTAGGTGTGCGCGCTTGGGGGGTGAGCTCGGGACGGCCAGATTTTAACGATTCCTCCGCCGCGGAGTCTTAAGAGAAAGAATGGGGCGGGGGGTTGAAATGAGTGGGGAACGAGGGAGCGAGGGAGAGAGAGAGAGAGAGAGAAAGAACGTCGCGCTACACGATGGATAAGAAGCGAGCGAGCGGCGGGCGCGGGAGTTAAAGGGGGTCGTTCTCTCTCGCTCTCTGGCAGGATGCGGAGGGTTGCGCGGAGCAGAGCAGAGCAGAGCAGCCTCGAGGTAACGAAGAAGAAGGAGCTGCGCTGCGCGGCCGAGTGAGAAAGAAGGATGAGAGGCCAGGAGCGCGGTGTGGGTGCACAGGCAGGCAGGCAGGCAGCCTGCCGAGGAAAGGAAGGGGTAGATGAGGGAAACTGCCGGCCGAGCGACGAGCGAAATGAAGAAATTCTATCTACATTTCCAACCCTTCATGCAGAGCAGCACATAGCGTCTTACCCCGTACACTTCTTTCCTCATTCCTTGTCTTACTCTCTCTCTCTCTCTCTCTCTCTCTCTCTCTCTCTCTCTCTCTCTCCCTCCCTCTCTCTCTATCTCTTTTCCTTCCTTCTTCTGCTTCCTCTTCTTCGTCTTGGAGGTTCATTCCTTCTTTCTATTGGTAAGAGAGAGAGAGAGAGGAAGGAAAGCCGACAGCAACCACCCCACTGAGACAATACGACCAACCTCCAGCTCTCCTACTCCTTTTCAACCAGCATCCACTACCACCAGCGCGAAGCGTCTCAGAGCCTGGCCAGCAGCACCACCACCAACTTATATACTTGGAATCTTTCTCCCTCTCTTTATGCCTCTTCGCGTGTATATATTCGGTAGCGTCGTTCCTTTTCGCCGCGGCGGCAGCTCGGCTTGCTACGCACCACTTCTTTCCCTTTTCTTAAATACAAAAGCGAAAATTTTGCTTATTAGAATATTTCCCGAGCTCCTTTCGGTACACTCGAGCGAGCCTCGCTACCGCCGCGAACGAGAGAGAGAGAGAGAGAGAGAGAGAGAGAGAGAGAGAGAGAACTCTCTCACTCTCTGGTGAACGGTTGAGCGAAGAGGTTTACCCCTCTCTCGCTCTCTCTTTCTCTCTGTGCGCCTTCCGTTACCCGAGAGCGTCTGGACCATTACTGTGATTATATGAGGCAAGACTTTAATTATTTTTATAGTTTCCCTAAGATTCCCTCAAAAGAGAGTGTGCCGTAATAAATGCGGCGTTCCCGTGTGATCGTTATGGCCCTTTTTTTCGGCGACGGACTACGGACCGATGTGCTATATTGTGATTTTTACTTTGAGACTGAACGAGCAAGCGAGCGGGAGCGGTCTGCCTTTGTGCAGGGAAAAGCCTTTCAAGGGTGGTATTAAGATAATGCGGTTTTCACTTTTTTAATGCTTTTACACTGGCGATGAGACAGATGTTCAATTTTAATTTTAATAAATTGTTTTTAACCATATTTTTATTATACATTTATTGTTTGACGGTTTTAATGTAACGGATAATTTATTGACAATTTATCATATTACGCATTACTATATTATATGCTTCTTTTTCGTTTTATAAATATGTAAAAATAATTTACTGAAAATAATAAAAGAGTGAGCTGGATAAATACCGCAACGTAATACGTTTACTACTATTTCAAATCGTTTTGATGACAGCTAATACTTTCGTCCTAGCTAAAATATAGGGTATACTATAGCTAAAATTATCCAGCCAACGTACATTATAGATTACAGATCGTAGATTACACCATTGAAAAAATTAACCAAAAATATATCATTTAATACTCATAACTTAGTATAGAAAAAAATGTTGGATAAAACAACAGCAACACAGAAGCCATGCGACCTTAGTTCATTGAACACTAGCCGGACAAAATAACTTTGAATATCGCGGAGAGCTTTCATTACATGTTAACTAGGGTTACGAAACAAGTTATTTTGTCCGACGAGTGAACATATTTCAGCAATATATAGGCACGTATGTAATTGCACAACGTTTAATTAACTGTAAATATATGTATACATACGAGTATTATAATTTAAATTTCTCAAGACATTTACTACAACTATTTTGCAGTAAATGTTAACCATATCAGAATGGTGTTCTAGTAGAAAAATAATTTTTTATTTCATTTATACATATAGGTTCTTCTACATGTTCAAATTTTAGCCTAATCGCTTGTGTGTACAGATTAGACAAAGTGTACAGATATTTATCTTTAGGTTACCTTATCTCTAGAGGACCTGGAGTCCTTAGTTTGAAATAAATACAATCAATCAATCAATCTTGCCCGGATCTGGTCTTCCATGAATTATTATTCTTATCTGTAGTGCCAGTTCAGGACTTGATCCGGACAATGGACATGATAAGGAGCACCGGACTTGTGGTATTTTAATCCAACACGGATAACCACCTGACCGCGCATCTTTATCAATACGGCACTTCAGGAACCTCATCCAGTTTGGATATCTGCCATAGGTTCCATTTTTGATCGGGAATGCGCTGGCCGTGACATGCGGAGATTTTGAATATGCGCGCCTCTCTATACGCGCTGTCATCGACCAAGCAAAGGCGTCGTGCCTAGAAAGTTATTGCTTTCGCGGCTCCTTCCATTCTCGTTGCCTCTAATATCAGCTCAATACCAGCTCTTAGTTACCGTGGTTCAGAAAGTCATAGAGAAAGAGCGGGAGCGAGAGCGAGAGCGAGAGAGAGAGAGCCTAAAGGCGCGAAACAGAAACCTCCACACGATGCGTAATTGCACCGCGTAATTGATGCGTAATACCATGAGGACGTCGACGTGATCCCGAGAATTCTCATTCCCTCTTTCTCTGCTGTACTCTATATCGCGGTCCGTGTGCACCCCGCGTCAAACATACAAGTGCGAAAGAGCCGAGCAGGGATAATTTGGACGAAAACTGCGCACTCGTGTGTTGTTTGCACTTATATATAAACCTGCACCTACATAGGTTACATATACACGTATAATCGCGAGTGCTTTCGACCGCGAAAAGTCAAGCAGCCGATATTTTTGTTTTTCGCGCTGGCTCTAAATAATGTTAAACTTAATTAACGAGTCCCGCTGTTTTTGGGTTTGTTTAGCCAATACTCCAGACTCGCATACACGCCTATTTAAGCAATTCGCAAAATTAATTTGGTGCATCGAGCGTAGTAGCGTTATATAGCGATAGCGTCGTTTACTCTATTTTCACTTGTGGTTGGCCGCGCACATGCTGCAGTCGAAAATTCGTAGTTCGGGCCACTCAGGAGTGCAAGCGCGTAATATCCAAAAAATAAAGTTGCTCATATTACGCTTACGTGGTTTGACTCTGTTTATAGGGCAGGCACGAGTATGAAGTACAAAAGTTGAATAAATGCACGCTTGTTATTTCTCGAATTAAATAGCGTGGAACTATAATTGTTTTTCGGATCCTTTAAATTTGTTAATTAAATTATGTGCAACTATAAATACGGAATACATAATTAATAGATTTATGAAAAATTAATGAAAAATATCTAACTTAACGTGTACGATAATTGAAAAGGTATAAAAAATTCTCAATTAATAAGTATTTCCATTAAAAATCATGTAATCTAAAATCTGTATGTATTTTACCAAAATTTAAAGATATTATTCAATCACTTTACCCTTATCGATCGCAACTCACCTAGTTTAGCCCTAACGACCATAAAATCGCAGATTTTGATTTTTAATTTGTAAAATCCAGTGGAGAATCAACAACCCGACTTCATCTCACAATCCCATACTTCAAACTGAACTATAAAGTCCTCGTAAAACGTACAGGCGGCCAACTTGATTTGCAATTAACGACTTTCGCCCCCGATACAATATCCTGGGGTTCGTCACCCCAAGCATTCCTCGCGTGCTCTCTCTCTCTCTCTTTCTCTCTCTCTCTCTCGCTCTCTCTCTTTCTCTCTCTCTCTCTCGCTCTCTCTTTCTCTCTCTCTCACCCACTCTCTCTCTTTCCGTATATTTCTTTACGGCCCTCGCGCCAGCTCACCGACAAATATCTAATGCACGCACACATGTATGTCCAGGCTTCCATTCAACCGATTCTCTCGCAGTGGCACGTGGTAAGAAAGAAAGCACCCCTCCTTAAATATACAATTAAAATATGAACAAAGAGTGCACACATGCGCAGCTCCTAGGTATATTCTTAGATACAAGTATGTAAGACTGTACAAAGGCGCAAATAGCGTCAGACGCTTCGGAAAGGGAGCGAGAAGAGACGGTCGTATAATCGTATATGCGGGCGCTCTCGAGTTATGTCATCGCATAAGTGATGGTATCTAGTCTATATATATAGGGTACGAGTCTGCGATATATCGACAGGACGAAGAATTTAACGTTCCCTCGCACCACACAATCTGCGCGCGCCCAACAATAAGAATAGGAGTACATATACATGTATACACGTAAGGGCTGTCGTGTCTGCTTAAAAGAGAAAGAGAAAGAGAGAGAGAGAGAGAGAGAGAGAGAGAGAGAGAGAGAGAGAGAGAGAGATGGAAAAGGTGGAAAGAGAGAAGAGCGCGCGTGGGTGGTTATATATATAAGAAGAGATAGCGAGAGCCGCGAGGGGTAGGAAAGGAGTAAGATGTGTTTGTTCCACACGAGCTATTGTTCGCAAGGACTACCTTTCCATTGTTTGTTATATGCCGTGTCGTCGCTCTCTCTCTCTCTCTCTCTCTCTCTCTTCATCTCTCTCTTTCTCTCTCCGCGCATCTTCCTTCTTCTTTCCCTCGGCCTCCGCGCCCGCGTACTTACGCGCGATGTACGTCGACGTCGGTGGCAGCTCGGCCCTTCTTCTCTCCCGCGGCGTATACACTCTCACACACACACACATATATACAAACACATTTTGCTTACGCGAGTTTTCCATCTCTTTCTCGCTCTCTCCCGCGGCCGACTTCTCTTTTCTAGTCACCCTCATTTCGTATCTGATCCTTGGCTGCGCAAAATTTTACCTCCGCGACGTTTTATAATTAAAGGGAAGTAAGCGCTTTTCTCGCTTCTTTATTCGTCTCTAGCTCCCTTTTTTCTCATGCTTTCTCTTCTTTTTTTTTTAATAATTACATGTTTTCGCCTTATTACTTTTTTCGCCCTCGTGTGCGGCGCGGTCAGTAATTAAGAAATTCTGGGGCATGTGAAATGTGTTTTAAATAAATAAGTCTAGGGAAAAACTGAGAAAATCCATCTACGAAAACAATACAATGAATGCATGAACCAAAGATTGGTTATTGAGTGTTATTAGATCTCTACTTAAATTGATTCTTCATTTTAAATACAAAGCTAAAAATGTGTAATCTAAAAGTATCAGAAGTATGTGCATTTTTTACTCAAATTAATTTTGTAATAGTTATAATTTTATACTGTATAACGGATTTTCATTATCTAAAAGACACCTGTCAGAATCTTACATTCACTAGGGTCAAATATTTAATTAATATAGATGTAAAAGTAAAATAACTTAGTCAAATTTATTTACAATACTTTAGAAGTAATATAGGTAGATATTTTAATATAAATTAATCAATTGCTATAACGTATATTAAAACTTATAATGCTGAATCCAATAAAAATAGTATTATTATGTAAATTTTGATTTGTTTAATAATAAAATAAAACTTTTAATTGAATGAATTATAAAAATACAAAGCAAAGCCTCATCTATAACAAACGAATACGTCAACGAAACCTCGTGAGTAACCCAATACAGCTCGCGTGCGATACGAGAAGCTATAAAAGTCGATTAAACTCTCACCGACTCTCCTTCGTTCCACGTCGTGGGTAATAATGAAAGAGGGAAAAAACGGGAAAGGGAAGGAAGAACGTCGTTGAGGTTAGCGCTGACCAAACGTAGACCGAGAGAGAGAGAGAGAGAGAGAGAGGGAGAAAGAGAGAGAGCGAAAGGAAGAGAGGGAGGGAGAAAAATCTGGTGCAAGCCACACGGCTGTGCAACCGCGGAAGTCCGCAAAAGAGTCGTGCCACCATCCGCTCTCGCGTCGCGGTCTCCTTTCGGCTTCTCCCCCTGCACGTAACCCAGTGACTTTTTTGCTACCTATTCCTTCCTTCTTTTTTTCCACACTGCCCGCGCCGCGCGCACTTTTTATTCTCTGTCGTTTTTTTTTCAAATAGATTTTCAAATACCTCGTTTTTTCACGTGTGAAATTTAGGTTGCATCATTATGACGAGAATAATGAAGTGCTCACTTCTCATTATTTTAATTTATTACTTTCTTTATTATTTTTTATTCTTTGATTGTATATCATTTAAATAAAAATGGAAATCGACCCTGGTGGAAAATTAATCTAGAACTATGTAGATCTATCTAGTTTGCCATGGGAATAATCGAGGGCCTCGATAAAACTACATAATTTTCTACCAGGGGAATAATATCGAAATGTATTTTTAAAGTGATGCTTAACCCACCCGTCACGGACAATTACGAGGACTCACTTTATTCATTTAAAATTCAAATTTTAGTTAGTGTCCCTCTGAAATGTTGTTGTCCTAATCAAAAACAACAGCTTTCGAGGGAGTTATTTTCTTAAAATTCAAAAATAAATGAAAAAAATGGTCCCCCTATTATTTTCCGATAACACAAGGGTTTAGCATCACCGTAATACAATCTTTAGAGGACAACGCACACCCATAATGGGAAATTTGCTACTCGTCGAATTAGCTGAAAATGTAAAATATTGCAGTTCACCTCGGGAGTCTCGGGCCCATTGGGACTTTTCGGTCAGGAAGTCATCAATCATGACGTATTACATTTTTAGCTATATTTCACGGATAGCTAATGTCCCATTATGCGTGTGTGTAGTCTTTTTATATTTGAATCGGCTTGGGTAACAGATATTAAAATTTGAATTTTTTTAAATATTACATATAACGAGGTTCTCACGAGGTTTTACAAGTATGTTATTAAAGCATTAAACGTCAATGCATAATTCTGCAGCAGATTACAGCCCATACGATCCACTCAATGGGCACATATTTTATGTAAGCTTCGAGGTTCATGACACATGTTTATGATATCATTTAGTATATTTTTCACAGATTTATCTTTCATTTAATATGTATTAAATTTCACTATTGACACATTTAATTATTTTAATTTACCAAGTTTTATGAAATTTCTTTTATTTTATAAAAATCTTTTCCACAATAATCAGAGTTGATATAGTATAAACTTTCAAAACTTAAAAAGAAAATCATATTTCCAAGATTATAGTCTGGGTGTTTCAGTATTCGATTTAGGGTCAAATTTGGTTTAAAGGTTTGTATGCATGAAAAATTAAGTAAATCTAGGATTATATACTTTATATACTCACCCTTGTAATTTGAAATTGTGAAACTCCAGTGTGAAATAGTGAATATTCGCTATTTTACAGTAAGACTTACTATTTCAAATTAAGCAACCATTTCAATTTCAACCCTTCTAAAATATCACAATGCATCCTTTCAAAAGCCTATATATCTCTTCGCCATCCTCTCGAGCCTAATAATAGATGTGGAAAAAAGGAGCTAAAAAGAGAGACTACAAGCTGTTCCGATCTCCTTCATATAAGAATTAAAAAACGTCCACGAAAGACACGTCGCGTCGATTGTGCGATCGCGAGATGAGAGCCATAGAGAAAAGTAGGCAGCAGCTCCGCGAGAATTAGACGTCGATGCGAGCCTTTTGCTCCTTATAACGTATAGATATATTATGCACCTAGTTACGGACGAGCGAAGGAGTGTCGCTATCTCTCGTTCTCTTGGCTTCAAGTGCGTACTCCTCGCGGGGCTGGCCGTCTCCTAAATAGCTGCCTTGTTATATTCACCTTTTCTTGTCCTGGAGAAGAAAAAGAGTGCCGAAGAGTTGCGAGAGCTGGCGAATGGAACGACGGAAGCGCAAAATGACTGAGACCATGAAGAAGATGTGAGGCTTTGAAAAAAGAGAATTAAGTATATATATATATATATATATATATATATATATATATATATATATATATATATATATATATATATATATATATATATATATATATATATATATATATATATATATATAAGGACAAGAACACTTATACCATTTTTAGTGCATGTTCGCTTATGTTACAGTTTCGTATAAAATAGATCTGTCGAATTAGAATTTTTCCTCTGATTATATATGAAGGACTTATAAGGGGAGACCACGGTGTCCGGGTCTCAGATTTTAATGAAACTTTTGGGGTTGACTTTTGGAACCTAACAACGAAGCACAGAACCCGTAGTTTTATCCCATGAGTCTTTAAATATGAGATAGAGCCAAGAAATATTAGCATTGCTCATATGGACAATGCTAGAAATACATATATATACTATGAACGTTAATGAAATGCGTCGTATCTATCGAACCGATGTGAAAATCCGTGACCCGCACTCCGTGGTCCCCCCTTGTAAGATCTAATCGACATTTAGTTTTACCTGAGAATCATATTTTTAAATTAATAAACACAAAATAAAGCTTTTCCTTGCATAATATATTATACAACGGATTAATAATAAATTCGCTAGCCGTTCATAAAATTGATAATTATAAGAAATTAATTACTTCTATTGTATTATTTAATAGATCGATTAAAAAAACGAAAAAAAGTTAATATTGTTTACATTTTTTAGTGTAAAACGACAGCGGTAAAATGTAAATGGCATAAGGCTGAGTAATTGATAGGGCAAAAAGTGAGCTACAAGAATAAAGAGAGACAAGTAGGTAAGACGATGACGAAGAAAACTAATCAGGTAAAATGAATGACGATGACAAAGTCAAGTGAAGGGGGAGGAGAGGGAGAAGGGGGATCTCCAAACACCCTTAAACCTACACAGAGCGAGCGTGCCGAAGAAAGAGAGAATAAGAAGCGAGCCTAGCATAGCTCTCGTAGCCGAGGAAGGGTTGTAGCGAGGGTGGCTCGCCTCAAGTGTAAAAGATTATCAGCGCGCGGGTGGCCGAACAAAGCGAGAGGCAGCTATATAATAATACACGGCGAAGAAAAGGAAAACTTCCCTCCGTCTTCGTCGAGCTGCCTAAAAAGCGCGGAGAGAAGCATCGACGGGAAGACGAAAAGTAGAGAGAGAGAGAGAGAGAGTGAGGGAGAGAGCAACAACACAGCAGCAGCAGCCCACTTTTCCGCGGGTGGAAGGGGAGGAGGAGGAGGAGGAGGAGGAGGAGGCAGGACGCGGGGGTGTACACGTATATATACGCGAGCGAAAGCCGGCGGTGGTCGGGGGTACGGAGGCACGAAATGAGGGTTCCTGAGTTTTTGCCAGACGATCAATAAAAGTCTCTGTGCTTTCTCTCGCGAGCGACTCTCTACTCCTCCCATCTCTCTCTCTCTCTCTCTCTTTCTCGCGCCATCGGCGTCTAATCCATTCTTCTCTCTCTCTCTCTCTCTCTCTCGCACTCGCGTTTCTTATATACGTGTACGTGAGTGTATATAGGCAAGCGCGGCTGCGTATGTAGATGTGTATAACGAAGTGGTTTGTATGTCGGGAGTTTTGCGCCGGTGCGTGCATTAATTCTCTCCGGCGCGCCAAAATCTTCGCGGCGCGCGTAGTCTTTCCCTTCTTGCGCGCGCCGTAGCAGTCGATGAGTCTCCCCTTTTGAGTTTCTTTGAGCAGCGAGGGATCGCTGCCGCGCTCACGCGGGAGAGAGAGAGAGAGAGAGAGAGAGAGAAACTGAATACGTACGCGAGACTGGCGAGGAAGACGCAGCGAGAGAGACTTTTCCTTCGCGTATATAGTCCTCGCGCGACTCATCAACGGCTCTCTCGCTCTGCCTGACGACGAAGACTAGAGAGCTGCGATTGGAGAGCACGAGTCCCTTCGGAGGATCCTTTCTCGAGGAGCAGCCAGGACTTTTTTTTACGGAGACACGAGCCCCGAAAGTCTTTCGTCTACTTTTCCTTTTTTTCTTCTTTTAATTGTCGAACGATTCTTTTACGCGTCTATAGCTTTGCAATGTAGGAATGAAGCTACTGGCATTAGATGATTGCTTTTGAATTTGCTTTTGGTATTGGAGGGGTTTGCTTTACATGGAGATTATTTGTATTTTAGAGTGAGAACTAAAAGTTTTTAATGAATAATGTGGCGCAACATTATTTCTGAATCAGCATTATTCTAGTTGACTCCAGCTTGAATTTCAAATAAACAAAAGATTTGTTCTGTGATCGAAGACCTCCAGTTAATGCTAAGAAAACATACAACTGCGTATGAATGATAAAATCCTTGATCTGAAAGTAAGATACACAAAGAACCGAACGGAAGAAGAAAAATAAAAAGGGAATACATGTCTGACTAAACCCTGTACTTTTTCTACTGATTTATTCGATGCATGAACTTACTCACTCTTCAGAGTTCCTTTACAAGTTCAAATACAACTCTTTGCTTCTTATTTCGTATAATATTTTAAATCATGTTGCTGATAAATATTACTAAGCTACAAATGTTAATTACATTTAATGACATTTAATATTATCATCTGAAATTTAAAGTTAAAAAATTTCGTTCACCAGTAAACATCGCGAAGCGGATGAAAAAAGTTCCCCAAAAAGTCGTGATGTATACTCCGTTATTTTCCTAAGTAACTATAGGCACATGCTCGTTCCAGCGTTACTAGCGAGCGTTAAAGGTTCCGGCTGTATATCAGCGGGTCCGCGTAGAATCCGGGAGATCCATAATTATCGCGCTCGCGCTAGCAAGAGAGAGAAAAAGAGAGAGAGAGAGAGATAGTTATATACACATATATATATATATATACATAGCGGGGCGCGAATCCCAACTCTTGCCAACTTTCTTCTCTCGCGCTGCAGCACATAAGTGCTCGCTCGCGCAGCGATCAACACTCTCGCTCGTCGGCTTTGCAGCCTATACGCTTGCGCGCGCCATGGAAACCCTATAGCTCGCGTGTATGTGTGTACGTGTGTGCGCACGTGTGTGTTTGTACGCCCGCGGTAAGTTGGCAGGTTGCTGCGAATTTAAATTAAATATGATCGGATAGGACGTTAATATGCCGCAGACGTATTCAGAAAATTTCATGCGCGCGCCGCACGATAATGGCTTTCGCTGTACCACCGTCAGCGCCGAGTTGCGAGAAAAGAGGTGTTTGTAATTAACGTTGAACTTTCAACTCGTGTGTGCCACGCTCGGTGCCACGGGCTCTCGCTCGTATATGTGCCCCTTAATCCGACTTTATCTTTTATTTGGGGATAATATAACTGCACGCGCGCTACGATGCCTGTGAGCTGCACCGCGCGCGTTGCTGCTGGAGTTATCATTAAAAACGTGTGTTTGATTTTATGACATTAAATTGCGCGATGTTTGTTGAACAATCTTTTATTGTCCAGATTATTTATAAATATTATTTATATGATTATTTATAAATAAGTATTCTTCATATGATCTTGTTTTCATACTTGCCTCTTGGCGATACATTCACTTCTTCAGAATGCGGAATATTAATATCAAAAAAGTAGAAAAAGGTATATGGATCCCAATCAATATTGCCAAAAGTGACGCCCTCTGCCATATGTTATACATACCTTTCCATGGTAACGGGTGCCACTTATGGCGATACTGATCCCAATGGTCACGACCCCCTGATTTTGCAGTATTTTTACTATATTTTGGGAGTAAGAGATTCTACGTATTTTTCTCAGTGTGATTTTTATGTTAAAGTTAGATCCAATAGTTAAGTGTCATAAATTAACTTTAGTACTGATTTTACCTATAAAATTCCGTTTCATAGTTTGATACTTTTGTGCAAAATAAAATAAGTTTCATTTAGCTACATCATATTTTACCTCAAATTTATACATAAATAATTGTGTCTGGTAATGTATACGGTTATTGTACGAAAATCAGGCATTTGAGAAAAAATTGAAGGCAATGTGCCACCAACCATTCAGCTGAATACTGTACAACTCTATATACCCGGTAAATTTAATTCACTGAGTACAAATAAATGCATGCATACTATGCAGTACGAAGTCCATAGACTGGCTGCAAAAATGTAAAGATGAACGTGTAAAGGGAAAAAATGTTTATTTATACCTTCTGAAAGAAAAAAATAATTAACACTCGAGAGTCTGCGCCAATAGAGGCTCTTGCATCGTGAGGTGCTCCTTTCTCCTTTTCCTTGAAATAACTTCTTATTTACTTAAACTTTGAGGTAATATGACGAAGAGAGTGAGAGAGGCAGAGAGAGAGAAAGAGAGAGAGAGAGAAAGACTAAGCGGACGTTCTTTAGGCAAATTAAAATAAATATGCGGGCGCAAAAGTTGTGTGCCTGCGCGCGCGCGGTCGCACTATGTTTCGCGCTCAACTTTTTATTCACAAGTCCTCCTCTCTTCCCAAGCCTGGTCCTTTGAGCGAAAATTTCAATTTAAATCGCCTGAATGGCTTTGTTAATAATTCATGGCCAGCGCGCTAGCGCGCGCCTGAAACATATACAATTTATTTAAGACCTTTGAGACACAGCAAGTGAGAATGGTGCGACGAGGAACGAGCCAACCAGACCAGGCAGACGCTGGTAATATTCAATCCTCGCGCTCCAAACGCGACTTGCTGTGTTGCACTCCGTTGCTGCTGCATGCTGCTGCTGCTGTCTTCCTCGAGGCCCGGCTCATCCTCCTCGTCGTCGTCGCACTCGTTGTTGCTGTTGTTATTATCGTTGTCAAACATTCAATGTAACCGCACGCCACGACGGCCGCCACGACCAAGTGCCGACGAGTGGAATATTTCTTTTGTGATTTTCTTCCGTTCTCTGCTATACTCTTTTTTCGGGAGGGAGGGAAGACGACTCGGGACTACACGTTGATTCTTTTCTCGCTAGCTCGGAGAAACCATGTAATATAAGAGAGTAGATTTCTGACTTCCTTTTTTTTCTTCTACTGCGGTAGAAAACTTTTAGTCGACACAACTCTTTAAATTCTGAGTATGCTTTTTCTAGTGTTCTTGTTGATTACGATGTCGGATCTTTTGTTTTATTAAACATCATATTCGAGGCTGAATTGAAAAATTAATGTTGTTAATGAATATCATTATAATTTAATTAACTTACAAACTAATTCATGATTCTAATAAATAAATAAAACTAACTATTCGCTTACATTGCAAAATAATCGTTGATGTAATTTATAATGAAATATTTAATTTTTTAATACACAACATTCTTATGAATATCGATAGATATTAAAACTAATTTCTCTTTAATAAATATTTAATTAAGCAACCGTCTTTTTCTTTCTTAAAGAGAAAGCATTTTTCTATAAAAATTATTTTTTGTGAGATTTTAACATAGAAACATATTAATTATCTTCCTTTGGTTCGAATAATTTGTACTGGTATCTGGCATATTTCTGAGACCGCTGAGGTACTTATTATACATACATAATACTAAAAATCATGATCTCCGGGTTTTATTACATGTATAACAAGGCCATATATAGTTTCAAAATATCAGTCTTGGACCAACCGAATGCATTGTTTTTTCTTAAATAAAATTAGGGCATACAAAATAAAAATACAAGCGAATTTTTGTAAGGTATATAGAAATAAAAAAAAATTGTTTGGAGATTTTAAGTTGATAGAGCGAGTCACTGGAATATTTATAAAAATATGCTATTTTAAAAAGAAAAAGTGTATTCCCGCGTATAACACAATAATTACTGCACTAGAGGGGCTCTGAGTTGGTAAAAAAGTTTTTCTTTTTATAATGAATATCAGTATTAATTTATTTTTGCATAAAAGCAAAGTTGAAAGGTTAAGATAATTTTAGTGGAGAATTATACTTTTGCTGTAAATTGAATTAATATTTTAAATTTATTTTAATTAAGTAACATTTTTCATTATATGATATATTATTTATTAATAACCAAATAGGTACGCAAAATGTAACGGCTATTTTTAAAAAACAAATTACTCTTGAATGTTATATTTTTTGGAATTCAAATAGTTTCCAATGATTTTAATTACTATATATATGCAGTATCCCGAGATATCTCGTGCAAACGAGGTTTTTACCGTAGCCAGGAGGACGAGATATCTTTTCTTAACTTTTGACTGGTACACTTTTAGTGTGCCTATATACGACCACTCAAATTGAAGCTGATAACTTACTCTTTATGATAAGCTTGATTCGACTTTCGATTTTTACGCGACCCCAAAAACATAAAGAGAGATGTTAGCCGATTTTCGAACATGTAAAAGAGAAATATACATTCGGGAAGGGAAAAGTTGGGTAAAACGCTTATCCAGGGAGGTGTTAATACTGTAATTTCTAGCAACAAAATGATTTTATTCCGAAGATAAATTTGAAGGTTTAAAAAATCGCACCTAAATCGAAAGCTACGGTACCTTCGAGCAAGCTATCGAAACGTACAAGAAAAAAAACAAGCAGAAATACCGATAGTCGATACGCAAAGCCCGATTTCCTCGACTGAATTAATGCACACAGTATCAGCAGCAGCAGCAGCAGCAGCGGCGGCGGCAGCAGCGAGTGCACCAGCCGCTTGCATTATACACAAGAGAGTCGAAGCCGCGAACGGGCTACATCGAGGTCCCCTCGAGTGCGTCCGCGCCGCGCGCCGCTGAGAGACGCGCCGCATACGTGTGGAATATATACATGTATACAAAGCGAGTTCCGCGTTGGGCCGGCTCGTGCATTGTGTATGTGCAGGCATGCATATACAGCTCTGGCGAGAGAGAGAGAGAGAGAGGGAGAGCGTGAAAGAGCGATGCACGAAGTCGAATATAAAGATGTGCGAAGATGATGCATGTTCCGTTTCTCCGCGAACGGTAATTGCTCGGACACGCCGAGGAGCGCGCAGCTCGGCCGCCTTTACTTACGGTCCCGAGCGCGAGTCTACATTCTGCACCTCTCTCGCTCGCTCTTCTGATATAGGTACGTGGCCTCGCGCGCGGCCGGACCTAAGTCGGATGCTGCAGCTGATCTGATTTCGTTTTATTTCTGCTGACCTGCCCCGCAGTGCGGTCTCCATCCTCTATTCTATACATTCGTACTCTCTCCCCCTCCCTCTCTCTCTCTCTCTCTCTCCCACCCTCTCTTTCTCCGTCCGTTATATTCTCCAAGGCGCGTCTCGTACTTACTACATACCGCGAGTTCTTACTTCTTTCTATTTCTCGACTCTCTTGTTCTCTGCAGCGCGTCTGCTTTCTTTCCTTGGGCAATTTATGTGTGTGGATGTAATGTAGGTGTACGAACGCGTGTAGAGAGATGAGAAGTTGCGGCTTATGGACTACCTGCAACACCTCGAGCGTATTTGCGAAAAAGTGCGCACCGCGCAGGCGAGTTCTTGCGGAAAGTCGCGCGGCGTTAAACAAGCGTAATTGACTTCTTGCTGCACACGAGCTCGCTTCGAAATTTGCCTCGTTTTATTGCTTTCTTGAAAGCGCTGGTTAAACGTACTTTTAGTATCTGATATTCCAAGTGTTTTCTGACGAATCCATTCGGATTATATGTCAGCTGTTTTAACTATTAGGCGCGTTAATTAAATGTAATTTCAGTTAAAAACCTGCAGAACTTTAAATATTTCTGATTATTGAAAATCGTTGGAGTGTTCAAGTTTTTACAGAAAGTCGCTTATTGGATCAACGGGTAGAAAAGTAGATCAATTTGTTATCATAGCGGGATAGTTGCAAATATTTCAAAAAATCGTTGCCAAATTTTCAGATTACTTTAAGGTATCCAGCTTGGGTTAAATCTAGAAATTACCAGAAATTTTGATGGCCTCATTAGGATTATTTATTTGAAGCGGACATTAAAATTTTTTGAAGTTATATATAATAACACTTAGTGAGTATTCTTAAACTTATTATCTCATTTAGTTGAGTCCCAATTCTCTAGATTACTAAAATCAAAGTTTTAGCAACAACGTTCATAAGACACGCGTTTGCAGAGTCAATTGTTCAGAAATCAATCAGAACCTTGCAGAAAATGTTTATTCCATGTACTACATAGGAATGAATGAGCAAAATCTAAAAATATTAAGTACAAGTGTATTTAAGTTATAATAACAGCAGCAAATATACATAACAATGAAATTTTATACCCATAAAATTATAATCGACTGGTATTTGGTCTTAAAGTTAAACTTTTTAAATTTTGCTAGTTCGTTCCAAAATAATATATGTAATCAACATTCAATAAAAGATTTGACTAAATATAGTACTAACTATAATTTGTATTCATTTGATAGCTTCTAAATAATAGTTTGCTGAGCTGTCATACTAATTTGATTAAATTAAAGATAAAATTTATTTAAAATTATATAAGTACCTTCAATTACGTAACTATTTCACAAATGCCTCTTTTATCCTTCCACATAAATAATTAACTAACATTTGCATTAGCATACAAATTCTAGAACTTACTTTAAAATTTCCTGAAACTCATTTTTTCATGAAGCGTGTGCATACGCTTACTTTCTAAAAACTCTTTGCGCAACCTTAGCTCACGACGACGATGATCGTGCATTTTTTATTTTTCGTCAGCCCGAATAACGTCTAACACATAATTCCCGCTAAATAACATTTCACATCGCGCGCTGGCGCGCGTCAAACCCATAATAATTAAACTATACGCCTCTCTCTCTCTCTCTCTCTCTCTCTCTCTCTCTCTCTCTCTCTCTCTCTCTCTCTCTCTCTCTCTCTCTATACGTAGCATCTCAGCAGTCTCGCGAGGCATTATCCTCTCGACTGCATCGAACAATGTACACACGTATATCCCAGTATGCAGGGCGCAGCGCGCAGCGTATGCACGGCCGCGCGGGGCGCGTGTAAAAAGAGCGGGGCTATCGCGCGGTGCTATCGCTCGCGAAAAGTGCACTTGAATAGCTTGTATGTAAAGTGAAGGTACTCAAGATGAAAGTTAAAGCATGCCTACATCTCGCCCGCGCACCGCACACGTGCCGTACGTATATATAATGCGGGCCATGCATTCAAGCGAGGCTAAGGCTCTGTGAAAGAAAACTGTATCTCGCGTCGACTTGGCGATGCGCTCTGCTTACTCCCGCGCGATCTTGAATCCCCTCGGTCGACGCTCTACGGTCTCTCTCTCGCTCTCTCTCTCTCTCTCTTTTTCGCTCTCTATAGATATCTGTCTCTTTTGCTCCATACGCTCGCTGGTCGGTCGCGCTTCGACTGTTTCTACTTCTCGCAAGCAGGCGCGCGTGGGTCAATCGCGCGCGATCTCCGTGAGGTGTGAATATACACCGAGAGCGCACTGAACGCTTTAAGGATCGACTCGGTGTGTCGAAATTCAATAGATGGATTTTCTCTTTTCTTTTTTGTTTGTTTTCTTTTTTGAGTGTTCATGGTGCGCGCCGCAGATTTGTAAATCTAAATGCTCGATTGAAATGTTTCTGATCGAGTTATTTCACTTTACGAGAGATTAAGTGTGAACGTTGATGGATTAGGATCGAGAGTCAGCAATTCTTAAGTGTTGAATGCGGAACGAACACGTAATCTATATGAAGTATATTATGGAGGCATTGTTAAAATTTGCTCCAGATTTAGATTGATGTATATGTACAACTCTTCTTACAATCATCTTTACAGGTGCATAAGTCAGTACTATACAGAATGGAAACAAATTATTATCCTATTTAAACTTATATTAATAAAAAAAAATAAAAATTTAATCCTATTTTAAAGATTTTCATATTAGCAAATAAGAATTCAAATTTGATGTAAAAATTATAGCGTTATTGTTCAAATAAAAATATTCAAAAATAAAAATATATAAATTGGAGACCGTTCACTGCCCTTGTCCAATATATTGGATATTATACGGTTCTGTTATTTATTTATATTCAAACTTTCTATAATTCAATATTTTCTCATTTGGTAACAAGTGTTCCATGAAACCGACCAACATTATATTTCTCTGACGCTGAAACACAATGATATAAATTATATTATGTACGCATATAAATTGTATATTTTAAATAGGTATTGAATGACCACATTTTATATGATGAAATTATATAAATATCAGCCATCAGCTTTTTTATTTTTTTTTTATTTTCAAGTTTACCAATGTTTTTTTTTTGTTTTATAAATATGTATCAAAAGAAGAAAATTTGTCATATGATTCAAAGAGGAAGAAGTTTTTCAATACAATTTTTTTACCTTACAAACATATTATCTGATACGATGAGTCCGAATATACTACTCCCAAAAAGCCTTTATGCGTATGTGAGAGCATGCTTATCAGTATACGTGTGTGTATACATGCATGCGTGCCTGCTTGTGTATGTTTATGGATGTATGGGCGAGCGTGTGAGCGTGTCTAATACCATGCGTGCGTGTCTGCGTACGTGCGTGGAAGCATTAGGTGAGTGCATGTGTGCGTGTGTGCGTGTGTCCGGATCGTATCTCGTGAACCACTACCATCTAACCAAACTTTGCATAGATGCTTGATATCGATATTTAGGAAGCACTTGAAAATTTCAACAAATATATCCCATCACATTTGAGAGAGCGTGGTAAAAATGGCATTTTCATAAAAAAAAGAGTATTTCAAGTAAAAAATGTATAAGTCGTGTTTTAAGGAAACAAGACAATTTTTAAGCCAAAGACAAAAAAAGATTTTTATGAGATTATAAAAATTTTTATTTAAAAGCAACCATTCTGAAATTGGCATGTACTATAACAACTTAAATAAAACCCTTTTTCGTTAAATTTTTATTATTAGCATTTTTGAGAAAACAATCATTTTTTTAAAAACATTTAATAATAATTTATTTTTTAATCTTCGCATTCACATCATGATTGTGATAATCATGGACTCTGATTTGTCAAAAAAGAATTATAGATAAATAAAAAAATAAATAAAAAAATAAATATTAAATAAATAAATAAATAAATAAATAAATAAATAAATAAATAAATAAATAAATAAATAAATAAATAAATAAATAAATAAATAAATAAATAAATAAATAAATAAATAAATAAATAAATAAATAAATAAATAAATAAATAAATAAATAAATAAATAAATAAATAAATAAATAAATAAATAAATAAATAAATAAATAAATAAATAAATAAATAAATAAATAAATAAATAAATAAATAAATAAATAAATAAATAAATAAATAAATAAATAAATAAATAAATAAATATATAAATAAATAAATAAATAAATAAATAAATAAATAAATAAATAAATAAATAAATATAAAATAAATAAATAAATAAATAAATAAATAATAAATTAATAAATAAATAAATAAATAAATAATTAAAAATATGATATTAAAGTTTTATCCATGATTATAGTTAATAAGTGTATTTTCCTTTGTTATTTACAAAAAAAGGTTATTATTTCAGTTAACAAATGTAACCACAAATTTCTAGATTTATATTATATAAGTAGTCAATTTTTCAAAATTCGCTACAGGACCACCTTAATATAGATATGTAGCATTTAAAATATTAAACCATATAATAAATATTACCACCAGTAGAGAATAGTAGTCCTTACAACTAAATATGTAGATATGAATTTCTACTAACAACGAAACTTTCATAAATGTCATTCTTAATGCCGGCTGATTATACTCTTGACTGTGTAGTATGAACGTATACACATCTAATAAACGACGACAAGCCTCAATTTACCAGCGTCGCTATCCTATATAGCCTGCCATTTTTAAAATAAAAACCAGCGAGCATAATCCGTATATAGCTTCGCTGCAGGCGCACGCACGCTTCGCCAGCAACATAGCAAGCAGCAACGCCTAAGTTTCTCATGCGTGACACATTGCAATATACAAGTGTGTATACTGTATACAAGAGAAGTCGTCGAGCTTATAAAGTAACGTATAGAAAAAGAAAGAGAGCCACGGCAAAGCGATGAGAGCTTATAAACAGTGAGCACCCAGGCCAACCTATACAGAACAAACACACATACAACAGCCGAAAGCACGAGGGGTGGATCTGATAGGATGGTGTGTTTTTCTCGGATATTGTTACCAACTCGACGCTTGCTCAAGTCGCGCGCGCAGCAACAGCCACGTGATCGTCATACGCACGCACGCTGCGCTCCTCTTTTTTCCCCATTCTTCTCCTCCTTTTTTCGCGGGCTTCTTTATCTCTTCCTTCCACGCGGCAGCACTTTCGCCGAGATTCTCGTGTATATTGCTTTGCACCCTGCCAATCGTACTAATTAACGCGCCGAGGTTTATGTTACCCGAGACTCCACGCCGTACTATGTAATCGAGAAAAGACGCAGGCATGCGGGAGATGCTTTTCTTTCTACTTTTGTGTTCTATGTGCTGTTTTTGTCGATGTGTACGAAAGTTGTCTCTTTTTACGGATCTGCCTGCGCTGCTTCTCACTTTATTGCGCGATACTGTATTTTCTTGCACGTAATCTGTAAGGTGCAATCTTTATAATTAAGGGGATGAACAGGGGATGAAAGGAGATGAGAAAAAAGAAACGTTGGGGATACTTCCCTGTTATTCCTAGGCTTAGAGCTGTCAGTGGATTACGAAAATCGAAACTTCAGGGGTATTGTTATAAGATTTTAAAAAAGGGGGAATCTTTGATGTTATATTATCTGCGCTGAGAGAGTATTCTGAGCTTATAGTAACACTTTCAAAAAAGTATGAAACAATATAGATAATTATAAATTTATTTAAAAACTATTTTTTATTACAACATGAAATACGATATGCATATTGAGGAGGATCGAGCGCCAAAATGAAAATGAAGGCAAAGAGCTGAAAAAATTGTACTTGTTAACAAAAATGGTATCTAGACACTTCTAAAATTTTAAGTCATTTAAAAAGCTTGATCGATAACGAGAAAAATTTTTTTAATTTTTTTCTTATTTTGTTTATATGAATAATTAAATATATGATTTTTCTGTTAACTACCATATTTTTTCGAAAAATTACTTACACTGCTTGAGACTTTTATAGCGACTTTAGATAATGATTCTTTATATTGTAAAAAATCGTAAAATTTTATTCATGAAAATTTTTTTGTTTTGCGCAAAAAAAAATACATTGTTTTCTTTATCACATATCTTTACGCAAATCTTCTTAAATTATTTGAAATTTTACAGTTAGCTTAAAAAACATTTCTTTATATAATAAAAAAAATTCAAATTTTTCTATTTATTTTTACAAAAAACTGTTTCTTTTTTGTTAATAACCCTGGTAGAAAGTTAGCTAGAATGGCTGGTTGGCGTATTAATTATTAGCCATATTAATAAGCTATAAATAAGTCAAATTATAGCTAATATCTGGCTAGAATCTGCTTAAGACTATGCTTTAAGTAAGTACGTATTTTGTTTGCAAATCTAACCTACTTATATTTTGTTTTGAAAAGTTATTAGTTTTTAACTAGCGCGCCACACGCGGCTTTCGGCCGAATGTGACTTGGCTGCTCTGGAGCTTCAGAGCGAGCGCGCAGCGTTTTGTTGACCATCGGGTTGTTATACGTAGGAGAGTTCTCAAAAAAATTTTGAGCCTGATCCGCTAAGATTTTGCGGAGATAATCGTATAACATGAATTTAAAAAAAAACACGTAAAAACACGTAAAAATAAGCAAAAAGTGCTCGCAATTTAAAAACTACGTACAGGATCGGGATAAAAAGAAATTGAATTTCATATTGTGCTGGAGGAGATCTCTCCTAAAATTTCAACCCGATTGGTCAAATATTGCTTGAGATATCCTATCTCACACATTTTTCGATAACGAAAATATAAGGCACTTTCGTGTCGCGGTCGTGCCTAAAAATATACATTATTATACTTCATTGAATATTCGAAATAGTATGCCGCCAAAATAAATATTTTTATCAACAAATAACAACTTACGAGATTATAGAAATATGTATATGCAATACTAAAAGTATTTGATAACTAATAATTTCCTTTCCGAAAATTAGTCAATCATAACTTAGTCAACAAAAATTTTGTGATTAATGTCGAAAATAAAATTTTGTAATAAAACTTCACTGTAAAACTACAAATATTTGTTTACCAGTTCTTCAAATTTCGTCATAACTTACATTATTCTGTTTTTATTGTCATTTTTAAAATAACAATAATTATATGACTACATGCATTCTATTATTTATAACATAAATTTCTTTAATAAAGACACTTAAATTTTACTCGCGGTTTTAGTACTTTTTGTGTAAATAATACTTTTTAAATGCACGCGTCGTTATGTAAACAAATAATCTAACCTTCATTACTAGTAGACATTTAAGGTACATTTTTAACTTTAATTTAGTAAAATACTTAATGTAGTATGATTAGAATTGCGTATTACTTTGATTATTATAAAACTTATTATTTGCATTATTAATTAATACATAAATTACTAAGTTTATCAATTTTATATTAACTAGAATATTAAGCAGAATCTAGCTAGAATTGAGCTAAAAAGCATGTCGTTTTAATTGATTTCTAGCTAATTTATTAACCAGAATTAAAGCAGATTTAGAAAATCTAGCTAATATCTGGCTAGAAACCAGCTTAGATTTCTACCAGAGAATGAGTCAAAAGATTATTTTTTTATAAATATGTTTGCAGTACTGCCTTTACAATATAGCTTGATTATATTAAAGATTGGACATTAATCAGCTACGTATTTACCAAAATGTCATTTTTTATCGAATCATGCCGCTCAAACCTCCTTAAACACATAATTAAAAAAACTAAATATTTAGTATTTACTATTTCAAAAATCTCAAAATTTATGCAAACGAAGATATTAATAATAATAATCTATTATGCATTTTCCCATAGTTGGAATAATTATGGTATAATAGCCTAGAGTGGTGCATATAAAAATAATCTTATTCTGTTCCAAGGACTGCAAAATAGGAATCTAAAAATAATCAACAAAAACAAATTTATTATACACAATTATCCATTAAACTTAGAACAGTTGTTTGTCTTTAAATCACTACAATATCATTATTCTACGCTGAAAAATAAATATCTACAATCCAGAAGTATCACGAGAAATAAAAGTATATCTATACCAAGAATTATTAAAACTATTAGTAATATAACAGTTAGGGGAGAGTGGGGCACAATGTGTAGGTGTGCACAATACGTAATCTTAGTTTCTTACCGAATACAATAACTAAAGCAATAAAAACATTAAGAATTAATAACATATGTACAAAACACACACTGTAACAAAATTTTAGCCGGATATGTGCCAAATTGATCGAGTAAGAGAAAAAATAATTTGTTTGTACAATTTAAAAAATTCTTTTGTGACTGAGTACTTTATTTTCATATATGAAAGAAAAGAATAACATTTTATGAATGCATTATTGCTTTAAAATAATAATTTTAATACTATTTAGTACAGTTTAATACTGTTTTGAAATCTACATAGAAAAATATTTTTTGCAGTAACATTACTATTGATAAATCATGGTACTACCCATTGTGTACCTCTACCAATTGTGTACCGCGATGTGGGACACAATGAATACATATTAAAATATACCAATCAAACAATTTTACGGAATTTATTCATATGGTATCATAAAGAGACATTTATTAACTATGTCTTTGTATATTTACCAAATCTATTTGAACAAATTTTCAACATTAGTAAGCCTTTGAAAATATCCTACTTATTGTGTACCACTATCCCCTATATAAGGTAGATCCATCACATAGCCCAGCATCTACGCGCCGCCTCATGGGGGGCACACAATTATTTTTTCTAATAACCAGCGTAATTCTAATAAGAATGATGTTATACAATATAAAAATAATAGTAATACGCATATATAAGCATTCAAAAATATACTTCTTGTACTTATTCATTAAATAATATTTATATTTGACTGTCGATCAGATAATTTAGTTAAGTAATCAGAATCTATAATTAAAAAACTACCATCTCCTGATAATGTTATACAAAATTATGGTTTTTAATGTAGATACAGCCATAAATGTTAATTTCGATATAATAGCCCATGTTAAAAGTTCCAATTTCAAACATTTTTTACTCTTCAGTTTACTTGGCAACCCTACTTAACCAAAATTGCAATAGAATACTGAAATGCAAGTTTTCAAAAATTAATTATTATACCGGAGTAATAATTACAAAATGAAAAATAGCAGATTAAGGAGGTTCGGATGCTTTAAATCAACCAACTTGTTTTCTACATAGTTAAAACTCCTCAGTGTCGATATTTATGTATACGTAAAAGTCTTATACATTAAGACATAAAAAAAATTTTATCAATAATTCTGATGTTACAAAGACGATTAATGCGAGTTAAAACAAAAGTTACTAAAAATACAAAAACTTTTTCGGTATGCAATTTTAATGTCTGAGGTCTTATTTTGTTCGTTAAATGTTTTCTTACAAATCGACCGTAAAAAAATTAAAATAATTTATGGGTGTGAAGAAAAAGCTTATTATTTAATTACATTACGTAAGTTCATATAAGTTTAGTTTAAATTATAAGCTCTTTCTTAGCAACTATAATAGTACATTGTGTACCAAGGGCGAGAAGTTGGTCTTCTTTGACCGAGTGTGAGTTTGCAGTACGAGTCGTAGGCGAGCTAGAACGAGCCGAAGGCGAGTGCGTACATAGAGGCAGAGATGAGTAAAGAAAACACACGAGGTCAAAAAAGCCCTATCGCCCGTGGTGCACACTATGTTTTTTGTAACACATGTATTGATTTTCAGAAACCAAGTTTAGGCCAGATTCTTTTGTCATGTCTATTGGCAAACGGGCGGGCGTAAAGTAAAACGAACAGCGGGCGCAAAATTCTCACTTTACGTCTGCCTAAAATGATCAGTGAGAGTAAAGTAGTTACTTTACGCCCTAGGGCTCACTTTACGCTCACTGTTCGGAAAACGGTCACTTTAGGCCCGGTTTTTGAGGGCGAAAAAACGTGAAAATCGTGCATGTATTACAAAAATTATTTTTTGTCATATATGCACGATTTTTGCGATTTTTTATGCCTCAAATGCGAAATACAGCTGTGTTCCGACCGTCGAGCGAAAATAGTATATTGTATATCAAGGGCGGAAAGTAGGCGATTACCGCGAGGGTGTTGCAGGCCTAGCCGAGGCAATCCGAGCAGCCCGAGGCAACTTTCATATCTTTTTACCTCTCTTTAGATAAAATAAATAGTTGCAACCAATAATGGTTCTTGAATTACAAATAATCACTTTGCTCGGCCAACGAGTGGCACTATGCATAATGACCGGGCAACGTGATAATTTCACAAGCATCTATCACATTGCCCAACTAAGCCAGGTATTATGCACAATGACCGGGCACAATTCAAAGTGCCCGACTTATCAAATTGCCCATAACATATATAAACATTAATACATATAAACATTAAACTCGGGTTATGAAATATGAATCGATTGTATTAATAAATATTGGAGATATATTAAGTACTCAAGATCTGAAAGCATCCATATATATAAAATGAAACCCCATTGTGCATTAATTAACCAGGTAGGCCGTGGGTGTTCCTCATACATCAAAGATCCATTTTCAAAAAAGCTGAATCACTTGTATATCATCGATAATTGTTGAATCATGTGGCATTCTACTTCCACGTGTGATTCTTAACATTTGATTGATTTATTTTGTATTTTAATAGATTACATGTCTTTTTTTAAGCCTTATAATGAACACAATGCATGGTTAAAAAGCTTCTATATTCATCGAATATTATACGATAGTATTATTAAAGTAAACTCAATCTAACATCATATATTGAAATTAAAATACTTGAACGTCTTGATATGGTTCAATTATTTTTAGTCAGGTGTTTTGATTTCACTTATGATTATGACGATAGTTAATTATTGACTAACTGAACAGTTATTTTTTGGTCTTGTAGAGCTTGTATACTACAACTATATATAGTTAATGCCATATATATTATAAACGGGAAAAATAAGCAGCAGCTTGGTACTATTAATTTGAAATAAGTAAAGGTTTGTGCTAAAACTAGAGTCATATATCTGTATTCATTTCCGATGGTCGACTTTCTATGGCCCTCAGAAATACAAGTAAAACTGTAAAAATTCATTTAATAATTTCCATAAGAGTGCATTATTTTTAGTATCTCTTATTTTTGTGTACATCTGCTGCAATGGATTCTTTCAAGAATTATTTAAATTTTTGCAAATCTCAACTTCTGCCTTGTGGAACTGCATGTGGCTTATACAACACATCTGTGTACAACTTCAAATTGTTAAAATTTTTTAAATTCTTGAAAGAATTTATTGCCGTAAGGTGTACTTGTAATGTAGTATAATTAGGGGGGAACAGGGTCAAACCTATCGAGTAATTTCATTAGATTAATTATTGTAAGAAATAGTAAGTGTATTAAATGATGAAAAAACATAACTTATGCCTAAGAATGTATTTTGCAACTTAATAAATGCTAAAAACCAATCATATAATATATTTCTTATGGGATATTCACACAAGATTACGGTTTAAACTGGTCATCAATCCTATAAACAACAACAAAATGCTAATATGTTTTTTGTTATACAAAGTTTTCGATTAGATTTATTTTAAATTATACATAATCCATTATAAATAATATAATAAATGTTCACAAATATAGATGTAAATATGTAAATATGGCCATAAATATCATAATAAATATATACAATTTGTTGGCACGTAGCTTCCTCAAATTTAAATAATTTTCTTATTCCTATGATATTTCCGTGTATAACAAAAGAAGAGAAATAGCTTATCCAAAAAGCTAAAAATAAAAAAAAACTGATAAAAAACAAAAAAAATATTTTGCTCTCCCTCCCCCCATCATCTAGACAAAAAAAATTATAGCACACACACACCTTCCACACACATACGCCACTACACACACGCGCCGACACATACATACGCCCTCACTCAGTGATGGGTTCTTTACGTAAAATCGAATTTTCTACACGTACATATAAATAATGTAATTTATTGTAAAAAATGTATTTTAGGTAGTAAATGTAAAGAACCATACTGCTGGGGACGGGAGTAATTCGGTATTCTGTCGTTTTATGACACTAGTATAGTATTTGTTTATTTTGTTTATTTATTTATCTATTTGTTTATTTATTTATTTATTCATACGGGCATAAGCCCGTTATTACATATTTATATAACATTGATATTGAACGCATACTCAATTATTTTTATTCCTTACGTGTGTGTTTATAATTAGTAAAATTGAAGTACTTTTTATGAGATAATTTTGTCGTATTCAATGAATGACTTGTCTGTAATGCAAGTCTATTTTGCAATGTTGTTACTGAATCTTATTAGACGTGTGAGACACGAATATAATCCTGTATAGAAATAAAGTGCATAAAACTTTAAACGGAATATAATTTTTGTATTTAACATGGAGGCGACACACCCTCCGGGAAACGAAATTCGGTCAGACTTTGGGACTTGTTTTCTGGTACCCAAAAATGAAGCACATTACTCGTAATTCATTCTAATGGGCCTTTTTTCTCGATATATGAGATAATTTACTCGAAATATTCGTTATTTTAATGAAAGAAGATACAGATATACCTCTGCTTCTAACCGTAACTCTACAAGTTTTTATTATAGAAAAATGAACGAAAAGATAATAAAAAGTAGTCAAAAAGAGTTTTAATTTAAGTTCTGTTACGTATAAAAATATTAATCTAATCAAAAGTTATTAACAATTGAAGATGGTCACTGAAAGTACATGGAAAATCAACGAATTTAAAAGAGTTAAATTTCTTTGAATATTCATGCAATTTCGGTCACTATTTTCAATTGTAAATAACTTTTGATCAGATTTATATTTTTATACGAAACATAGCTTGAATTAAATCTCTTTTTGTCAGCTTTTAATTATATTTTAAGTCATTTATCTATAATAAAAACTTGTAGAGTTATGGTTAGAAGAAGAGGTATCTTTTTCATTAAAATAACGAATATTTCGAGTAAATTAATTCATATCTCAATAACAAGGGCCCATTAGAGTGATTTACGGGTACTAGGCTTCATTTTTGGGTACCAGAAAATACCTCCCAAAATCTGACCGAATTTCGTTTCCCTCTCCTTGTAAGTAACATAATTTTATTAATGCGAATAATATTAATATAATATAATATTAATATAAATTATATATTTTTTATATTAATATTATTCGTATAAATAAAATATAAGTATATAAGTGAAGTATTTTACAATTGTTTTTAAGATGAGTTTATATAAGAAAATGAAAATATTTCATAATATTGCTGCGTTGTATTGACTAATACACTACTCAGTGCAATTTAAGTAATGTGGAACCATCACGAACAAGCGAGTTCTGGACAAGTTACACGAAGAGCAATAAAAAACTGAAACGTACTTTGATTCTTCTCAAAATTAAATTATATGCAAGTTACAACAGTTTTTAATAAACTGCAAATTTTGCATTGTTGTCTGATATATTACCCGGTGTGAGCTTGAATGTTTCAGCAAAATTGGTCGATAAATTTCTTTTTTATAGCTATGTTTTGTAATTAAATTTAAAAATTTTTTTTTTGCTAAACGTTTAATGCAGAAATGGTTGTTTGAAAGTCAATTTAACAATAAAATACTGATAAATACTTGAAAATTTATGTGAATATTTGTTAGGTGTTAGGTTATTGGCTAAATATTTTCTTACTAATTTGGTTAATTATTTTCTGAGGTATTACAGGTAAATAATAAAAAAACAAATTTTATTATAACTCTTAGTTTTAGTATCATATATATACATGTGTATTTATTAATTTTATAAATTATTATTTCAATAAAAAAAGGTCTGAAGGGGGCGGCAATGGAAAGCCATCGAAACGTCAGCAACAAATAAAAAATGTTGTTAGATATTTAATATCCCAAGTCTGACTCAACCGAAATCGATAGAAGCTTGATCCTTTAAATTCACGATTGAGTGATAGAAGCGAATTCTAATTATAAAATACTTGTTGATTCAGTAGGCGTAATGTTTTTACAACTCAGGCGTGGAATGTCACACTCCGATGTTATTGCACAACACGGGGGCCGACTTGGCTAAACCTTGTGTATTGTGATTGCCACTCGAAGCGCAAGCATACAACAACCAAGTTGCAAACAACATTTTTGTTATGTTTACGTACAATTGTATTACACGCCCTCAAAACAGATGCTATAAATCAACATTCTTTACGCATGCAGCTGCATACAAAAATAATTTTTAACCGTATAAATTAATTTTAAGCCCTTTTTGCTAAAACTACTGTTATTACCCTGGATATACCGAGAGGTATCTGTTAGCTTTATTATGATAATATATTTGTAGATATTAATTTTTATATGATTTATAGTGTTCTTCATATAGCCAAAACATATTTTACATATTACATGTATGTACATATTAATTACATTAAAATTTATATCACTTTAAGAAAGCATACTGTCAAAGCAATTGGCAGCGTTTTTCAATGGAGTTTTAATTTTTTCTTCGAGACGTTATATTAGGATTCCTGAAACTGTTGTTCTTATATTTTATTTCTCTCCGTATACTGTGAGATTATGTTAACCTTTACCTCTGATTGTATCTATGATTTACATTGTAAAAAATGGGGCTAATTTTCTACGTCATTTTATACATGTAAAAAATTTACTTTCTTACATGGAGTATATTACGGATCCATCACTGACCCTCACACATACCCTCCCGACACATACACCCCACCTACACATACACCTCCTTCACCCACAAGCACACACACAGACACACACACACACACACACAAACACACACATACACACACACACACACACTCACGCACACATACACCCACGCACAAGCTCGCTCACACACACACACACACACACCCAGGCACAAGCTCCTACATACACACGCACGCACCAACCAACGCTCACGCCTTCGCTCGGAACCCCACACATACCCCCTCATACGCACTCATTCACACACCCACACACACCAATTCATACACCCCCACATACACATGCACCACGCTCACACACACACACACACACACACACACACGCACTTGCACATAACCCCTGTTAGTTCCAAAAACTTTATATTTTTAATTCACTTTATAATGGAACATAATAATTATCGTGTAAATATATACATATATTTGTATGGTATGGCATCTTGCTCACGTACTCATTCACACAGTAGGATAATATATATATATATATATATATATATATATATATATATATATATATATATATATATTATTTGTTTATAAAACATTAATATATTGTTTCTTGGGTGATATAAGGTGGGGTTACCGCACGAAGTGCGCAGGGGGCGTAGCCCCTTAGCATATATATAAAATAAAAAATATATATGTATATATATATTTAATAAAAACTAGGGGTATACGAGTACCCTAAAAATCGGGTTACCCGCCAGATAGACCCGACTTGTCGGGTCAGGGTCGGACCAGTTTCCGGGTTATCCGATTGAATCGGGGTACTTGAAATAACCAGATTATGCAAAGAAACCGGGTTATTAATTAAAGTAAAGCTACCCCCGTTAGACCAGACAACGCATTATAATTGACCTTGACAACGACTTTGATACAACGTTAGAAATCATCTTCTAATATCTAAAATTGAAGCCCAGTGCCCGTAGTTTTATCAAATAAGCATTTGTACAAAAGATGACCCGGACTCCGTGAAAGATCAATTGTAATACATTGTCCAGTTTAATAGGGTAGCTCCACTTTTATTAATAATCCGGTTTCTTTGCATAATCTGTTTATTTCAAGTACCCCGAATCAGTCGAATAACCCGGATCAAATACATTACCCGATTCGACCAGATAATCCGGTTCGATCGCAAACCCAGTTCGGCCAGATAACCCAACTTGACCGGCTAACCCGACTTGACCGCAAAACCCGATTCTAACGGTTAACCCGACTTGATCGGGTAACCCGATTTAAATTGGTACCCGAAATAACGGGTACCCGACCCGGGTGTTTCGGGTACCCGCACATAATAAATATACATAAATATCTACCAAGAAATTATATAGAAAAGCTTATTATAACATTTAATGAAAAATTTTAATTTACACTAATAAATATATTAAATTTCTATTTCTAAAACCCTATCTAAATCAATATTTAAGAAATTATTTGTATATTATTTAAGAAACTATTTAGGTATTATAATTCGCAAGCTAGATGCAGAGTATTTGTGTGTTTATCGCAGTAAAGCGCTTTACAATATTAAACTTGTACATTATTTTTAACCACTTATCAGGGTAATTTTTACCCTGAAGTCATGATGTCCCGCATTTACATATAGTATAGTGATGTACAGGGTAATTTTTATCAAAAAATTCTCTTTGTATTAGTCTCATTTTTCGGTACCAGAAAGTAATCTTCAAATTTCATAAAAACCGTGGTATGGATTCCATTTTCTCCTCGTTGCCAATCAGTTTTCTAAATATATAATATATTAAGTTGTCGAGTAGCAGTCACTAAGATACTGTTAAGTTTTCTTTCATAATTCAAATAGCGCAAGGGTACTAGATATCTAAACTTTTATTTACAAAATTCTCGCCAAAAGTGATTATTTATTTGCTATATAATCTTACTTTGCCATGCTTGTTCTCCTGAGACGTATACGTGAAATCGCTGTCAGAAGTACACAAAACTAAGATTTCCATTTAAACAGACGAACCCTTAAAACTTAAAACAACCCTTCCCTAAAATTAAGCGCAATCCAGCTTAATTTTAATTAAAAGCCCTGGTTTGTTTAAAGATATCTAATTACTTCGTGAAGGGCCGCTCCGCTCTGCACTGCACTTGTGCCAAGGAGAAACCCAGCGAATTCAGCGACTCTCTCTCTCTCTCTCTCTTTCTCTGTCCCTCTATCTCTCCCACGAGCGCGAGCGAGCAACAAAATGCGTAAACGGACGCGCGCGCATAAAAAGACGGCATCGAAATTAACGCAATTTCCCTGTGTAAAACAAGAAGTTCGAGTACGTGCACTGGTCCGTACGAGCGCCCTCGTCATTTAATCAGAAAGACGGTTTTTCACATGGCGTCTTATATCCCGGGCTGGAGCTGCTGGAGAAGGGCGCAGGGCGGCGACGGGGGAGGGAGAGACGCCAGGGCAATACATAAAGGCACGACAATAATTAAAGTCGAAAGGAGAAGGCAGCGGCAGCAGCAGCAGCAGCTCGCGAGGGCGTAATAATAAAAGGGGCGAGCGAGCGAGCGAGCGAAGAAAGAGAGCAAAGTCCTGATATGCGAGTCACGAAGTAAGAATCGAGCGGCCGACGCCAAGCGTCGCGCAACGTTGTCTCACGCGTCCCGCCGCTTTCTTAATTATCATCTGTCTATCTCGCGGTGCTGCTCT
This sequence comes from Gastracanthus pulcherrimus, assembly GCA_949152435.1. Taxonomy (NCBI): domain Eukaryota; kingdom Metazoa; phylum Arthropoda; class Insecta; order Hymenoptera; family Pteromalidae; genus Gastracanthus; species Gastracanthus pulcherrimus. The sequence continues at coordinate 141,779,840 of OX424574.1, read as the reverse complement.
GCGGCCCGAGAGCTGCGAGCGAGCGAGCGGACGGAGGGGCTCCTACACTCGCTCGGGAGAAGGGGCGGCCAGAAAAGGGAGAAGAAGAAGAAGAAGATGAAGAAGAAGAAGAAAGGGGGACACAGGGGGTAGGGGGTCAACCACGGGCCGACGCAACGAGCGCGAGAAAGAGAAAAGAAGACGCGGGGAGAGATAAAGCACACGCGAAAAAGCCGGCGGCCGAGAGAGACAGTGCGGAGCGCCGCGGAGAGGGAGAGAGTAGGAAACGCTCGGGAGGTGGAGAGAGCGAGCGAGCGCGGAAAAGAAGGAGGAGGAGGAGGTAAAGAAGGAAGAAGGGGTGCCGGCGGTGGGGGGAGAGAGAGGGCAGAGCGTCGCGCGCCTTCGCAGGCTCTACGGCTCTGGCCGCGCTAGGAAAGAGAGAGAGAGAAAGAGAGAGAAAGAAAGAGAGAGGAAAAGAGAGAAAAGGCGAGCGCACGCAGAAGAGAGACGGAGAGAGCGAGAGAGAAAAGCTTATAGGGGGGCCGCTTCTTACACTCCGCCCAGCATCCAAGATGGCGTTGCCGGCTGCAGAGTCGCCTCATCATTAAAATCAATAATTAAAAAATACATTCGCGCAGAGTGAGAGAGCTGCGCGCGAGAAAGAAAGAGACCCTGTGTACTGGGAGAGCAGCAGCAGTGCCGGCAGCAGATTCTTGTCCGCGTGGTGCGCCACTTGCTTTCTCGCGCGCGGATAGTACAGAGCGGGAGATGTGCGGGAGAAAAGATAGATAGAGAGGCGCGTGTGCACACGCGAGGGAGGATAGAACGGAGAACGTCGCGATGAGAGTCACTGACACGTCACCGGGGGGTTGTTGGCAGTGCGCGCGGTACCAAGCTGCACCTGGTGGTGTTTGCGCGATACCAGCCCAGCCAGAGCGCCGGGACGCGATAACATCGGCGGAATCGCGCTAACTTCGTTTCTTCCTTTCGCCTGTGTGTTGGCTTCTTCTTTTTTTTTGTACGTTCGTTTCGAGCCTTTTTTTACAGAGGTGGGTGTAGCGTGTACTTCTTTTTTTTTTTCTCGTTTCTGCGAGTTTTAGAGGGTTGCACGTGGGCATTCGTGGTTTTTTCGAAGGCTTGGGAGGAGATAATGAATCGCAGCTGCAATGGCGTTGAAATTCAAGAAGTTCTGGTTTAGGGGATCACGGAACTGTTGAATTCTGGGAAGGGATGTATAACAAGTTTGTGTTCCGAAAAATTTCGTTTTATATAATACGAAAGTTTTAGGAATGTTTTTACTTTGAAGGGGTGATATAGAACTTAATATCTGGCGTGTGCAGACCAACTATAATGTTGTTGCTACCTATGCAATATTTTAGTGTATTATAACTAGGTCACCAATAAAAGATTTTATTTACCCGTTAACGATATATGGTCTATTTTTGGACGACAATTAATTTGGCAATCGAAGATCATGAGTATGACGGAAATTTACATTATAACAATGACTATTTGAACAGTAAATTTACATAACAAAAAATTAAAGATAAAGAGTTTTATCTATTATTGGTACCAAAAAACACACCCCACAGATTATATATATTTCTCTTTGAGCAATATCTAAACTATTTTTTTTACATAGACCGTTCAGTTTGTGAGAGCCTGTTCAGTCCACAATGCTTTAATCTCTTAAGAAAATTAAAAATTATTAATAATTTTTTTTATTGCTCGAATCTATGAAAAAAATTATAAAACAAATTTTAAGTAAAAAGGGCTCCACTTAATTTTTTAGTACCCACGTGTCAAAAGGATTCGATCAATCGTGGAAAAAATCATCGTTCATCATGTTACGTATAATCGTTCACGCGCAAAGTCCCACCAATAAATATGGTATTGACAATAAGAATGTATAGTGACGTATAGTATGAAGATTTTGAGGATTTGCAATGGTGAAATTAAGGATATAACAAAGTAATTATACTTTAGTTTTAAAATAAAAGATTTTATGAGTAATTTCTTGTGTAAAAGATTTGGTTCTCGAGAAACATCCCTACATCAAAAACATTTCGATATGCAAAATTAAAAGATTTTAATTTTGAAAAATGGTTAAAAAACAAATGTAATAAACCAATTTTTAAAAAAATTTTTATTACACAACAATCAAATTAAAAGAAACTGTGATATACCATATACGCACGCAAGCAGGTGTTTGACGACTAATAGAAATCCTCTTGAATCGAATAAAAAATCTGATCTTTCTCCCGCAACCACTTGACACGAGTAGATTATTACTTGCTTCTACTAGAAATATGCTTGATAAAAAAAGTATTTGAATACACTTTAATCATTTATCAAGAAAAAATCAAATAATTAAAATATTAATTATCTTATGCGTGCATGTGTTTGCATGTGTATGTACACACGCACTTATATGCGTGATTACTATATTTAAAAATTAGAGTTAATATTGAGTTAAGGAGGAACTCCACAAAAAATCAAAAAATTTTGTAGTACATATTTTTTATGTTTATAGTTTTATGAACATTGAGACTTAATGGATGTCAAAACTCTTAGTTATACCAAAGTTATAGCCAGTTGAGTAAAACAATTTACGTTGGATAACCTAGCAAGTTATATCTTTAAATGCATTTTTCTCGAACTTTACTTTTCTAACTTCAAAAAGTTCCTTGTGGAACTCGTGACCATGAATATTTTTTAAACGTCCGGAAAATATCGGTTAAAGTATTTTGAAAACAAGTGATATTTAGTTTTGAGTATTTTGATGTTAAATGTTATATTTATCAATTCTAAGTGATGAAACATGTAGATTCTTTTTATATTTTTAAAATCCAAGAAATGTTTTAGTTATTTCAGACTAAAAATTCATATTTAACAATTTTAAAAATATTAATTTTTGTTGATTTAGAGTTGAAAAAAATTCTTGAATTTTTTAAAAAATATTTCGTTTAATTCATGTGCACAAGGAACTTCTGTAGAACTCTTTGATTTTATCATAAAAATATGCATTTTCTTCAATAATTTGTAAAAAATATTTAGTGAAAAATTCTACAATCTTTTTTGCAACCTTCTTTAATCATGTCAAAAAAGTTAACGAAGGTTTAATATTATTGAACGAAAGGAAGAACTTCTTTAAAAATCAGCACATTTCGTTTTGACCCAAACAAATGTTCTATTTCAGCGCAGGCAGTCAAATACAGTAAGATTGATTGAAAATTTATTTGAAGGAGCATAAAATTACTTTTCTTTTACGACCCGTAATATTGGATTAGCTATTTGCCTTCGTTTGTTATACAAGTAAACATTTTTGGTTTAAACAGTGATATCTCGATAATACCTATATAATGATGCAAGATTCATGGACTCGTTTTTGTTTCATAGCGATTTTTCTATTTTCCGATATGCCGATATTCAGAAATCGATAAGGCAATTTATGAACATGAACTTATAATTTTTTAGTAGCGACAATGAAGTATACTTAGCCTAGTACAAATATTTTTGAAGTAGCTTGAAATCAGCTATTTTTTAGCACAATTATTTATTTTATTAGCTCTCGTCATTATTCTGTTATACAAGGAAACAAAATATTTTCTAATGGGTTATATCTTGTAACCATATAAATCTTAAATTATATATATTTGCATTATACTATTTTTCTATAATTAGGTTATTAATAAGCAATAGCGGCTAATATTAATATATTAGAACAAATAATTTCATATAGGAATGATTAACTAACCAGGGGAGCGGTTTTCGATGAGGCTTCAGGAAGTGGTTTCTGGTATCTAAAAATGGTACCTAGTACCAATAGTTTCATCTCATAAGCTTTTGTGCACGATATAGAACCTTATGCAATCAAAATATGCGTTATTTTATATTAAGAAACAAAAATATAATGTTGATAGAATGAGCGCTATTAACAACACTATATTTTTGTTTCTTTATCCGAGTATTATTAATTGAGATAAAAGTCATTACAAAAAATTGCTAATACCGTTATTGCATCCGGCCCTTCAATTAGTTTAAGAAGTTCCAAATATTAACGATTAATAATAAAGTTTATCTTACTATGCTTTAAGTTTATATTGTCTCAAACAATATATTTATTCCTCTCAAGATGAAAAGTTAAATTAAAACAAGAGGACGGGGCTCTCGAACGAATCGTGAAATATATCAATTTTGTGACTTTTAATTGATACGAGAAATGTAAAATTTTAGAGGATCGTAGTCTCGGTTGAAACTTTTAATACTTTTGGTTATAAATCTCTTGTTTTGTGGCGCAAAAACTCAGTTCATTATAAATTGAAATGTCGACATTATTTTCGTATGATAGACTTTACAAGTATGGACGACAAAGCAGACTAGATATTATTCTTGTGTTTGATAGCTATATACGTTATTATTATCATAATTATTTTTAGTAAGTATAAGCTTATACAGTAATTTCTGATTTCTGCTGATTAACAGCTTGTTATTTTTACCAAAAGTATAATAAATCGATTCTCCGTATATAAATCATAAAATTAACTAAAATATACGCTTTTCTGGATTATTATATTATAAGTCATTTACAGCGTATCAATGTGCAGCTGTTGTTTCTTGGTAAATTCCTTTAGTAATAATAATTGCTAGAATTGAAAGCAGTGAGACTTGAATATGAATTTATGTAGGTCGAACGAATGTTCGATCTACGCGTTAGATAACGCAGAAAAAAATTTTAAATCCCTCGCAACAATTGTTGACAAAGCTAATATATGCTTATTTGTTTATTCTCACGTATGCCAACAGCTTACGATCAATTGAGCAGAGAGCCAAAGTCGCTTAATCATTCTTTTCCGCTCTTACAATGGGCAAATCCTCCCGCAATCTTTTCTCGAACACATCATTATTATACACTATGTCGAGTGAAAATTTTCCTCCGGTTCCCGCAGTAAACATGTGCCGATGTGTCACACGCTCGTGGGCTTCGCAAACTCGGCGCAGAGCCTAGACATACCTCGTGTTTTCTCGGAAAAGCCCAGGCAAGAATCGCCTATTGTCTCCCGGGCGTCGCAATAAAATCTCCTTGTTTCGCACAATTACATCGAGGACTCGGTAGGTCCCATGAGGCACGTTAAGACACGGAAAAACAAGTGCACCAAAAGCCGCGCGAATATTCTGCATGCAAGGAGAATCAGAAAATATGCATAAGCAGAAGAAGAAGACGAACAAGAAGCAATACAACGTATTAGGATACAACCTGAATTACTCGGGTTTACATTTGCGAATGACGTGCGTATAACATTGCTCCTGCGTATGCCAGAGCGGAAGCACGTGGGAGTGTGTATTTACAGCAGCGACCGTATAACGGGCAGTGCAGTACACAGGTGCCAGGTGTACAGGTGTATGATGCCTCCCTCGAAGGTCGCAAAGCAAAGGGAAGGATTTGGGCCATCCTACTTCGTCTGTCTCCCTCGCACTTAACACTCATCCTCTCCTCCTCTTGTATCTCTCTTGCTTGCTCATTTTCTCGAGTAATGGGGCCCAGGTAAATAACGACATCCGTGGGTCCTCGGGGATTAGGAGACACTGCCGCCGACGAGTATATGACGTTTGTCCTCTCAGCAGTTCAGCACTCCTGGATGGCCATAAATTTCACCTAGTGTACATATATATAAACCGTACGCACGTATATGCGTGTGCGTGCAGAGGACGAAATACGTGCTTCACACGCCTTCGTCCTGTTTAACTTCGACTCGTCTCTCTCTCTCTCTCTCTCTCTCTCTCTCTCTCTCTCTCTCTCTCTCTCTCTCTCTCTCTCTCTCTCTTCGAGAGCTAGGCCATTGAAAACTTAGAGGCGCGTCGTAAATGAAACTTTTACGTACTTCTCGTCTCCCTCGCTCTTGATCCCACTGTGTGCGAGGAAATATATTACTTTACGGTGCTGCTAGGAACTTTTTTTGCTCTCCAGTTTATAAAAATCGAACAGGTACAAAAGTTTATTGAGAGTGTGGGATGATTTTTTGCTGCTCTTCGGTGAGCTACCGAGCACCACGAGAATCGCAGGTCCGTATTATAAACCCTTTGGTGCGTTAATTGCGATGAGTTTTCACAGTTGAGGCGAAAACAATGAGTCAGGTAATAATTCAAAGCGTGTTTACAGGATGAGAAATAGGAATAGACAAATAACGCTTGCTTTCTAAGGTCTCCATAAATTGTACGTGCCATTATATATATAAACATATAGTTACATGTGAAGGATATCTGTAATCTGACTGTATATGCACATTGCACATAAGCAGGGAGGTGCCGAAATCAAATGGTTCCATTGGAAAATAGAGTTTTAAAGAACAATCGGTATGTTTCTCCAAAAGCAGTTATAGGCGCTGCTAGGAGGTACGATAATCTGCTATTATACAAAGGTTTTTCTTTGAATTATGCACGGCTCGAGTGGAATCGGCTACCTGAGAAATCCGTTGACACGGCACGCTTAACCTTCGGCGTTAACCGAAAAAGATTTGCTTTTCCTTCCAGGCACAACATATTTGGACGATTCTATTTTGTCAAAATTAAAAACATTGTAATCTTACAAGTGTTACGTCCCACCGTCATCAAATGCTGTTTATTCTTCAGAAAATAAAATTCGACCGATTTTAAGCAGTTAACACGCATGCCTATTGATTATACGTATTAATACTTACTATTCCCAAGACATTTTTCAACTATTGCACAACATTAAAAAGATGATTACTTCTATAGGATTGTAGCTACTTACGATATATACAAAGAAACGTGAAAAATCATTAAAAAAAGTTGTAAAATTTTATATGTGAGCAGAAAACCGTAATTTAATGCAATTATGTTGGTGTTTTAACAAAAAAAGTTAAGTTTTTTTTTATTTCGATTTATGATTTTCAAAACTCTTATTATTCGGATTACAATTCTCCACAGTTATACTATAAGCAAAAAACAAAGAGTCATTCGCGTAATTAATTATTATGTTTTATAACTGAAAAATGCGTTTGAAATTGTTGAAATTGTGTAACCAGTAGAAACATAAGTAAATTTCTTATTAATTAATCATATAAAAGTAAAAGTCGTACTTGAACATTATTACAATGTATGTTCTGACTCTTTTTAGAAAAGTGCACTTTTTAGAATAAGCAATGGTATTATAAAAATAATTATGCCTATTTATTTAAATGAATCGATAAGTTTAAGATTAAGCTAAAGGTGATCATAAATTATAATAAACATTGTTGTAATTCAACGCATTTGCAATTTTATTTTAGTATTTTATTTATTTTATTATAGGAATCAATCAACAGTAATTAGTACTGTATTAAAATATAAAAATAAATCAATCATTATGTACTCCGTGAATTCTATCATACATTTTTCAGAACATTTGATGATATGATTTTCATGTAGAACATTCAAATTTAAAGAACTATAATAGATTTTATCATAAGACTGAGAAAATCCTCCTTTTAAATTTAAAGGTAGTTGTATAGGTTCCCTTAATTGACCATGAATATATATTGTCCTTGGTACACCGCAAAACTAAGTTAGTCCAGATGATCAGATTGGGGTTTATAAGATCTTGTTTAGACTTTTCTCAAAATCAAGTAACAAGGGAAGATCTTATAGTATGAACGACTATAGCTATCTTGGCTCTAACATTGAATTGAAACGACCAAAACTAAAATTTCAATAAAGGATATGTTCCTTGAACGACCTTTATTGAAAAAAATGGTCTGTACCTACTCAAATTCGATCAGCAATATTAATTAACTGTTAAACTACAAAAGTTATTATTTTGGACTTTTTAAGGAATGTCGTGCAATGTGAACTATTATCTTATTTAGTCACCTTTTCAGCTGCAAATAATTATTTATGGTATATATTTGTAATATTTATAAAAGTGTTTACTTAAAATGCAGTAGTATAATCTTCAAAGGTCATCATAGTATTAAAGTAACAAGTAGAAAAAACTTGGTTATTTCCTACGTTTGTAGAAAAGTGTTTCAGAATAATTATCGAAGTTTATAGATAGAATTTATTTTATATTTGAACTATACACTGGAAATAATGAATTCTAGAGAATACGTGGATGTATAAATTTAGTTATAAGATAGGATTAAGGAGCTTTTTTATACTGGTAAAAGTCTTCATTTTTTAAGTTGATGAATAAGAAATACTTAAAATTTACTAAAGTGCGCCATCGATAACAATAACAATTACGGCTTGCATGAGGTAATCGAGGCACTTAATTTATAATACTATCGTCACACAATCTGTAATTAAAGGATTAGGCGCATTCACTAAATACGTTGTTAATTTTAAGTCAAATCAAACGAAAAATAATCTGCATATCTCTCCGTTCCGCTTACTACCTCAAGCAGAGCCGAAACGAGCTGCAAGTCGCCTCGTCGGCACGCGAGCCGTCGGCCGAACTCTCGGCTGTGCAATGAGCTTCTAAATCAATTATACCCCCCGTCCCCCCAAACCCCACACTTTCTGGTATCTTGCCGCTTCTCCATCGCGATTTCTCACGGCGATCGACGAAATGAGAAGTAGAAGAAAAAAACCTCATAAACTGTAGCGCACCCTCTTGACGATCCAGCAAAACCCAATCACCGCGAATCACTCGTAAAACAATCTGCCCAGTGCCCGTGTATATAGCGCGCGCGACATTATGGTGGCAATCGAGCAGCATCTGACCCACAGTGCAATAATATTCTCGGAGACACGCAGCTTTCACGCTGTCGTCGATGCAAAGAGGGAGGACGTTCCCTCCAGAGAGCCGGTGAGCCGAGGCGATAAAGCGCAGTTAAATCGTCCGCAGAGAAAGAGACGCAGCGCAGATATATAGAGATAGAGGCGGCGCGCGCGAGTCTGGGGCAATAAAGTTTTGTTGACCAGGGTCGCTGACAATCGTAAAGACAGCCAGCGTCCGAGCCAGGCGCGCGCGCGCCGGACCCTGCTCCTCTATCTCTCTCTTACTTGTAGAAGCCTCTATGCCGCTCCGGTCCTGCAAAGTCGTCTTCTCGCTCGATTCCTCTCTCTCTCTCTCTCTCGCGGGCAAAAGAGAAAGGAGAGTCGCCCGGAGCAGCAGCGGAAGAAGAAGCGGCGGCAGCGGCGCTGGCAGGACGGAGGAGAGGGGGAAAAGATCGGGAGAAGAAAAGAGAGAGGGTCCGGTGGGCTGGTACCCAAGGTTATGGAGGTGGCCAAGGAGGTGGGACTCCGCAGCTCGCCCTCTTCGCTCCATTCTTTGCCTCTCTCTCTCTCTCTTTATCTCACTCTCTCTCTCTCAGCGACTCTCTCAAGTGTGCGCGTAGGCAGTCACAGCGCGACCGTAACGCTAACCGGCCAACTTGCTCACACCCTCTCTCTCTCTCTCTCACTCTCTCACTCAAGAGGGGCAGCAGCAACAGTGGCCGCAGCAGCAGCAGCCGCTCTCTTTCTCTCGCACCGTGCTGATGTGCAGGAGAGCAACTGACCGCACGAGGGGCTTCCGCAGTTGAGCGACACCATGTGACAGAGCCGGTCGAGGCGGAGACAGAGAAAGAGAGCGCGGTTACGGAAGTTCCTCCAAAAATAATACCGAGCAACAAGCACGCACAGTGGGAGTTGACAGGTGCACCGATTTTTCATCGCTTTGCCGTCGCGCTTCTTGTAATATAGTTCTTCGACTGCCGCACACACGGCGCCAGATCCTCAGTGTTATACATTGGAATTACATTATCGAGTGCTACGAGTGGTTAATTGTGGCCCGGAGAAAATAAGAGAGTCGATAATCTATGTACGACAGGTGCAGCTCGAGGGGATTGAACTCGGTGTAATCCTCGGCAGGCCGTAGGTGTCGCGGTTCTCCGATACGTACTGTGTACAAGAGCGCGAGTGTTCGACGGGAAAATATGTATGCGAGCTCGACTGTTGCTTCGTCGCCGCGCAACAGCGGATGAAGGCGCCGGGCGCGCGCGCGCGACCGAGGGATTTCGATGCGTTTTGAGGAAAGTGACGTTTTGCGATTATTATATATACGAGTGAAGTTCGACGAGTCGACGGGCCTGTTTTAGTGTCGAGGCTACTTTGTAGCTCTGAACTTGGCCAGTGAAGAAGATCATTTGCCGCCAAGTTTTGGAGAACGCTGCGAGATTGGGTAGAACGTTGCGTAGCGACGCTTTGATTTGACACAGGTAAGATATTTGTTGGAATGATGTTGTAATGCATTTCAAAGAGGAGTATCATTAAATTTAATTTAAGTTATTGCTTCTGACAGCTAATTTTGCTGTTAGAAGCAATCATTTAAATTTATCAAAGATAAACGTTCAAATCATTTTTAAGGGACGAATGTTCGTATAAACATCTTACAAACATTCTAATAATCATTAAATTTAATGTATTGGGGAACATTATCTATTTCATTGCTTATTTAAAAGAAAATCACACGCTAAAATTATTCTTCAAAGCATGTTTATGAACAATAGAAATAATTAAAATTTACAATGAAGTTATGTATAATGCAGTCTTTGCATGCAGTACTTAGAAAGTATAATAATATTTCAAAAATATTATTATTATTTTGAGAATGAAATGGTCAAGTAGTACCACTTGTATCTTTATTGTTCTACATATTTTCACATAAAACATATTTTAATTAATATCAACATTTTTAACTAAAGAAAGAACCTTAGTTAATTTAAGTTAAGGGAGCCCGAAATTCATTTCCCTGAATTACCGACTGAACCATGCATTATTTACTTTAAAAACAAAATTACGTTTATTTAGCTAAAACCCAAATTGGCTAGCCCTCCATTGAGCTTATGGGCCTATGTATGAAGTTTGAAACGTTAAAAACAACGGCACACAAAATTTCATTCCAATACTTTTTACGGTGCCGTTGTTTTTAACGTCTGAAACTTCGCAGGTAGTTCCATTATTGTTCAATGAAGGGCTAATGAGTTTAGGTTTTTTCTAAATATAAGTATTTTTATAATTATAAATCATTATTCACTACTCGGTCGGTAAAAATCAAGGCGGAAAATTTGAATTCTTAATTAACTTTTGACCCCCTTAAATTAAGTTATTTGAAAACTGTTTACAGATTTTGAACCTAAAATATAATAATTGAATTATTGTTCTCGCTAGGTATTTATGTAATTAATTAATTTGTACACCTTCTTTAGAAATTATTTTAATATATTTATTTTAAAAGAAGTACAGTAGACCATTCAGTAGACAAAGTTTTCGAAGTACAAAATATATGTTAAGTTTAAATTAGAGTGATTTGTGTTTTCACGCAGCACGTTTTTGCATGTAAACGACTGCATTCCAAATGTGAACTCCTGGGAATTCCTGCATTTATTCTGCGATCAAAACATTTAGTGCCAGTGAAACTAGATACATTTAATTTTAGTTATTTGATTTAGTATAAATTAGCATTACCAGAAATGACAGCGAAATTGCAAAACTCCTAAAAGCGTACAAGCCAACTTATAACGCATGCCTTTCAATTCAAATCTCGAATAACAATTATATCGATAATCGTTTTTACCGACTATTAAGAAAATCTCATTATATCTCGCGATTATAATCTGAGGCGCTACCCTTATTCAAAGTATAAATAACCCTAAAAGATCGAGAACGGATCCGAATGCCTATACGTAATCCCGCTAGACAATCCAATTTTCGCCCAACATTATCGGTATATACCTCGAGTCTCGACTCACGCGTCGTCGCGGGTCACGTGGATTATATATTTAGATTATATTCTTAGACCTTCACCGGTAGAATCCGGCAAAGCCTTCCAGCGTCCTTGAGGCTATTTCGCGTCCCCTTGCGCGCAAGCAAAGACGGCGGTACAATATCATCGTCCTCTCTCTCTCTCTCTCTCTCTCTCTCTCTCTCTCTCTCTCTCTCTCTCTCTCTCTCTCTCTCTCTCTCTCTCTCTCGACCAACCCACGGGGGATCGGTTTCATGCGTGGGCATTTAAAAGCCATCGTCCCCTCGACGCAACGTGTATATACCGACCACCCGAGGCCAGGTCTCGTGCATGCAATCTCAACCCTTTTCGAGCGTCGATCATTTTCTCTCTCTCTCTTCCTCTCTCTCTCTCTCTCTCTCTCTCTCTCTCTCTCTCTCTCTCTCTCTCTCTCTCTCTCTCTCTCTCTCTCTCTCTCTATCTTTGTCGCTGCACGCACTTCTCGAGACACGCGAACCCACATTCGAGCCCTTTATATACGCAGCGTGCATAATACGTTCGGGAAAGCGAGCTTGGTATGTCGTCGAATCGACGTTAAGGATTGTAATTACTTACGGTGAAAATATTTTATGCGGGGGAGTGCGCGTATGTGGATTTTAATTTTTACACTTGGATTACTTGAAACTTTTTTATTTTTTAGTACGCTTAGCCCTTCCACATAGCATTTAGAAATATGTAATTTACTTACAGCATTTATTACTCAAAATGCGATCATATTTACAATTCCATTAATTGTATTGCAATGTAATGTTTTAAAATTTTATAATTTTCACCAATTTTTGTATTATTTTTAAAGCAAATATTAGAAAATAATAGAATTATTAATTATTGCAATATTTTATGTTTCTTATGTAATTTTTGTTCTCACAAATTACAAAGTTTGATGTTTTCCAAAATATGAAGAAATAATTATTCTTTTATTGTTTTTAAATAATGTATAGTTTTCATGAACTAAACTGATATACCATACATGTCATGGGTTATTATAGGTAGTATGATTTTCTTTTTTAATGTAGCACTTTTAATAAAAGACATGGTAAGGTTTATTAATGATTTTTTGCAAACCAAACGGAGAATTTCTATTTGCCAGCAATTTTACAATATATTTATTATTAAAATATTTTATGAATTCAATTTAAATAAAATAATTTTAATACATATTTGATAACACTTATCAAATCATTTGAAAGACAGAACAATATTCTTTTCGTCTGTTCATTGCACTAACTGATTGTGTTCTTTTGTATCGATTGTGTTAAAACAAAAAGAATCACTGTATTTCGGCGTATTATTTTACAATAACATATAAAAAATTGTAACTAAATATATATTGAAATATTTTATAAATTAAATGTAGAAAACATCTTTTGTATTTTATATATATTTTGGCAAAGCTTCACACATGAATTAAAATGTTTTTAATAAATAATATTTTAGAAACTTTCAGTTAAACATTAATTTGTATCCCCAGAACCAGACTGTGGAAACTTAAATTTTTATGTTTTTGTAAAAGCAAACAAGAAAGGTAATTTTTTCATGAAATAAAATTTTTTAACTTAAATTCTATAATTGTTTTTGAATTTTAAAATTATCTTTAGTAAGGGCTTCTATTTTCGTATGAACTATCGTGTCAAAACAGCGTTGAAAGAAGAGTTATCATAGCCTCATTCTGAGGGTGGAAATGTGATTTTGTAATATAATCATTATAGGTTTACTATTAAACATATTTTAAAATTTTTTGATTTTGTAAATCTTAATAACTCGTACACGGTAGACAACCTATTCATTTAACTTTCAATCTTAAGAAAAAGTTATATACAATCCTAATTATTATGTTTTTACATAGTGTAATTTAGGTGATGTTTGAATCTAATTATTGTTTTGTTTTGTTAATTAAATGTGATATCTGATTAGGAAGACATATAGAAGACAACAACTAGAAAAAAAACATTTAAAAAAAATCTTTGTGCTCAAGATAAACTTGAGTTGATCTTTTGAGCATTAACGACTATCAAACTTCACATGGATATCTGTAATTTATCCACATAAAGATTAATTAACAACTCATCAAGAAAGCATCGAATCAATGCATTCTGAGTCAATTTATTTCCCTACAAAAATCGTAAAAAAACGTTTCCCCTTACTAGCGCGTCCGCTCGGCTCTAAAATAAAAACAACCCCCGAAAAGAAATGGAAAAAAAGACGAAATATAAATAAATCACGCAGAAAATTTCGCCGACGAAGCGCCCATAAAATTTGCATACATGCAAGCGCATGCATGCACGGCAAACGCCACGAGACCGAGCCGCAAGTCTTGGCTATACTAGCATAAGACGAAGACACTGCCTCTAAAGTCAAGAGACGCGGGTGTAAGAAGGACGGAGGAAGGAAAACCGCGAGGAGGACGGTAGTGCTCGGACGGTTCTCTCTCTCTCCCCCTCCATCTCTTTCTCTCTCACTCTATCTCTCCACTACATGCACGCACGCACACGTAGCATCTATAAAGCGCTAAGGGTAGTTCGCGGTCCGCGGAAGGAGGTACGGACCGGTGGGCGTACGGCGAAAAAGACGAAGAGAGAGAGAGAGCAAGATAGAGCAAGAGGGAAGGGGGAGAGAGGCGTCGCGACGCCGTCGTCGTGGAGAGAGGGAGGAGAGAGAGAGAGAGAGTAAGATGCCGGGGGGTCGACTGTGCACGCTCAAGGAGAGCCCTAGAGGAGGGGGCACGGGGAGAGAGGGGAGAGGGAAGAGAGAAAGAGAGAGAGAGAGAGAGAGAGAGCGCGGTACGGCGGCGTAGTGGGGGGGCCCTAGGAGGGGCGCCTAACGTCACCGGCGCATTCACTCACCGGCCGTCGCCGACTAAGGCCGCACACGCAACCCTCCACGCACGGTTAGTCTCTCAGCACACACTACACGGAGCGCAGCGCAACGCCGGGCCGAATCGCACACACGCGCTGCCTCCCCCCCCTTTTTTCTCAAAATTTAAACAGCTCTTTTTGGTTTTCTGTCTTCGGTACCGTTTTTTCTTCACTTTTTCTTTTCCAACGTCTCGCAGTATACGAGTAGTATACGCACAGTTCGGAGCGAGCAGCATGTGTTCTGGATCAGTATAAACACAGAATAGGGCACACTTTGGACTCTGCGCGCAAGTATAGTTCATGGATACGTGAAGTGATATATATACAACACATGTATAAAATACAAGGAACGTGCGAGTGATCGTTTTGATTTGTGATTTGATTAAAAAGAAAAAAGTGTTGGTTGCGGGTGTCGCCGGCGTCGCACGCAGTTCTTCCTCGTCCTCGTCGTCGTCGCCGACAGGTGTGATGAGGATGTGTTTGCTAAGTGTTTGTCGATGCAGCCGATGACAGTGAGTTGGGATTATTATTAGTTTAAATATATGTCTGGCTTTTAATCGGTAGATTGTTTTGATATCGCGTGTTTACGTCGAGTAGTGTGTACGTTTGATTCGCGATGGTCTTATAGCCAAATATTAACAACGATATAAATTTGGATTCATTGATATTTTCTTACTCGTTGGTTGTAAAATTCATTATATTAAATTCAATATTTATTTGATGAAAATTTTCATTATGACAAAAACGGATGGCAAATTAAGATTATTTTTTAATTTTTAAACGTTAAAGAAACAATTACATTTTTCAACCCGGTATATAAAAAATTGTTATACAAATATTCTAAAACGGAAATGTCATTGTATTTCCTTGAATCAGTACTGCATATGACGTTTTATAATTTTATATGCCATAAAAGTCACATCCAGCTCGTATACAATTTGTAAGGAAACCTTTAGAAAGTTTCATAAAAGTGTTCTTAAGTACATATGTGACTCGTATATCATTGTCGTACATTTAACTTTCGCGCAGTAAAAGTTTAAAACCCAGAAATCTGATATATATTACCCGCGAAATGTATCAACAAACAATTGTCTCTCTTCGCCGAACAATATAAAATAAATCAGTTCCACATTTCTCGGAGATAGTAAACGTAAATTGAGCGTCTCGGTATTATATCCACTGACGTATAAACGGAAAAGAAGAAACCAGAGCGAAATCCCGCGATGACAAAGTAGAAAATCAGTGTTTCGAAAGCAGCACACTGCCGCGGGGGAGCGAGAAAAGATCAGCTGATCATCCGTGAGGGGAGGCTGCTGCAGGTGTATATATATATATCCCCGCGCGCGGACACGGCGCGAGACGGAAGGGGGTGCGCGACCGTCTTTTCGTTTTGGCGCGCACAACGTGATCCTCGGCGCTGTCTCTCCACGTGACAGGCGTGGGTATATTTTCCACCCCCGCGCGCGCGCGAGCGCGATATCGCGTTTCGTGAGGACAAATCGGAAAAAAGAAAGACCGAGCACGGATGTGCAGAGAGCGCAGAGGATCGAGTTTCCCGATCTCCGCGTGCGCGGCATTGTCTCATTTGCGCCGCGAGTGATTTTCGCGCGGGATGCGTATATGTCGAGGCGAGTAGATATTGGCAGAAATCGAGAGACGAGAGCCGATGATGTGTATGAACGAGACTTTTATTATGACGGAGATGTTGTCGCGAGACGAGAGGGAAGAGGAATCACGTTTCACGTATCGGCTTATCTGCTCGTGCATATAACGCCAAGACAGTCCCTAGTAAAGTACAGCGTAAACCATTTTTTTGCTTTAGCAAGTGTTGACATGCTTTATTATTCATTCCCCTAGAATTTTCTAATTCAGAAGTTTATTCTCTTAATTTCAAATTAATTAAGAATAGCTAAAATTTTAAATAAACATAGTTTTTTAATTTTTCATATTTCATATATAGGTCTAAAATTTCTACTCAAAGAATTTCTTCGTGTTACGTATTAATTTTTACAATAGCGGTGTTCACTTTTCGTTAAAATTTAATCAAAAGAAGAAACAATTATTTTCATACGTATAACATTGACTCAAAGAAAACCATAAAACCCATTCATTAAAAAAATGTACGTTAAATAATTCCGGCGGCAGATTTTATACGCGCGTGGCGCGTAATATATATCGAAAAATCCGAACAAAGTGACTGACTTTTTTTCTGAATCGCGCGCGCTCAAAACTTTTATTCCGTTCATGTTTATCTATTATCCCGGGCAGACTGCGCCGCGTTAACGAGCGCGGAACTTCATTAAATCCATCGAAAAAAGCAAGGAACATTCTCCTCGCACCGGGAATTTGCAAATGCCCAAAGGCTCAAACTCGGGCGAAAATTCCCGCGTGCTTTCAAAAGCCTCGATGCTCTTTCCCTCTCTCTTTCTCTTTCGCTCTCTCTCTCTCTCTCTCTCTCTCTCTCTCTCTCTCTCTCTTTCTCTGACGTATATCGTCGAAAGCTTGAAATTGAAACTTACGGTCGCACGCCAGCTTTCGAACCTGTCTCGAGCCCATGTGTGTCGTGTTAAATATGCGACAAAAACGTACAGCGATTGTTTGTCGCGTAGCTGTGCGTACTTGCTCGGCTTTTTTCCGCCCTCGCGCATTAACACAACGTACATACACGTGTCAGTTTGACAACAAAGTTGGCCAGGGGAGAGTTCGGTGGGTACAGTGCAGCATGGTCGGCTTCTTAAACGCCCCGGGCTTTTCCCGCTAATTTTCGTGCGAAAGGGTACTTTTTAGGACATAAACTGTGGATACTGATACATTTCTTTTTAAGGCGGCGTTGAAATTTTCATATCTTGTGCAGTGAATAGCTTATTTTTGGACTTTAGAGTGAAAATTAATATAGAAAATTTTTATTTCAATCAACTTGCATGTGCTAAACTAATCCTACCATTACTTTAATTAACCATTTTCATTTGTTTTGTATTATTTCTCTACTTTTAATAAGTTTTTTTAGAAATGGATATAGAATAACATCAATCGATCACGTATAATAATTAGAAATTTGAAATAATTAGAAATTTATTAAAGTTCATATCCATTGATTGTTTAATCATTTAAATACGGTAATGTACTAAATATGGTTAGACATTGTTTCACTGAAAAAATTTTTCTGGACTATATTTTCAAGTTAAAGTTCTTATATTACATAAATATTTACTATGATAAAATAAATTTAAAAACACTATTGAAAAAAAATTGTCTTCGATTTAGTATATTTACATTTAGTGCAATAATTTATCAGTAAATCATAATTAACGGCATACATGAATAGTCTAAAAAAATGCTTGCTCTAAAGGCAGAAAAGATAATGTATCCAATGTTACGTACGAAAAATAATATTCAATGAAAAACTGTACATATTTGGTTACGTGCGGTTGATAATAAGTTCTTATTGTCTTATATTTAAGTTTCTTGCAAAATTCGTCGATCGACATTCTTATGTCGAGTAACCGATGGCATATTTCGAAGAACGACGGTTAAGTTGTGGAAATGGGTTGTATAATAAATTGGACGCTTACACAAATTGCGGCAGTAGCTAAATTGCATTTGCGACATACGTAGATAGAAGTATAGGCGTGTGAGAGAAATTCCTCTGCGCCGCAAAAAACATTTCACGAAAATGTCAAATGTATACAGATAATTTCACATAATATTTGCAGCAAAACTGTGCCGTACATAACTATGCAAATTAAATTCTACAATCATCACATTGCATGAAATATCTTCTTTTTAAATGATAAAATAACTTTTATTTTATTATTTATTAAAAATAAATTTTATTTACAATATTCATTATTAATAATTATTGTATAGGCTTGATATTTAATTCTATGCGCAATTTGTTAAAATAAAATGTAGAGTACCTATTATAGCCACTTCTACAAGCTTTTTGAGACTAACAACTGACTATAAATTCTGAAATCTTTGTAAAACAATTTCCATCAATTTATCGATAACTCCAAGCCTAATGCAAACATGCATACGTCACCACAAATAAAATCATCCTACTTTTTCTGGATCAACGCACACACGAGTTACGCGCGCGTTCGGTGAAAAATCTCAGCGATTTCGCGAAAAGGGGCACGTAAAGAAAATCGTCTGCTCTCTCGCGAGAGAGAGAGAGTGATTGCTCAAGTTTTCAGCGCGTCTCGCGGTGACTATACGATCGACGTGCTATTCCTCTCGTCGCTACTGCTCCGCGCGCAGAGGCGATATTTTCCCTCCGCAACCTGTCAGCGGGGGATACGCGCATAGCAGCTCTCGCTTTCACCGCGCGCTCCGCGCGGGTACTTTCGAGCGACGATAGCTCCCGCGAAAATTGACACTCTCCGTAGCGAGCGAGCGCACCTGTAATTACGATCCGTTAAATCATTAAAAGCAATAGATCGTAGGAACGCGTGATGTGCGCGAGTTGCTGGCTATTGTTTTGCGAGGCAGCAGCACGTGTGGCTTGCTGGTATAATTTACCGAGCGAGAAAATCGCTTCTGTGTATTTCCTGTTGAAGGTTTTACGGGTTTCGTGATCTGCACACACGGTTACGCAGCGAGAGAGAAGGAGCGGTTGCTTTTTCCGCACACTGAATAATGATCGATTATTAAGTTACATTATGAAGGGGGTGAATAGAGATTATGAGACATATGGTTAAGTTAAACGGAGCAATATAAGTTTTTTGCATGGATTCATTAGTGATATATAATACAATTTTTATCTTAGCATACATCTATTAACTGCTGGAAAACAGAAGATTTTCAGATTCTCTTATCCATCGTAATAGGGACAGACAATTAAATTTAATACGACGTTACAAATAAACGGTTGGGAGAAGGAAGATGCTATCTCAGTTTACACCTAAAGAACTGGTTTATATCTCAAAAGTCGCATAAAGAAGGTTCATTTCATCTAATAATTTCTGTTATAATTTGGTAATAACAAGAGTAAAAAATGCCTGTTTTTCTTGGAAATATTTCTTATTTTTTAGTATTTGCCAGTATAAAATTAAGAGTGAGAAACAGTTAGTTGAAGCAGCTCTTCTTCACGCGATTTCTGCGACAGCCCATTCTTCGCACTTTTTCTGAGCTAGCCTCTTTATCTGCCCAACCGCTGAAATACTATTGTCATACATAAAGATATCCCATTAGATCTGGAAAAACTAAGTGGCCTTTATGAATTGCAGACAGTCGGCGTTGATCGTGACAAGACAACCGAAGGAAGAATCGAGAAGCGAGCGAGTTGCATGGAAGTGCAAAGGGTAAACAAGATAAAGGGCATAGCCAGGACCGGAGGAGGCGGCGGCTGCTGCTGCGGTGGTGGCGAGTCGGCCAGGTGTGCAGCAAGAAGGTGGCTGCGCGACTAGCGCCGAGACCAAGAGCTACGACGAGGACGAGGACAGGGCAGAGGTGGAGGCGCGCCAACGATCATGTCGAGTGCCGCGGAGGAGAGTCCTGATGGGATGGCCCTGCAGTCCCACTACTCGCTCAGATGGAACAATCATCAGGCGCACATATTGCAGGCCTTCGAGGCGCTGCTGCACGCCGAGGTGCTCGTCGACGTGACCCTCGTCTGCGCCGAGACAAGCTTGAGGGCGCATAAGGTCGTGCTCAGCGTCTGCAGGTGAGTCAGCTTTTCCTGCGCGTATTCAGCATTCCGCCTGCCCCCTCCCTACATATCAAACTTGTAACTACAATAACACCCAGTTTCCCCTTATTCTTAAATGTTAAATTACGAAGATAGTTTTTAAATAATCTGATAATGCACATTTCCTTGCAATTTTTATTTAATACAGTCTTATCTCATTATCAAGAAAGGTGTTAATTAGATTTCAATGCTAAAACTTGATAATTATTTTTCTTTAAACCAACGCTTCAGTTGGACACCTATGTCTATAAGCTATTAAAATTCTGACATTTTCTTTCAATACTAGATTCTTACTGATAATTAGTTATACATTAATAATAAATAAGAGCAGGTAAAATAGATATTTGAATAATAAAAATGAAATGTTTGCAGTCCGTTCTTCGAGCGGATCTTTGCGGAACATCCATGCAAGCATCCCGTGATAGTGCTGAAGGACTTTCCGGGACGAGAGATCGCCGCCCTCATCGACTTCATGTACCGAGGCGAGGTACGCGTCGGCCGCGAGGATCTTCCTGGCCTGATGCACGCCGCCGAGAGCTTGCAGATCCGAGGCCTCGCCTCGTCGGAACCGCGGCCGGCGAGTCCACCCGCAACACCAACCACCGACATACTAATGGCCGAGAGCTCGACGCCCGAGGCCGCCAGGCGGATGCTAGTCGACGGCGGCACACCCGAGGACGAGGAGGAGATCGCCTCCGAGTGTGCGACTCCCACGTCGAGCGTACCCATGCTGCCCAGGGAGTCGCTCTTCCCCCGGGACCACAGGCTGCCGCACATGGGCCACCTCAACTTCAACAACCTGCGAGAGCTCAGAGACACCTGCGGCTCGCCGCTCATGCCCAGGCGAAAGCAGGCCAGGCCGAGGAGGAGATCCGGCGAGCTCGTGCCCCAGGATCTGAGCCGCCCGCACCCCACGCCCAGCATCAGTCCGCCCAGCGCGGGTCTCAATCTCAGCAGCCAGCAGCAGCAGCAGCAACTTGAGCAGCAACAGGGCCAGCAGCAGCGGGAGCAGCAGCGCGAGCAGCAGGAAGATCAGCCGACGGTGCGACAGCCGTCCCAGCAGCGCTCTCCCTCGAGTCACGAGCAGCGCGAGCAGCGCGAGCAGCAGGAGGAGGTGGCGGAGAACCTCTCGATGAAGAGGGAGCCCAAGCGGTCGCTCTCGCCGGCGACGTCGACCGAGCACATGGTCAAGTCCGAGAGCGAGGCCGCGAGCAGCCCCCGCGGCTCGCCGCTCATCGGCACCAGTCTCCACCCGGACGCCTCCTTCTCCGACCTGCCGGCGGCCGGGCTGACGGCCATGTCGGCCCTCTCGCTGACGCCGCCGCACCACCACAGCAGCGAGTACCTGACGAGCCTGGGGCAGTTCGCGGCCCAGTGGCTGCCCAACCACCAGAGCCAGCAGCCGCGGCACCCGCGCGACGACAGCCCGCACGGCAAGCACGGCTCCCAGCCGGGCTACCCCTACCAGCAGAGCGAGTCGCCGCTCGCGGCCCGCAGCGCCTTCCCCCTCGACGGCATGGCGCCGCTCGGCGGCGCGGCCTCGCTCTTCCCGCACGGCCCGCCCCTCGACCTGCACGACAGCTTCAAGCCCGAGAGCTTCCACGGGCTCTTCGTCGGCGCCAGCCTCGGCCACCACCACCACCACCCCGGCAAGAAGCCCAAGAAGCACCGCGGCGACGGCATCCCCAGGCGCTGGAGCGACCACTCGCGCGGCCTGCCCGTCTGCCGGCCCAAGGGCCAGCACAGCGCGCCCCGCGGCGGCCCGCCCCGCTCCTGGACCAACGCCGACCTCACCGAGGCCCTCACCATGGTCTGGAACAAGAAGATGACGACCTCGCAGGCCAGCCGCGTCTACGGCATACCCTACAACAGCCTGCTCATGTACGTGCGCGGCAAGTACGGCAAGAGCCTGAAGCTCGAGCAGCTCCGGAGGGACTGCACCGCGGGCGAGGTCATGAACTCGCTCAACAACAACGTCAAGCCGATGGAGCCGCCGCCCCAGGGCCAGCCGCCGCCCCCGGGCTCCCGGCTGCCCGGCCTCACGGGCCTGCCCCAGCTGGAGGCGGCCGAGGCCAACTTCGCGCACCACCCGCTGCTCAGCGGCGGCCTGGCCCAGGGCTTCTTCCCGGACTTCGGCGGCTTCCCCGTGCCCGTCAACATGGTGCACCTGCTGCCGCCCAGCGAGCAGAAGGCCTTCGAGCCCCCGACCAACCCCCAGCCCGGCAACAACAGCGCGAGCAACGGCCACCAGCAGGCCCTCAGGCCCGACGACCTCGCGCTCGCCGCCGGCCTCGCCAAGAGCCGGAGCCCCTCGCCCATGAACGTCTCCGGCCACAGCCTGCACGAGGGCCTCATGCCGCCGCCCGCGCAGTCGGCGCCCGCGCTCCTCCAGCGGAACGGATCCGACTGAGGCACGGCCAGCCACACCAGCCACACGAGGAGGCGCGCGAGCTGGCAGAGGCTGGACAAGCTCACAAGACTGAAATCGCACCGCCAGGGTAACAAGCACGACGACGTTCTTTCACCTGAAACCCTGCTTTATTATTATTATTGATTATTAGCGCTAATTCTCCGTTATCATTAGCGTTATTATTATTATTAGAACTATTATCTATTAGTTAGGACGATTACTGCGCGTATTTTTGTGTCTGGAGCTTTCGTTCGTGCGTTTTTTTCTCCACTTACTTTTCAGAGTTTTTTCACGCTCAGAAATATATACAAGTCGCACTTTTCCTGCTTATCGGCTGACGAAATACGGCTTGCACTGCGCAGAAACACTTACATTATAGTCTTTGAACAGGAGCAATCGGATTGGATGCGAGAACGTTTTTTTTCAATTTTATACAGTTTTCCTACAAGCGCGCACGGTACAAGAGATCTTTCCAACTGCCGATCAAGCCTCGACGGATAAAGCGCAGGAAAAGTGCGACACACTTCTATCGGCGTGATTTAGTTTAGCGATTTTAACGACGCAACCTTCTTACTGGGCTTATTCTTTCCCCCGATTGTTTTCTTTTATTTGTCTCTTAATTTAAGGCTCGTTTTAGTCGTACGAGGCTCACGCACTCGCCCCGTTTCTTCTCCGTCGACTACATAATATAATAGAGAAATATCAATCCGAGACGAGCGCAACATACGTGGCGCGATCTTTCGTCCTGTGCACTTTTGCTAACAATCCTCTATTGAGGTTACCTCGACTGACGCGTTTTTACTGGTTTTACCGTGACACACGACTTATTTTATTCTTCTTCACGGCGTCGTGTCCGTTAGCGTCCCAGCGACGGGCCGTGCGCGATATTTTTTTACGACTTTTTACCCAGGACGAAAGTTCCGCCGCCACCGGAGTTTTGCTCGTTGACGAGGAAAAAGGCTACCGCAACCACCACCCACGCATTGTACACAATAAACTCATGCACACGCAGAACAGACAGCTTCACTATGTAAAACGAAAACAGTTCCTGCTACGTTGAACGATCAGATACCAAATAGATACGCCCGTTAAACTATCGAATCGACGAGGATGTGATATGATACAGAGCAAGAGAGAAAGATAGAGAGACAGAGAGAGAGAGAGAGAGAGAGAGAGAGAGAGAGAGAGAGAGAGAGAGAGAGAGAGAGAGAGAGAGAGAGAGAGAGAGAGAGAGAGACAAAGTGTGAGAGAGAGAAAGGGAGCGAGGAAAATGCGCCACCGCAGTGCAGCGCAGCCACTTTCTACAACGCCGAGACTCGCGAAAAGTCCCGATGAAGTTTCATTTGTTTTTACGCTCGACCATGAATTGTAAAATTTTACGTTGTTATTCTCTTATTTGCATGGGCCCCAGCTGCTCGAGCCGCGCGCCCATGCGAAAGTCAATTTTCATCGGCTAAGCAATATTACACGATCGATTAATTTTTTTCTTTCATTCTTATCGAGTTGTTACGCAAACTCTGGAATATTCATGTCTTAATTTATTCCACGGGAATTTTGTACATCATTAGCAATACAGAAATTTCCTTTCAAATGATACAGTTCTCGCTATATTGCACATTTTCTTCACAAAAAATAACTCATTCATAAGTTATTCTTTTGAAAAAAAATGAGAACGTTTCTTTAAAACTGGATGGCATGCGTATACAGTGTTAGAACAACAATTTGTATGAATAAAGGCCAAATTACGATTGCTATATAACTCGGTTGGTAAGTCTCAAATTGCATAGACGATAAATTAATCGACCAAAGTAAGCATTACATTAAATATTCTCAAAGAAAAATGTTTTTTAACCTTTGGAAAACATATTTAAATCAATTTAAATTAATTTAATTTCGTGTTTGACGTGCAATATATAATAATCAAAAGATCGACAAATTTCAGCAAGCGATTTTTCGTCGCTCGTTTTGAACGTTCAGAAAAAATTAAATAAATAACGCAAACGAACTGCCGAACGTTTTTCTTCTTTATTTGACTGAGGGACTGGTGCAATAATGCCGCGGGCCAAGATCGATAGGCGCGTTGTAAATAAATATATACGACAAATTTTTTTTGTGTTTTCTCCATCGAAAAATCACGTGTATAACTTCGGAATGTGCTTTCGTTCTCTCGTTTCGAATGCGTGCGCATATACGTGCAAGCCGGTCGAATCCGCGGGGGCAATCCAAGAATTGAGGCTAATGAATTTTTAAATAGAAAAAAAAATTATAAAATAGCGTGACGACGAACGCGAAAAGATAAAAAGGGAAGCAAACGATTTCACTCGTTCGTGAAAGATGCAGAAACACGATATTTTCACAAGCTCCGTGGCCGCAAGCTCATCCATTTCTTTTCTCATTTATTGAGAATATACGTAAATCGAAAGCTCGGCTATTGGAGACTTTGTAAATCGCATTATAGACCAGAATTTTCGACAACAATATTTCGACAACCAGACGGAAGCGCAGGGTAACTAACACATCAGGGATAGCCACTGACAAATCTACGATAGATAAAAAAAAGAAAAAGCTACATATTAAACTATAAAGGTAACGAATAATAATAAAAATCATTAAACGAAGAAAGATGAAGAGAGAGTATAAAGCGCGTACGATTATATTTCGTTTTTAAATATAAAAGAAATACAAAAAAGTAGAATCACGAGTGTGGACGTGTGAGAAAACAATGTGGGAAGTGAATATTCCCAATGCAAAAGTGCAGATGAGGCGTGAGAAAACAAGACAAATTTCTTTTTTTATTATTTTTTTTAATAAAATAAGAGGCGAAATGATAAAAATAAAATAAAGTTTTTCGTGGAGGGATGGGGCGAGAAAGCGAAACATCGCACCAAAACTAGAAAGCGAAAGATATTTAAAATAAAAGACAATTAGGAAACGCGCATTTGTGCATATACAATATATATGGGTTTTGAATGATTATAATTAAAGCGCGTAAAATCCGTTAACGGTTAAAACGACGGAAGGGAGAAAGAAGAGAAAAAAATATCGGTACAATAAGAGATTAAAGTAAATTCTTAGTGACCACAGGCTTTGAGCCCCCCGAAAAAAATACAGCCTGTACAATACAAACTGATATTATTATTGATTATTAATACGGATATATATATGAAAATATAAATAAATATTATTCTATATACAGGGTGTTTCAAAAGAGTTTATAAACTACGCTAACGACGCACGTGTCGCACGCCTCCGCTTCGATTTCGCTTTTTTTAATTAAACGTTTCGTCTCCCCTCCCTGCCCCTGTTAAAACGTGTCGCCTTTGATCGTGTTTCGACTCTGTTCGCGTAGGGCGTCGAGAGCGCGCGAAAAAATGCGTTCTCGCCAATTGGGAATTTCATTAAAACTGAATTAGAATTACTGCGTCGAAAGTTTAGATAGTTTTCGAGGAGTTTCGCGTTTTCTCTTTATTTTATTAAGTGGTCAAAGGCTAAATTTATCTTCTTTGTATGAAATGATTGTTTTTGTATTATAGATCGATAAAGTAACATCGAATGTGTACATATAATTTATTACGTAAGCCAGTGATAATAATTAGTTTCAAAATTTTAGACTTTTGTAAATTCTTAAGTATTGTTAAATAATGTTTACTTTCAATGATCTCAATGCAGTGCCGATTACTCATGTTGATTACTAAAAGAAATGGAAATACATATTTTATAGCACTGTGTGACCTAAACCCGCACTTAGGTCACGCTTATCCGTGACCTAAGTGGCGCTTTATTACACAGTGTAATAATGAATTCACATAGACCACAGATCCCTACTATCCTATGATAAAAACTAAAAACACTCAAAATAAACGTTTTCGTTCATAATAATAGAAAGAAGAAGTAGTAAAGCTGGTAAATACGCATGTCAAGAATCAGAGAATAATTATAAATCCTTAAAATAATGCTTCAAATTTAGAGGTTAGTTCAACTGATTGTATATGACAATTTGGCGCGTATTTTGAATATTCAATCTGAAATTCAATTTAAAATTCAGTATTAATTTTTTTATGATTAATATTAGAAATTTATTAAAATGTAATTTAAAAAATTTCAAGATAGGGTAAATAAATATATTCTAATTAACTGGTAATAATAAACATTTATTATCTTTTCAAAAAACAAAATATCTTATTTATATAAGGTTCTATTCAAACAATGTATAAAAGTTGACATTGATTATTAATTAACTAATGAATTTTGGTTAAATAATAATTTGTTTATACGATTTCTAAATTCTTTAATTTATTTTTTATGTTTTTTGGATTATATTTTTATTTTTTTTATGCGGGGGGGCTTCGCCCCCCCGAAACCCCCCCTCCTTCCCCGCCCGGCCCACCCCCGCACCATACACCCTCCCCGATGTCGGTGGCGGGTTTATGTCACTCGTGCTACAAAATAGTATACGATACTCGTGACCTAAGTGTCCATAATTGCACGGCGCGACGGTATCGCCCTCGCTACGCTCGGGCGCTAACTACGCGCCGTGCAATTATGGGCCACTTAGGTCACATGTATCGTAATATACTATTTAACTATCTTAAAGTTTACATCAAATGACGTGTGAACACCATAATAGATATTTTAACAAATAAATCTGTGTTTTTATCACTTGCATAAAATTGAAAATTCTTTTATAATTATTTCATTTTTGTAATTCTTTTTATATAAGATGCTTACAGAACTAATTAAAAGCACTTTTTTTATATCTCTGAAATGCTTTACATTAATTAATTGTAATTTGTTATTATAATACAAAAATATTTATAACTAGTAAATAATTTTTGTAATTCTAATGACATAATATAAAAATAGTGAAAAGCTTAGTGAAAAGGGTACATATCGTTTTGTGAGACATTTTTAGAGAATCGCGACTTACAAGAAGCACTGCACGAGGCAAATAACAGATAGTAAAAGATAATTTGCAACGATACTTGACAGCGATAAACAAACTTCTTGGTATTTTAGAAACGCACGTGACATTACTCCGCATCGTACGATCAGCTGATCGATTTCCCGTCATCATCCCTCTCACGCGTTGGCGCGATCGTCGAAGCGTATATTGTGCGGGCGTGCGACTCTCGGCTCTCGTCGCTCTAATGGGTTTTAACAATTTTTTAATCCACTCTGTCAAAAAAAAACGGAAAAGATAAAGCGAGCGAGAAAGAGAGAGAGAGAGAGAGAGAGAGAAGGAGAGAGAGAGATAGAGAGAGAGAGATAGCAAGAGAGATAGAGAGAGAGAGAGAATGGGATAAAAAAAGAATTACGTTTTAATCGTACAAGCGTGCGAGTGAGGTAAAAAAAGAAAGAGAAACGCGTGGGTGTGTGCGTGTTCGAGATCGTTTGCGTGTTATAATATATATATATACATACGCGTCGTCTGCGCTCGTGTGATCGATATACGGGGGTAACCATAGACACATAATGTGATAGAAGGCACCATGTGCGGATTTCAGTATTATTTTGCAGTTATAACGAGAGAGTGTGAGCGTGAGAGAGGGATATTCGCTTCGCGACTTTCTGCGAAGGAGGATGATTTTAACGATGGGTGCCCGCGCGCATACGCAACGAAGAAGGTCTGGACAATATAACATTGAATAACAATTGACTAGGGAGTCTTTTCTAAAAAGTCGGTCTTTCTACATACGAATTAAATGGCCCGTAGGCCTTCTTTCGATCGCGCAGATTTTCGCCTGGGCCTGCCGATTAGCGATTTTGCTTTTTTGAAACTCAAATGGAATACAATTTTCTTAATTTATCAAATACTATGTAATAAGTATTTACACACGACGTTAAAAATATCTGAACGAATATGTTTCATTTTTTCGTAATCCAACAATCAGGTTAGCGAGAATGAACATTCAATCCAATAAAACTGCAGCATTTTAAACAAATTAAAATAATTTCCACCAGATATTTTTACGTCTAGTATACTTGACAGTATTTTATCACGTCATTTAGGAAAAGAGTTTTCATATTAGACAGTTTTATAATTTATTAATTAATACTTTAATCTATCACTGTTATTTAATCTATAAGATTTAAAGTATAAGATATTATTTTTTTAATACAACATTAAATACAACTCTTTCGAGATCAAAAAGTCAATTCGCTTTTCGATGCATGGAATGAAAAATGAAATAGTTATACCACTCTCGGCAATGTTAGAAAACAAAAAACAAAAATAATTGTGAAATTACAAAACGAAGAATCGTACATGGGAGATTAATAAATAATAAGTTCAATGTAATTATTGTAATAAGAGGCCGTCGAGCGTCCATCCGATGTGTATGCATGGGAAATCGAGTGTATGTGAGTAAGAATGGCAATTATAAAACAGAAAGCGCGCGAAGTAATTCGAAAAAAATGTGTCTCAATGGGCGTGCGTGATTTTTAAAACGAACGCGTATTTCGCGAGAGGAAAGAAAGATAAAAAACACGCGCGCGATTGGTTACTTTATTATTAAACGACGATGATTATTATGAAGTATAAATATTATATATATAAATACATATATGTAGAAATGTTAGTTCAATTTCGAAGAAAAGGGGCGAGCAGAATAAAAAATTAAAAACGGAAAAGTAAAATAAAACGAGAAACGGTCAGCGCAACGCGGGGGTTGGCCGGCACGATATCGTAATAAATAATAAATGATAAATAAATAAAAGTAATTCGTTGTTGAAACTTTTTAAAAAAGAATCCGACGTGAATAATCGCACAAATGGAGAAAACAATACTCGAAGCAGAGACAAAAAAATTACGAATAACAAATCGAGAGCGTATATAGATTCGAAATCCGATTTTAAAAAAGAAATTTAAGGGGTATTATATATATATATATATAATCTTGAGGCAGATTTAAAAAGGTTGTATTCGAGAGTCCAATCGTAGAGTCGATATCTTTACAGATACATTTTAAAAATAAATAAAAAGAATGAAGTGAAACCAATCGTCGTTACGTCATCATCGTCATCGTCATGCTCGTTGTCTTCGTTGTCGAATTTATCGAATGAATACAAATACAAATAAGCATGAACTGCAAGCGAAACTGCGCGAGGCGACGCGATCTTCTCTATTAAGAAACAACGGAATCACAAAAGTTTTTAAAACCAAATTTATATAGCTTAATAAACGGAAAGAAACAATGCCTCGCCTCGGCTTTCGCCGTCAGTACCGAACTCTTTTTACAATGATAAATAAACAATCGATGTACACAGTATAGAAGTGCTCGTTAGTTTTACACTCGTCGCAAACATATCAAGTGGGCAATTAACGAAATCGCAAACAAATTTTTGGACGATTGTACGCACTAAAAGTCACTTCAACACTGTTTTCTCTATATTATCTTTATAGTGTTACTATAGCTTAAATTATTATTATTATTATTATTGTAATTTTTGTCATTCTTATATTATTATCTTTATTATTGATACTCTAATTATTACAATCGCAATTTACGTGTTATACCGTCACACAGTACACTTGCAATAGTTTATAATAAATATGGCAATGCAACTCTGCCTCATGGATACAATAATATAAAATCGGGACTTCTACATCGCTGCGAAAAATGAATTATGTTGCCAACGAAATTATCGTTATCGGAACGCAAAATAAACTTGTTAAATTTTGATCAACAAAATATTTGGCTGTATCTAAATATACAAAGAATGTTTGTTACGTATAAACAGATCATTTTAAGATTTTGAGAATTAAGAAGTAAATGTTCCAAATAGTTCTCCCGTTTATTTTGTTGGTCAAAATTGTGCGTAATTTTTCTCAGTGCGAAGTAAGTCGTTTGATATGTGAAAACCAGTATCCACGAACAGATTGCTTTTTTCCGGGGCTCCTTGCTAGGAGAACCGCCATCCTAAGTTCCTAATGACACGAGGATGAGATAAAATGATTATCCGACGAAGTATTATCTTAATTGTTGAATACGAGATAGAGAAAGAGAAAGAGGGGAGAGAGACGTCTGTAACGCGATAGTATTGTTTTTAATTTTTCCGTACGTTGTAAATAGAATCGGGACGCGCAATCGGTTATTTATTGCGTATTATATAGACAGATATATACATATATATTTATCTACATGTGAATTTCGTATGACGTTCTTCGGATACAACCTTTGATCGACGAGTGAGTGAATGCAACATAATTGACTTGAAATGTGCAAGAGGGAGAGAAAGAGAGCGAGAGAGAGAGAGAAAGAGAGAGAGAGAGAGAGAGAGAGAAAGAGAAAGCAATAAGGAGAGCTACGAGATATAATAAAAGAAAATAATAATAGACATAAAAACGAAAAAATAAAAACCAAGCGATTTTCGCGCTACGAATACACGACTGCGCTGAAACTTTTCAAACGACCCGCCAAGCGCGTTGTCTAGTTACTGGGATGCTTGGAAGATGGCGCAGCTGGGATACGTAGATAAACTCGTCAAACGAAACCTTTGTTACCGACGAATGTCGATAAATTATCGATTGTCGAGGTCGTACCGCCTGCCGATCATTCAAGGAATCCTGAATATTTTTTAGTGCGAAAATCGCCCAGCCAGACTTATATGTGAAAAAGGGAAATAACATAAAAATACCGAAATCTCACGTGTAAAGACGAAGAAATAGTTACTTATGCATCGGTTGTGCAGTCACGTAGTTCCTAAGTCGCCCTAGCCTCGCCTCAAGCGCATAAATACAATATTATTCATTGGTCGCCTTGTATTTTTATTGTTTGTAAATTGCATAATTAAATCTAACATTTTATTATTTATTTCTTTTATTTATTTTATTTATTCCAAATTATTTACTATGTTTTTTCCGATAGGTAAAAAAGACAACATAATGTAAAGAATTCAATGATTAAAAGCTCATAAAGTTTCATGCGTTTTTATCAAACAATGAAATTTTCTTAATTAATTATTTCTAAATTAATTTTCTTTTAATCAGATTTGCAAAATGCAATTTTCAAATCATAAAAAGGCATCGTCAATTGTTTGTATGTGAGAGATTGAGACGCATGTAGTGTATCCCACTGCAAAATAATAATATACGATATATTTATACTGATTACATGTACCATAAACGAATGATAATACTACTTATATTATACAGAGCCGCCGTCACCCAGTATATTTTTTACAGGTTTACATTGTATTACAGTTTATATAATGTTTGATATACAATGGCAATTATTACCACAGAAGCCAACGGGCCTGCCTCCGTGGCTCTTACTCTATACGATATATTACAACGTCTTACAACTAAACCGAGCGTTCGCGAATTCAACTCACCTTCACGCGCGGTTTCTTTTTATTTAATACAAAGAAAAATTAAGATTTTTGGATTACTTAAATTCTCGTTATTGTTTACCATGCATTTTCTGTAAAGACTGACAAGTTTTAATTTACAATTATTCCATTGATTTGCCACGAAAGAATCGTGCGTGCAGTTATACACGCAATATTGCAGGAACACACTTTACATAGACTCGAAGTCACGATAATTCAGTTTCTCGCTTATTAATAAAAATGAGGCGCGTGCACGGGGATATTGAGAAATCCGACTCGCGAACGCTCGTGTCGCCGATGTTTAAATATGATGGATGCTAGATACATGTGATACGTTTTACTGCTGGTTACTACAGAGACTTCCTAAGCCCGGCGCGGCGGATCAACGCGTCGCTCCGGGCGCCACTAGTTCACTCACGCACACACAGACTTTTCACATTTAACAAATGATAAAGCAAATATGATTACGATGGATTCATTGATTGACCATGAAAAACAAACGATAAATAATTGCGTGCTAATTAAATTTATAATATGAAAAAAAAAAGATAAACGAGGTGTACCTGGTGCACTTTGCAAAGCTGCGAGAATGCTAGATGGCGATAGAATGCGATGATGGTACTATTTAGGTTTTATTCATTTCTTTGTTTATCTATATTTCACCATACGTCGAAGATATATATGTGCGAGAGATAATAGAAAAAACGAAATGACATGCGCACGAGGCTAGGACGAGGCTAGCTACCTTGAAACTTCCCCCCTCCCCGCTACATACACATCACACCAACAAAAAATAAATGGAAACGCATTGCGAATTAACAGTTTGTCGAGCGAAAAAATTGAATCTTGTGGAAGGATTTAGCGAAATGAAAGTGAATGTTTGAACGAGTCAAAAAATATGTAAGTGAAGCGACGATGGCAAATTTTTGGGGATAAATAAAAATTTGACTTTCGATTAGAACAAAAATTATACATTTATGCGGAACAATTCGAATGAACACGTATTCATTAATTATCGACTCAGCCAAATCGATTAATCACCCGCCCGCCCTTGTAATGAGAATTACTAATATTAACCCCAATAAACTGTACATACAATTGTATATTTATTTGTCTATTCATTTTATCATAATATGTTTGATATACCTGTCAATAAATTCCTTACCCACCTTCCTCTTACACTGAAACTAACAAACAAATTTATTAATCAATAATCTTGACAAAAGTATTCAAAATCATTTAAATAAGAGGGATCCATTACCATTTTTCTTAAAATTGCCCTTTATTTAAAAATTGTTTTTAAATTTTAACATGTGTTTATATAACCAAAAAATGAAAGTTTATTGTAAAATTTCTGCCTATTTTACTGTATATTTCGACGTCCCTTACGAATACTAGCACATTTCAGATTTATGAAAATATACTAGTTGTTGTTAGGAATCTCCTACGAAAATTAGCAATTTTCAAAATTTTAGACAAAAGCTATAATTTTCTGAGAAGAACCAAAGAAAGTGTTAGTATTAATCAGAAAATCTAAAAAGTGCTGATTTTTTATAAGAGGACTATAAAAAGATCTAGATGTTTTTGAGAAATCTGAGATGTGCTAGTCTTCGTAAGGAACGTTGATATATTAATATACAACGAAAAATTCATGATTCTTTTAGTCAAAATGAGGTAGATTGCCAACCTTCCCGATGTATACAGAATTATTTATACAGGCTAGAAAAATTCCTACTTACTTTTTATACCATTTTCAAAATATTTGTGTATTATCATCAAAATTGAATACAAGTAACCATAATTAATAATGAGATCATTTTATTTAAATAAAAGTCAGTGTTTTGGCGTAATTTGTAGACTCCTTTTATAATTATTTTTCACTTGATCTAGATCAACACACAGCACCTTGGCGGTGCATAAATTTCTATATAATGCTAAAAAGAATATGTCCAATTCATTTATAAAAGTTTCGACAAAAGCTAATGCACCTGGAATTTTTTGAATAAAAATAAACATAAACGGCAGAAAAAGCTGTTTTAGTTAAAAAAAGGCATATTTACCTTAATGAATAATCGTTTTATATCACATCAAACTGAAAATTTGATAAAAATCAATAAAGCGATACGTTTCTGCATTAAGAGAGGTTTGAAGAATCGAAAAATAAAATAAATAAAATCGATATTTTGGTAAAAAAATGATGGGGATCCCCCTCAAGTTTTATATATTTATTATGCTAACTTGCTAAACTTACCTCAATTAATCGAATTATATTTATTAATCTTACTATGATTCTTACGTTACAAAATTTCCCAAATTTAACTTTGGACAAAGTTAAAAATAAAAATAATATCCTTAAATTGTGCTTTTATTTTTACGTCGATGTTCAAAGTAAACGTTATATACGTACTAATTAAATTACTAAACTTATAAAGTATAAATTAATTAACTTTTTAAATACTCAATATTGTACTGACCACAGAGTGTCATGAATTTTGATGAAACTTTGGGGATCATCTTTTGGTATCTATTATACAAATGGAGACCAATAACCGAAGTCTTATCCAATGGACCTTTGTACAGTATAGTTACAGTGTGCATCATTAACGATGCTTCATTTCATTGAAGTACCAAAAGACGATCCGCGAAGTTTTATCAAAATTCGTAACTCGAACTACGTGGTATCCACTTGTAAGCTTGATAGAAAAGCACAAACATACGAATGCGCCGCAAGTGTCTATTTCTCCGAGTTCAAGCAGCATAACCGCATCTTTTTAAAAATTAGCTCATGTGTACCAGTTTTATTTATATTTCTTTTTAAAAATAAGAATTTGAAAAGCTATTAAACATGAATGCCAAACTCTGTTAAAATTAACATTTTCACTGACAAACGATTTAATAACAAAAAAAATGTTAACATTTTACACGCGCGTTCTTACCGTGTATATTTATATTTTTATAAAAGTACTAATAAGGCTTTCATTAAAATTTATTTTTCTTTGAAAAATATTATTGATATAATATAATTGGATTGTCTAAATTAAAATTCGGATTATTAGATCCTACATTGACACTGCAATGACTCTACTGTTTAACTAGAAAATCTGGAAACTTTGATGAAACTGTAAAGGTAAGTGAATATAGATTTCTCGCTACTCTCCTACCTAACAATGCAAGATTAACATTAGAATATTGAATTACAAAAAAAGAGCGCTAGAAGGCAATTTGTATCGTTTTACGCTAATCAAAGAGTGAGAAGCGCGGATTTCCAGTCTTCGTTTTGCGGCTTGGGTCATTACGTGAAGTGGCGCGTGAAGAATTGCGGTTTACAGAGGTGTGGAAACACGTGTTACGAGCCGTACACGGCTCGTTCGCGGCGGCGATCCGCTGTCCGCGCGCGCACGAATTCGAGCCCCCCGACGGTGGTCAACGCGACAAAAGAGCTTCTGCGGTCTCTCTAGACTTCGCACTTGTGAGTCTTCGCGCGATATCCTTCTGATCCGTCGAGGCGACGGGATCCCTGGACTTTCTATGCCGTGAGCCGAGAGTTATACA
Organism: Gastracanthus pulcherrimus; assembly: GCA_949152435.1. Lineage (NCBI taxonomy): Eukaryota > Metazoa > Arthropoda > Insecta > Hymenoptera > Pteromalidae > Gastracanthus > Gastracanthus pulcherrimus. Next base: position 141,744,261 of record OX424574.1, on the reverse strand, counting down.
CGTGCGAGCAACGGCCGCCGAACACGGATTCCTGATTAATCAAAATCCTCGCGCTCTTGCGCCTACTCTGCGTTATGTACCTTTTATTTTATCCGATTCCAAGACATTGGAATATTATAGGAATTTTTACATTTTTTACTTCGCACGTCTCGATGTTGCTGTGACTTGAATATTTAAATAAAAAGAATTTTTCAAATCAATATTATAACATGATATAGGTTATTAAGGTCAGTGTATAAAGTAATATGGTCCGCCTAACCTGTGAACATCTATCATAGCCGCAGTAATAAAACAAAAATTTTTTTACTAGAAAGTCTACATATAGAACTTACTACAGAGATTTGAAAAAGAACAGCGAGTGGTACATAAGGTAAAAGTACCTTTTATGGGGCGGAGTTAAAACTTTCGATAGTACGCAAAGGACGGGACCGAGGGGGCAATCAATCATGCAATCCGGTGTACAGGGTCCTAAAATTCTTTTGTAATATTTACAATCTCAGAAATCCCTATGCAATTCTTGTAATCCGTAATAAATCTGCATATACTATGTAATCTGTTTGCAATCTTTTGTAATCTCAATGATCTCTATGCAATCCTTGTGATTCTTAAAAAAGTATGTTTACTTATGTACTCATGTAAGGTGTTTTATAACATAGTTTGTTATTGTAAAAAACGACTTAAGTCCATTTTTCTTAATTCAAAAATTTTCTTTTGCCCCGCTAATTTTACTTTTGCCCCGCTAATTTTACTTTCGCCCCGCAAAACTAGTTTTCGGGAAAAATATGCCACTTTTGCCCCGCTTATCAGGGGCAAAACGTGGGCTTTCTAGTGGGGTGTGGAATAAATACATATAATTTACTTATACACTGAGGAAGCCATATGAAGAGCCCAGCGCAACAAACAGTCATCTCGTTTTTAATTTAACATTAAAAGAATGAAAATCGCACTTTTCTAGTGCAAAAATCGATCATCTCAAGAGACTTTTGTGACTGTTTGTTATTCCACAACTTAAACATTTAAGACTCGTGGTAGATATATCGTTCATTTTTCAAGCAACAAACTGTCATCTCATAAATAATTGTTTGTTGATCTAAAAACTCTAGACTCATTTGGCTGTTTGTTGTACGAACTAATTGTGAAATATAAGCAGGGAGAAGTGAAAAACGAGATGACCGTTTGTTGCACCAAGCTCCTTACATCGTAAAATATTACAGTATCAATATCGTAAATTTTCCTAATAGATTCTTTTTTCAACTTAATGATAATTTTTTATTTTTTATACAGTAAATTTTACGATATATATCGTAAATTCTTTGATATATATCGTGCAAGATATTGTTATTATGTTGTTTTCTCCGAGTAGATGTGGGATTTTTTAAAAACTCTAGTAATGTAATAATTTCTGGTTTTGAGCGGCTATAACTTTACGTAATTAAATGCTTTTGGTATAATTATGATGTAATTCTAGCAATCTTACTGCAAACTTTGTGCAATTTTTGCAATCTCTATACTCTTTACAAAATCTCTATAACCTTTGCAATCTTTCTGCGGTTTTTGTAATCTTTGCAGTCTTAATGCAATCACTGCAATCTTAATGTAGTCTTTGTAATCTTATTGCAATCTATGTAATCTTACTGCAATCCTTTTGCAATTTTTTTGTAATCTCTGCAATCTTTTTGTAATCCCTGAAATCTTTCTGTAATCTATGCAATCTCTGCAATCTCTTTGTTATCCTAGTGATTAACCCCTCGGGCGGGACTTTTCTTGAACATATAATAAGTAATTATCCTATCATAAAAAGATAATTGTCAGCACGATCCTCACCGATTTGATTGGCTGGGCGTTTAAGCGCGAAGATCAATTTTAGTATACAAATGTTTTGACTAATACCATAAAAAGATGATTGTCAGATCGATTCTCATCGATTTGAGTGGCTGGGCACTTAACTGCGAAAATCAAATTTAGTATAAAAATGTTTTGACTAGTATTGACAACGATGTCCAGTTTTGTAAGGTAGCCATTGACGTTGTACAAAGGGATCTTTACGAGGCTTCAAGGGCAAATATGTTACAGCGATGTCCACGTGTACCGGCAAGGGCGCTGATGATGGTGTCTTAGGGGTCCTCTCCAATGCTTTCTTGCATAATTATGATATGTGTGATGTCAACGTGTATATAGGGTAGCCGAGGATGGTGACTCAGGTATACTAGGTCGCCGATTATGGTGTCTTAGGGATCCTCTCCGAGGCTTTTTTTCATAAATATAATATGTGTCGTATACACGTGTATAGGGTCGCCGATAATGGATTTCTCAGAGGTTCTCGTCGAGGCTTTTTGCATAAATATAATATGTTTGACGTCTAGGTGCACCAGGTCGCCAATGATGGTGCTTCAGAGGTCCTCTCCAAGGCTCTTCGCATAAATATGATATGTGTGATGTCCATATGTATAGGGTCACTTTTAATAAAACTTATAAAACTTGATCGCGACCCCAAGAGCCCACGTATATAAAGTATCATTAAAAATGATCAATTTATTGATATATAGCGAACTTTTTTGTATAAATAGCTGCTAAAATTTTATAATAAAAGAACGACAACAGGATTATGATTTTTTCTATATTTCCTACTACTTTTAATCATTACACTCAAATAATTAAAAAGTTTGAGAATTTTGGACCAGCCTAATGGACATGGACACATACCTAAATATTAAGTATGTTCTAAGGCCTTACTATATTAGGTGACTGTACCGAATATGGCCCACCATGGCTATCCTACCAATTACGCGATGTAGCTAGAAAATATCTGATGCATTCTGTATATGATGTCAAGAGAAGCAATTTCATCGGCAAATTTTCTCACGGAAGCAAAATGGGACCAACCTACAGTGTATTTTATTTTACAACCGCTTAAGTGAATTCGTCACTATAATTTTGAACAAGTCATTATATTTACTGTCCCGATTGAAAAAGATCGACAGAAACTGATACATTTATAAGCAAAACGGTGCAAAAGCCTCATAAAATCTTACCTCATAGAATGCACCCGGTTTTATCAGTTTTTATCGATCTTTTGCAACTGGGGTGATACTACATAAAGAAGTTAGTTTAAGTCGACACTGCCCTGGATATTACTGCATGTAGTCAGCTTTTCAGTAGCACAGTTTATTTTATTATCCGGCTATGTTCATTTTTAGTATAAGAAGATATGTGTCTGTACTTTCATTCTACCTAATACAGCCCATGCAACCGAAAGTGTACAAGATTTATATCTAATGACCACCCTTAGAATGTTTTCAAGATTTTCAAGGGTAAGAATATATTTGTTATAAAAGATATTTCCACTGTTGATTAATTTGTGGAAAAGATATAAATAATGTGTTTAAATAATTTTTACGTTTTATACGTTATTTATGTCCTTAAAAATACGCTTAGATTTTATTACGACCGACAAAGATGATTGTATCGGTCTAGAATGCTTAAACATTACTTAAAATAATGAAATTTATTTTAAAAACTCTATAAAATTGGCCTATATACATATATTTTTAAATAAAAAGAATTCTTATGTTAGTTTGTATGCTATATTTTGATATCTAACCGGCCCAAATAAAATTATTTATGTACATCAACTATGATAAATGCTCAAAGTTTAGGTGGGCCATATTAGGTCTTATAGAACCTGAATATTCTTTAAAAATTCATTCAATTGTTAAAAAAGTCTTTGAATACAACTTAAGTTAGCGTTATTAATAATTGTATAATTACATGAAATCATTCTGGGGTGTTTGTATTATTTATTCGTCAAAATAAATAAACTTGAACAGAACATAATATATCGATACAAAAGACCTATAGTAAGTTCGAACGAGGCAGAATCTCGGGAGCAAACGTTCTATTTTTACGAAGTGTACCTCCATGACAGAGAAAATTAAAAGTTCATCGCGTGCGTCATGTATGACGTCGAAGGAGAAAGACTCAACCCCTCTTCGAACGGGGACTGATAAAACGAAGAAAAAAATTGCGCGTATAGTAAACTCGCGTCCGAGCGAAAGGAATAACAAGGGAGAAAGAGCAAAAGGTGCATAAAGAGAAAGATTGTGAGAAGGACAGGCAAAGAGATAGAAAGAGAGGAAGAGCCATGGATGAAGGAAGCCCATTTGAAATAAGAATAATACTTCTCGAAGCAGGGGCCCACAGCGCCGTGCGATCTTACGTCATAGATCGTTATTCCAGAGAGAGGGGCCGAATGGATCACTAATTATGTGAGGTTGTCGCTATAAATAAGAGCAACTTGTGTTTCTTTGATCGGCTGATTATTTTCTTAACCATTTTTATTATTTATACGTTGCACACGGAAAACTTTCTGTTATATTTATCAGTACCTATACTAGTCTTTCTACGTTGCATTGCGATTATAAATGTGATGGCTCTTGCTAACTTTTTCTTTACTTTCGAGTAGTTTTCAGTCAATTGACTTGAAATTTTACACAAATCTTTTATAAGTACGTATACAGTTCCTATTGCAAGGAAAATGTTGAGAATTTATCCTTACAACAAATGATAATACTAAACTATAAAGTTAATAATATATATTTCTATTAATTTTTAATTAAAACTTTGATAATTATTATTAAAACCAGGTGCACATACTTTTTGTCCAGCAATTTGCGATAAAATATTGATGTCAACATTATGATTTTCATCTCAAATGATAATACTCAGAGGAAGAAACAAAAAACATAGTGTTGAAGGCGAAAGTTAGTTTAACAATACTATATTTTTTGTTTCTTTCTCTGAGCTTTATTATTGGAGATAAAAATCATCAAAAAAATACTAGTCCTCTTATTGCATCCGGCCCTTCAATTATTGAGAGTCCGGATCAAAAAACTCGCCAAGCGCTCGAAAAAGTAAAAGTATTGTTGAAGCGAGTGGGGCTAAGGTATAACAAACCCAAATGAATCGCAATGAAAAATTAAAAGTACAAAATCCTAATGCACATCGAGACGAATATTTTCACATAAATACAAATTTTCTTAGACCAATATTTTTCAGAATAAATAATGATTAGTACAAATACTTTTTTGATGAACATCAATTACGTACCAAACTTATATATATTGTGTCAATAGATGTTGAGAGGCGCGGTGATCCCGCTGCTAGCGCTCTCTAATTAAGATAGTGCCATGTTTACGCGTGAGAGCATCAAATCTCCGATTTCTCTGCAGTGCGTGCATGTAAAAAAAAACCCTTTTGTCAGCGTACGATACGAGCTAAAAAGAAATCATACGATAAATAAAATTGTACTTTTTACGTACTTTAAGGGTCTATGATAGCCATAGCTATATTCAACTAATATATATAGTAAATGGGCAAAAGTTTCCTCCGTACTTACGTCATGAAAAATTAATAAAACCATAATCTGAGAGTTGCGATCGCTTCCTGTTTACCTCTTCTAGGGAATGATCATGTTTGGTAATAATCCGTAATAATAATCCGGTAATAATTCGCTTCTACGATGTGCCAGAAGAAAAATAAATTTCGAAGCAGCGAAAATTTTTCAGGTTGCGGACTTTGAAAACAAAACTATTCTATTTAATGACAACTTCATAGAGCTTCACCTGCTTTGAACAAGAACATTGACGATCAATGAATGCCGAAGAAATAAATACTTTTAACCATGATAAATGTAGTTTTATTTTAGAAATTAGAAGTAGGCTAATTTTAGGATTCGAAAGTTGAAAAATTTACGCCCTTAGCGGTTGATGAGAGATAAGTAAGAAATTACTTTCTAAAAATTGGTATTGAAAAACCGTTAAAACGATAATAAAGCCCATATCTCATCGAACTTTGAAGATTTTGAAAAAAATATCAATACTGTAAAATCTGATTGTGCCATTTTTTACTAATTTAGGATTCGAAATTTGATAAATTTACCCCCTTAGCGGTTGATTAGGGATAAAACCAAAAATTACTTAGTAGAAATTAGTATTGAAAAACGTTTAAAACGATAAAAGAAAGCCGATATCTCATCTGGCCTTGGAGATTTGAAATGATTCTGAAAACACGTTTTACAACTTTCAACACCCGAAAAATTAAAATTTGTAAAATTTACCCCCTCAGGGTTTGAATTTCGTAAAATCCCTTCTTATTCGTTGTCTACAATATAAAAGCAATATACCATCCAAATTTGAAGTCGCTACGTTTAATGGTTTTGGCTCGGCGTTGATGAGTCAATCAGTCAGTCAGTCAGGACATGTCCTTTTACATATTTAGATGAACAGGAAAACTTAGTAGCAGACCCAATCGGACAATTCCATGTATGGCGAAACTATTTTGGCAGACTCTTAAACGTAAATTTAACAACCACGAAACCGTTATAGAATACAACAAAATCCACACTGCACATTCTCTTGTAGAAAACCCTAGCCTAAAAGAAGTAAGCGATGCAATCGATAAACTGAAAAATAACAAAGCGTCCGAGATTGACCAAGTATCTGCTGAAATCATTAAATAAGGAGGTGACACTTTAAAGAACAACATTCATAACTTTATATGAACGATCTGGGAAATAGATGAGATGCCGAAAGAATGGAGGTAATCCATAATAAGTATTATCTTTAAAGAAAGGCGACAAAATTGACTGCAATAATTATAGGGTTATCACTCTGCTTTCATCATGCTATAAAGTGCTCTTTAACATCGTACTTGCGAGCATGGTCAGGAATACCCGTCTGAATGGTCTGGAAAAATCAGACCTCGCTCATGAATAGGTATGGAAATCTAGACCTCAGACTCATAAAAAGATAATTTTTAAATTCTTAAATTTTAATCCAAGATAAAATAATAAACCATAAGCTATAAACCTTACTGACCCAAAGATAACAATTTTTAATTAAGGTGATATTACCCCCTCCCCCCCCCCCCCCTGCCCCTCAACCTTGTTGCCAGTAAATACGGCCACGAAGAACTACTTTTCTCATTTCATATTCAATTTTGAGAAAATATCTCTCTGGAAAGTTGTTTTTTTTTCGGGACAACAAAGTTTCATAGAGATATTTAATCAAAATCGAAAATAAAACGTAAAAAGTGGGTTCTCGTAATTATTGGTGACGGCTGGGTTTAGCATCACCTTAAAAAATGTTGAAAAAAAATCATAAAATTCCACTAATCCAAGAAGAACCATTTTTATTAATCAAATAAGTGTAAATAAATAAAACAAAATCATGTAAATCCAACTACTTCAGGGACAGTGATTTTCAATTAAATTTTTTTTTTTTAATGGCATTTCGAACTTGAAAGTTCATCGCCTCATCTACGCAAGCCTTCCACGTTTCCCTATTTTGTGCCAACCCCATCCATTTCGCGCCCTCCCGCCCAATTTCAGTTACGTCTGCTTTTACGTTATCCTCCCATCTGCGTCTAGGTCTACCTAGAGGTCGCGTTGCTTTCGTTCTTCCTTTCATTATGCGCGCTGCCGCACGATCATCGCCCATTCTTGCCACGTGTCCTGCCCATCTTAGTCTCCATGATTTTATTATTCTGTTAATATTTGGTGACGCGTACAAATTATGTAGCTCGTCATTGTGCAGTTTCCTCCACTCCCCAGTTTTCTCATCTTTCTTTGGCCCGTATATTTCCCGCAGAACCTTATTTTCAAATACCCTAAAACGATTTTCTTCCGCTTTAGTGAGCGCCCAGGTTCCGCACCCGTACAAGATTACCGGCATTATTATAGTCCTATATATCCTTATTTTGACATTTTTCGACAGTAGCTTTGACTTAAGTAATCTATTCACAGCGTAGAAGCAGGCATTACCCGAATGAAGTCTCTTATTAATCTCGGATTTAATTTCGTTTCGATCATTTATAGTTGTACCTAAATATCTGAATTCGTTAGCCTTTTCAAAAGTGAAATTTCCGACTCTGAGATCCCCCTCTCCTACACGAATGCCCAGTTTATCCATGATCATATATTTCGTTTTCGATTCGCTCAACTCTAACCCCGTGTCTTTAGCCGCATTTATAAGGATTTCCGCGTTTCTCGCCACCGTTTCACCATTATCTCCCACTATATCCAAGTCATCCGCATAACCTAAAATCTGCATTGTTCCGTTGAGTGTTGCACCTAGCTCGCTAGCCTGCATTTTTCTAACAACATACTCTAGCGTCAAGTTAAAGAGTGCCGTTAAAAGCCCGTCACCTTGCTTCAAACCGTCGCGTATCATGAACGATTCGGATACATTACCGCCTACTCGGACCTTTCCAGTGCTTCCATTCAGACATATTTGAATTAATTTTAGGAGTTTTTTTAGTACGCCAAGGAGCACTAGGATTTGATACATTTTGCTTCGTTTGACAGAGTCGTACGCTTTTTTCCACAAATAGCTGGTGTATAGTTTCGCAATATTCCCACTTTTTCTCTAATAATTGTCTTATGGTAAACATTTGATCGCTCGTCGATCAGTTGCACCGGAATCCACACTGATAATCTCCTATTATATCTTCCGCGAATAGTGTGAGTCTGGCCTGTATTACGTTTGACAGAACTTTGTAGCATGTAGATAAAAGTGAGATTCCCCGGTAGTTATTGCAATCTGTTTTATCTCCCTTTTTAAAGATCGGTATGATGATGGATTCTTTCCAATTTTCTGGTATTGTTTCATTTCTCCAAATAGCACATACTAGATCAAAAATTTTAGATGTAAGCGCGGTGCCCCCATATTTAAGTAGTTCAGCTGGTATAGAATCGTTTCCTGCGGCCTTATTGTTTTTTAGCTTTTTGATCGCGGCCTCTACTTCTTTGTAGGTCGGTTCGTCCATATGGAGTTCAGCAGTGTGGATTTCGTCTGCCATTTCCTCGGAGTTTTCATGCACGTTTAATAACTTATCGAAATAGTCTTTCCATAATTTCAATAGTTCATTTTCGCTTGTCACGAGGTTCCCGTCCTTATCTTTCATTAACTGCGATCTACTCTGAAAACCCTGCCTAATAGCGTTTATTCCTTTGTACATCTCGCGCGGATTATTTTCCTTACTATTAGTTTCTATTTTTCTAATTTCATTTTTCTAATATTCGCGCTTTATGTTTCTGTAAATCACACCCACTTGCTTTCTTATTTCATGGTATTCTTCTACGACCCTACCGCTTTCTTTGTGTACGCTATGTTTTATATTTAGCCTCAGATAGTACTTCGGATATGTCCCTCATAGTTATTTCTCTGAATGAGAAAGGTGGATGTTATGATGACAGAGATATTAAAGTGGGAAGTGTCAGGGGTGGGTGGGTCTTTGATTAATTGTACCTAAATTCCGTTGCGCTCTAATCGCATTCTCCTCTGCTTACCTACTACTCTCACTTTCTCACTCTCTTTCTCCTGTAAAAGTCGGCCCTTTCGCTCTCGCCATTCACTGATACCTGAAACAGCTGATATGAATGAATGCATATTATATGTATATGGTAAGGTGTAATTACCCGGTACAGACCTTCCCTATAGACACTGGTAACCGGAGGCCTGTCAGCGCGATTTCAACTACTCTCTCTCTCTCTCTCTCTCTGTCTCTCTCTCTCTCGGCACTTGACCAGGAGACTAGTGATGCAATATTCAATAGTAAAATTTTTATAAATGAACATCTACCAAGGGAAACATTTAATAATTTTAGAAGCCTTAAAGCCCTTGCAATGAGGCTCAAATTTAAATATATCTGGCATAGGGGGGCCGTTTCCTGGTCAAGATGCGGGATGGCGATGTCTCCCACGAATTTTTAACAGCGGCAGACCTCCAAGTAATTTCAGCCTCGTATGAAACTCCACAAATTGCATTAGATTCACATAAAAAACAGGAAAAGCAAATATAAATGAAATAGATAAGTTGGACATTCAAACAAATAATTAAACGGAGGCTGTCGCAAATGAATGACTATCGTTGGACACTGCTGGGGGGGGGGGGTGCATTGTAGGGGACTGAGAGCAGGATTTATCAATGTGACCTCTCTAGATTGTCATATTGGTACACTCCGTCAACACCTTCTATCTGGTCCCTCCTACCACCTTTTTGGAATTGCTGAGACGCACCTTGCTCAAAACATTGACGACAATCGCATTCAGATCAAGGGCTATTCAATTTTAAGATTAGATAGGAATAAATTTGGGGGTGGGTTAGTCCTGTATGTACACAATAGTTTTAAGGCAACCATACTAAGCCGCTCACGTACCACCCAGGATGGTACGCCGAACATTTCTGAATATATTATGTGTAGTGTGCAACAGGGCTGCCTTCCCCTCGTATTCGTTGCTCTAATTTATAGGCCACCGCATGTACCATTCCTGCAAAATTCAGATCTAATTGATAAGCTAGCTACATACACGCAGGACTATAGCCATAAAATCTTGATGGGTGATCTGAATGCGAACCTGTTGAAGACGTCGGCTGATGCAAGATTCGTTAGGCGATTAGCCAACGATTTAAATCTAAAAATAATAGAGCATGGTGCGACTCATCACCTCGAGGGGTCTCACACGTGGATTGATGTCGTTATGACAGATGACAACGACGTGGTGCTGAATGCCAGCAATCAGGCGGCGCCCTTTGCCAGCAATCACACAATTATAGATGTTGAAATAGATTTTAAATTAAACAATAGCCCCATCACCGATACTTTTATTTACAGAGATTTTAAAACAATATAACAGGAAGATCTTCTATCTTACCTGAGTAAATGTGACTGGACGGCGTTTGATTGCTTGGACAACAACGACATGGACGATTTATTGGGACAGCTCAGCGCCAATCTCATGGGGGCAATAGATGAACTCGCTCCACTGAAGCAATTTACACCAAAAAATAAAGCTAATCCTCCATGGATTGACGCAGATCTGGCTCACATAATAAAAAAACGTGACGCCGTACGCAGACGACTACAGCGCACAAAAAACGGTAATCTTTGGCAGGAGTACCGGTCTCTCGCGGTCGAAGCAGAACAACGCATGAAAATCGCGCGGGAGACTTACATGCAGAATAAGATTTTTGAAGCCCTAGAAAATAAGAAGGATATTTGGAAAGAACTAAAGGGCTTGGGGCTCCTGCCAAGGGCACGGGGAGGGGGGTTGCATGGCTTCTCGCCGGGTGAGCTGAACTCGCACTTTGCGGGGGTATCGGTCTCCCAGAGTGAAGGTGACGTTGATTTGGGTAGCATCTTGGACTCGGCCAGTGACGACGGCTTTATTTTCAAAGACGTTACAGTGACGGACGTAGTCCTGGCTGTTGCTCATTTCTCGTCGCACGCTAGGGGTGAGGACGGTATTCCCCAAAGCGTTGTAGCTAAGGCTCTCCCGTATATAAGTCATCATATAGCGAGGGTCTTCAACTCCTCTTTGTCTGGTGGTGTCTTCCCAGGGGCTTGGAGGGGGGCTCACTTGGTGCCTCTAAAAAAGGTTTCAGTGCCATCTATTTTATCAGATTTTCGCCCAATAGCACTATTGAGCTTTCTCTTCAAGGTGCTGGAGAAGACAGTACACAACCAGATTACCGATTTCTTAAGATCCAAAAATATCTTGGATCCTCTGCAAACCGGTTTCAGACAGCATCACAGCACCCAGACAGCTCTACTAAAACTAACTGAGGACATACGAACTGGGATAAACGACAATAAGAAACTAATGACTATACTGCTACTGTTCGACTTTAGTAAGGCTTTTGACACTATATCACCATCTAAATTACTTCGTAAGCTGATACGCATGGGTTTTTCCAGGAGTGTTCTTCTGTGGATCAAATCATACATTTTTGGTCGCAGGCAAAAAGTCATAACTGACAACAACGGGGAATCTGATTGGCTAACCACCAATCTGGGTGTGCCACAGGGTTCAGTCTTGGGGCCCTTGATATTCAGTCTTTATATCAATGACTTACAAGACGTACTGACTGGTGGTGATGTTAAACACTTGCTATACGCGGACGACTTGCAAACTTACACTCAAGTGACATGGCGAGATCTTTATGTGGGTATCAGATGCATGTCGGCTGTTGCGCGGGCAGTGTCGGAGTGGGCCGAAGCATCCGGACTGCGACTCAATGTCGGCAAAACAAAAGCGATCATTTTCGGCTCCGAGCACAACATCAATCAGTTGCAGGATCTTGGTTTGCCCGGCATTGAGTTTCAGGAAGGTGTACATGTGCCTTTCTCTGACTCGGTCACAAACCTTGGTGTTGTCATGGACTCTAAACTCACGTGGAAACTGCAGGTTGATGCAGTTGGAAAAAAGGTAAATCGTGCTCTTTACAGCCTACGATTTTTTAGTTCATGCACAACTCAGGCATTGAGAAAGCAGCTTGCATGCGCGCTGGTAGTGCCACATTTAGATTATTGTTCCGTGGTTCACCTTGATGTGTCTGATGAGCTCGAGACGAAGTTGCAACGACTTCAAAATTCATGTGTGAGATACATATGTGGTGTTAGAAGGGATGAGCACATCACTCCTCACAGGAAATATCTTGGCTGGCTTACAGTAAAGGAAAGAAGAGCGTACTTTGCGGGGTTATTATTGTATATCTATCTATCTATCTATCTGTCTGTCTGTCTGTCTGTCTGTCTGTCTGTCTGTCTGTCTGTCTGTCTGTCTGTCTGTCTGTCTGTCTGTCTGTCTGTCTGTCTGTCTGCCTGCCTGCCTGCCTGCCTGCCTGCCTGCCTGCCTGCCTGCCTGCCTGCCTGCCTGCCTGCCTGCCTGCCTGCCTGCCTGCCTGCCTGCCTGTCTGTCTGTCTGTCTGTCTGTCTGTCTGTCTGTCTGTCTGTCTGTCTGTCTGTCTGTCTATCTATCTATCTATCTATCTATCTATCTATTTATTTATTTATTTATTTATTTATTTATTTTTTATATTTTTTTATTTATTTATTTATTTATTTATTTATTTATTTATTTATTTATTTATTTATTTATTTATTTATTTATTTATTTATTTATTTATTTATTTATTTATTTATTTATTTATTTATTTATTTATTTATTTATTTATTTATTTATTTATTTATTTATTTAACCAGAGTAATACATCGTAATACATGTTGTAGTTAATCTCCAGATATATTAATTATATCTGGAGTAACTCACATCCTATAGAGGTAGTCAGAGCTACCTGTACATAGGTCCGGTGTGTATAATAACTTAATAATTAACTTACAATCTAAGTAAAACTAAAAACTAACTTAAAACCTAAGTGTCCAAGTACATATTTGTCTTGGATAAAGTAACAGTGACTTGTTGATGTTTATAATATATTCGTACTTATCCATTTTTTTAATTTTTTCTTATTATAAATCTTTGATATGTCTAGTATTTTAAGATTTATATTAATTGTTGGTAAGCAGTTATAAACTTGTATTGCTCTAATGTGATTACTCGTATCACTTACAGCTTTTGAACATTTTGGTGGTATAATAAGTTTATTTCTGGTTTTGCTTTTAGACGTTAAGTATAAATTCTTGAGTTCATTATAATGATACGATACACATTCATAAGCAAAAATTTGTTTTAAATTTAATGGGTTGTCCTGATTGAAACTATTTTTATTAACAATTTTTAGGATTCTATTCTGAGTCTTTTGAAGTAACTCCAGATTGTTTCTGTATGCACCACCCCAAGCTATATTTCCATAAGTAATTATACTATGAAAAAATGCATAGTATATTATCTTAAGTGTATCAGATTGCATGTATTTTGACATTTTGTAAAGTATAAATAATATATATTTTGTTTTCTTTATTATATATTCAATATGTCTGTCCCATTTTAGATTGTAATCAAATACAATACCTAGATATTTACAATATTCTACCCTACAAATTTTAGTACCCTGTATTTTTATGTTCATATCTTTAGGAACACTATCACAGTAATTGCCAAATGTTATGTAGGTTGTTTTATTTATATTTAAAGATAGTTTGTTCAGAGCTAACCAATTAGCTATATCATCCAAGTACTTATTCATTTTATTTTCAACTTTTTCCCAGGTATCATCAGATGCTATAATTGCTGTATCATCAGCATATGAGATAGTGCTGTCAGTTCTATTTATTAATAAATCATTAACGTAAATTATGAATAGAAGTGGTCCTAGTATAGTACCCTGGGGAACACCTGTGTCTATTGTTTCATATTGACTTTCTGTTATTCCAATTCTAACTTTTTGTCTCCTATTGCTTAGATAATTCATTATTAGTTTATGTGCTTTACCTCTTATACCATAATTATATAATTTATCTAATAAGATAGAATGGTTTACAGTATCAAACGCCTTAGCTAAGTCTAGGAATGTGATTGCTATTGGTTTGCTTTTGTCTAAATTGCTATATATTTCTTTCGTTATATAACTAAGAGCATCTTTAGTACCTTTATTTTTTACAAATCCATATTGATTGTGAGTTAATAGTTTAAATTTATCAAAAAATTCGTGTAATCGTACAAAAACAATTTTTTCTAGAACTTTTGCTATATTTGAGATTAAGGATATGGGCCTATAATTTGATATTTCCATTTTGTTTCCAGCTTTAAAGATAGGTACTACCTCAGCTGTTTTCAATGATTCAGGCCATGTTGATTTTTCTAGACATATATTAAATATATGAGTTAATGCATTTACGATTAGATTTGATAGTATTTTCAAAGCTTTTGTTGGGATTTTATCAACACCGCCATTTTTTATTTTCATATTTTCAATTATTTGTAAAATTTAAAAATTATTAGTTGGTTTTATAAAAATAGAGTTGCAATTCATGGGTGGTAGTTTTAATATCTTACCCTGCGGAATATTAATTTTATTACTTAAATTCATTCCTATTTTGCAAAAATATGAGTTCATTTGATTGGCAATTTTTGTAGGGTCATCTATTATTTCATCGTTATTCATTATTATTTTATTAATTGTATTATTATTTTGCGATTTAGTACCCAGTTTACTTTTTATATGTTTCCATAGTTGTTTGGAATTATTGCTACTTTTTATTATTAAATTTCTTTCATGCTTAGTTTTAGCTTCTTTAATAATTTTATCAAGACTCTTTGTGTAATTCCTATATTCTAATTTTATTCTTTCGTTATTAGGTTCATTACGCATTTTGACATATAATTGTCCTTTTCTTTCACATGAGATCATAATAGCTTTAGTGATCCAATCCTTTCTTGGTTTATTCTTATTATTTTTTCCATTTTTTAACACATATTTAGATTTTTCTAAACAGTCTTGTATTTCAGTTATTAAAGTTGTTGTAGCTTCTTCAGGATCATGCATTGATTCAATTATATTCCAATTTTTCATAGCAGCTACTCTGCGTAGTTTAATGTAATCATACTTATAGCAAATATTTTCTTTATTTAATGTTTGTGAATTGTTTATTTTTATAAATAATGGATAATGATCAGTAAATGGTATTAAAAGTTTGAAGGATTTGGTGTCTAGAGATTTGGTTTTTATATATATGTTATCAATGCATGTGCCTTCTCCACTATTATCATTTGGTCTAGTTGTATATATAAACCCAGGGTAAAAACCTTTTTCAAGCATATTATTTAAAAGTACCTGACTGTTATGATCTTCTTTCATAATGTCAATGTTAAAATCACCAATAATTAAATGATTTTTTATATTTTTTTTGCCGTTCATATATGATTTTAAGTTGGAAATGAGTTCAGTACATGATAGATTATGACATCTATATAATGTTGATATTTCAAGAGAAATACCTCTATTTAGTGTTATTCTTGTATTTAATATTTTCAATTTACCAATTTCAATTGTTTCGGTTATTTCTGTTACGCAATCTTTTATATATACAACTACTCCATCATTTTGATTTATTTTGCTATTATTATAATATAAATTATAACCTTGTATAGCAAAATATTGACAGTTATGTAAGCACCATGTTTCTGAGCATACAATTATATAAGGTTTGATCCTCAAGCTCTTAATAAAAATTTCTAATTTTGTATAGTTAGCATTTAGACTTCTAATATTAACATACAGTATAAGGCTGTCTTTTATATTCAAATTTTTATTAAGAGTTTTTAGATCAAGATATGATATTTCCTCTTGAATTACTTCTTTTTGGAATTCTTCTATGAGATTTAGATGTTGCTCCATTATTTACTTTTATTTCTGCTTGTGCTTGGGCTTGTTAATGATAGTATACTAGTGCTGAGTGGTGCATTCTTGCTGAGCGTTGCATTTTTGCTGCGTATTGCACTCTTCATTCTTGGTTTAGTTGAGTTCATTGTCGTAGTGTTTTTTTTTGTAATTTTCTACATTACCCATGTATCTTGGTATAGTAGGATTCATAGGAAAATCTGTCATACTTATGTATCTATTAAGTTTTTTCTTAAATATTGTACATTTTTCCGTATCATTAACTACATGGTTAACCTCTAAATTTGTTTTATATTTAGTATTGCTATAAAAACAATTGATACATACTTTTTTGGACAGGTTATCACATTGTGAAGATATGTGTGTTCCAGCACAATTTATGCAACAAAGCTCATTTTCACAGTTACGAGGATTATGCCCAAATCTTCCACACTTATTGCAGGGCTTGATATTTATTAAATCCCAGACTCTGCAACTTTGATAACCAATAAAAATTTTATTTTGGTTGTCTCTTATACGTTTGTATAAATCTCTTGGTACTTCTATTATTAGGCTTAACTTGTTAGTAGTCGTAATTTCATTTATGTGTAATATCTTACATTTGTCTTGATATTCACTAAAATTTCTTCGATTTATATCATTTTCGAGTTCATCTTGGTTCATTTGTGTGGGATCCACTCCAACTATTTTCATCTTTGGCGATTCAATTTTTTCATACATAACATTATAATTATTAGATAACTTTTTTGTTAAAACATCAACAGTAGTTTTAGCACTTCTTTCGTCCAAGCTTTTAATCAATAATTCATTATCATTAATTGATTTCACATATTTAGTTTGAATATTTTTATCATCTATTAAATAATTGCACACTTTTTTTGAAAAATCTTTAGGATTTTTGTCTTTTTTTTTATTTTCTACAATTATTGCTGAAACTCTTTTCTTTTTATTTACTGATTTATTAATTAATACCTCAGCATATGTTTTTTGGTTTAGTTGCACTTTTTCAAATTCATCTTCATTCTTCTCTTTTTTCAATAATCTTTTTAACAAAGTATTCTTGTCCATTAATTCACTATTTAATTGTTTAAGTAATTGATTTTCGATATTAAGATTTTCTAGTTCAGAATTTTCTGACAGTAACGTGGCATCTAGTTTTTCATTCGTTCCAGATTTTTGTGTATTTTCAGATATAACATTTAATTCATTTAAGATTTTGTGCTTTATTTTCTCTTCTTTTGCACTTTTTATCTGAGCAATTAAAATTCTAGCATTTTCATCTAATTTTATTTTATTCTCTTTTAAGGTTAGAACAAGCTCCACGTGTGCAGGACAAACCACAAGTGCTTTCCCTACGTATATTTTGTCTTTATATTTGTCAAAGTCACTTTTATGATAAATATTATCACACACTACACAAATCACTGTTGTAACTTTATTTTTTGGATGGCATGTATATGCTGGTTCTGAGTTTATATCAGGAGGTTCGGGAGGTAGTCCACCTCCTCCCGACGCCATGATGACACTGATTATTTATTTATTTATTTATTTATTTATTTGTTTGTTTGTTTGTTTGTTTGTTTGTTTGTTTGTTTGTTTGTTTGTTTGTTTGTTTGTTTGTTTGTTTGTTTGTTTGTTTGTTTGTTTGTTTGTTTGTTTGTTTGTTTGTTTGTTTGTTTGTTTGTTTGTTTGTTTGTTTGTTTGTTTGTTTGTTTGTTTGTTTGTTTGTTTGTTTGTTTGTTTGTTTGTTTGTTTGTTTGTTTGTTTGTTTGTTTGTTTGTTTGTTTGTTTGTTTGTTTGTTTGTTTGTTTGTTTGTTTGTTTGTTTGTTTGTTTGTTTGTTTGTTTGTTTGTTTGTTTGTTTGTTTGTTTGTTTGTTTGTTTGTTTGTTAGTTTGTTTGTTTGTTTGTTTGTTTGTTTGTTTGTTTGTTTGTTTGTTTGTTTGTTTGTTTGTTTGTTTGTTTGTTTGTTTGTTTGTTTATTTGTTTATTTATTTATTTATTAATTGTATCTTTTTATTTTTTTATTTTAATTTATCCGTTCTCCCGTGTTCTGTATTCTTAGTCGTGAAAAATGTTGTAATGTACAAAATATAAAGAGTACATTTTAATAAAGAGTAAATATATCTGCGTGTGTGATGAGTGTATGTATCGGCTGAATTGTAATTGTTTTTATATTGTGACGTGATGGATGTACGTGTATGCAAGAATGAGTAGACTTCAGAAATTGTTATGGAACTGTGATATAAACAAACTGTGATATTAGATAATGACAAATTTGTGCAACAATTTTTATATTTATACACTGACGAACTGTGGTAGTGATCAAAGACTTAATGTAATGACAAAATAACAATTTTTATGTAATGTATTTTTGCCAAAATTGACAAATAAATCCTATATCTATCTATCTATCTATCTCTCTCTCTCTCTCTCTCTCTCTCTCTCCTCTCTCTCTCTCTCTCTCTCTCTCTTTATCTCTCTCTCTCTCTCTCTCTCTCTCTCTGTAAGAGAAAAAAAACGAATATAATAAAAAAACATGCAAAAATAATCCAAAATAAGGAAGTAAATAAAAAAAATAATTTTGAGAAATAATCACTTTAAAAAAACATGCATGAAAGGTAATGAAAGAATTACATAAAAAAGTATCTTTTCTCTCTCATTACTACGTAAGGCAAGAACTAAGAGTCACGATCTTAGACTGAAGTCTGTACTGTTTTTGACCGCACACGTCGTTGTAGGCCCTTTTGGCCTCCCTCGACTTCATTTAGGATTATCATTCGCGATTTCTGCAGACTCTACTTTGCACTCAATGCTTACATCATCTACTGTACTTGGTCGCCTTCCTATTCTTTTGCTAATAATCCTTGCTTTACGTTTAACAACTACACATGTTTGGCGAGTCCTACCATGCTTTTTCCCTACAAGTAAGGCGCATTGTTCGCTCGCGATTCGTCTGACTGAAGCTTGACGATACCTGAGGCTATCCCTGGCCGTCCGTCGCAGTTTCTTTTTCATCCTCATCTTCAGAGTCAGAAGGCATAGTGTCGTCATCGAAGTACGACCTTACATCTTGTTCCCGTATTTGTAGATCAATTGGTAAGAATTATAACCTTGTTTTTCGGAACTCACGTATGATCCAGTATACCTGGGTCCCATTTAGCAGTAATTCCTTGTGGCGCACATGAAAGAATACGATGGCGTCGTACATGACCTATATCGAACGGTAAAACGACGTACTCGATAATATGCGAAATATGGCCGTCTGCCATTCATACGCCGCGTGGGGCCAGAGGCCAAAAAAGGGATAAAATTCTTACTTCCTACGAGATTGCAATAGAAATAAATAGCCAAATGGTCAAAATATTCTTTTTAATATAAACTTTATGAATCCATCTCCGTTCATGTGCGCAAAATTAATATATCAATATATATACAGCACATAATGAGCGTATGTGCGGAAATTGCCATGATTCTGAAGTTTTGAAACTTAGAATCTATCGGAAATGATGATTTTTTAAATTTAGTATTTTATTTCGATAGATACATGCAAAATATTAAGTAATATGTCCATTACTAAATTTACAACCCTAAAATACGCTCAAGACCCTGTAAAAGGGGCGTTGAAAAGGGTGAAAATATGAAACACAATTCTGACTCGGACTAATAAAACCCTTCGGATTTATAACTTCACAAATATCTTCGTTATGATGAAATAAACTTATGAGAAAAATTTTAACACCCCATTCGTCCCGGAACCCATTTAGACAGGGGTTGTAAGGGGGTGAATATTTGAAAAAATATTCTAACTACGACTAATAAAACTCTTCGGGCTTTTTACTTTACAGATATCTTCGCTATCATACAATAAACACATTAAAATAATTTTGACCCCTAACTCGTTCAGGAACTCCTTCAAGCAAAGGTTGGAAGTGGGTGAATATTGGACAAAAATTCTAACTCGGACTAATACAACCCTTCGGATTAATAAATTCACAGATATCTCCGATATAATAGAATAAACTTTTGAAATAAATTTTTACCACTAAATCGTCCTGGAACCGCTTCAAACGAGGGTCGGAAGGGGATAAATATTCGAGAACAATTATACTTGGTTTGATAGAACCCTTAGGATTTATAACTTTACTGATATCTTAAGTTTATTCTGTCATAGCAAATATATCAGTAAACTTATAATTCCTAATGGTTTCATTAAACCAAGTTGAATTACTTTTTAAATATTCACCCCCTTCCAACCCCTGCTTGAAAGGGTTCCGGGACTAGTTAGAGGTTAAAATTTATTTCATAAATTTATTCTATCATACCGAAGATATCTGGGAATATATAAATCCGTAAGGTTTTTATCAGTCCAATTGAGAATTTCTCTCAAATATTCACCCCCTTTCAACCCAATTTCAAGTTTGAAGGGGTTCCGAGACGAGTTACCAGTTAAATGTTTTTTTTTTGTAAGTTCATTCCATCATAGCGAAAATACTGTCAATTTATTAATTCGGAAGGTTTTATTAGTCCAAGTTATAATTTCTTTTCCATTAATCACTCCCTTCCAACCGCTGTCTAGGACAAAGAGCTCAGCCAAGAGATAGAAAGCTACCTTTTTCAGCTCAATTTATTTTAAACATTTTTCATCATAATTTTGCGTCGGACAAAATAGATAATTTAATGATCTCTCAAATGCATTTACGCTGAAGCAATCATATTATTTATAAAATACAAAAATAATTTACCATATCGATTTCAGAATGTCGTAAAATAGAGAAACCGTTGTAAATACAAAACGAAAAAGTAAGCCTTGGTTGATAAAAAATATCCGCGCCGTTCTCGAAATATAAAAGACGACAAAAAATTTAAAAAATAAAAAATATAACCTAAAATAACTCGAAATATAAAGGTCGTTATAAACTGGACAGAGAAAGAACTCCAGAAAAGTTCTGAAAAGTTTAAATAAAAATGGTGCTGTCTTACTTAAATTATTGATTTCTTTCACTTTATGATTTTTTTCTCTACGAAAGAGAAAGATAAAAACTTTTACAGAATATTCTCCATGTCACTATTCTACTAAAAAAATTTCACACACACACACACACACACGCGCACGCACGCACGTACGCACGCACGCACACACACGCACACACAGATATATTCTAAAAATAGTGCATTTTGATTCCTAATGCCTCAAAACATTTTTCTATAAATGTTACGTTTCTATAAAGTTTGTAGCAAAACATTTTTTATACTATCACAAAGCTTCCACTACGAGGAATTAACAGCAAACATCTATGAAGAAGCAAAAATTTTCACTTACATAAAGAAGGCCTTATTCAAGAATTTACATAAGAATTTGCATAAGAACTTACTTAAGAATTGGTGTATATTCTTACGTAAGTTCTTACGTAAGTCCTTATATAAGTTCTTATGTAAGTTCTTGTGCAAATTCTTATATAAATTCTTAAATAAGTTATTACATTGTGATACTGCAAAAATATAAAATATGGTAAGAACGGCTAAAACAATATCTAGGTCCCCCTAAACTTGGAGTATTATCATCTAGATGGTACTTCCAAAATTGGTATTATTTATATGAATAACGAATATTTACAAAGTTTTAATAATTATCAGAAATTTACTCAATATATCTTACATAAGATCTTATGTAAGATCTTATGCCAGTTATGTACTGAATTTCGCTTATACGATTTCACATAAAATCTTACATAAGATATTATATAAGATCTTGCACAAAATCATATGAAAGATCTTATGGAAGATCTTATGAAAAATTGTCGGTAGACTGGTCTCTAACAAAACGAGCGGGAGACAGGTTGACAGTATTCGAAAATAGAGTTCTTAGGAAAATATTTGGCGCAAATCAGGATAGACTAACAATGTGAGTACACAACCTGCGGGAAATGGTTTTCCATAAGGCTTTGTGAAATGATTTCTGGTAAAGAGCGTTAATTTAAGCTTTGTTTTACTCGTATATAAAAATGTTATTTTGTGGCAAAATTATGAACAATCAAATACAATGACGAAAAATGCATGCAAATTTGAAGAGTTTCAGCTCTTAAAATTAAGTAGTTTTCGTGCATTCTTCGTCATCAATTTTGATTGTTCATAACTTTGCAACAGAACTTTATTTTTATATGAAACAAAGCTTAAATTAAAGCTCTTTTAGTCAACTTCTTTTATCTTATTACATCATTTATCTAGCAAAAAACTTGCAGAGTTATTATTTGAAGTATAGGTACCAGTTTTTACTGATATAACGCGTATTTTAAATATAAAACGTCATGTCTTGACCAGGAGGGCCTATGATATGAAACTATGCATACTTGGCATCATTTTTAGGTACCAGAATCCACTTCCCAAAGCCTCATCAAAAACGATTTCCCACAGGTTGTGGACTCTTCTTGTAAGCCTAAAGTGGAAACGACTCTACAACCGAGAATTAGACAAACTGCACGATTCTCCGAACATCGATAGAGTAATAAAGGCACATTGACTCATATGGGTGAGACATGGCTAGAATGCAGGAGAGAACAGCATTCAGAGTACTGGTAGGTAAACCATGCAGTAAGAGCCCGCTCGGCAGACCCATACAAAATCGGGAGAAACCATGAGTGCTGCATAGACCAGGCCCAGAACAGGGAAGATTGGCGAGCTTGTATCGATGCGGTAATAAGCTCCCGAGCTCTATAACACCACCATACCATAGCAATATTTATATGCTATGTTCTTGTAGGTGAGCATACTATGTCCAACAAATCCCACTAAAACACAAACACAACGCAACACGACAAAAACCATCTGGACGACTGACTGATAGTCGTCCAGGACTTGCGTGAGACTGATGACCCCCTCCTACTAACACTCATCAAGAAACAGCATTTTAAGCACTACTGTGATTCCCTACTGGATACCACACTCCTGGGAAAAGGTGTATCTGCTGCGGTAATGAGCTGTCGAGTTCATGAAGACAAGACTAATAATAATAATAATAATAATAATATGAGTAGTTGAATTAGGTCGAGCGCAATGGTGTCATCTGGATAATCCTTAAGAAGACTAACACTTTTCACAGTTTCCCACGACGACTAACTTTGTTCATAATTCCCCCACGAAGACTAGCACCGTTCGTTTAGAAAATATAAATTAGGGTTGTGCCGTTAAACTCGAGTCGGGTACTATTGTCTTTTGATGCTCGAGAAATGATAGTTCTTTGAGATAATTGGGCTACACGAATAAATAAAAGTCGCTCAAAAATTTCAGGCGGTGGAAAACATCTAAAAGTTCTAGACTTTGTGGTAAAAATCCATATATGTTACTCTTCGTATTAAACACAAAAAACGTGCTAGTCTTCGAAAGACCTATCAATATGATCTTTCTCGTTACTAAGAAATTGAAGCAAGGAATAGCGTGGGAGCGTGAATCAATGTCAATCGTTCGATTCCACAATTAAATATTCTCTTTTATGGCAACACTGTATAATAGTGAAACTGATAAACGTTATGGAGAGGGGGTGAAAAAAAGAAAGAGAGAAAAAAGATAGAGAGAGAGAGAGAGAGAGAGAGATCGAGAGTTCACAGATCGCAAAGCATGATTGGCCCCGTGATAAATATATCCTTCCCTATCATCACGCATAATAAAATAAGAATTCCCTTTTAAAACTATACACCAGTGACTTGCAGATATATCCACGAATCATGGTGGTGCGAGCACGAGCCATTCCCCCTTTTTTCTCTTTCTCGTGTGCAGTGCAGTACACTTTTATGCACGCTCGGCCGGTCTGTCCCTCTATCTCTGTCTTCTTTTGTCTATATCTTTCTCGTCTCTTTTTCCTCCCAGTTTCTCTGTCTCACTCATCACCGAGCACCGCCCCAGTCGATTTCTTTGTCTTTATATGCTCTTGGAAGGAGCTCGCACGTTCGGGTTTTACACGGGACTACCTCGTTTCGCGTAATAATCGTCAATTTTATTTTTCGGACGAGAGCGAGAGACAAAGCTTGTTTTTACCCATCGGTCTCGTTCGCGGCCTGCCTCATATGTGTACACAACACACACGTATCGTTACGTATTGCCGGATCGCATGCGTGGAGGCCGTAATGCCTCACAAACTTCTGGGCGCGCTGGGTCGCCCCCTTCCCCTCCCCCCTTTCCATCGAGATATTTAACGCTGAAATTCAATTATACCGATGGACGTATAATATATACCCGATTCGATTTTATTAACACTCATTCTGCTCTACGAGCTCATCTCTCGTTCGCTCTTGATTACCAGGCCCCACGTATATTATAGCATCTAAGCGACGACGTGTTATTTTCTTGGAGGATACGAGCTGTGTTATGGCGGAAACTAAAGTTACAATAACTATTCAACTCTGCAAGTTTTTTTGATAGATAAATGATTTAATAAGATAAAAGAAGTTGACTAAAAGAGCTTTAATTTAAGCTTTGTTTCATATAAAAATAAAGTTCTGTTACAAAGTTATGAACAATCAAAATTGATGACAAAGAATGCATGAAAAACTACTCAATTTAAAGAGCTGAAACTCTTCAAATTTGCATGCATTTTTCGTCATTGTATTTAATTGTTCATAATTTTGCCACAGTTGTGGACTCTCCTTGTTAGTCTATCCTAATTTGCGCAAAATATTTTCCTAAGAACTGTATTTTCGAATACTCTAAATCTGTCTCCCTCTCGTTTCGTTAGAGACTACCCTACCGACAATTTTTCATAAGATTTCATAATATCGATTATATGATCTTGTGTAAGATCTTATGTGAAATCGTATCAGCGAAATTCAATACATAACTGGTATAAGATCTTACATAAGATCTTATGCAAGATCATATGTAATATATATTGAGTAAATTTCTGATAATTATTAAAATTTTGTACATTTCGTTATTCGTGTAAATAATACCAATTTTGGAAGTACCGTCTGGATGATAATACCCCAAAAGTTTAGGGGGACCTAGATATTTTTGGAGCCGTTCTTACCATATTTTATATTTTTGCAGTATCATAATGTAAGAACTTATTTAAGAATTTACATAAGAATTTGTATAAGCACTTACATAAGAACGTATATAAGAACTTACATAAAAACTTACGTAAGCACTTACCTAAGAATATACACCAGTTCTTATGTATGTTCTTATGCAAATTACTATGTGAATTTTTGAATAAAGTCTTACTTTATGTAAGTGAAAATTTGTTTGCTTCTTCATAGATGTTTGCTGTTAATACCCGGTATGCGCTGGAAAGTTTCAGCAAAAATAGTTAAATAAATTTGGTTTTATGGCCATTTTTCAAGATTAAAGAATTTTCAAATTTCGGTTTTGTAATTTTTGTCAATGCAGGAATAGTTCTTGGGAAGCAAATTTTTTATACAATGAAGTACTCATAAAATTTAATACGAATATTACTTTAAATAATGGCAGTAGTATGGAAGTTTCTTGCTATATATAGATCTCATGATATACCTAAGACTGAATTTATACAAGATTTACATAAATTCCTAAATAAAAAAAGGAATATCAAGAACCATTTAGTGATAGGAGATTTTAATATTGATTTACTTCAGTTAGATAAAATGAGTCAAGAATTTCTTTGTAATTTTCTCAGGGATATATTCCTGGGTTTTCAGGTGTAACCAGACCTCCATTAGCAATTGTAAAGGATCTTGTATTGACAACATTTTTTCAAAAACAACCTTTTTAGAACAGAAACATATAAATGAAAACATTCTATAACAGACCATTATCCTTTATTTATTGCTATTAATAAAATAAAAAATGAAAATAAGATTTCAACTGTAACACTGGATTATAACAAATTGAGAAATATTGCTAAAACAAGAAATTGGAGTGCAACTATGTCAATACAGGATCCTAGCATGGCCGCGGACCAATTAATAAATGAAATAAAGCTATGTGTAGAGCTAGCAAAAACAAAAAAAAAGACAAAAAGACGCATAGGAATAATTTGATCACAGATGATATTATAAAATTTTGTGAAACCAAGGATTTCTTATATAATCTATGGAAAATGGATCATGCTAATGGCCACTTAAAAACTCAGTACAAAAATTATGCCAAAAGTCTAGACAAGGTCATACTAGACGCAAAAATGAAGTACGATGAAAATCTAGTCGAAGATAACCTAAATAATCCTAAAAAGTTATGGGAAATTATAAACACAAAAGTAGGGAAAAAAGCCAAAACGAGCGATACCATAAATTATTTAAAAATTAATAATGATAAGATTACGGATACAATTGAAATGTCTAGTGTTAAGAATAACTATTTTTGCGAAACAGGTCAGATACTAAGTGAAAAGATCATTAAAATGACTGAATCTAAGTTAACAATGCCAAATATGTACGAATATTCCATTTTTATAAATCCAACGAGTTCTCATGAGGTAAGAAATGTTATAAATATGCTGAAATTAAAAAATGGAGGTATTGATAAAATTAATGCAAAAACATTGAAAATAATCTGTAACCATATTGCTGAACCACTAGCACATTTAATCAATTCATGTATTGAGCAAGCTAATTGGCCGGATGCTCTTAAAAAATCGGAAGTTGTACCTATATACAAATCTGGGGAAAAATCTAATGTTTCAAACTATAGGCCGATTTCATTAATATCAAATGTTGCTAAAATTTTCGAGAGAATAGTATATAATAAAATATATGACTTTGTTAAAAAAAATAATGTAATTTCTGATCACCAATTTGGTTTCATGAAAAATATAGGTACAAAAGATGCCCTAAACTACATTATCAATATATTGTACAACAATTTGGATCACAGTAAACCAACACTAATAACTTTTTTGAACTTGGCTAAAGCATTTGATACTGTCGATTATAAAATATTACTAGATAAACTATACTGTATAGGAATTAGAGGGCAGTCGCTGAATTTACTTTCAAGTTATCTTAATAATAGGTATCAAAAAGTTAAAATAAATAACAGTGAGAGTGATTATTTAAAAATATATAAGGGTATACCACAAGGTACCATTTTAGGTCCACTACTTTTTATTATATATATTAATAATCTCTTGAAGGTAATCCAGCCTGATGAAATTTTGTCTTATCCAGATGATATTACAATTATATCTACTGGTGATACGTGGGAGGAAGTTCAGGAATCTATGAACAATAATTTGTTACTAGTCGATAAC
Organism: Gastracanthus pulcherrimus; assembly: GCA_949152435.1. NCBI lineage: Eukaryota > Metazoa > Arthropoda > Insecta > Hymenoptera > Pteromalidae > Gastracanthus > Gastracanthus pulcherrimus. The sequence continues at coordinate 141,716,906 of OX424574.1, read as the reverse complement.
TGGTTAGCTGTAAATAAAGTATCGTTAAACGTTGATAAGACTGTATGTATGACTTTTATAGCTCCCAGACAATTGGCTAAAAATGACCATACCTAAAAAACAATCAATCAAAAATTTTTTGAAAAAAATATAACCTCAAATATCTTGAAAGATAAAACTCCTCATGATCTGGGCAAGGAACTGAGTCAAGAAATAGTTAAAATTTACCTTTCCGTAATTTTGCAAAAGGAATAATGCCGTTTTACTCAACTTATCGTACGACATAGAACATCGATTTTTTTACAAAATGACTTTTTCTCATAAGCAGAAAAGTATTAAGACTAAAAAATTTTACTGAATATTCCTGTCGATGTTTCTAATGACCAGAAATTTTAATTTTATTAATTTTATTAATTTTAACCTATAAAGAAACCTTTAAAACTAAATCCCAAAAATTGAAAAATTACTACAAAAACCAAAAAGCATCGACCAATCAAAAATATTATTTGCCAGCCGCTTCATGCGTCAAAAACAAACAAAATGAGCCCTGAAGTATTAAATTTAACCGTCGACATACACACATACACACACACGCACGCACACATTCACACACATACACACACACGCACACATTCACACATACACACACACACACGTGCACAACACACACACACACACACACAATAGTGTAGATACGATACAAATACACAATGAGAATAGTGTATTTTGGTTCCAAATGGTTCAAAACATGTTTCTCACTTTTTTTTTAGAAAACATTCTTTTACACGGAGAGAATTTTCTAATAAAAATTATGACGAAATTCGCAGTAAAAATTACCGTGAATAACTATAAAACTGGGACACTCTAACTTTCCGGCAGTTTTTATTGATATTTACGATAAATTTTACCGTACTGAAGGGTAAAATTTGCCTGCCGCAGAGTAAAAGTTCCCTGTACGAATCTTAGAGAAAGCCAAAATTTGTGGTATAATATGTAGGAAATATTTTTTAAAAATCTGGATTTTCTTCCAATTGTTGTAGCAGTATCATTAATACTTAAATAAGTAGTACATTATACACATTTATATTTGAGTTAACCTAAAATATGTACACGCTCAGTTGTTTCCTTTATCAGCTGCCTTCTTTTTCTCAAATCAGGCAAATTTTACCATTCAGTGCGGTAAAATTTATAGTCTGTGCAGTAAAATTTGTAGTCAATGAGGTAAAGTTTTTAGTAAAATATCAGTAAAAAGTGCCAGAAAGTAGGACTGTCCCAGCTTTATAGTTATTTACGGTAATTTTTACCCTGAATTTCGTTATAATTTTTATTAGAAAATTCTCTCTGTGTACTATTACAAAGCTTCCTCTTGGAGGGAGCAAAAAATTGAACATAACTCAAAGTATGGTTTCATTTTTATTATATCCCTGATTGGAATAAAAAAAGAATACTTAGAAAATTAGGATAAGTACTTATAATTGATAAAATCGTTTATGCTTTTCAAAAACCTAGAAAATATTTAAGACTTGTTCAGAATTAATGGTATCGAACATTAAAAATTTTAAAAGGTTCCCATAACAACAGTCTATAATTTTAATAAGTTCAATATGCTAGGACTAACGATTTCTTTGATTTTTTAATGAGGGTCTTTTGCTATACCTATATAGAACATAAAACAAAAATATCATACGAGAGTATATAAAGATCCTGTTATCATTATGTAAATAGTGAAATGTATACCCGACCCTGACAACAACTTTTTGAATGTGCCGTGAAGGAAGCTAGTGACACCTGGCGAACGCTAACCTAATGAGGTTCACGTTTTAAAGAGAATTGCAGTTGTGAATCCATCAATAGGTTACCAATGCCGAGATCGTCAAAGAATACAGCGCTATGGTTCATGGGGTTCAGAAATGCAACTCCCTTCGAAACGTGAATATCGTTAGGTTAGCCAGAACCAGGGGTCACCAGCTTCCTCCACGTCACATTCGAAAAGTTGTTTTCAGGGTCGGGTAGGTATACTTAAAAAGAGTCCATATCTACATGAAGAATAAGTTGTTTGGAAAGCAATACTCTGGTATAATAGAAACCGTCCGAACGGAAAAACCCTATAGTATGCATTATAGTGTGCACTATAGTGCGTACCATAGTAATTTCGCGAAATACTATAGTGCACTATAGTGCTCACTATAGTGTTTCGAGGTGGCATAACAATAGATGAGAAAACCGCATTACCAGTATGTCGGACCTCCCAATTGGTGGATATCATCCAGATGGTACATCCCAAATGGGCGATCCAACCTACTGACAATCACGTTTTTTCATGTTTTTTGGGTACACTATTGGATCTTTTGTACAGGAGATTTCATTTATTCGCCAATTATTGACGTTTCTACTCTTGCTCTCTTGGTAATTTATTAATCATTAATAAAATTCTTTTTTTTTATAATTTTTAAACATTTCTTAAATTGCACATTCCAAACTATTTCGTAGGTCTTAAATGAACAGCAAAATAGTTGGCTATGCAAAAGTAAGTGGTAGTTCTTTCTTGAGAAACGATTTAAAAAAAATGTATTATAGTTTCTTCAAGTGTTACAATATCAAAAACTTTGTATTATGAAAGAAGGGTACTTAAGTTACAAAATATTTTTTTTATGAAAATTTCGATATTGCAAAATTTGGTATTGCGTAAATTAGAGAATGATTTTACAAATGATAAGAAATTTTTTATTTTTTATCCCATTTGGAAGGTCTCATGTGTTCCTTGAAAGATTTAAGGGGGACTTCCCGATATAAAAATTGAATAATATCAAAAACCTGAAAAATTACAGCCAAGTTTCATTGTTTCTAAGTTCGCATAAGTATTTTTGCAAGTTCGTGCGAATACAAGTATAAATTATTGAGTGTAACTTTTCAGATTTTTTAAAATATTAATATCGGTAGCCCGGGTAAAAAAGATTTATATATGATCATATAAAATCAGATATGATCAGATATGATTGTATCGTCGGTTTTGTGCAAAAAGGTACCAACTCAGCGTCCAGTTAAAAAAAGTACCAACTTGGCGTCCGGTTGGAAAATGTATCAACTCGGCGTGCAGTTGGAAAAGCTACCAACTCAACATCCGGTTGGAAAAGGTACCAACTCGTCGTCCGGTTGGAAAAGGTACAATTCCGCAAGCAGAGAATTTTAATACAATTTTCAGTTACCACTTTTCCTGAAAGCTTTGATACCTGAAAACAAGTAGTCTATATAGGTTATTCGACGCGCTGATCACGATTCTGAGGTCAAATTGTATTTAGTAAAAACGGGGTAAACTTGGTCGAAATTGAATAAAATATCCGCATCTACGAATTATACCGTATATCCACGAATAAATTGAATATATAAAAATTATCTGTGCGCTGCGTTCGCATAATGTTGCAGTATTGTTTATATAGGGATTATAATAAATGTATAATTATATTGTTGGTGTCGATGCAACTGATTTTCTTTGTTTACGATCAACATATTGAGCAAAAAAACAAGATTTGTTTTGTTCAGAAGATTTCTTTATATTCATTTTATTCGTGGCTATACGCTATAATTCTTAGATGCGGATATTTTATTCAATTTTGACCAATTTCTCCCCGTTCTTACTAAAGACTAATATATACGATCATAATTTGACCTCAGAATCGTGATCAGCGCCTCCGAAAACCTATATACACTACTTATTTTCAGGTATCAAAAGTTTCAGGAGAAGTGCTAACTGAAAATTGGATTAAAATTATTGGCCCGCGGAATGGTACGTTTTCCAACCGGACGACGAGTTGATACTTTTTCCAACTGGACACCGAGTTGGTACCCTTTTATACGGAGCCGACGATATATAAGGGCATATTTAAATATTTAGAATTATGTATGTCCATATGTGATCACATTAAATTACGTATAATGGAATTTGTTCATATATAATCCTATGTGATCATATGTGTTTTAATCCGAAATTTAATAATATATTTTCGCATATAATAATATATGAATATACATAATATGATCGAAAAATCTAAATTTATTATCCATCTATGATTTAAGATATTTGGCAATGTATTATTATGTTCTGCAATCATTATATGATTTTATATGAACAAAAAAATTAAAATATTTTTTATATATATAAGTATATATGAAATGAGCATGTAATATGATGCTAGTGATCATACGAGAAATTACTGAATGCACTATAACAGTGCATTTGTAACCTTTAAATATCAAGAAAAAGATCTGTGTAGCGCAGTAGTTAAGTCAACCGATGCAAAGCGAAAGGATGCTGGTTGAAGACTCAGCGTAGACAATTTTTTTCTTTCTTTTTTACCCTTTCTTAATGATAAATATCTAGTCAAAATTAACGATAAAATTTATTATTTAGTACAAAAAATTATTTTTTTTATTGCAAAATACGTAAAACATTGTTTAATTTCTCTCATACGACTAGGTCTTTTTAAAAAGTAAATATACCTATGACTATATTACAATATATGGTTATACTTATACATAACTCATTTTTTCCCGGTAATATAAATATTATTGCATAAGACAAAAGCAACAATATATTTAAGTATTATATTACATAAATAGAACATAATTTATATTAGCGTGTACAAATAATACAAAGTAATAACAGTTATCATAATAATTATACTCCTTGGAGAACGAATCGAATATCGACTTTCTAAGAATCTCAACTCGATAAGCTGTATTTAATCTTTAAAATATTATGCATTTTTTATATCAATTCTGTGCTCAATCGTCTTCCAAATTATGTTTTATTATGATTACTTTTGCATAATTGTGTTATGGGTCGATACAAAGTATAAGTATATAAGTGTAAAGTCTTTTTGTACAGGACATCGTCGAAAAAAGGTGGGTTGAAACAGTGCCGCGGAATCCAGAAGCGCCTGATAGGTATGCCGAGCATCGTGCAATTTGCATCTCATAATTAATCGGGCCCTCGTAACAAGATCATAAAGCCTTCCCGTAAAAGAGCTTCAGCCTCCAATATATAGCGCATTCTCCCGTAGCAGAATGTGCATATAAGTATTAGTATACATCGAGTCTGAACGGATGGAAACTGAAGTTTACTTACGACTTTGTATACAGTGTAGCATCACTAAATATTATTTAATAAAAAAATGCTGTGAAATAGAACTAAAACAATAAATAAAAAAATAACATTTACTAGTCAAGAGTTTTGTGAATTTTGTGGCGTCCACGAGAACGCGCGAAATAAGTAAATTTTATTTCTTATTTTAAGAAACTGCCATTCTTATTTTAAGTACAGATTTCTTAAAATAAGTTAAATACGCGATTTTGTTACTTGTTTTAAGAACAAAAAAGTTTAAGAACCAACAATAAGTAATCTTTATCGCTGTTTATATTCAAATTTTGTAATTTAAACTTATGCAAAAGTATAGCATAGATTATGAAAAAATATTTAAATTGTACAATAAATTAAATATCTTTTGCAAATCAAGTTACATTTTTTTATTAAATTATAAATAGTTAAATTCTATATTAAAATGTAAAAATATTTCGTAAAAAATCAACTAGAATATTTGAAAATGAGTAAGATTATGAGAAATCTACACTCGAAGCTATTAAATTGTATTAAAGTAAAATTTAAATTAATATTTAAAGTTATAAACGTACAAATTTGTTCGATTCTAAAAATTTATTAATGATTCAGCTGCAGGCCTTATAAAGAATGAGGGCCTATAAGGACCAAAATCGGACCCACCACCCCATTCGTATAACAAAAATTTTCGAACTAAGAGCTATATAGCTCACTGTAACTAGCTCCAAAATTATAGAAAAGCCCAGTACAAACTCAGGAAAACTGCGTTAAAGCACTCAATATAATTCAAATTCGGAAAAGAATGCATTGCGCGAAGTTGATTTCCGTAGGCTTTGAAATAGAAATCCACCCATACTTGCTAATTCTACTATATAAAACCTTTTTAATAATGAGAAAAATATTTAGAAAGAATATCATACCGATCCACAACAGCACTGTGAAGTCACGCGGCTTTTTCTTCAAATTTTTAGGTTTTACGAAAGTTTTGATCGAAGCCGATTTCGACCTTTATAGGCCCCCATCCTTGTACGCATTCTATAGGCTGACATGCGTTCTTAACGGGAATCCCTACCATTTTTCCTAAAATTGACCCATGCTTATGAATTTTTTTAAATTTTCACATATGTTTAAATAACCAAAAATGAAAGTTTTTTGAAAAATGTTTGCGTACTTTACCGTATATATATTGATATACAACGATAAATTCATGGTGTTTCGAATCAAAATAAGGTATATTGACAACGTTCCTGGTGCATACAGAATGTTTTATACAGTCTAGAAAAATTCCTACTTACTTTTTATACCATTTCGGAAATATTTGTGGATTCTCATCAAAATTGAATACAAGTAACTATAAGTAATAAAAATGAGATCATTTTATTTAAATAAGAAAACAGCGTTTTTGCTTAAATTATAGCCTTTTTTCATAAATAATTATTTTTCATTTGATCTAGATTAATACACAACACCTTGGGGATGCACAAATTTCTTCATAATGCAAAAATGATTATATCAAAATAACTTCATAAAGTTTAGAGAAAAGCTAATGAACCTGGGATCATTTAAATAAAGAAAAACAAAAACTGCAGAAAAAGCTGTTATTGTTAAAAAGAGTACAATTACCTTAATGTATAATCGTACTTTAAAATGTCTTTTTCAAACTGAAAACTTGATGAAAATAAAAAATGCTATGCGTTTCTGTTTTAAGGTAGGTTTAAAGAGTCGAAAAAAGAATTATAAAAAATCGATTTTTTTGGTCTAAAAATGGTAAGAACTCCCCTTGATTTTTCTTGCAAAGATTCATTTGAATAAAGGGAATTTAATGTAGGTCAAAGGATCAGACATTATGAGAATGTCCCTTTATTGGTTATATACCGTTAATCTCTTTGGTGTATATATATATACACATAACAACATTTTTGTAGAGATTCAGACATTTTTACTTTTTAACATGCTCATTTGACATGGAACTATATATATATATATATATATATATATATATATATATATATATATATATATATATATATATATATATATATATATATATATATATATATATATATATATATATATATATATATATATATATATATATATATATATATATATATATATATATATATATATATATATATATATATATATATATATATATATATATATATATATATATATATATATATATATATATATATATATATATGTTGTATAGTTGTTACCGAGTTTTTTAGCATTTAGATGAATTTCGTTCTTGTCCGAAGCGGTTTGTTGTTCGTGTACGTTTAGACGCTAAAAGCAATAATTTTTCCACCTATTTAGTAGTCCATCTGTGTTCGTTATAAGGTTCCCATGTTCGTCTCTTATGAAGTTAATTTTACTTTGAGATCCCTTCCGTATTAAGTTTATACCTGGATAATTTCCCGAATATTATTTCTATTACTGTGTTCTTGTATTACTGAGACTTTATTATTTTCCCATTTTCGTCTTTTATTTCAAAAAATTCGTTTGGCTTGTTCCCTTATATTATGGTAATGTGCGGAGGCTGTCTGATTCGCGTTATTCAGGCTAAGTATTCTTGCATTTTTGTCTTTTTCTATTCCACTTCTCGCCTTCCTCGTCAAACCACGGTTTTTTGCTTATTCTTTTTCCGCTGAGCTAACACCGTCCTAGCAGCTTGTCTTATAAAACTTTTGATATTTTCCCAGGTACTTTAGATGTCACTTCCTACCTCCTAACCTATTGTTATCCGATACATCCAGTTGTCTTGAAAGTTCTTCCCTATATCTAGTTTTAATTAGCAGGTCATTTAACTTTTCGAGATTAAATTTCTTTGATTGGCATGTTTTATTCTTATTTTTGTTTACTAGTAAACGAGCCCTAATCTTGGCTATAACAAGAAAATGATCTGAATCGCAATTGGCTCCATGGTAAGTTCGAACGTCTAGAATGTCAGTGTGTCGTCTTTGGTCTATTAAAACGTGGACGATTTGGTTAAGTGTGCGTTCACCGGGGCCTCTCCAGGGTATTTTGTGCCTGTCTAAGTGAATGAAACATGTGCTTTTGACGATAAGACACGGCAAAATTAATTACTCACTCCATTATCGTTACTCACGCCATGTAAACTTCTTTTTCCTATTGTCGGTCTAAAATTTTCCTCCTTTCCAATTTTCGCATTAAAATCTCCTAGCAATACTTTAGCGTCACGGGTTGAAAATCTATCAAACACCTGCCCTAGTTTTGTGTAAAAGGAGTCTTTGACTATATCGTCCATTTCCCCCGTTGAGCAATGGACGTTAATAAATACGTACTTGTACCATCGGCTTTTGACGATTAGGAACCCTATGCAATCATCAATAAGTTCAAAATGAATTCCCGTTCGGATTACTCTATTACTTACTAAGAAGCCCGTCCCTAGCTGCCCTACCTTTTCCAATCCATTATATAAAAGTGTATATTTATTCATATGCTCTACGTCCGGGCCTCCTCGTCGCCTAACCTACTGTAGCGCTACAATATCTAATTTATACCTATCTTCCTCCCTTGTTAGAACCTCTAATTGCCAGTTCTGAGCTAAGCTACGCATGTTCCATGTACCTACATTTAACTCCATTATAGTTCTTTTGCATCCTTGCAATACACAGCTTATATCACTTTATATATAGTATATAGATTTTTATCATGTATATTCAACATAAATTATATGCATTATTCTACATAATAGTATCATGAACTAAAATTTTTTCATTACCTTACTTTATAACGTTTTTGTTTTAATATTTTATTAAAATCTTTAATTTATTAAAGAATCTAAATAATACTTTTAAAATAATAATTCAAAGACCATACATACAGATGTAGATAGATTTATTTTAAAATCGGACAGCACAACACATCACAGCACAGCACAACAACAGCACGAGATTGCGCTTACGTTGACTCTCATTAAACGAGCCCTTAGCTCCTGAAATATGGTTTGAAAAGGTAATTCTTTGTAATACATTTTTCTAAATAATCATCTTCCTTACAGTAAATTAAACACACATAAAGTTTTTCTGTTAGTTATAATGATATTGTTGCACAATGAATCATACTACTATAATAACTGTACTACAACTATAGATTATAGTCTATAAATCAGATCAAATTTGGATGCAATTGGTAAAGTATTCCTAATTTTTTAGATTTTTGCAAAGATACAAAGAAAACAAACTCTTTCTCTATATACAATAGTAGAATTGTGTTTTTACATTATCTTCCATCGTTGATAACTCATGAATACATTTTGTTAACATTAATATTTTATTTTATTTTATTTAGTATCAATCGGCAAACCTACTCTTTGAATATGGTAAAAATATGTTAACAACATTAAAGTTTATACAAAAATTTACAGTATATATACTTCGGGGGTTATCTCCTGCTCGTGTCGCTTGCAAACCCCTACTTCTTACTTTTAATAAGATATATAGAGAAAAAAAATTTGAACATTTAACTGTAAAGTGAAATGTTTGTATAAACTTTAATGTTAACAAGTGAGCATGTCAAAAAATAAAAATGTCTGAAATCTTCAAAAATTTTGGTATGTGTACCCAGAGTATGTAAAAAATATTTCAGACCCCAAGATATTATATCTCAAGGGCAATTAAAGGTTTAAAAATATTTTTTATATGATGTATGGGAGTAGAAGTGGTGGGTCTCCCACTGATGATTCTACGTGAGTGACGATCTGATCTGGGAAATTACTCATAGAGAAAAGGTCGCATATTTCATTTTGAATAAGGCAATTGGAGAAATGAAAGAAGTAAAAGACGCATAAAGGAAAAGATATTTATATTGAGAGTCCAGAGGAAAATATCAGTGTAGACATAGTAGTTAAAGAAAGTATTTTGTAAATAATATGTTATTTAGAGAGATAGAGAAATAAAATATTTTAGAAAATACAAAATAAAAAAGGTAAAATATTGTATTTTACCTCCAAAAACTGTGGAGTTATATATTTGTAATATCAAATATGTCGTTTTAATCTAATTCAAATTTTAGTCTACTTATATATTTTTCGTTAATCCAAAGTTAAAATTCGCATTTACCTATAAAATGAAATTTTAACAAAAATAATCAATCATGATCATTCAAACTAATCAATCGTTTATATGTTCGTATAAAGTGGCTATTAAGAGAAAGACAGAGAAAGTTGAGCATACGAGGTGGAGAAAAAAAAATAAAGGAAAGAAAAAAAATTTGAAGAGTTTATCTTGGAGTATAATAACCAAGTGATTGGCCTTAATTACGAAAGATAAGATTCCGGGGCATCTTACCTGCAGCTGACCAAATAGCGATCGATCGGCGATGAGAGAGAGAGAGAGAGGGGGAGTTGACGAGGAGAAGGCGGATAATGCCTAGGGAGCGGTGTTCTCTCTTTTATAGAAGCCCGTATGCTTTTCGCCTAAAATTTGCTGCTGCTGTGGAGCCCGGTCCGTCCGCTCGGCGCCTGAGCTGCTCTGCCCAGAGGCGAGGGATCCGAAGCTGCTGCGCGCATCCCAAGGAGTTCGTCTACCGGCCGCCGCGGGCTCCTGTCTCTCCCGGATTGATGTGTTGGTCGTTCTGACCAATTATTGCCATTCTGATTACATAATGAGTCTGCTTAATCACGAGGAACATGTGTAGGGATAGATTTCTCAATTTTCTATGTTATCTCGATTTGCATCATATTTGTTCTCTTAAAAAACATTGTAAATTCTTTTTTTCGTTTTTCTTTAGTATTTACTATAAAATTTTAATTTTTTACTTTTATGATTTTCATGTATATTAAGGTAGGACTATGGAGAAAAGACAAACTTATTTTGTTGTCCAGTTTTATAAGCTAACATTTTGAAGGCTTATGTAAGATAATATTAATAGGTTCTACATAAATTTTTAGCTCAAGATATCGATTATTTACAGAATTGTTGATAAAATACGATTCTTTTAAACGAAAATGACCAGTTTTCAAAGTGTCACTTAAGGCATAGCATTTTGAGAAACAGCTCTGGAAAAAATTCAGTCACTTCCTTGATTGATCAATAAAATAAACTGTTGACAGAATTTCAGAAATAGTCTTCTATTTCCTCAAAACCATTTAGTTTTCATTTGACTTATGAAAATGCCTAAAAAGTCACATTTGATGACACACAATGACTGATGGATAAAATGAGATAAGAAGAATAAAATTTAAATGTAGTCAACAGTTTATGTTCTATATATACTAAGGTATATTTTCTGAAAGTTTCAAACAGATTCATAAAAACCTAATGCGCAAGCCAGTTTTTAAAATTAGGAAAACTAGTTACGAGTAAACCCCGTTAAAAGATTCAATTTTGCATGTTATCTAGTGTAAAATGTTTTACTTAAATGCGCATAACTTTGTTAAAACATCAAGTTTTGATATCTGATAGATATCAACATATTTTTATAATTATTAAGATTAAAAAAATTAAATAATTTTTTTTTTGATATTTTGGCCAAAAAATATCAGTATCCTACCTTAAGTTCATTGCAGTATACATATAAATTCCATGCCTTACACATTAATAATAATATACATTATTTATATTTTATAATGATTTTATGAATATTTAACAATAATAATATTGAGAAATTTTTCATATGATACAATTTTTTGCACGATTAAACCGATGTACTGCTTTAAGATATGTCTTTTAAGTACCTCTTTTCGTACTAAACTCTTTTAGTATTAAAAAAGGCAAAAAGAAAAATTGATTCGATTTATTCTTTCGTCGTCGTTCTCCGGATTCTATTATTCCTTTTTTGCTCGTGTTAGAGCTTCGGTGACATTGAGACAAAAAGTTTTGTCGCTTTTAAGGATACGCTGGGTATTCGTGTATTGTTTGAAGGGTCCGCATGAGATTTAAATCGTTTTTGCCAGCAGTGAGTTACGACCTGAAACTTTTTAGGGTTTTTTGCATTAGTCAAACGAAAAAAAGAATTCTTCTTTCGTCGAATCTTTCATTCGTACTATATGTCTTAATTTAGATGTTATTCTTTTGGATGCAAATAGCACATTCATTTAATAAAAAAATATGCTAACTAAATAGTCGTAATTATAGTATTTAAGTATTTTTAATTACTTATTCGTTTTGAAGCTATAAAAGGTATTTTAAATATCATCATCATATATATGGGTGATTTCGCCATAACTTGCCCACTTTGTGTACCGGCCTCTTATTAGACACATAATCATTAGGAAAAAAATTCCTTCTTAATTTGTATACATGTATGGCATAACCAACAATAATTGTTAAAAGCCGGAAACGAATATAAATGCTATCTTTTAAAACAAATCAATAAATTAGGTCTATAATGTCAGTTGCGTAACATGTCCAAAACTTAAATTTCGATATAAACAGCACTCTACACACAAGTTAGATATAGGTAAAAAAAATTCCTCCATGTACATAGCAAACTATAGAGTTACCAATATACATATGTATTGGTTTTAAACTCAAAATTCGCTAATTATCATTAAGGAGGCAGGTCTGCATTAAACGGAGCACTTTTTCGTTAAAATTTTTTTATTACTTTTTTTTCGGAGATCCAATCGATTTTTTGAAAAAAAATTTATTATATTTTTTAAAAAATTGATTAGATCTACGTAAAAGAATAATAAAAAAAATTCTAACGAAAAGTGCTCCTTTTGTAACACATGCCAAAAAGAGTCAAATAACCGTCGAAAAAAAATTTTTCGTTCATCATATCACCTAGAATCGTGTAAGGAACAAAGTTTCTTTAATAAATATGGTATTGAAAATAATGATTTATCGTAATGTGTAGGATCAAGACTTTGAGGCTTTACAACGGTAAAATTTCAGATATTATTGTGTATTGATAGCATAAAAATTATCAGAATGATTGTTTTTAAAAATAATAAGTATTCTGTACTCGTAAAAATGTTGGGATTAACCCAGGCCTGCCCCCGTAACGCATGGTGCATACTAGGGTGGTCCAAAATTTCCCGAATCTCAAATTTTCTTCTTGTAATCGCTTCAAAATATTGTAATTGGCAAAAAAATGAGATATGTGTCCGCCGGTTACCTAAAGTTAATATTAAGAGGCCTCTACCATCGCAAACAGCTTTTAACATTTGATTTTGTGCACTTTTATTATATTAGGCTGAACTAAAAATAATTGTATACTACTTTATATGACTACCAATTATTTTACGTTTATTATAAGTTTATTAACAACTTCACCGCATTAGGCAAGACAGACAACAAATTTCCTCCTAAGTAAAATTCAAGTTAGCTCATTTTTCACTAAAACAGCTGCCAATTTGAACGAATTTTCATGGCAGTATATTTTAACGAATTGACATGTTCGACATCGCATTTTGAAGAGTAAATCGAGTACTATATATAAAAAAATTAAGGAACAATAGGATATCTTAGATTTTATACGCCAATCGATTATTTACTTATTATTTTCTATTTAGTTGGCCCCTCAATTGCATTTAAACGCACATATTTCAGGGGCCAACTTGATTTTAAATATTTTAGATAATTATAATTATTTTAAATATTTAAAATCAAGTTGGCCCCTGAAATATGTGCATTTAAATAGAATTAAGGAGCCAACTAATTAAAAAATAATAAATAAATAATTTGTTTGCATATAAAACCCAAGATATCCTATTATCCCTTAATTTTTATATATATATAGTATTCGGTTTACTCTTCAAAATGCGACGTCGAACGCGTTAATTCGTTAAAATATACTGCCATGAAAATTCGTTGAAATTAGCAGGTGTTTTAGCGAAAAATGAGCAAACTTGAATTTTACTTAGGAGGAAATTTTTTGTCTGTCTTGCCTAATGCGGTGAAGTTGTTAATAAACTTATAATAAACGCAACAAAAAAAATTGGTAGTCATATAAATTAATATACAATTATTTTTAGTTCAGCCTAATATAATAAAAGTGCTCAAAATCAAATGTTAAAAGCTGTTTGCGATGGTAGAGACCTCTTAATGTTAACTTCAGGCAACCGGCGGACATATATCTCATTGTTTTGCCAATTACAATATTTTGAAGCGGTTACAAGAAGAAAATTTGAGATTCGGGAAATTTTGGACCACCCTATTGCATACTTTTTGTCCAGCAGTTTCGGATAAAATATTGATGACAACAGACACACATATGATAGACCATCCTGATGACGGATTCGTAAACTATATGTTCATTCGTATGTTAAGACTAAGGGTTATGAGAGCAGTTTCAAAGTAAAATGTCTGTTCAATAAAAGACATTATATTTTTAATTATATTCATAAAAAAACTAATTACATTACGTGATTCTACGACTAAAAATACATAAAAAGTCATAAAAAGTTAACCCTACTAAATTCAAGGGGATCAATGCAGGCTGGAAGTAAAAATTTTCCAATTTTTCACTCATCCGCTAAAATTCTGTTGTTTGTCGAATATTTTGAATAGGTGCCAGTAATTGGGACAGTGTCACTAATTAGGAACTTGATTATTGTTCGTTAATGCAGCCTATGCATGGACTTCCCCAATATTTATATATATATATACATATAGAAGAAGTCTATGAGGCTGCATGAACGGATAAACATCAAATTACTAATTAGTGACAATGTCTGACAATTACTGGCACATATTCAAAATTTGCGATGAACAATAGAATTCTAACCGTAAAATGATAAAGATCTATTATAAGGACACGTAAAAATTTGTGTCACACAAATAGTGCTGGACATTATTTCTTAATAAATCTATACTTTAAAGTATCAGTTACTAGATCTACCGTCTGCTTTAAGGTGTCAGTTACAGTTGGAACAATCGCCTTACAACTTCGATGACTGCCATTATTCCAACCATGGTTGTTCCGACGGATAGGAGATAATAGCTATGAGCTAATAGATAGGAGCTTGAAAATACCCCCCCCCCTGTTACACACTGTATTTCTTTTAACAAAGTCCTGTTTCATGCGTGTGGGTCGGGTGGGAAATTGTGCATGATGAGTCATGCAGCACAATAAAAAGGGCAGAAATGGCCATTTCTATCCAATAAACAAATGAGAAATGGCCATTTCTCACCTCAAAACGGGTGACATTTATCCATTTCTGACCTGTTTACTGGGTAGATAGCAATGGTCATTTCTCACTAGTTTACTGGGTAGAAATGGCATTTTATCACCTGTTTACTGGGTAGAAACAGCCATTTCTCATATGTTTACTGGGTAGAAATAGACATTTCTCACCCGTTTACTGAGTAAAAATAGCCATTTCTAGCCACTTCGTCATTTCTCACCACTTGAGTTAAGCATCCTCGAACTGCTTAATTTTCCATCCAGTTTATAGATATGGAAAATGACCCATTACATGCATGTATTGAAAAAGAAGCTAATTATTTATAAGTAAACGCGTAAAATTTTATAAACAATTAACTTTCTCTTATCACAGATATATTATTTTATAAATTTCTTTCGTTAACTTTGTAGATAAATGTTTAAAGAAAAGAATAACCCCCGAAGCATTAAAATTGATTAAAAAATAAGAAAAATAATTGGGGTATAATTAAATATTTTTTAAATTGACAATATTTACACTTGTGACATCACGATATTTTTGGAACAATTTGTTTTTCATGTAGTTATGGACTATTATTAAGTACATTTCACAAGCTATATCATAGGACCTTTATAAACTCTCGTATAATTTTTTTTTATGCTCTATATTTAGCGGAAGTCCCTCCTTAATATATAAAAAGTTGTATAAAGAAATAAATTATCTTCATGCAGGCAATGCAATTTTGGAAAATGGTTATGCAATCTAAACGAATTGGTCAAATTCGCTGAAATTCTCAAGCGCTTATTAAATACTGATAGTGAACATCTATGCAACATTTCGTTTATTGGAAATAGTTTACGAAATACGGTAGGATACATACATCAACATAAACGCATACAGGTACAGTCGACGGACAAAATAACTTTGAATGTGGCGGGGAATTCTCGGTCGTTTTGCTACGCGTGAACTGGTACTTTGAAAGCTTTTGTATTAGGAGGTGCATAAATATTTCGTAATCGCAGTTAACACGTAGCAAAAACTACCCGCCATATTTAAAGTTATTTGTCCATCGAATGTACACTCTGTGCTCTCCATATCTGCCCATACAAGTACAACGTGAATTGGCTTTCAAATTTAATCTATAATAATGTATATGAGGCGTTTGGTGCAAAAACAACTAGACCCTAGTTCAGCCGTTTTTGATAAAACATACATATTCGTGTTCTACGAACTTTCATTTATAAATGTAGTGCGTCTGTCCCTCTCGAACCACGCGCGATGTTTACCTCCCCTTCTTCGACTCAAGACAAAAAGTTTCACTCTCACAATTTCAAACGGAGGATATTCGAGAAGGGTTTGAAAATATTCTTAAAAGAATCGAAAATGACAGTTCGAGTGAGAAAATAACGGATCAAAAGGATATATAAGTTTAAGCTAAAATTTAAATAGGAATACAGTTATAACTTTTAAAATACATTTATAATAGTTTATTTGCTGCATAAATTCACGTAAAAACATTATTTTAATGAATAAAATATAGGTTCAGAGTTTTATGGATTACTCTATGGTTATCAAATGAGAAAACAGGATAAAAATGAATATGCGTGTATTTAATAATTTACTGACGTGCATCATAAAAAGTAAATATTATTAAATAATAGTTTAACAACGATGGAAAAATATAATAATTTCTTTTTAAAAGTACCTACAATCAGATGGTACGAGTATGTAAATTAAGAGACAACTTTATGGTCGAAACGATGGGGTTTTGAAAGATTTGACCTACAGAAAAAGCTCATATTTCAAGTCATTGTCATCGGGACCCCATCTCATTATTCGTACTTAAAGAGAAGGTAGATGTGGGGCCAATATTCGTCGAAGTTCGCCTACAATAACGTTTATCTCCGTGACTCCCTACACGCGCGTAGACTTTTTTCCTGTGCTTTTTTTTTTATACTTGCATTATGCGTATATAGGCCGTGAGTAGATGGAGAAAAAGGGATATGGCAAGCGGAGAAAGGAGAGAAAGACAAAAAGAGAAGAACGAGGCTTCCCCTTTCTTTCTCTTTCGTTTTCTTACGTTCTCTCGCTGCTTCTGGGCCCCCAAAACTCGACGGAGAAAAGCAAATGCGCGTGTCACGCGGTAGGAATGAGCGTACGAACGAGAGGGAGAAAAAGGGAGGAAGAGCGAGAGAAAGAGAGGGCAGAAGAGTCGAGTGCGTTGAGAGAATGAGAGAGAAGTCGCTGGAGTTCCGCGAATCCGCGTAATCGATTCCGTCATGTCGCGGGACCACCCGTAAGGACCTAATAAATAAGTAATACGTTGGTTGAAAGGAACGTCCCATCGAAAGAAAGAGCTCACAAGAGAGGGAGAGAGAGAGAGAGAGAGAGAGAGATAGGCCACTTCACCGCTTGCAGATGCATTGAGAGCGCGGAGTTGGACGAGAAGAGAGAAAGAGGGAAGGAATAGCGAGCGCGCCTTTAAGAAGACTACTGCAAGACGAAGCGAGAGAGAGAGAGAGAGAAGACAGAGAGAGAGAGAGAGAGAGAGAGAGAGAGAGAGAGGTTCTCTCCGTGTTCAGCCATAAGTTGCGACGTGGGAATAATGAAATCGTCGCTGGAACTGTCGCCATCGCGCTGCGGGACGCCGGGGGTCGACGATTTTTCAGGAAATTCGCGCAGCAGCAGCGGCAGCGGCAAGCGAATCGAGTTTGCCGCGCGCGACGGTGGCTGTAGCATTATAGCCGAGAAGGCGCAATGACGCAATAAGCCTTTGATGGATCGACTTTTCAATCACTGATTATGACTTATGAAAATAAAGTCGTTTCGGCAACATTTTTCTTCGGTAAGAGTAATTTTTTTCTGTGGTGAGTTCTGCATGCATTGGTTAATGTAGTGAATTATCGAGATTTTTCTTTTTCAGAGCTGAATAGGCTTTGAATATTAATCTTATATACAATGCAAGGAATCGGTTTTGAAAATTCTTATTGATTAGCTTCTAGACTTTATAATCATAATATGTTTCAGTTTCTTACTCGTAAATAATAAATAAGCACTGCTGCAGAATATTTAGATATTTATAAATGTTTATGGTAAAGTTACAGTTCTTTTTATAAAAAAATTGAATAAATTTACATTATTTACAATTTATATACATTTCTATATATACAAAATGTTTTATAGACAAAAATTTTTTTTTACAAAATGCATATTATTAATATTTAAAAGTGTCCATACGACAAAATTTTTTACGGGCGTGGATAAAACTTGCATGAGACATTCTTAGAGGTATTTAGATGAATAGTTAGCTTAGATAATTAATTGTAAAATTCATGCATTAAATATGATTTATCTAGTTTATTTACTAAAAAAAAAAACCGAATTTTTTAACTTTTTGAATATTATTTTTTTTTATTTAAACAAGTAATGTTTAGATAAAAGCTAAAGCTAATTTATTTTGTATTTGACTTGCAAAGTACTCTCAAATATTTTGGAGGAGATTCGCTGAGATCATTGACGCAGGAACATTTTGGTAAAGTACCTATTTTCTCTGATAATTTATGCAATTATTGTCATAACTTTGGCGAAAAACTTTACAATAATGTTATAATGTTGTAAAAAAAGTTTGGAGTTGATAGCTTAAGAACTGTAGAAAATTCACTGTAACCTTACCTTAAGGGGACAAGACATGAAAATTTTCTTTATGAGTCCATAAAACTTCTTTTGTCACTCATGCATGAAAACGCGTTTTTTCATGCCTATATACAGAGACTATCGGTGGACGAAAAAAGGATTAGCGGGAAAAAATTACTTTACGCACGCTATAGTAGTAAATAGTAAGTACATTTTCGAAAATAAGCCCTAAGAGGGTTTAAGTGGGTCTAAACACTCTAGTAGGCTGATTTTTGGAAACAACCCCTAAGAAAGTATAGGGTCCCTTAAATATGGCGTACCATTCGGATGATACCACGAATTTGGCTGATCTTCAAGAATATACTCTAAGAGAGTTAGGCACCCTTAAACATGGGGTACCATCCAGATGATACCGCATATTTAGGGTTGTCGACATTATTATAATTTGATTATACAATCTAACAAGCGTGTATTTGCACCTCGTCGAAGAACGGTCAAATTTAGTTTCACTTCATACGTATAAAAAAAACACGTTATCCAGACATGGGTGGGTGGGTTTCGATTATCAGAACATCAATTGTCCTCCGGTATCTCTCGATTAAGAATTTAAAAAATGCTAAACAAACATGATCAAAAGTCAAATATAGTTATACCGATAGTTAATTATAAATTTTGGGCCTTACGAAATATTGGGTCTTACTGAATTTGGGCCTTAAGAAATTTTGATGCCTGCAATTTTATGTTATCAGGATTTTCAAAGTCTTTTAACATTTTAGGTCTCAATTACTATTTTTAACAGGATAGCGGAATGGATCAGCAATATAAATAATGGTCACAGTTTATTATAAAAAGAACCGTTAGTGCACTTAGTTTATTAAAATCCCTTTACTTTACTGATTTAGATAACCGCTCGCTTAGCCCGCGTACTTTGCTCTGCGCCCGCGAAGATTATACCGCGCTTAAACAGCGTCGGCTTTCCCCTCTCTGGGCTCGCATGGTGTTAGTAGCTCATAGGAGAAGCAGACTTGTCGCGCCTACAACTCGACCCTTCCTGATAGGGAGGCGCCTCGACTCCTTCGATTAACCTCGTATTTACATCGTCATCGTCGCTTAAGAGGAGTCCGTATCTACTTTCCTTGTGTAATCACGTTTTTGCTATTTATTCAAATTGTAGTTTGTTAATTGAAAAACTAAAAGTTGTCCTTAATTGGTATTAAAGTAAAGATTATTTTGAGACCTTAAAAAGTATCTAACATTATTTCCTTTTCGAGAACACTTCGGAACGCAAAAATTGAGGTTAGCTTTTCCGTTCCGCGAAGTCAGTTTCGCTTTCATTGGAACGAGAGTCATTTAAATTTACAAAAGGTTTTAATCGTTGGGGTGATAAAACGTATTCATACAATTTTTGTTTTTTCAGAAATTCCGGGATATCGCCTACGACATATCTGTCCAGATCTAATACTTTTAGAATCTTGTACGGCCCAACGAATTTTTTACTCAGTTTGCTACAACCAGTAACATCAAGGACAGTCGACTGTATCATTACATAGTCTTCCACTTCGTATTTCATATAAGGACGTCTATTACGATTAAAGCGAACAGCTGACTACTCTTGATAGTTTTGGATATTTTGAGCAACATCTTGGCGAATATTAAGCAAGCCACCTTCGTTTTGGCCGTACAATAATTCTTCATTAAATATATCATTAATCACGTCGACACCGTCTCGGCGTAGTGCATATTCAAAAAATACCTCCCCCGGGCTTCGGCCAGTGGTACTTTGTACACAACTATTTAATGAAAGTTGGTCTCTTTTTAGTATTTCATGCCATCGATTCGGAGCTGCCGTTAATTTACAAATTGCGATTTTAATGTGTTCGATTTCTTTCAAAAATCTTCAAATTCGTGACTAGTAAACGCAGTGTCCCTACCAGAAATAATTTGCACTCGAACTTCAAAAATACTAAAAAGATCCTCAAGAATTCTAATGACCTCAGCCGTGGAAGTACTTTTACTCGGTTCCAAGAAAATAAACTTAGAGCAAGAATCAATAATTTCAAAAATATGTGTATGACCACGCGTAGTAGGATGAAAAGGACCGACATGATCAAGATGTAACGTGTGCCATGGTTGAACGCCTTTATCTATCGGATGTAAATAACCTTCACTAATAACCGCTTTTCTATGATATTCAAGACATTAAATACAATTTATTAAACATTTCTTAACAAATTTTCGTAAGTTCGTGAAATAATAATTTTTCCGCAGTTCGTGACAAGTTTTATTGACATCTACATGTGCGATTTCTTCGTGAACTTTTAATACAAGTTCTTTACGCATTCTACGAAGTATGACAAAAAATTCTTTATCATTGATACACTTAAAGAATTTACCGTTAATTATTTTGTAGTCACTAACAGATTTATCCTTTTTCTCACTTCGGTCCTTAATACTGCTTATTTCAGTATCGTTACTTTGCTTAACAGACAATAAATCATAAAACGGTTAAAAATTGATTGTATTAACGTCGAAACAACGACTAAAAGAATCTACATGTTGCATTTGATCACCCTTACGGTGCTGTATTTCAAAATCAAATTCCTGAAGTAGCATACTCAAGTGACAAATTTTTGAATTAATATCTTTCTTTAGAGCGTTTGTTTTAATGCTATACAATCCGTTACTAACGTGAAATGTTTTCCTAAGAGATGCACTCTAAATCTATCCAAAGCCTTTACGATTGCTAAAGTTTCTAGTTCAAAGATATTCAGCTTTTGCTCGACATATGTCGTTTTACCACTGTAGTAAAAAACTGGATACAAATCATCTAATGAAATAATTTAATTCTAACTGTAGAAGGCACTTTAATTTTTAATAGTATATCGAAATGAATAATTCAAAATTCGTTTATCTACATCTCTCATTGAAATCAGCTTATTTCTCTGATTGTTTATAAATAATCTGAGGATCGCGCTTTTAATCCGATTCGTCGCATAATAGCAAAAACCTCCTCGATAATGGCAACGTTTTCCTCTATTGTATCGATCAGAATCAAACTGTGATTTGCCTAATTAAATCTCTAAATACATATAAAATAAGCTCCGCGAACGCAAGAGGAGAGTTACGAAAACCAAACGAGGCCCCTAAGAATTCTTACTGACCAGTAGATGTAATAAATGCGGTACATTTAATAGTGTATATTTAATAAAGTTCATATCGGAGCGTTCGGTGTTAGCTTGTTTTGATTCGGGTACAGGCGTCGTGCAGAGGAGAGCAATATGTTTAGCTTGATTACAACGGTAGCATACGAGCATGCGATTATTACTAGGCACAGTAAACTGTCTATTATAGGGTCTTGTCCAGTTTGTTGTGTAGCGAGGAAAGTTTTGGCGAAACAGAGGATCTGCATCGTATTGGAGACGGGTTTGCTCGGAATTAATTGCAATGGTCAGGAGCCTGGAAGCTCCTACATGGTCTCTAACCTTCTCTTGCAATTACTTGAATTGGTTGGATATGCTGGAAGCATTTCTTATTGTTGCTGGTCGTAATCCGAACGAAGTCAAAAGCCTGACATTCTCTGAAAGACTGTCTTTGGTTCAACGTTACCCGTACAAATGCACAAACACAATGCTATTTGCTACATAGACTGCAACAACTGTACTTGCCGATTCGGATTTCCCAGACCAGTCAGTGATCAAACAGTGTATCTGGTAAATAATTATAATCCAGATCGTCTGACTCTCTGGGAAGGAAATATGGACATACAACCATGCGGTTCTGTCACTGCCGTTGCATATTACATGGCGAAGTATGCCAGCAAGTGTGATCCAAATGACACTGGCGATGTCATTAAAGAAGCGATACAAAAGGCTAAGAGACGAGGTGGAACTGTATGGAATCAGTTATTTTCCGTATCAATGGCTATTTTTTCTTTGCGGTTAGTCAGTGCTCCAGAATGCGCTTATAGACTGTGTCACCTTCCACTGAAAATGTCTTCACGCAAGGCTGTGTTTGTAAATAGCTGCAAGCCCGATTAAAGATTTCGAATTTTACGATTGGAAGGTGATGAAGCTTCAACGATTAATAACATTTTCGATCGCTACATCGAGAGACCAGATGAACTTGAAGTTTCTCAGAGTTATATACCTCAAACTTTCTTCCTCGATATTTTCATTCAGTTCGATATCTCCATCATCTTCTGTCTAAACTTTATTCGACACCGCTTCGTATCTATACGAAGCGGTGTCGAATAAAGTTTAGACAGAAGATGATGGAGATATCGAACTGAATGAAAATATCGAGGAAGAAAGTTTGAGGTATATAACTCTGAGAAATCGTACACGCATGCGAATAAGAAGCAAACCAGCTGAGCTGCACACTCGATATTATACGCTGAACAGTGACAAAGAGGGTTATTACTACAGCTTATTTGTCTGTCATATACCGTTTCGAAATAAAACATTAGACGACAACATGAACTGAGACCTTTACTTGGAAATTTAAATACAGAAGAGATTGCTCACGTAGAACAGGTAATTTGGCAGGCTTTGGTCCAAGACATAGCCTTTAACGTTGTACGTGAAGCTGCACATGAAGTAAACAATGACGAACCTGTGATTCATGTGAATAAACGTGCAACGATGAACGTGCAACAAAAAGAGCTTTTCGGCGAAGTTACTATAGCTATCGATAAAGATATAAGAGGTGATGAAATACAGATGTTGCAGTTCATAACGGGCGGTGCGGGCAGTGGCAAATCGTTTACTTTGAAACTGTTGGTTGAACACGTGAAACGTTGTTATGGCCCTACAGTTGATGTGTTGGCAAAACCACAGTTTATCGAAGTTGCTGCTTTAACTGGTGTCGCTGATATTTGGGAAAACTTTACACTCAGTCTTTTCTCTGCCAATTGAAAAGGGTAAGACCATGACGTATCGAAAAATGACAGGCCAACGACTCGAACAAGAAAGATGAGACTCTACGTATGATACATCAGAGACTGCAAGAATTCAAACACAATGAAAAGTTATTTGGTGGGGTTACTGTTCGGTGATATCACGCAGCTTTCGCCAGTAAAAGGTCACTGGTGTTTTGAACAACCATCGTGGTGTGCAGCAGAAATCCACCTATGGCATCAGTTCTCTTTCTGCGAACTGACCATTAATATGAGACAGCAGAACCATGTGGAGTTCATAGATTTGTTGAACAACCTGTGATTCGGCGAACTAACTATCGCCCAGTTAGAATTGTTGTGCGAGAGGAGAAGGGTCGAATTAACAGAAGATTTCGCAGATGGTGCGACGGTTAGAATTTATCCATCGATTAAATTGGTCGATGAATACAATTTGAAAATGACCAACATCATTGCCGAATCGTTTCATATTTATGTCATGAATGCAGTCGATGAATCTCATGAACCTGCGATGTACGGAAGAAAGCCACCAAGCAACGTAATTCCTGCGGACGTGAACAACTGCGGAGGGCTTCTGCATACGATAAAATTGACCAAAGGGTCCCGTGTGATGCTTAGACGCAATATTTCAATTTCAGATGGATTAGTCAATGAAGCAATGGAAGTAGTAGAGCAGTTCAAATGGCCAGCACTGCGAAAAGACCAATTAGAAGCTGGGGAATTACCAGAAGCAGTGTTGATTAAGTTCGACGACGACACAATAGGATCTCGAACGAAAGATTGTAATAGTTTAGTCGCAGTCGCACCTGTAACTACAACATTCCAAGCAACCAAAGGAAACAGAGATGTTAAGCGCAGAATGCTCCCGATAATCCTGAGTTGGGTTGTGACAGTCCACAAATTGCAAGGCGTCACACTGAATAAGGCTATCATCCATCGACCTTGGCAAAAAATTATTTGCCAAAGGCCAAGCTTACGTAGCCCTCAGTAGAGTGAAAAATTTAGGTGGTATAGCGATATCTGATCTAGATATGAATAAATTATTGAAAAATCCTCACGATACAAAAGCGCTGAAAGAAATGCAAAGATTGAGAAATCATCCACGCAGAGATGGCATACATTTTTCGTAGTTCCTCTGCATGAAATATAAAAACAATATTTTGTATTATTGTCATATCGTCATTCCTGTTCCTACGTTTGGCTGGGTAGTTGGGTAGGAGCTGGGTGGAACTCGAATTGCAGCCACCTCCACGTGGTGAGTTCTGGGTTATTTTATTTTCAATATAATTATATTCAATATAATTATATTATCAATATAATTATATTATCAATATAATTAATAATAACAAAAATGAAATAAGCAAAGACCTGCAAGTTTGAAATAATTATTTTCAACCGAATCAGTCAAGTATTTTTTGGAATAATCGCAGGACAAACATAAAATAAAAACGCCAGTACTGACATAGTACAGGCTTCATACTGGCCCAGTTATATAATGGAACCACCATGGGATAATTATCTTTTATTCAAAAAAATTTTCATCTGAATCGGTCGAGTAGTTTCGGAATAATCGCTGCACAAACATAAAAAAAGCCATGTCTAATTGAGAACCTCCTCCTTTTTCGAAGTCGGTTAAAAATGGCGAATAGGTGAAAATACTGAAATTTGTAGATTTTTACCCCCAGCCTGCATTGATTCCCCTCAATTTATAAGAGTTAACTTCGTATGACTTTTTATATATTTTTAGCCTTAAAATAACGTGGTGTTATTAGTTACTTATGAAAATGATTGAAAATGCCTTTTACTTTGATAGAACGGACATTTTACATCTAAACTGCTCTCATAACTCCTTAATATACGAACTTTTTTGCATACATGTTTTGTACTTTATTATTAAGTAACGAAAAATACTTTTTACTTTTAGTAAAACATCTAATAATCAGTATCCAGATTGTAATTTAGTAGTGTCGCGGAATTGACCTCTACTGCTTTTTACTGAAATCTGAAGTGAGAAAACTGTTTATATACTCGCGAAACTTTGAATTCCCAGATCTTTCTCTGGATAAGTTTGATAAGTAATAATATTATATAATGTGCGAATCCACCGTCAGTATGGTCTATTATAGCAAACTACTGCGCTTTTTGCTGTAGATACTGTTGTTATCAATATTTTATCGCAAACTGATGGACAAAAAGTATGCACCTTGCTTTAATGATAATTAGCGAATTTTGGGTTTAAAACCAATACAAATATATACGAGATACAAGTATATCATTAACTCTATAATTTACTATGTACATGGAGGAATTTCTTTACCTACCTTACTTCTGCGTAGAGTGACGTTTTATATCAAAATTTGAGTTTTTGGCATGTTACGTAACTGACATTTGAGACTTAATTTATTGATTTGTTTTAAAATAAAGCACTTATGTACATTTCCAGCTTTTAACAATTATAGTTGGTTATACCATACATGTGTAAAGATTCAGAAGAATCTTTTTCCGAATGTATAAGTGTCTAAGAGGCTGAGACAAAAAGTTGACACAAGTTACGGCGGAATAACCCATATACATGTATATTTTTTAATAATAAATTTTTAAAAATTGGTGGATATTCAAAAAAAATTATAAAAAAAATTTAACGAAATAATGATTTACTTAATTTTTAGTACATATAAAAGGACTCGAATAACCTTTAAAAACAAAAATTTGGTTCATCATGTCACATAGAATCATGCACGCTGCAATATCCCGCCAATAAATATGGTATTGGCAATATGACAATAGTGATGTATCATGACGTGTAGGATCAAAATTTTGAGATATGATCAAGTGTTTATAATCAAAATTTTCTTAGTATGATAGCTTTTAAATATAAAAAGTTTTACGAACTACTACAAACATTTTATTT
Organism: Gastracanthus pulcherrimus; assembly: GCA_949152435.1. Classification (NCBI taxonomy): domain Eukaryota; kingdom Metazoa; phylum Arthropoda; class Insecta; order Hymenoptera; family Pteromalidae; genus Gastracanthus; species Gastracanthus pulcherrimus. Next base: position 141,690,277 of record OX424574.1, on the reverse strand, counting down.
ATGGTTTAAAGGTATCTTGTCCTCTGTAACGTAACAGTAACTAAGAAGTTACTGCTACGAAATTGTATGGCTTATTTCTTAGCGGAATAAATATATCAGTAACTTTTAAAGAAATCGGCGTAACGATTTTTTATCGGACTATTTTGCTTTTTCAAAGAGAAAGCTTTGTATTTTTTTATACAACAATTGAGAACTAAATATTATAAATAATCAACAATTTTTAATTATTTATTATAGCATAAGTAAATACAGACAAAATGTTTAGACATACTGCACTTCTTTTATTTTACAAATATGATAAACTATATTCCCAATACAATTTTTAAAATAACTTATATTTGAACAATAAACAAATAATAATTTTTGCATAACATGATCTTAAAAAATATTTTTAAAATAGTTTTGATCATGCTAGATTTATATCTTAAGTCTAAAAAAGTTAAAAGTTGGTTAAATCTTTGAAATTATAGATAAGATACATAGATAAGGCGTTTATTTTGTACAGGTCATAAATATACAATTCATAAAATAGTGAAGTACAACAAATCAAAAATATGCGGACAATAAGTAATCAGGTATATCAGTAAAAAATATACAAATCATAAAGTAGTCAGGTACTACATTACTTCGTCATTTAAAGCTAAACTCGTTTATCACAAGAAATCGTCATTTGTTCAAGAATAATTCGCACAATTGCCTTACAGCTATAACGTCATATATTAAAACATATTTATTCAACCCATTCACTGATAGATAGACCCAAACAATGATAGATAAGACACATACCGTTTGGTACAGTTTTGGTGAGGATACGCGATAACACAGATAGGTGATTAATCTAATCAAACACCGTGGTTTTGGAAAGGTGCCTGCGTACCGCCGATTTAAATTTTCAAACAGAAGGTAGGCCTCTGATGCTTGGGGAAAGCGAGTTCTAGAGACGCGAACCCTGAGCACTAAATGAATGCAGGCCCCTATGAGTATGCGACGCTAGAACTAAGAACCCTAGGAGCCCTACTGGAAGTTCTGAAAATGTTTTTTTTGGAAAAGGGCCGCAAGATTCGCGACTATTTCATGTGAATGGCTTTGTATAAGAGTGCCGCCGCAAAGTACGCCCTTCTTTCATCTATATTTCACTATTCCGGTTTTCTCCGAAAGGAAGTGATATGCTCATCCTTTCTAATGCCACATATATGCCTCACACATGCGTTTTTTAGTCGTTGCAGGCATGTCTGAAACTACCTGATTCATCAAGATACACAAGAGAATAATTATGTAGGTGTGAGACAATAAAAGTATTTGCCAGCTACTTACGTAACACCTTGGTGGTGCAAAATCAAAAGGATTTGAGACCATATGACGCCCTATTAACCTTTCGGCTAATCGCATGTACTGGTGATTTCCACGTCAGTTTCGAATCCATAACGACACTGAGGTTGGTTACAGTATCAACAAGGGGAACAAAGACGTTGTCCTGCACTGCAATACCTGGCAGGTGCACCTGCCGCGCATACATGTATGCACATACATTGTAACCTGGTTATGTTATATTCTGAACCAAAAATGATAGCTTTTGTTTTACCGACATTGAATCGCAGGGCATTCGCAGTGGCCCAAACCGACACTGCTCTCGCTAAAACTGACAAACGCTTTACGCCCTCACGAATATTGTCTTTAGTAACTTGTGTGTAGGTTTGCAGGTCATCCACGTAGAGCAAATACCCGATACTGTCCGTTAGTGTGCCTCAGGGCCTCTAAAACCTGATATGATATCGCAGAGTTCATTGATATAGAGACTGAATAGGAGTGGATGCGAGGCCGAACCCTGTACACCAATATTGGTTGCGAGCCAATCTGAGTCTCCATTTGATTTGGTAACCATTCTTTGGATTGTTAAATCTGAGACAGCAGATGGAATTACTGTCTTCTTAAGAGGTACCAAATGAGTTCTCTTCCAGGTCCCAAGGAAATACTTCGCTGGATAAGGACGCCGATAGCGCTTTCGCGATAACGCTTTGAGGTATACTAATTTTAAGGGAGGCAGGTAGCGGGGGATTAAGGGCGGGATTCTTAAATGCGACTTCGCTCAAAAAGCACTTAGAAATTTTCCGTCAGTTCCTTACGACTGCTCGTCCTTCCTTCCCTCTCTTCGGTGTGGTTGAGTCGCGTTTCAGACAGGTCGTCGACGGTGTATCCATTCACATTGATGGCTATTTGATACTCAGGCAAGACAGGAATACGCGAGGAGGAGGCGTAGCCCTTTATATACACAACAGTTATAAGGCAACCTTGTTGTGCTCATCGCCAACAATGCAGGATGATGAGAAGCCGGGGATTCCCGAATACCTTACGTGTAGGATGTAAAAGGGCAAAGAGCCTCCAATTTTTGTTTCTGTAATCTACAAACCGCTGGGTATCTCGTTCACTGAAAACTCTGACCTAATTTACAAATTGCGCTTTTTTTCGGTCGGTTATGATCACAGGTTAGTTATGAGTGATCTGAACGCGAATATGCTGTCGGCATCTCAGAGCGCGAGTTTTGTCAAAGAATTAGCTAGTGAGTTGAATCTAAAAATTGTAGAGCATGGCGCGACTCACCACATCGAGGAATCTCACACTTGGATAGACGTAATCCTCATTGACGACAATGATGTAGTACTGGATGCGTACAACATAATGGCGCATTGCCGCTCAGCACTCAGCATTGAAGCACGAGAGATTTTTATCCACAACAAAAACATCTGAAGAGAACTTCGGAATCTTGGACTTCTGTCAAAACCAAGATAGAGGCTACATGGCTTTACACCGGATGAGCTAAACATCCACTTTGCGGGGATATCCGTCTCTAAAACAAGGCAGGATGTGGATTCGAGCGGCATTTTGTCTGAAGCCAGTGATGACGGCTTCACTTTTCATAAACTTTCTCGGATGTAGTCCTGGCTGTCGCTCACTTCTCATCGCAGGCGAAGGGAGAGGACGGGATTCCATAGCTAACATCTTTCATCAGCTCACCTGGTGCCTCTCAAGAAGACGGCAATTTTATCTGCCGCTTCAGATTTTCGTCCGATCGCACTTCTGAGCTTTCTTTCCAAGGTTCTTGAGAAGATTGTCCATGAGCAGATATCCGAGTTTATCGAATCTAAGAAAATCTTTGATCCCCGCCAAACTGATTTTTGGCAACATCATAGCACGCAGACAGCACTGCTGAGTCTGTCAGAGGACATCCGGACTGGTATTAACAGCAACAAAAAGTTACTTACCATCATTATAATGTTCGATTTCAGCAAAGCGTTCGACACAATCTCGCCCTCAAAATTACTCCGTAAGTTGATCAGTATGGGGTTCTCTAGGTCCGTAGTCCTGTGGATTAAGTCGTATATCACAGGTCGTGACCAACGAGTGGTAACGAAATGCAATGGTGAATCAGATTGGCTCACAACCAATCTTGGAGTTCCACAGGGCTCGGTTCTGGGTCCCCTTCTGTTCAGCCTCTATATTAATGACCTCCTTGATATCCTAGCAGCCTTCAAGAGCTCAGAGGGCGAATTATCGATTAGTGTTGAGCATTTGCTTTATACTGACGACCTTCAAACCTACACGCAGGTAACTAGGGGCAATCTTGATGAGGGCGTGAGACAGCTGTCAGCTGTTGCACATGCAGTGTCCTCGTGGGCCTCTGAAACCGCCCTCTGCCTCAATGTTGGAAAGGCAAAGGCCTTTATTTTATTTTCGGGTGTGATTATAACATCAATAAGTTCTTCCTGGCATTGAGGTAGAGGGCAACGTTTTTGTTCCCTTTGAGGACACCGTAACCAGCCTTGGTGTTGTTATGCATTCAAAGATGACGTGGAAGCCACATGTGGATGCAGTTAGTCACAAGGTTCATAGAGCCCTATATGAACTCAATTCTTTTCGATCCTGCACCACTGAGGCGTTACGTAAGCAGCTGGCAGCTGCTTTCGTTATTTCTCATCTCAACTATTGCTCTCTTGCGTACCTTGACGTGTCAGATGAACTTCAAACCCGACTTCAGAGATTGAAAAATTCTTGTGTGAGATATATATGTGGTGTAAGGAGGGATGAGCACATCTCTCCCATCAGGAGAAAAAGGGGCTGGTTGAGTGTTGAGGCAAGGAGGGTTTACTTTGCGGCGGTACTGTTATACAAAGCAGTCGTCATGGGACAGACGCCGCACCTTGCGGCCCTTTTTAAAATAAATCAGTCCGGGACCTCAGGTAGGAACCCAAGGGAAATTGAGATTCTAGAGTCGCGCACCGACTCCGGCCTGAATTCGTTCAGTGTCCAAGGTGTGCACCTCTGGCACTCGCTTCCCTGTACCATTAGGTATCTCCCATCACTAAGTAAATTTAAGGCAGCGCTACGTACACGTCTATTATGACCGATACTATAATAGACGAAAGTAAGACCTGGGGCGATAATTTATGATGCTATCCGCCAAGCTAAATTTATAAATAGTTAAAAGAAGAATACAATTTGTGCAATCTGACGAAATCATGTGATGTATAATGTGATATAATAATGATATAATGACGATTATTGGTATCTAAATATGTGAATATGAAATTTATATTTTTTGACTTGTGGAGAAATAAAACCTTAATCTATCTATCTATCTATCTATACTCGTACCATCCTCCCCCTTCACCTGTGACATAAAATTAGTAACGGCTAGGACTACATCCGAGTAAGTAACTTCGCGAAAAGTGAAGTCATCGTCTCTAGCCGTCGCCAAAATTTTGCTCAGATCCGCCTGACGTTTAGTCTGAGAGATGGACACGAAGTAGGACGCTGCAAAGTAGGTGTTTAACTCATCCGAAGCAAAACCATGCAACTCCTCACATGCCTTTGGTAGAAGCACAAGGTTACGAAGTTCTTTCCAGATATTTTTATTATCCTCCAGGGCATCGAGAATCCTATTTTGTATAAAGGTCTCCCGCGCTCCTTTTGTGCAATGTTCTGCTTCAGACGCGAGAGACTGGAACCCTTGCCATAGTTCATTGTCCTTAGGTTATGTGTATCGTCTGCATATTGCGTCACGTTTGTTATAAAATATTTTGAGATCGGCATCTACCCACGGATGGTGACCTTGTTTCCTTGGTCTGATTCTTTCAGAAGCGCTATTTCATCAATAACTTTCATTACGTTCTGAGTAAGAATTTCCAACCTGCTATCAACGTCTGTCTTCGAGCAACAAGAAAGGGACAAAAGATCCTCCTGTCTAATTGACTTAAAGTTCCTGTACATGAAATTATTAAGGACAGGAAGCTTTGATAAATGGACATCAATTTCCACATCAATTACATTATACTTACTGGGTAAGTCGCCATCATTTTATTATCATTCAGTACAACCTCACTATAGTCAGTAGAGTTGAGTCGTATTCTACTAGTTTTAGATTGAGTTCACATACTAATTCTTTAAGGAAACTTGCATCTTGTGATGATAACAGCACGTTTGTGTTTAGATCACCCATTATCAACCTATGCATGTAACGTGCTGAGTATATCATGAGATTTCCCACTAAGTTGGAATTCTCAATAAAGGAGATACGTGGTGGTTTGTAAATTACAACCACGCATATTGGTGACTCTTACTAAAACACTACGCTTATTATAGTTCGGGATGACGGGTTTACCCTCACCCTGCATTGTCACGGAGGAACATAATATAGTCGCTCTGTAAGACTTACAAACGTACAGGACTACTTATCTCCTTTGTATATTCCTGTTTTGTCTGATTGTGGAATAACCGTCGATCTGAATGCAATCATCGCTGACATAAGTCCCGAAACGTGACTTAGCCACGCCGAAAAGGTGATAAGAGGGACCAACCATAGTGAGTAATTAGCAAAAACTTTCAAAATGTCTATTGAGAGAGGTCGTATTAAGAAAACCTGCTCTCAACCTCCTGCTGCTTACCGCTTCTCCCACTTCCCCACCGCCTATCCAATGTTCACTAACAGAAACCCTAGACGGCTGCTCACGGACATCTGAGCATGCGCTTGTATTTACAATTACAGCATGGTTCTCCTGTGCACCAAAAACATTGACGCTTTTGTCATTGAGAGAAGTTGCTATTGCGTGATGATCTGAACCAGGAAACGGCGACGTCTATGCCACATGTATTTAAAACCTAACCCACGAGCAAGTACTTTCAGGTTTATGAACAGCTGAAAAGATTCTCTACTTAGAAGTTTATTAATAAATATTTTGCAATTGACTAATTTATGAGCCGTTTCCTCGTCCAAAGGTGAGACGTCAATATCTTGTTTGAAGAAACGGGTGAACCTATGATTCACCCGCATAATTTCACTAAGTAAATCCTCGTGAGAGAGACAAACTACCCATGGCGAACGGCGCGATATGTGTTATTAGCTACCTGAGCAGCAGGCGCTTGCCCTTCTGGCTGAAGCAAATAAGTGGACACAATATCACCTATCGCAATGGACGGAAGGACAATAGCAACGATCGCATACGCTATATCTACCCGTTTATTTTCATTTCCTTCAAATATACTACTTCGTAATGATTATCTTCCTTGTTACCCTGCTTCTATTACCCCCGTCCATTGGAGATCCATATCCTTCTGTCCCACGTAAAAATGGTTTACAGTAAAAACATAATATACTGTAAAAACTTTTGCGTAAAATACGAATCTAGTGAAATTTAAAATTTATGTAAATTATATTATTGCATGTAACCATATGCGATTGTATATAATCGAAGTTACATTGTCGTAATAATTTCTAAGTCTATCATGTATATATGTCAACACGTTCCTTTTATGAATTAGCTTCAGAGTCTCAATTACTAACACCCTGTACCTATTCGCTGACATCCCGATATTTTTTTGCATAAAGTTTAAAAAATACTTTCTTAGAGTGAGCAGTCACTCTAGAAGTGGGCATTTTGGACCATTTTTATTGGAGTGAAAATTTGACACTAATGGAGTCGATTTGCACTCTAATTAGAGTGAATTTTTACTCTAAAAAGCGAAAGAAGGGTCGCTCAATTTTTAGAGTAAAAATTTCCTCTAATTTAGAATGCAACTTGACTCCATAAGAATCGAATTTTTACTCTAATCAAATTGGTTCAAATTTGCCTACTTCTAGAGTGAGAAGTCACTTAAGGTGATCCTATAGTAAAATTTGACGAAAAAATCAGTTTCTATTTTATTTAATTTTTTGATACTTTGTACATTTTTATATCAGAAAATGATTTTGTATTAGTAATATTGACCCTAGAGTTCATTTTAATGAACTTAATATTTATTTATCCGTATTGTTCCTCCGACCTTTATTGCGCACGATCCAGCATGTTCCTAAATTAACCGACTCTTAATCCGTGCCCAAATCTACCCTATACTATGCAGGCAAACTTCAGAAAACAAAGAAATTATAAAAAAAATTTTTGATTGATATTCTGCGATAGAATAATTGTTTTAAAATCATTAGAAAATTATTTCTTATTTCTACAAAAGTGCGGATTTCTCCATTTATGGTTTTCAATATTCAGAGCATAGGATTACAATGAATCAATCTGAAACTTTAAGGATATCTTATTTAATTTATTCGCATTGCAACCATGAACTCCGATTTTTCAAAAAAGAATTATTAAGAAAGTGAATAGAGTTAAAAACTGTGGTCTTTTTAGGTTATTTTTACAATGAAAATTTAATATAATTTTATTTTTCTTTATAATTGTGTTTTTAAAAATTCGGAGTTCACAGTTATGTGTGGTACAGGTGTTAATAATTACATATTTCTTTTCAAATGCTATTCTTGTATTCCCATGCGCAAGGACAGTTTTGAAAAAGCATCAATTTTCATTGGAAATTGCTAGTTTTTTCTACGTAACTATTATTATGCTGTTTAAAAGTTCATGACAATTTACAAAAAACTTTCTTTTTAGATAACAAATATAACCACCAATTTAGGAATTTGTTATCATGTAACTAGCAAATTATTCAAAATTTTCTATAGGACCACCTTAAGAGAGTAATTAACAGGGTTAGAGTCCCAATTACTCACACCCTACGGGTTACTATATAGAATTACATACAATAACATATAATTACAACGATGAGTCCTAATAAGAAACGTGTATCTCACGAGGTCCGATTAGAAACCACGTAACTTTTTAATATTTTGTAATTGCAAAACCGCGTCTCTATTTTCTTGTCGCAAAATATTCTTAACTTCAATCACTATTATTGCCTAATTATAATCGTTTAAGACAAAATCTTATAATTACACTTCCTTATTGCTTTAATAATCTTATCAACTTTATTATCTGGAAAAAACATAAGAATTAAAAGCGTATTTCAAACGAAATGTGTCGCATTTCGTTTTTTAATTCGGCTTCAAAAAGACCCATCGACATATACTAACACGTGGGGAAGAATTTCATGTAACCGCGTGTGACGACGTCTATTTCGCGCAGTCTTTGCTCGCACGCGCTTCCTTCTGCCCCGCTGTAATTAATAGAACGTTGAGCAATGATTAAGCGCCGAATTATTCACTCCACGACTCTGGAGCTTTGACCTCTAACCGCGTGATTTATATTATTTATGAGCAAAGTAGTACCGTTGAGGTAAGTAGGTGCTAAAATTTGCCTAGGTAAATAAAGAGACTGTATATTTTAATATCTTATTTAGGCACGCATGAGTTTCTGACAATTTTTACTTAAAGTAAAACATATACCCTGAGTGAAAATGGCTTACATGTAGTTTCAGGTAATTGCATATTAAACAGTATGGATTTTTTACATGTAATAACAAATCCATACTGTTTAATATGCAATTACCTGAAACTACATGTAAGCCATTTTCACTCAGGGTATATGTTTTACTTTAAGTAAAAATTGTCAGAAACTCACGCGTGCCTAAATAAGATATTAAAATATACAGTCTCTTAATTTACCTAGGCAAATTTTAGCACCTACTTACCTCAACGGTACTACTTTGCTCATAAATAATATAAATCACGCGATTAGAGGTCAAAGCTCCAGAGTCGTGGAGTGACTAATTCGGCGCTTAATCATTGCTCAACGTTCTATTAATTACAGCGGGGCAGAAGGAAGCGCGTGCGAGCAAAGACTGCGCGAAATAGACGTCGTAAAAGAAAAGCCCTCTAGACCCAAAACAAAGTCAAGAAGCTCTAGCCGCTGCATCAACGGTATTCGCACTGTCAATTGTCGGGCATACCGTGTTTGTCGGATCGTTCGCTTGCGAATCTCGCTCATGCGCTCGTAAGGAAAGCGAGCTGTTTTCAGACGCAACTGCGTATGTACGGAGCATTTCAAGTCTAGTGCGCGGCTTTGAACAAAAATTTTATATTGTTTTTACTCAGTATATATAAAATCATATATATATATATATATATATATATATATATATATATATATATATATATATATATATATGAGTGACTCTCTGGGAGATCAACTTAAAAAAAATTTCTTTTTATTACTTCGGTAAAAATGTTATTTTTGGTATGTAGAATGCATGTTAATTTTTTCAGATTTTTTGATACCTTTAGGCAAAGCTAAATATGAGCATGTAGTCATGTTTACATGTTTTAGCAAATTTCAACCTCCATTTACTCAACAAAATTAAATCTCGTAAAAATAGCAACAAAGGAATTTGAAGAAAATTTCCTGAATTTTTCATGAAAAATGGTTCCAAAACCTTTTAATGCCCCATTCGATTAATTAAACTCATTTTAAAGCTCAAAATCCTTAAAAAAGTGGGTTTGATCACTCGAACCATTACACAAAAAATCATGAAGATAGCTTTTCTCAATACAAAAGTGACTGCCATAGTCGTAAAATGTTAAAATTGCAATATTTATATAAACAAATGAAAATAACATGAAATATTGTTAAAAAAATTATTAAAATTAATAATATAAAGAATCTGAAAAAATTTACGACCATTTTACAAAAAGAAAGATTTTTGCCGAAATAATATTTTTTTTTTTTCCATTTCCCAGAGAATCACCTATATATATATACCTATATATATATTTTGCGTGTGTTTGATTTACGGTAAGGAAAATGATTAGTTAGAAAAATGTATTACAAAGAATTACCTTTTGAAAACATACTTCGGGAGGTAAGGGCTCGTTCAATGGGAGTCCGCATAAGCGCATATATCATTATAGCAAGGTGCATACTTTTTGTCCACCAGTTTGCGATAAAATATTAATGACAACAGTATCTACAGCAGAAAGCGAAGTAGTTTGATATAATGGACCATATTGACGGTAATATAATATTTTGACTCATTAAACTTATCCGGAAAAAGATCTGGGAATTAATAATTTTGCGAGTATATAAACAGTTTTCTCACTTCAGATTTCAGTAAAAAGCAGTAGAGTTCAGTTCCGCAACACTACTAAATTACTATTTACCCTGGTAGAAATTTATCCCGTCCACTTTATAGATCTATGTAGAATAATCTCGCACTGTGTAGATCTATGTAGGCAAACTAGATAGTTACTATAAAGGCGTGTAACGGTCGACCCTTCTAGTTTCCCATATTATTTGCCCCGATAAAACTAGATAAGCAAAATTATGACAATAATAACCACTTAAAGGTTATGTTTTAAGAAACAGAAGCATAATCTATTATGCTTATTATGTATTATTTTGATTTAAAGGTATTTACTTGTTATTGTTCACCTATTACCAATGTAAATAATTGTAAATAACCTCTAAAGTGTAAGGTTATCTAATTTTAGATACATCGAGTTTTTGTATTTAAGAACTCAATAACAATATTATGTTACACATATATATTAAACAATCAAAATAAGAAAATAATCTGAATATCCAAATAACTAAGTATATGAAGTATTAGTGCATATATTTATTTTGTTTATGTAAAATTATTTTCCTTACATTTGACTATGTTCCATCCTAAATACAGGCTTAGTTTCCAAACCTGTATGGTTTATGTAAGGAAAACTATTTTCACACACATTTATTATCAACTGATTAATTTTCTATTTTTATAAAGAAATAATGTATTTGAGTTATTATATATATATGTTCTATTTTTGTATTTCTTACTGTGATTAATTTATAATCAAACACTTTCATTTGACATCTATGGCCAGTTAATACATAGTAATTTGTTACTTATAAAGAAAATTATCGTCTACATGTGTTCGACTTATGTGTTTGTCTTTGAAAATGTTGTCACGGATGAGCAATTTATGTATTATAAAAACTCGCAGATGGATACAAAATTATTTGTAGTTCTGAAATTAAAATTCTAGTTTTTAAATAAAGCATGTCATAAAGTACGTATTTGTACATATGGTATTATTATTATTTATACATTACTTTTCAAGAAACAACTACATCAATCAATAACATTATTTTGTGATCACTGTTTTTCATATGCAAGGAACATTGTTTCTAAATTTTCATTTCTTAGGTTAGATATGCTTTCTGACTACTTTTATATGTAAATAGTATGGATATAACTGTAAATCTTATTATTATAATTGAAAACTTGCATGTTAAACTTTATTTAACATTAATTTTTACAATAAAACTTCTGTTCAATAAATAATATATAACCTCACAGATTTTATACGTACATATTATTATTGAGAAACCTATATAGATCTGTGTGGATTTATCGAGTTTTGTACATTCTTGTACTATCTAGTTTGCCTATAAAGGCCGTTATAGCGAATGTGGCCGCCACGATAAGATTTCTACCAGGGTAGATACTGTTTATTAGATGTTTTACTACAAGTAAAAAGTATTTCTCGTTACTTAATAATAAAGTACATAAGACTTGTATGCAAAAAAGTTCGTGTGTTAAGGTCTAGTCTAGGAGTTATGAGAGCAGTTCAAAGTAAAATGTCCGTTCCGCAACAGGTCAGTTTCGCAACAGGTCAGTTCCGTAACACCCTATGAAAAGTATTATCAAAATGAAAGGCATTTTCAATCATTTTCATATAAAACTAATGTCACCACGTGATTCTGCGGCTAAAAATACATAAAAAGTCATGAGTTCCTTGTAACCCTAGAGTTCATTTTAATGAACTTAATATTTATTTATACGTATTGTTCCTCCGACCTTTATTGCGCACGATCCAGCATGTTCCTAAATTAACCGACTCTTAATCCGTGCCCAAATCTACCCTATACTATGCAGGCAAACTTCAGAAAACAAAGAAATTATAAAAAAAATTTTTGATTGATATTCTGCGATAGAATAATTGTTTTAAAATCATTAGAAAATTATTTCTTATTTCTACAAAAATGCGGATTTCTCCATTTATGGTTTTCAATATTCAGAGCATAGGATTACAATGAATCAATCTGAAACTTTAAGGATATCTTATTTAATTTATTCGCATTGCAACCATGAACTCCGATTTTTCAAAAAAGAATTATTAAGAAAGTGAATAGAGTTAAAAACTGTGGTCTTTTTAGGTTATTTTTACAATGAAAATTTAATATAATTTTATTTTTCTTTATAATTGTGTTTTTAAAAATTCGGAGTTTTTAATTATTAAGAAAGTGAATAGAGTTAAAAACTGTGGTCTTTTTAGGTTATTTTTACAATGAAAATTTAATATAATTTTATTTTTCTTTATAATTGTGTTTTTAAAAATTCGGAGTTCACAGCATAATCTATTATGCTTATTATGTATTATTTTGATTTAAAGGTATTTACTTGTTATTGTTCACCTATTACCAATGTAAATAATTGTAAATAACCTCTAAAGTGTAAGGTTATCTAATTTTAGATACATCTAGTTTTTGTATTTAAGAACTCAATAACAATATTATGTTACACATATATATTAAACAATCAAAATAAGAAAATAATCTGAATATCCAAATAACTAAGTATATGAAGTATTAGTGCATATATTTATTTTGTTTATGTAAAATTATTTTCCTTACATTTGACTATGTTCCATCCTAAATACAGGCTTAGTTTCCAAACCTGTATGGTTTATGTAAGGAAAACTATTTTCACACACATTTATTATCAACTGATTAATTTTCTATTTTTATAAAGAAATAATGTATTTGAGTTATTATATATATATGTTCTATTTTTGTATTTCTTACTGTGATTAATTTATAATCAAACACTTTCATTTGACATCTATGGCCAGTTAATACATAGTAATTTGTTACTTATAAAGAAAATTATCGTCTACATGTGTTCGACTTATGTGTTTGTCTTTGAAAATGTTGTCACGGATGAGCAGTTTATGTATTATAAAAACTCGCAGATGGATACAAAATTATTTGTAGTTCTGAAATTAAAATTCTAGTTTTTAAATAAAGCATGTCATAAAGTACGTATTTGTACATATGGTATTATTATTATTTATACATTACTTTTCAAGAAACAACTACATCAATCAATAACATTATTTTGTGATCACTGTTTTTCATATGCAAGGAACATTGTTTCTAAATTTTCATTTCTTAGGTTAGATATGCTTTCTGACTACTTTTATATGTAAATAGTATGGATATAACTGTAAATCTTATTATTATAATTGAAAACTTGCATGTTAAACTTTATTTAACATTAATTTTTACAATAAAACTTCTGTTCAATAAATAATATATAACCTCACAGATTTTATACGTACATATTATTATTGAGAAACCTATATAGATCTGTGTGGATTTATCGAGTTTTGTACATTCTTGTACTATCTAGTTTGCCTATAAAGGCCGTTATAGCGAATGTGGCCGCCACGATAAGATTTCTACCAGGGTAGATACTGTTTATTAGATGTTTTACTACAAGTAAAAAGTATTTCTCGTTACTTAATAATAAAGTACATAAGACTTGTATGCAAAAAAGTTCGTGTGTTAAGGTCTAGTCTAGGAGTTATGAGAGCAGTTCAAAGTAAAATGTCCGTTCCGCAACAGGTCAGTTTCGCAACAGGTCAGTTCCGTAACACCCTATGAAAAGTATTATCAAAATGAAAGGCATTTTCAATCATTTTCATATAAAACTAATGTCACCACGTGATTCTGCGGCTAAAAATACATAAAAAGTCATGGGAAGTTAACTTTTGTAAATGCAGGGAAATCAATGCAGGCTAGGGGTAAAAATCGACAATTTTCACTCATCCGCCGTTTTATGCTTGTTTTGCACAAGTAACGGCGGAATCTTTCATATATATAGTTAATTCGCTAACTCTACCACCCATCCCCCCCTCCCCTCACCCCCCTCGTCACCCCTCGATCCCCCATCAGCCCCTCCTCCTACGATATCTCCTCAAAATAGCATTAAATTTTACTTTTTTTACGTTATTTTTCACTTTTGTAGACTTCCACATGGACCCCCCTCATCCCCCTCTTCCCCTCATTTAACCCTCCATCATCCCCTCCTCCTCCCCCTCTTTCCCCTCCTCATGCCCCCCCTCCGCCCCCCTCACTAAAGAACTAAATAAATATAAATGTCATATAAATGTAGAGTATTGTGCATCCATTCAAAGTATAAAATACATTTTCGATTATATTCATAAAGGTAGCGATAGAGCATATTTAAAACTGCAAAAAGTTAATAATACTAATGAAGTAAATTCAGAAATTTATGATGAAATTTCACGATTCATAGATGGTAGATATTTAAGTCCAATGGATGCAGCTTGGCGAATACAAGATTCCCTTTATGTGGCCGAAATCATATACCGTATTACGTTTAGCTGTTCATACAGAGAATCAGCAAAAAATTATTTATGAAGAAACTAAAGAAACTCAAGCTTTACAGAATAATGAAACAACATTAACAGCTTGGTTTAAATTAAATACAACAGATGATTTTGCTAGAAAAATTAAATATATCAATATACCTAAATATTACACTTTTAATTTAAAAACTAAATTGTGGGTGAAAAGAAATTATATTAAAAAAAATTATGCAATTGGCAGACTAAATGTTGTTTCTCAAAAAGATAGTGAACGGTTTTTTCTAAAATTAATATTAAATAGAATAAAAGGTGCAAAATAATGTTGAAAATATCTTTTTAAGTTTAGAATCTGACAAAAGAAAATTAAGAGAAGTAGATCTTATTATTTGGGACGAAGCATCAATGATTCCAAAAAAAGCTTTAGATATTGTTAATAAAACATTAAAAGATGTATGCAATAATGATTTGCCTTTCGGTAATAAATTAATAGTTTTAGGGGGTGATTTTCGACAAATCCTTCCAGTAATAAAAAATGGTTTTAAAAACACTATAATTGAAGAAACTATAAATTTTCACCACTTTGGCCATTGTTTAAAATTATGAAATGAAATGAAAATATACGTTCCATAAATAAAAATTTTTCATCATTTTTATTAGATATTGGGGACGGAAAAATTAATCCATTTATAATACCTAATAGTTGGAAAACTAATGTTGTTTGTTCTAAAATTTATAGTAATATTAATCATAATTCTTCTATTAATAGAGCCATATTAGCTTCACACAATGAAGATGTAAATATATTAAATAACAAAATATTAAATTTAATTCACAGTGAAAAAATAACATATTACAGTATTGATTATGCTACACATAAAGGTGTCGATCAAACCGATGATAACATTCATTTAAATTATCCTATAGAAACATTAAATAACATCAGAGAAGGTCTTCCACTTCATAAATTACATTTAAAAGTAAATTCAATAGTTATGTTGATTAGAAATTTAAGTATTACTGATGGTTTATGTAACGGTACAAAATTAAAAATAATAAAATTATTTAAATATAATATTGAAGCAGAAATAATAACTTTAGAGACTTTAGATGAACAAATTGACGATAGTATGGAGTGGGATCCAATTCAAAATTGTTACGTTAAGTTAGAGGATTTACAAAATGCCGAAGATTTGCAAAATTTACAAGATTTAAACGAAAAAATTGATGACTATTTAGAACAGGAAGAAGAATATGAAAATTATTTACATTCTGTAGATAAAATTTTTATATTACACTAAATTAAATAATGAAATAGACAATTATGTTGGGAAAGATGGTGATTTAGAAATTTTCAAAAATTGGGAAAACGTACCATGTTATATACGGTTGCAGGTCTCTGAAATTTTAATGTTAAAGGTAGAAAACAATGATCCAATTTTAAATTATTATCTTTCAGAAAGTTTGGAAAAGTATTATAAATACGTTACAAATATTGCGTGTATTGTATGGGTTATAAAATTTGGTTAATCATTTATTTATTTCGAATACGCCATATTTCCACTTCAAATTTTTAATGTTTCATATATTCACATATTATAACTAATTATTAAAATAAAGAATAATTAATAAAATATTCAAAGCACATTAGCCAATCATAAAAGTAATCATATAATTAATAACGTGATTATTTAATATTATTTCAAGACATGGTGTAGTAATATTTTATAAGCACAACCTTATTAGGTAAGAAAGCATTTCATTTTATTTTATTAAAAATTTTTATTGTATGTTTTTGTAATTGTAATATTTTTCAATTCAACAAGTTTTTTTCCTTTTAAGAGTATATGTATATGATTACTTTTTCATACCCATTAGAAAAAAATTAAATAGAACATATTAATTTTAAATCGATAAATAGATCAAAATATACACAACTGGTATATATAGATGTATTTTACAAGTTAAATAGTGTTCTATAAAATTTTATTTTATTGGGTATACACACCCGAGATAGGAAGGAGACAGATGGGTAATCTCTATTGCAAATGAATAAATTAAAAATTATAACAAATACTTGAATGATAAATATAATATAGAATTATCTACGTTAATTATTATACAGGTTATCGTAATGATTTTTAAGTTAATCTTTTTCAATAGAGGTGGGAAAGGGATTCTGTCTCCACGTGGTTGTGTATGGCTACTGGCGATGATTACCACGGTTTAAGTTACTAATAATTAAATGATAAACATGAAAAATATATGTGAGTTTATCATGTCAATAAATCACATTTATTTATCAGTACATTATTAAATATGATTATTAGTAAATTAAACAAAACAACAAAATCAACGCACCTTTCTATTTACCTCATAGGTGATGTGGAAAAAATAGAAAAAATAATTATATTATTTCCTTGTAAGAATTAATAATGTCAAGCAAACAAATAATTTTAACTATTGTTGTAAGATGTGGGGGTTGGCGAGTGGAGCGAGCAGGGGTGCAGCCCCCTAGTATATATATATATATATATATATATATATATATATATATATATATATATATATATATATATATATATATATATATATATATATATATATATATATATATATATATATATTATATATAAAGTCATATACAATAATTACGCGGAGAAAAAATTCTAACTATTTAGTATAAGAATTAACGCTTTTACCAGACCCGATATACGATGAAAGTATCGTAGAGCGGGGTGTCTTTGGCCTGCGGGGTGTCTTGGGACACTATTCTAGCATAAAATTTTATAATATCTAGAAGCTGTTGTGCATTAGTTTTTCGATTCTAACTGGAACGAATGTTTGAAATATATTTTTGTTTTCAATAACTATTCGTCATATTGATATCAAAATGAACGTCATTTTTTTTAACCAGACATTTGAAGTTGGGGTTCAATTTAGTAAAATTTCTGTCATGGAAAATTTGTTCTAGCAAAATCTGTATAAGACTTATATTAGTGCTAATATGTATCCTAAGTTGTTGGTACATACGTATACATTACATTACTACTTAATCAACAAGAATTTTTAAACTACGTTTACTTTTAAGAGGAAAGTTATCGATAAATTCGGTATTTTAACGATTAGCGGAGTTTCTTGAACCACCAAGTTTCTAGTAGTTTATTTATGATTGAATAATTATAAGACTCGAATTTGTCGACTATTAAGTTCCAAAATTGTAGCTTCCGATTTACTTGCGTTCATTTTTACGCGCTGTTAGAGCACCAGACATATATGAGTGAAAGGGCTTGATTGAGTTGTTTTACTATTTTAATAGCACGTGGTAGCCAAATCGTGTACGTAAATGGTTGAGTGAGCGTAAAAAATTTTATTCGTTTGTTTATAATAACTCTCCAAATTGGTAAATCAACATTTGGATTTTTGCATTATATTTATGGGGTATTAAACATATATTTCTGAAAGTTTCGTTGAAATCACAACAGCAGTTTTCATGAATTTCATGATAGCAACTCTCGAAAACATGAGTTCCCATAAGGCTACGTGTTAAAAACGTAAATATAAAATTCTTAATATCTTTTTTCTGAGTTGATATAGCTTCTTTAAAATTTATATAAGTAAGTTTGAGGTCAAATTTCAGATTTTTGGGAACACTAATTTGAAACCAATAGTACTCCCTTAAGAACAATTAGTAACTTCCTTAAAATAAAATTATTAATTTCATCCGCTCCAGGAGCTTTATTATTTTCAGTTTCTTATTTCGTACGGTTCAATTACTGGGATTTCGTCTTCCGTTCTGTTACGAGATACTTTCGACCATTTTGAGTGAAACCATGCGCAGTGAATGTTTTCGCGAAGTTTTATGTGAGCCGACTTACTTTATCTTCGGGTGAGAAATACTTTATGTCGAATTTTCATACAATGCAGGGTGCAAAACAAAGCTGAAATTAAAGCTCTTTTCATTTAAATTTATTTACGTTCAGGTAATTTTTTCTAGCGTAAAAACTTGCAAAGCTATAATTAAATGTATAGGCACCATTTTTTTACTAAAATAACGCACAATTTAGATCAATTGGTTCATATATCAAGATTAAGGGCCCATATGAAAAAACTAAGCGTACTATACGTCACTTTAGGGGTCAAAAAACACCGCTCAAAGTTTCAGCAAATATCGGATTCCAAACTTCTGACATTCTCCTAGTAAGGCGGACGAAAACGATTTTATTTGTTCAAAATGCCTAAACCTTATTCAAATTAATAAAATATAATACTTTTAATATTTACCTATATTATTTCATTATTTTTAACCCGTTTAGATACATAGGGGAAACTGGGATAAAGTGAACACACGGGTAAAGTGAATCATGCTAATTATTTCTTCAATAAATTATTATTTATGCCTAATTTTAATTTTACTGAAAGATAATTATGCAAGGATAATAATAAAAAGGTTTCACTACATAACAATTAATATTCTTCGAACGAAACATAATTGTATTTTTCTATCTTAAAAGAAAGTTGGTTTATCAAATTCCATATAACGATTATAGATGTTTATAATCAGTTTTATTGCTAGATTTTTTTTCTAATTACTTCAAATACGTTTTACTTACTATTGCCAAGAATTCAGAGCTTTAAATGATGTTTTCCTTTTTTTAAACAAGCATTTTAAAGAATCGACATCCCGGGTAAAGTGAATCGGGGTAAAGTGGTCCGGAAAAAAATGCGATTGCACTAATTTATACTTGGCTAGATGGAAAATTTAACAAAATATTGTTCAAGGTGAGTGTTAGTGCAGTATACAAAGCCTTTGTTGCAACGCATTTCGAATTTATGCCAAAATGGAGAAACATAACCTCCATATTTAACTGTTTCGTACTTTACAGTATTTGAAAGGTTTCAAGATGTAATTTCAGTTTTATTATTATCTAAATTAACGCTTTTATTTATTCCTGTACAAAAACTAGTAAAATATTTTCAAAATATTTAATTCTATCCTCTAGTTCACTTTACCCCGCACGGAAATGCCCGGGTAAAGTGAACCGGTATTTTTGAAAAATAGCTAAATAATATTAAACTTAATAAATGCCTTTTTTAAGTTGCTAGTATGTTTATTAATGTAAAAAGTTACTTGTGCAACTTGCAAAGTAATATTTTAAGTCTGAAAAATACATTATTTTCGACTTTTGCAGTTACTACGTTCACTTTACCCTGGTTTTCCCTACATTTGCTTTTAAGGAGGATCCATCGGGGCGGGCCGTACCTCGTCGGAGCCTGTAGTGGGAGCTTTGATTTTGTATGCGTAAAAATAAAAAATATTATAGGAAAATACTTGAAACTTTTAATCCTATTGATTCCAAAAGAAATATTTTCTTATTTGACAAACCAATATTAAATAAAAATGTGTTTTATGAAGCGCATATTTTGTGTACAGTGTTTTATTCGGTCATAATTTACATTTTTGTTGATTATCTCCGAACTTTCATCGTTGACATATTATTTTCCTTACGAATTCATCTGCTATACTTCAAACTCTTTGACATAATTTTTGTCCAATGACAGCTGTCTTATATATTGAAAGTTATTAGAAAATGACCGCGTTAGTAACGAAAGCGCCGGAAGGCCATGTGTGGATAAACTCATGTTTCGTTATTAATTTCTCTTTATTTTGGTCGTTTACTCCCTACTTTCTTTTATTTTAACTGAAAGTTTAGGTACTTTTCTTTCAAGATGTAAAATTTCATATGCATCTGTCTTTAGCCCTAGGTCGATGGATCCTCCTTAATTAGTGATTAAGGAATGAACGATAATCACGGGCGTATTGGATATACTTGAAACTCACAAGGAGAGGGCACACCCTCCGGGAAACGAAATTAGGTCAGACTTTGGGAGGTGTTTTCTGGTACCTAAAAATTAAGCCTAGTCTCCGTAATTCATTCTAATGGGCCCTTATTTTCGAAATATGAGATAATTTACTTCAAATATTCGTTATTTTAATGAAAAAATATATCTCTTTTTCTAACCGTAACTCTACAAATGTTGTTATGGAGAAATGATCAAAAAGATAATAAAAAGTAGACAGAAAGAGCTTTAATTTAAGTTCTGTTACGTATAAAAATATTAATCTTATCAAAAATTATTAACAATTGAATATGGTCACTGAAAATACATGGAAAATCAACGAATTTAAAAGAGTTAAATTTCTTTGATATATATATATATATATATATATATATATATATATATATATATATATATATATATATATATATATATATATATATATATATATATATATATATATATATACATATATATGTCGACATAGTAAAAAGCAATAGATTTGTCATTTTATTTTTCACCCCAGTATTAAATAGAATAAATAATTGCATATTGGAACACTTTTAAAAGTTTGAGGAAACTAAGTGTCAATGAATTGGCAGCGGTTTTTAAAACTCCGTAGTGTTCTTGCTTTATATATATTTTTTCAACTGAAAGAAACTCTTTATGTTAGTTTTAATACTATGTATATTTGGATATCCAACCGGTCTGAATAGAATATCTTCATTATTTCGGCTATGGTAAATGCTCGAAGCTTATAAGTGAGCCATACACTCACCTTA
Organism: Gastracanthus pulcherrimus; assembly: GCA_949152435.1. NCBI lineage: Eukaryota > Metazoa > Arthropoda > Insecta > Hymenoptera > Pteromalidae > Gastracanthus > Gastracanthus pulcherrimus. The sequence goes on along the minus strand of OX424574.1, from coordinate 141,668,944 downwards.
CTTCAAGTTTTGTTCTCGAACCCCCTAAATCTTAATTAGTCGAAAAATTTCTTAAATTTTAGCACACAGTAATCATTCTAAATATATTTAAATAACCCGTTTCAAAATTATGGGATTCTAACGGCTGACTTGACGTGAAATGTTCCATATGCGTAGGCTTGGGTCCGAGTTCGTGGCGAGATAGATCTCAGGTTGCCACAGCAGGAGAAGTGACCGAGCAAGGGAGAAAGAGAGAGTAAGAGAGAGAGAGAGAGAGAGAGCGAGAGAGAGAGAGAGAGAGAGAGAGAGAGAGAGAGAGTTCGACACCCGAGTAGCCAAAGGAGATCCGACGTGTTCGAGCGAGCGAGATTTAGCCCGGGTAGCTGTTATGGCGCGATACCCGCGGCAAACACGAAGCGAGTAACACTTAGAAGGTGTCGGCCAGCCCGAAAGAGCTGTCAGCAGAAACAGAACGGAGCAAGAGCGAGAAAGAATAAGAACAAAAGGGATAGAGCGAATTAGAGGTCAATATCAAAATGCGCTGGCTGCCTGTATGGGTGGGTCTTCCGTGCGCGCGCCCGAACAGCGAAAGAGCGCCCGGGACTTATGGGGGTTTCGCAGGCGACACTTGACCGCTTCGTACCTTGGTGTGTACATATGTGTGTGTGTGTGTGAGTGTGTATGAGTTTTTATGAGTGTGTGTATGTGTGTGGGCATGTCTGTGTACGTGTGTGTACGTGTGGATGTCTGTTGATATGTGTATGTGTGAAAATGTTTGCGTGTATGTGTAACATGTATGCACGCGCAACCCCTTTGCCCATCTGTAAATGGCCCATATTACAGTTAGTTTTAGTACCACTGAAGACTATCGCAGCTGAGAAATACATAAAATTTATCCATTTATAAAAGAATGATTGTATAACCGCTAAATTATACGCGTTATAACTATGACATATCGCTAGGAGAATAAATGGGAATATGATGGAAGGGTGTGCTAGCATGCACGGAATATGGTTTTCACTATAAAAATAGATGCCTGCAGCATATTAATCGGTGAATGGCACTCAAATTCTAGACGCCCAAGTATGAGCCGTCTATTTCGGTATCGCGCATGCTGCTTCATGCTGCCTGGCACTGGTTTTTACCGTGCCTCTCACTCTAAATGACAACGCTATACCGTGGAGATACAAGAAACGATCGAGGCGACCGGGGTGACGAAAATTGACAATAATGTTGGAACGTGAAGTATATATATATATCTCGATATATATAGATTGACCAACCTCAAAAGACATGCGTAGGAAGTGTTTATATGAAAATTAAACAGAGTAATAGGGATTTTTTACACGCAATCAATAGTATTATTGTACATATCTACACTGTAAAAGAAAGATACAGAAAATAACTGTTATTTTGTTGTTATTTAAATTTTATACAGATTCCCCATAAGACAGTGTAAATATTCCAACATTAATGTCGATCCACATGTCGCCACCTGACTTACACGTAGCGAATAGCGTCGCAAGACGACTTGCGCCGGATATTATATATATATATATATATATATATATATATATATATATATATATTACTTACGGGGGGATCCCCCCTGCTCGCTCCACTCACTAACCCCCATTCAACTTTTAAACTTTAATAAACCTTGTAGAACTGAGTGTCTGTTGTAATATTTAATATAAGAATCGCGCATTTTAATTGTGTACAATTTAACATTGATCAATATATCTGTATTCGACCAATGCTAAATTGTGCACAATTATAATATGCATGATTTTTATGTGCATGAGCCAAAACTCTATAATTTTTACTTAAGATATATCATCATTTTTTATTTAATTTAATAAAAAATAAAATAAATATTTAATTTAATAAAAAATAAAATAAATATTTAATTTAATAAAAAATAAAATAAATATTTAATTTAATAAAAAATAAAATAAATATTTAATTTAATAAAAAATAAAATAAATATTTAATTTAATAAAAAATAAAATAAATATTTAATTTAATAAAAAATAAAATAAATATTTAATTTAATAAAAAATAAAATAAATATTTAATTTAATAAAAAATAAAATAAATATTTAATTTAATAAAAAATAAAATAAATATTTGAGGGGGTGGATGGGATGTGGAGGGGGTGTAAATAGGATGAAAGGCCAATGTGGAAGCAATGCATTAAAAGTGGAGAAAATGTGGAGGGGTGGGAAGAGGAATGTGGTGGGAATGTGGAGGGAGTGTGGAGGGGCGTGGAGTGGCACATAAGTAAAAAATAACGTAGTTCTTTAAACAATTTAATGTTATTATGTGGAGGGGATGTGGTGGGAGTGGAGGGGTTGGAGGGGGTGGAGGGTGCTGGATAGACTTAATAACGCTTACAATTATATTATATATATATAAATAATGTGAGTGTATTACTGAGTTTTGTTGAACATAAACCCCTTTATTAGAGAATTATGAATTATGTCTATATCATAAAATTATGTTCTGTACTATATTGAAAATATAATTAAAAATTATGTAAAAAAGTATTAGTAATTCTTATATAAAAGTTTATTGTGGAAAACTGAGTTATTGATTAAGATTTTAATTAAAAATTGCACCAACTTAGATAGCTTTCTGTTGAAATTTCTTAGGTTTTTTCTTATTTGTGATTGTTTTTTGCGTTTCATTTTCAGATCTTGAAAAGTATTTAATATAGTACAGGTCCCAAAGTATTTATTAATGGATCATATCAAAACCTTGATATTTAGTAAATGTAGTTCTTTGTATAGAATCTTAATAAATCTTATTCGAAAGGGATTCAAAGGTTCATCTTAAAATAAAAAACAAAATTTATGTTCTGCAATAGGAATAAATCTTTGAATTTAAATATAATAATTTTCATCAGTATTGTATATGGAGAACTACTTTTATGAACAGTTTTGAACTTGTACTATATGACATACTTTTCATCGTAGAACTGTGGAACTTATACTATGTGAAATACTTTTCGAAATCTATAAACAATTAAAAGCTAATTACATTTTTAATTATATTAGGATGAATCTTTGAACATACTTCTAATAAGTTCCATCAATATTGTATACGGAGAATTACTTTTACTGAAAATTAGGATTTCGAAAGCATCCATCGATAAACAGTTTGGAATTTGTACTATGTGAAATAATTTTCATCGTAGAACTGTGTGAAACTTGTACCATGTGAAACGAGACCTTAGCAAGTACATAGCAAGTTTATATGCAGATTAACCCTTATGTCAATAACCGAAATATGCGATGTTGTTCTATAACCAGGATACCCGGGTACCCACTTACCTTTCTTCAAGGATTTCGGCTTTTATCCATTGGGGAATCGTTTCCTCGAGATTGTATTCGACATTTGTAGGCTAAATGTCAGTGAAGGGAATATTTGCACGATATTTAATACCCTTACATCTTATACAAAAGGAGCCTGGGAAGAGGTTTCTAAGGTAGAGCGCGGTCATAGGTGTGAATATTTTACGATTTACTAGATTTGTTGATCATACCACGCGTCGTGAGCATATGCATACTGATAAGGCTGCTCCAATACACGACATTTGAACCAACTTTAATACCAATTTATCGACCAACAACCAATCTACCGATCGATCAGCAGCCGTACTCGAGAACGCACCAAGTTCAAAAAATATATAGTACCATCAAAGCCAGCAAATTATGGCATATAAATATGGTGGATCCGTGATGCGTAAAGTGCTTATCCTATCCGAAGTATAGTTTATACCGGGAAGTCTGAAAATGGTCGAGAAAAAAACCAAGAAGTAAGGGTTGCGAAGGAGCTTGTGGCGCTACAAGGAAAGTCGAAGAAATATATACGTGGACAATTTTTTCACTATGCTACCTCATTTCAAGCATTTACGATCGTAGAATTTAACCATCGTTGGGACTCTAAAAAGTGAGCCATACATTCCAAAAGCGATGGCTCCTTTTAAATGGAGACAAGAGTATTCTACAATTTTTGGTTTCCATGAGAAAAAAAACTTAGATACGTTACAATTAAAGTTTTAAAAACGTTGCAGAAACACTGCAAAAACCTTGAAATGTCCGTTTTTGCGGTTTCAAAAGAAAGTTTGTAGAAACGTTTCTGCGACGTTACTGACTACCTCAATATATCTAACGGGTTACTTAGTTCGTTGTAGGAACGTTTCTACGACGTTTCAACAGAACCGTTAAAAAATTTTGTAAAAAAATAATTGTAGAGACGTTTCTGCAACGTTTCAACGTAAAAGTTCTAAATTTTGTAAAAAAAGAATAAAAAACGACAGAATCTTTGGGATTAATCTACCAATTTGGTTGTACCATCCGGATGGTATAACCAAATTGGTAGGATAAATTGAAAGGTTTTGTCGGTTTCTATTAATTTTACAAAATTTAGAACTCCTATGTTGAAACGTTGCAGAAACGTTCCTACAACGAACCAAGTAACACGTTAGATAACTTGAGATAGCAGAAACATTTTTACAAAGTTTGTTTTGAAACGCAAGAACGGACATTTTAATGTTTCTGTAACGTTTCTGCAACGTTTTTGAAACTTTCATAGGAACGTATCTTAGTTTCCAAAAATACGTTGAAGAAACGACTCTGTAACGTTCCCTGCTATGTGGCGCGTTAGGATTAGAAAATACCTATCTTGCGCGTTGAGATTAGAAACGTACTATCTTTTTTATGTTGTTATGTAGGCTCTATTCGGTGCTGAAAATTTGTACTGAATACGAATCCACCGTTAGTTTTGGTCTATGGGGCCGCCTTTCGTTCATAACCTCAAAGAACAGTCAAAAAATGCAGTTAAGTGGCTGATACTGGAAATAGTGTACAAAAAAGCTCATCATCATTCTTCGTTGGTTTTTAACAGAGGAATACAATGCTGTTCTCGGTTTTAACCTTGACTCAAAAGCTCATTTTCAAGGTCATTTCAAGGACAACTGTTCAAAGACAAGGTCAAATTGTTTAAATTTTACACTATTTTAGCTATTATTTTGACAGGAATGTCATGTTTATGATAATATTGCGTCCTTCTACAAGAAGCTTTGTAATAGTAAAATTTTCAATTTCATAAAAAACAGCATTATAATCATGATTTGAGGTTATGGAGTTTGAAAATCGTGTGTTTATAAAATCTCCATATGAATATGTGTTTTATTGTTTAGTTGAGTATAGCTGAGTAAATCTTACTTATAGTGGAGTAAAACATACAGATTCTATATTTCAAACATTATATTATGCATATTGGAACGATAAACGATTTTAGAGAAGGTACGTGCCAATGCATCGTTAGCGTTATTTTCATTAAGATTATTCCGGATTTAAAAGAGTTATTCTTTTCTTAGAAGATTTTTGGATATTATTAGATTTTTCGTATTTTGCACTATTTTGGTAATGGTTTTAAAAAATAATTTTTTTTTTTGTTACTGAAGGATCAAATACTAAGCATTTTCTGCATAAAATTCTACTTCTTTGGTAGCATTAGAAAATCGTTTAATAACTACCGTTTTTGGTTCTTGAATAGTAAACGAGTGGTTTTTTAAAATTTCGGGTACTGCTAATGCCGTTGAGAATCTTTTATTCAAGTGTCGTGTTGATCTATCATGGTTTACCTTACTATAAATAAAAATTTGTATGTTTTCGAAATGTTTGCTTGCCCAATGAAAAAGGGCTTCTGAAGTCAAAATCGCTTCAGATGGTTTAGCTAGAAGACTTGCTCGGTAAGCCTCTCTTTTAAATATAGCTCCTAAACCATCATATCCGTTTTTACCGTGTGCTGTTACGCAATAATGCCATTCCGCTTCGATTCCAAAATCTTCTTTATGGTTGATGAGATTAGCGATCTGGAATCGGTTTTTGAAATGTTGCTTTGCACCATCTGTGACGTATATCAATTTTTTAACATTTTTAATAGTTTTTTTTATTTCTGGAATCAATTGCTTCTGAATTGTAAAGACGGCAGAAGTATCGTGTTTTAAACTATCTGAGAGGAAGATGGAACTTTTATGTTTTAATTTAGAGTTTTCTTTATAATAATAGATAATTAGGAATACTGTACATTGCTGATTGTTGAAGTGAAATGCTTGCGAAGCATCTTGAACTACATTTGAATAATTCTCAGAAAAATCGAACATAACAAGTACTTCTCCTTTATTTAAATTCTGTTTTGTTGACGAAATAAATTGAGACTGCTGTTTCGCTATGAATGAATGCGGTTTAAGAATCTGTAGCTTGTCACAAAATTCATTTACAAAGTCAGAAACTTCACTCGTAACTGTTTTCAAAGTCGATCTATCAGTTGCTGTCCATACACTATATTGTGCCTGATCAATAAAGGCACTATTTAAAATTACAAGTAATGTCGTGGGAAAAAATGAAATATCTGGACATTTATAACGTTGATCTAGGTAGCAAGCGGGCGTAGGTGTCTTGCACACAATTGATTTCAAACAATCATGATAATCACGAATTGGATTTTCAGTTTCTTTTGTTAAGCTGTTAATTTTAATTGCATCAAGCATCAATTTACAGTTCTGATGAATCGTACATACACATACTGAGTGAGTTCCTCTTGCTCTAGCCAAAATACAATGTTGCGGTTGGAGTTTTGCAAAAACACTGAAACTAACTGGATGATCTGAGTAAGTCTTTTTGAACAATGTATGCAGTTCTTTGAGATCCATTAACAATAACCGTTTTTGCACTTTAATACGCTTACCATCAACTTTAACTGAACACGTGTCTTTGACTCCTGGCATCATTCTACCAACAGTATCGTCATTATAGAAATCATTAATTAATGTAATTGTAGCATTTGGTATAGTTTTACCAGCTCTTGCTGAAACATCGGCCAGAACACCACTTGCTGATCGTAATTCTTTAGCTTTTTTAGCTAAAGTTCGGGAAGTATCAAACTCTTTTGAAATTCGTCTTATACTCCAAGATTCTGGCGCAATAGTGAGGATTCTGAGCTTCATGGGATCATTACCTTCCAAACTTGTGAATTTATCTTTTAATCCTTGCAGAAGTTCTTCCAATTCAAGTAACCTGGTAGATGAAGCATCTTTTTCAGTAGTTAAGGAAGTATTTGGACACTCAGTGCCTTGGTCTGCCGAGGTATCATCACATTCCATACTACTGATATCATTGGAATCGTCTATATTCATGCAGCTATCAGATCGATTCAATGAACGTTTTAATCTACAATCATTACATACCATGGCAGTTACTGATAAATTAGGCTTCTCCTGCAGTAATGCTTTTGATATTGTTCTTAAATTTGAACCCTTATGATTAGGAACGCCTTCATCGTTATAAGAATTGATGCACCTATATGTATGGATTTTTTTTGACATGATGTTAAAACTGCCCTTAAAAGGACTGTTGAAAAGTTGATTACTACAAATGATTCGTGAACTTGACAACTATCCTGAAAAGGACTGTTGCGCAAGTCTGTACCCACCTGGAACAAATTTCCTTCAACTATCCTTAGAAGGACTGTTAAAGAAACAATGAGTTTGCTACTGTAAGAGCTCGCTATAACTATCCTGAAAAGGACTGTTACGCAAGCAGTTACGCAACGAGAAGAAATTTCCATCAACTATCCTTACAAGGACCGTTGAAGAAACAATGAGTTCGCTAATGTAAGAGCTCGCTAACTATCCTGAAAAGGACTGTTACACAAGCAGTTACGCAACGAGAAGAAATTTCCTTCAACTATGCTTAGAAGGACTGTTGAAGAAACAATGACTTCAAGGAGGAGTAACTATCCTCGGAAGATTATTTGAAAAAATAAAAGCATAAAACAATAGAGGAAAGTACATATTTTCTTTTAACGTACAATATTTTATGCTGTAAGATATATTCGATGTTGGTTATGATAAGAAAAAAAAATCTAATTATATCCAAACTAATGAAATCTAGGAAAAGAACATCTCATTCTATTTCGAAAAAGGTGCAATTAAACAAATACGATTGGGAACATAGTGTTTAATTAAATATTGATTTTTGTGTTCAATTTATTTTTCGAAAAGTAGCCCCTACATCTAACTGCAAAATTAAAAACACATATCCCAAACAAACATTTTCTAAAAACACGGGATTCGGACTCCATAACCTTAAAACATGATTATAACGCCTTTTTTATGAAATTAAAAATTTTGCAATTACGAAGCTTCCTGTAGAAGGACGCAATACCATCATAAACATGACATTCCTGTCAAAATAATAGCTAAAATAGTGTCAAATTTAAACAATTTGACCTTGTCTTTGAACAGTTGTCCTTGAAATGACCTTGAACATGAGCTTTTGAGTCTAGGTTAAAACCGAGAACAGCATTGTATTCCTCTGTTAAAAACCAACGAAGAATGATGATGAGCTTTTTTTGTACACTATTTCCAGTCTCAGCCACTTAACTGCATTTTTTTACTGTTCATTGAGGTTATGACCGAAAGGTGGACCCATAGACCAAACTAACGGTGGATTCGTATTCAGCGGGAAAAAAATGCGAATAAGCTTTGTCCCTAATTTTTGTACCACTATTTCGAATCTCAGCCACGTAAAACTGCATTATTTGACTGTTCTTTGAGGTTATGAACTAAAGGTGGCCCCATAGACCAAACTAACGGTGGATTCGTATTCAGCGGGAAAAAATACACGCAAATAACCTTTTTACTAATTTTTTCTTTGCCCCCTGCAAGTTTTAAGAACATTTAACTGATATTACGTGGTGATATCGGTGTATTGTTAGAGCTGCACCAGCCCACCATTTTGAATTTTTCAAAAAGGCCACTCAGCAATGGAAAGTAGATATAGTAAACTAAATTTTAAGCCCGAACACAGAGGGAGGACAGAGGGGGTGGCTTTTTTGACTAAGAATGTCCCATATATATATATGAGTCAGGCCAGTCAAAATGAACAAATCGGTGCGCACCTAGTTCTCAGTTTTCTCTGTCGATATTCTATATGAAAGTAAGTACCCATCTAAAAGAGCTTTCAAACAAATTTCAGCCCCTAAGGTCCCGTGACCTAGTAGAATGTTTTATATTTTCGAAAGTAGCCAAAAAATAGTAGTCTTAAAAAAAATTCTAGAGAACGTCCAAGAAAGGATTTCTTCGTATTTTTATAATATTTAAGAAATAAATTATTAAAGAACCCCGGCAATTAAATGGATCACGTATACAAAGCTGAATATAAACCCGAAATTTTGTATTTTTTAGGTTATGTTAGGTGGAAAAAGCAGGCTAGAAAATAATCACAGTGATGCTATACGTACAATACACAAAAACAAACAAAGTGCCTTGTTTTCTCGGATGTTCTAAATACGTTTTCTGAAAGTTAGAGTTAAAATGGTTAAAATTTATAACTTTTAGATTATAATACCTAGGAAAACAAGATTATTATTTCCGATATCCTTCAGGAATTACTGTTTATCCGTGAATTCCGTAATTGTTTGTTATTTATATGTTATCCTTATTATTTGATAATACATAATGTTATAATCATTTATGTAAACTATGGATGACGTATATCGTTGGAAGTATAGGTATTAGTTATTATGTTATATTATAATGTTCAAAGTTATCTTTAACGTTGATTTGAACATAAGATGTTTCATTGTTTCGTTAATTTCGGTATTTTGTGATTCCGATAATTACGAAAATATATGAATTATGTAAAAAAGCGGGTGTCGACGCGTAGTCCCCCTATTATATATATACATATGAGGATGGTGGCCTAGTAAACTTCTGGCAGCTGGCAGCACAGTGAAATAGACTCTAGCCAATGAGAAGCGGCGATTCCTATGCTCCGATTGGTTAGAGTCTTTTCCCGCTCCCGCCATGTAGTGGCCTGAAGTCGGTGCTCGCCATCCTCATACGGATATTACTGTCCATATCAAGTTAGCGGGTTGCAGGCCCGATATCCGCTACTGAAAAATTCGGTAAAACATTTTCTTTAAATGTCCCTGAAAAAGTCGGACTGGCGGGGATTCAAATCCACGCCACTTGAGCGGCTTTAAGAGGTACACATTTACCACTGCGAATCATCGACCGCCATTAAATTAATATTACAAAAGATATTCAATAACGTAACTGTAAAAAGTCGCATCTTAAAAATACTACTCTTAGAGTAAGAAATCATGAGACCTATACTCTAATCAGAAGACAAAAATTATTTAATAATCAAGAGTATTATAATTGCTTTTTTTTATCTTTTGTGCGATATTTAGCTACTATTGATGCATGTAAGAACAACATCATCGCTTCAACTAAGCCTTTTGACAAATGATATATGAAATACGTCCCGATTTGTTATCGATCGCTTTAGCCTACATCATTGCAATTTGAACTTACTTTCATTACCCAAATGTGGAATATGTGGTTATGTCCCATAAAGTGGAAATGAGTGGTCATTGATAAAAAAAAGAAGAAAGATTCCCAGTTTTCTACTACAATTTTTATTGCATAAAGGTATTTCTCTCGCTCTCATTGTGCAAGTTTTTGAAATTTTTCGTAAAAGGACAGTAAGAGTAAAAATTCCGTATAAGCGAGAAGACGCTCCCAAGCTGCTCTTTCTCTCTGTATCACTCTCCCCCCTCCTCCCTCCCTCTCTCTCTCTCTCTCTCTCTCTCTCTCATACGCGTACTCGAAGGACTTATGTGAAGAGCCATTGCCATAAGTTTTCCGATTCAACGGCAATTTGCTCACAAAGTTGTCTCGCGAGACGCATTGGAACAAACGAGTTTATCCCTTGCCCTCCCATAGAGAGTTCGTGTCGTGCTTCTAAATAAGTGGTATATCTATTTATCGCGTACATCCCAGGTACGTATTCCATAAATGAAAAGGTTTCATTTACCAGATTCTATTTTTTCTATTTACTTGTCATCGCAAATTTATCTCGGTGCAGAAAAAAATTATAAACAAAGTACTTATTATTTTAAATGTAAGGTACACAATTCTTATTTATTATATGGAAGATACCGTTATTATTATATGTTTAAATAGCTGCAGCAGTTGCATGCAACAACACCTTAGTAGACGACAAATTTCATTTTGATAATGTTTTAGTGTCACGCTCACCCTTCGTCGCAAATCGTATTTCTTGTGTTTGTAAAGCTGTTATTTGCAAAACAGAATCTTTCTTTCCATCAAAGCAAATAATTCGTGAGTTATTTATTACGAATTAAAACATATTAGCATTTCGGTCTCAAGACAGCTATTAGGACTCATCAGTTATACGCTCAAGGCATTCCTTATCGTAAATGCGAATCATATAAAAAAAACACATTATATACATTTACTGAATATTAGGACAATATTACTAGGTATGTCCGCGGACAAATTGGGGCCAATTTCTGGCTTCGGTATGCATTCTGTTAAGTAATAGTATGTATTACCTTAAGTTAAAAAGAGTACATTAACGTGTTTGTGCATCCACACGTCTGTGTGCCTGTGTGCATGTATATATGTAAGAAGAAAAGACCTTTAATTTGAGTTTTTGTTCGTTGAAAATGGATGTTCTGGTGCAAAGTTATGACCAATTGAAAATAGGGTAATAATTCATTGAATATAGGGTAAAAACAGACGGTATTTCCATTCTTTGCAGAATCTGAGATTATCGACGAATTATTACCCAATTTTCAATTGATAATAACTTAGCATCGGAACATCCATTTTCAACGAACAAAAATTCAAATTAAAGGTCTTTTCTTCTACTTTTATATACTTAATAGAAAACAAATTTTTTACCTTTGTGTGCACAGTTATTAACTGTGAAGTCAAACCCTTTTTTTTTTGCTATATATAAAAAACCGTATAAACACTTAATTTGACAGAAAAACATAGTCACATGGACAAATTTTCATTGTTCAAACGCGCTTTTCTACACAATTTGGCCCCTAAAACAAGATAGAAAAAATTACATTTTTTAGATTTTGTCATGTACGCGTTAATCCATAAGAGTGTGCGGTGATGCATGTGTGTATGTGTTTGTTTTGTTTGTTTTCTTTGCTTTTATTGGCTGTGGGTCTTTCTGGGGGACACCGAATTGCCACCATTAAAGCGTAATGCCCAAGACGGAGCGAGAATTTATATATTTTTTTGTCTATATGTGCGTGTGTGTATGTGTGTGTATATGTGGGTTTATGTGTGTGCGTGTGTGTATGTGCGTGCGTGCGTGCGTGTTTATGTGCGCGTATGCGTGTGTGTGGATGTATGTGTGTGTGCGTGTGTTCGTGCGTTTGTGCGTATGTCTGTTAGACGGAGAGCCAGCACCTAAAAAACTGTTTGAATTTACTAAGGCTAGTTTTTTTATAGTTCATTACAATGGTTGTGTACACAAACATACTGCGGTCAGTCAAGCGAAACTGAGAACAGGTGACTCAGGTGCGCTATCAAAGGTGTCGTACCTGCCGAGATAATAAAATGAATTTACTAAGGCTGAAAATTGTTATACAACTTGTATGTTGCATATAAATAAAAGTTGTGATGATCAGTCAGCTGAATATGGGGACGGAGCTGGTCAGTCGGCTGCAATGTATGGGCAAAAAATAAATAATGTGCAATTCATTTACTACACTTCAAAATTTTTGTAGGGGTAATAAATATTATTTTAAACATAAAAAAATAGTCAGTCATGGATTTAACGGAACTAGGCCCGTCAGTCAACAAAAAAAGGAATAAAAATATCGCTCGCGCGCGCTCGGCATCGCAGGTAACGGATTGCTTCTTTCTTCATTATAATCTTTATTTATCTACATTAACAGACTGGATTGAATAAGCAATTTATTAATTATAATTTAATAATATTAAAACTTTATTATATACAAAATATACAGTAAAATATTGTATGTGTATACAGTGAATATTTTAATGAATCATTCATTATCGAATTTTTCCTCCGACTCATCAAATTCATTGATGTCGCTCTGATCGGAAATTTCAATGTCGGTTGTTTCCTATTGAGTTTCTGATCGAGAATCTGAAAAATTAATGTAACTGCTGTAATTATATATAATACATAATAATTATTTTTTACTTTGTCAACTATTATTTGCATACCTGAATTTTCGTCTGGAGGTTGAAGGACGACATCGTTGACCAATTGTGGTAATTGATTGCCTTTAAACCAATCGAATTCATATTTTTTTCGACTATTTTCCACCCGTGATCGATTGGAGACAGTTCTGTTACGATTTTTACATGATCATTGTGCCAAATATTTGCTATGTAACAAGCTCTTAGAAATTGTTGCAACAATTCTGACTGACTTGGTGGCATACTTGATCCATCAACATTTTTCACTTTAATCTTGAACGAATCATTGACGGTACTTGAGCATTTGTATTTTCATGCCGTATAAGTGGCACACAAATTCTTGAATTTTCTCGAATACCTCACTCCTCTTATTGTCGTTTAGGTACCCGAAATGGCCAACGCTTTTTGAAAATCCGCGTTTTGGCGAAGCAATTGCAGAGGTCTTTTTTTACCCATTTTAGTAAAAGCGTGCAGTCCTGACATACCATTACACAAAGAATTTCCCAATTCTTCGAATAATTTATTTACATCCATGATTCTTTGCCGGTTTCCACTTCCAACCTCAATCCAAATCTTCGATGCACTTGATAACTTTTCCGTATTTCCGAACATTATGACAAGTATATCAGTGTCTGAACACCTGATCAAAATGTTAGAATTTTTCACGATGTTACATGCATGGAAAATTATTTTTGTGTCTGCCTCGCCGTGTGATGTGTAGGTAAAATTTTCTTCAATTGTTCTATTTATTCTGCCATCGTTTACAATATACTGATAGCACTGATCATAATTTAATTGGACGGTTTCGATGCCCAAGTAGGGTGCTAATTCATCATTAGCCCAATGATCAATAAGGAATTTTACGAAAGCTTGTTTGAATTTAATATTTCCCAATTCTTTCGAAAAATCCGTCTTCCATTTTTGATCAGGCCCAGAGATATTGTAATCGCGTGTTTCCGAGGTATAACGCAATGCATGCTTGCAATCCTTAATTGATGGCTAAAAATATCTGTCAAAAATTATTGCGATGTTTTTTGCATTAAACTTTACAATGCTTTGCCATAATTTTTTCGAAATATTTCCGAAGGTCAAGGGAACGTCCTTCATTAAACGCAGAAAGAAAAAGCCATCGATTAAAACAACGTCAGTATACACAGGTACTTCGCTATCGATAGAAATTTCCCGCTTTCAACGCCGAGCGCGCGCGAGCGATATTTTTATTCCTTATTTTGTTGACTGACGGGCCTAGTCCCGTTAAATCGATGACTGACTATTTTTTATGTTTAAAATAATATTTATTACCCATACTAAATTTTGAAGTGTAGTAAGTGAATTGCACATTATTTATTTTTTGCCCATACATTGCGGCCGACTGACCAGCTCCGTCCTCATATTCAGCTGACTGACCATCACAACTTTTATTTATATGCAACATACAAATTGTATAAGAATTTTCAGCCTTAGTAAATTCATTTCATTACCTCGGCAGGTACGACACCTTTGATAGCGCACCTGAGTCACCTGTTTTCAGTTTCGCTTGACTGACCGCAGTATGTTTGTGTACACAACCATTGTAATGAACTATAAAAAAACTAGCCTTAGTAAATTCAAACAGTTTTTTAGGCGCTGGCTCTTGGACTATGTGTTTGGTGTGTGTGTGTGAATGTATATGGGTGTGTGTGTGCGTGCAGCCAAAACCGACGCCCGACCCGTATAAAAGTATATCTATATATACCATAAATGTGTACTGCCGGGCGTCGCTTTTGGCTACACGGCCCTATAGTTATGATGCATTCACCCCTCACACTTTTAGAGTGTGTGGCGTGTATGTATCATAAAAGAACCTACAGTTTTGGATGGAATCTGAAACAACAGAACCGCGGTAGAGACACTTGAATAATTTTTCTTGCAAAAAAGGTAATAGGTACCCAGTCGGAATTCCAGTCATCGCGGTTCTTTAATATCTTTTTACGTAAAAGAGCTTAAATTAAATGTATTTTTGCCTACTTTTAATATATTTTGAGTCATTTATCCATAATAATAACTTGTAGATTTATGGTTAGAAGAAGAAGTACCTTTTATCGTTAAAATAGCGAATGTTTCGAGTAAATGATCTCATATCTCGAAAACAAGAGCGCGTTAGAATGAATTGCTGGTACTAGGATTCATTTTTGGGTACCAGAATCATCTGCCAAAGTCTGATTAAATTTCGTTTCCCGCAGGGTGTGCACTCTCTATGTAAGTCGATATCTCATCGTTCCTTGAAGCTTTTTAATGAATCCATAAAATCACATTTTGCCATTTTTTACCAATTTAGGATTCGAAATTTGAAAAATTTACCCACTAAACGGTCAATTAGGAAACCTAGAAATTTCATTCTAGAAATTAGGATTGGAAAACTTTTAAAACGATGAAAAAGTCGATATTCCATTTTGCCTGAATGATTCCGTGAAAATAAATTTTACTGCTTTTACACCCTAAAAATTCAACTTTTTAAATTCACCCTCTTAGAGTTAGAGTTTCGTAAAATCCCTTCTTATTCGTTGTTAAACAACATAAAAACAATATCCCATCCAATTTTCAACTCGCAAGATTCAAGGGTTTTGGCTGACGTTGATGAGTCAATCAGTCGGGCAGTTAGGACATGTCCTTTTATATATATAGATGGGACAACATAACCTCCATATTTAACTCTTTGGTATTTTACAGTATTTTAAAGGTCTTTATATGTCTTCTTAGTTTTATTACAATCTTAATTAACATCTTTATCTATTCTTGTGCCAAAACTAGTAAAATATCTTCAAAAAAATGTATTATATCCTCTTATTCAATTTACCTCGCACTAAAAGGCCCGGGTAAAGTGAACCAGTCTTTTTAAAAAACAGCTAAATAATATTAAACTTAATAAATAACTTTTTTCTAAGTATCTAGTATGTTTATTAACGTAAGAAGTTTCTTGTACAATATTCAAAGTAATGTTGCAAAGTAAAATACACTTTTTTCACGTTTTAGAGTTACTATGTTCACTTTACATCGTGCGCAAAATTGAACATTGCGCACGCTGTTTGAAAAAAGAAATAAATGTCTGAAAGTCGGGGATAGAGGAGTTTCACCACAATTATATTTATGAATCAATACGTTTATTTGTCAATGCAATCAGTTAGTCAATACGTTATACTCTTTTCGGCACAGTATTATCGTTGTGCTTCACCAAGAAGTTATTCAATCAAAAAAGAATAATTTAATTAATTATTTATTACTTTAAGAGTTATGTATATTTTATTTTTCATATATTTTCTTAGAGAAGTTATATTTTTAACATTTTACTTTTATATAATAATGAAGAATGATATTTGTGTAAGCCATTAAGCTTACGCAAATAATTTAATGGTAAGCTAATAATAAGTTAAGTTTAAATAATAATTTTTTTATTTTTAATAATTTAATTTAAGCGGCCGTCCATACATTACGTAAAACTTCTAGATAGGAGGGGGGCTCTATTAATCCTACGGTGTATACTAAATACATAGGAAAATCGGTGAAAATGTCTCACGTCGGGGGTAGTGGGGTCTAAAATTGTTAAGAAGCCTTATTACGTAATTTATGGACGGCCTCTTAAGGTGATGCTAAACCTTCGTGCTACTGGCAAATACGCGGAACCACTGTTTTCACTCATTTTTAATTTTAAGTATGGCTGCCAACCATCCCACATCAGGCGGGATAGTTGGTTTGGGAAGTTAAACGTAGGAGCAAGATTTTGAGGTTTTTTACGGTAAAATTACAGATATTATAGCAAAGAAATGTTCAGAATAGTTGCCTATAGAGTAAATTATTTTATCAGCTCATGAAAAGAATTTTCTTTTTTCAATTTTAACTCAGTCTGACAGCCTTAAATTTAAGGAAATATCTCTCTGAAATGTTGTTGTTTTATATTGGTACAACAACGTTTCAGAGAGATATTTATTCAAAATTGAAAAAGAAATGAGGAAATTGGGTCCTCGTGATTATCGGTGACGGGTGGTTTTAGCTTCACCTTCAGAGAAGATTGTGCTTCAAATGGTCAATATAAATGTTAAAATAATTATTTATTGGGCAATAACTTTTCTGTTGATCATTTTCCAAATAGTATATAAAATTACTGTTAGTAATACTGTTAGTTACTGTAACTGTTAATAACTTCAAAATTACTGTTATCATTGTTATTCGTAATAATTACACAATAAATAACAACAGGTTGTTAGTCAACCATGTACCTAATGCTAAAATATTAAAAATATTCTTATATATACCGCTAACTATTGTGGTCTATTCTGAATAATGCTTACTATTAGATGTTATAATAAACAATTCTTTTATTCCTAGACAAAACTTAAAGTTATTTTAATAATTACCATTTGATCGCCAGGAGAAGAAAATCATCTAGAAGAGTCAATAAACCAATAAACGTATTCCGTGAATTATTCTCGCGAGCGAAAATTACAAAAGTTCCGAAAGGCCGTTCCACTACTCGCACCCTAGAGCGTCGGCACAAGTTTTACGTCCCGCTAAAGACAGTAATGAAAAAAGGCGATAATACAAACAGTCCATCGGTCCACATATACACGAGTCGAGAGCGAAGAGCTGTAAAAAGTTCGGCGCACTGCATTATGGCGTTTTTGCTAAAATCAAGCGGCGCACTGCACCGGGCAGCCCAGATATTGCCACCCGAATTTACATATTTCACGGTATAAGAGCCTGTACGGTGCTCATCGAAAAGTATAGACCTTGCGCCGCTCGCGCGCGCGCTCCTGCCCTTTTTGTTCGGAACTGGCCCAGGCGCTGCTACGCGGCCGCGGCGCTTGGCGCTCTTTTTAAACGTTTTCTTAATTAAACGTTTTCTTTTCGGCGGCGTCTCAACGACTCACCGGCCGGCCGAGCGGGAATCAAGCCGGCCGAAACATAACAAGCCAAAGCCGAAATTCCGCAGCTTCTACTCCTCTCTCTCGCTCTCTCAGCTCATTCTGCCTCGCTCTCGCTCGGCCGCACCGCGCAGCTACTCTCGGTGAATGGGAAATCCGCCCTTTATTTCGCACTAAATCGTCCGGCGGTCGACGTGACTCCTGATGGAAGTTTATGTCGAAACGAGCGAGATAGAGCGAGTCCTTGCTGCCCCGCGCGCCTTCTTATATATATATATTGAGAAGAGAGCGAACGAGTTCGCGGTCCTCCCTCGATATGCGCCCGCTGCATGCATGATGTTATAAGCGCGAGTTGCCTCGGGCAGCGCGCGCTCGGCCCTTTACGATCCTCGAATTAGCTACTATGCCGAGCCTCCCCCCCTCTCTCTCTCTCTCTCTCTCTCTCTTCTTCCGTCTTTAACAAAGAAGTCGGTGCACTTGCGACGATGACGACTACTACCGCTGCTGCTGATTTAGCTGCTGGGAGAGAGAGGCGCTAAAAAGAAACGAATTTCGCCTGCGAAATCCTTAGGCATCGCTCGAGCATATAACCTCCTCATCCCCGGGGGCTACGCCCCCTGCCTCTCGCGAGATATTTGGCGGCAGCGCGTCCGTTCCACCCTTTTGTTAAAAGAGCCTTCAATCTTGGAATGCGAGAACCCAGTGCGCAGTGTATATACACACGAGTATACGCAGAGTGTTCCTTTTGCGAACAAAGGCGCTGCGCGGCAAAAACAACTCGCGGTGTTGGGTGTTGAGTGTTGCGCTGCGTGCGTGCGTGTTTATTTGCATGCGGATCGACGAAGGCGAACTGTGCACAGGATTTACCGTTAGCGGAATTGGTGTAGCTTATGTGTAAGCAACGGCAGTGCGCGAGCTGCGTTCTTTCGTCGAATAAAGGGCGAATGCGCTGCGGGAGATTGAGGGAATCTCGATGATGTGTTGCGCGTACGCGCGAGAATCGATGGCCATTTGTGCGGATCGCGCTTAATTCGATGCTTTGAGAATCATAGGATTTTTTAAGGCTGCGGCTCCGATACTCGCTCGACGCTCGACGTGAACCCACTGTATAATTATGTCATTTGCGGAGGATAGAGATTATTGGTTCTGCGGATTGTGATATTGCACGGCTATAAAAATTAATTAGATGACCGACTTAATCCTGCGGGGTCCATTACGTCGAAGTGATGGTTCTTCTGGTAGAAAAGAATGATATTAAAGTAATGGCAGCCGTATCGTTGACTATCACCTTAAGTATTAGAGCACGAATAGATTTCTTTTTACTGGGAATCTGACAGGTATAATCGATATTTATCAAATGATTTTTCTAGATTTTAGTGTACCTACTAAATAATCGCGCTTATTATAAGAAAATGTTATTCAATGTTAATCTACATTGTATATGAATTAAAAAGGTACTTATTTATTTATTTATAGTTTTCAATTTTCGTATATATTTATTTTTTTGTAGTGATCTTATTCAATTTTATAACTATTTCACAATTTGCAAAGTCAAAATTATTCTTTTTTATGTAAACTGATTCTCTAACGACTATCATCTACATATTATAACAAATGAATTGGTTATATGTTTTTAAATTAGGATAAATTATTCATCAAATATTATCTATTTTTTGCACATCACGCATTCTCTTTAGGCGGTTCCAAAGAAATAATCGTGGCGCTACATATTCCTGCCTACAATAAGTTTATTTCATCAAACTTTGATTTAAAACCGCACCCGCTACTCTCCCCGCTCCCTTCCCTACTAACTGGACACACCTCCTTTCTCTAATCCAACGAGCAAGAAAGTGATATTCTACGGTATGGGTGTGATAAATCTACAGCTCCCAATGCAACACTGAGAAAAATGTATTGTTGAAGCAACCAGAATTTGGTTATGCACAAATGAATTTTAGACCTATTAAAATCATGTAAACAAACTCCACTGATATATCGAGTCTTGCTCTAAATGCAGTATGATATTAATCACGATGACGAAATTAAATTTGGCTTGCAACCATACGTATAGTTCTAGCAGCAAATTCACGTCTAATATTGCTTTCTCAAGGAGAAAGCTTTGTAACGATTATTTTTTGGAAAACTAAGATTTTGATGAATTTCGAAGTTTTTTATATCGCTGAATCAGAATACATAGGTTTTTCAAAATGTCTGTCCGTATATGTGTATGTGCGTGCGTGTGAATGTGTGTGTGAATGTGTGTGTGTGTGTGTGTGCGTATGTGTGTGTATGTGTGTGTGTATCTGTGTGCGTGCGTGCGTGCAAGTGTGTGCGCGTGTGTGTGATTGGTGAAATTTTTTATTGTTAACCTTTTTCTTTTGTTAAAAAAGAAATTTTGTAAAAAAAAGTCGACTATTTGTCTCTGACGATAACTGAAGTAAATCGGCAGCATGTTATCAGAAAATATACAGCATGGTAGCTTTTTACGATCTCATGATCTGTATGTTTTTTCGCATCATGAGATCTTTTATTTTCTGAGATATTGAGGTTATGTTTGTTTTCAAACTTTTTATTAATTGCTTATATCTCGAGAACGTCGCGGTCATTTTTTGCCAACTGGGGCTCATTTTATTCATTTCTTAATGAGGATTCGGAATTAAAAAGAAATTTTAAGTTTATCAACTCGTTTTTATTTTATAACGAATTTTCTATTTTACGTTATTCTGAAATCCGTGAGGTAAATTATTCTCGTTTGTGGAAATAATATGATCGCTTCAGTGTAAATGCATTTGAAAGAGCCTAAAATTATCTCTCTTCCCCGATACGAAATTTTTTATAAGCTATTTTCCTTCTTTTGTTATACACGAAAACATTATTTTTTTTTTTAAACGGTGATATTTTCGAACGAGCGGAAAGTCTGTCGCCCGAGCAAAGCGAGCGCGACAATAACATGAGTCGAAAATCACCTGAGCGCACGCGTTGCACATACTATATTTTGAAACGAGTGTGAGAAGGTCGAATACGAGAGGCACGTGAATTGTAGTATATTATTAGCTCTAACAGGCATTTGATACGGGCTACGTCCTTAATAAATATTGATATACGAAAGAAGAGTAAAATAAAGTTGTATGCGCATGGCAGGGTGCAGGGTTGGGCGCTGGGTGGAAGGCCGAGGCGCCGGGCGGGCCCCCCACCCGCGAACAAAAAATTACTTATGTTATTAAAAAAAATTTTAAATTATATAAAAATTATGAATTTAAAAAAAAGTCATTAATTTTCTTAGATTTTTTTTAAATTTTATTGCTTATATCTCAAAAATGTCGCGGTCGTTTTCTATTAAGCAAACGATTTTTTAAATGTTTTTTTTATGAATATACGAAATCAGAAAAGATGATTCTTCGATTCGTTTTTGTTTTATAACAATTTTTCTATTTTAATATTTTGAAATCGATAAATGCAATTTGTGATCACAAGCTTATAATTTGTTGTAGTTTATCTTCTGACAACAATGGATGATAGAAAACACCTTTTTCGAGATATTAATAAGAAAGGAATATATATAGCAATATAGCAATATAATATAACAATTTAAAATAATGTATTAGAATAAAGAAATTAATATTGGAACAATTTTGCTCGCAGTATGAGCTACAATACGAGTCAGTGGTAAGAGATGCAGATAGCGAGATGCATCGGCTTACATTGTGGACATTAACTCCATGGTAGAGATCGCGCTTCTGAATCTTCCAGCCGTATCCAATCCTGTCGTCCACATATTTTTTCGCAGCCTACTTCGTCTCTTTATTTCGTACGTTATATATGATTTTTGAACTGTTTTAACTTCAGACTTAAATTTTTAAATGTCATAGATAATATAAAGATTATTAACCTAGCGATATTTTTTATACGGGTTTGTCTTTTGAAAGAAAATAGTTAAAGTGGCCGACTACTGGCAAGGGGTGGCTGACTACCCGAATCGCTTTTCTTTTTAATAAAATCTCAGCGTTTCTACTTCTGTTCGACATTGTCTAGAATAAAAAGTCATTTTTATAAATAGTTCTATTAGTGTTTGCTTTTACAGTGACAGGTACACAATGTAAAATAAATCGCGACAATTTATGCTCCATTATAGCGCACGTAGCGCTCAATCTGTTGATATAAATTATTTGGTTTATCTTCATCTACAGAATTTTCTTTTTAAGGACGTTCACCGGATAATTGAATTTCTTTAAAATCTCATGAAACTTTTATCATATGTTAATTTAAGTGTATTTTATATGTGGTTGAAATTTCGACCTCCCTTGCGGTATCTAAAATCGAGAAATTTAGCTTAAAAACTTCAGTTTTTAACATGATATAATAAAATAAAAACCAGTATATAATGTAAAATAAGCATAGAAGTAATACATAAAAAGCTAAGCATAGCAAGCGGTACTTTTTTTAAAGATATAGCAGTCTAAAGTTGTGCTACAATGTTATTAGTATATCTATATCATGGTATAGCATATTTATAAGTTGGATAATAAGAGAAACATTTATGTCTCCAAATACTGTCTCATTCTCTTCTTCACTAATATTTTGGCAAAGGCCACAAGTGTATTTTGTCATACTTTCATCATTCGACTCATTGCTACCAGTTTGTTTATTATTCTTAACAGCAGCATTTTGATCGTTCTTACCTCTACAATAAATTACGTTGTTATAATAACAATTACTACAGACGTTTTCTAATAAGTATCTTGTGTATATTTGTGGAACAAGAAAAAGGTTAAATATTTACTGTAATGTATCAATTATTTAAAGGATAGTATTCAATAAACATGTTTTCCCTTGTGAATAGTTACTTGTGTTTGATTGATACTACTTCAAGGTGCAAAAAATATGGTTCGGGGTTATAGAAAAATATTAATAAAAAATACTTACATGGCATAACAACGAACTCTTTGTCAGACATCAATTTATAGTCACGAATTGAACAATCAGAAAAACATACGTGGCTCTAAATGTTGTCAATTTCTTCTTCAATAATATGTTTATAAAAGCCACATGTACAATCCTAAATGTAAATATTTTTAAAAAATAGTACAATAAAACGCAGATTTATATTTATAACTTATAATGAAACAGATATACCCAACATAGCAGAATTAAGATTACTAAAATATTACTATTACCTGGTCATCCATCATTGCAATGATCTTACACTATTTCTTGCTTTCAAGTTGCAAAGAAAAAAAAATTTACAATTTTTCTTGAAGTTTCCAGAAACCGCTAACTCCACGAATTTCTTTCACGAACAAAACACTATCTTTGTTTGCCCGATAGATCCAGCTCCTCCAGATGATTAATATTACATTCTGATACAAAAACAATTGTTAATAAGGAGGCTAAATTGATCTCCACGAACAAATACCATTTATTAATCCCTAATATACGACGTTTCGGGAGTTCTTTGAGACTCCCCTCTTCATGGCTACAGAATGTAGTAAATAAAATAAATAAATAATATCGATGGGTCCAATATACATAAGAAAGTATCGGTCAATTTCTCGAGAGAGGCTCCGAGAGCACAGAGCGTGGATCAGGAGCGCATGATGAGTATGCAGGTGACGCGGGTTGCTGCTGGCTCCGCGTGTCATGGGATTCCCCGGGTGAGTGCTGTGTTTTACGCCGCCCGTGCCATCTCTTCGCGCTTCATAGCGCTCTGTGGTCTGGTTCTGTCCGGTATGCGCTCTGGGAGCCGCTATTATCCCTTCTCCAAACATTTGGGGGTTGCGAGAGGTTGTCAAGCTTATTAGTCGGCCGCCAGAGCCATAAATACATTTTTAATGTATTTACATCGTCCATAGCGAGTTCTTTTTATATTTTTTGTATTTATATTCTCCTCGTACCTGTTGTTAGTATTATACTATATATATATATATATATATATATATATATATATATATATATATACAAATTTGTATGAATTATCGCACCGACGGGCTCCATGAGGCATAAATTTAATTAATTTCCATAGGTATGTTTAGACATTTTTGTTTTTATGTCTATTTTTATGTATATTTGGCACATCGATTTTATTTATTTATTTTGTATACTTCATTCTGTAGCCATGAAGAGGAGAGTATTGATAAACTCCCGAAACGTCACATATTAGAGATTAATAAATGGTATTTGTTCGTGGAGATCGACTTAGCCTCCTTAATAATGATATTACCTACGAACGATGAATTCACTTTCGAACAAAGACAATTGCGTTGGTTTTATTCAGATTGACGTGCAGGTAGGCTGCCGAAGCCTACTCCGATACGGCCCGAATGGCTTCCTGCAGCTCACTCTTTGAAACACATGTATAAAGCTGCAAGTCGTCCGCATAGAGCAGGTTAGTGATGTTAGTGTCAGTTAGCATATGTTGCAGATCATTAATATATAGATTAAACAGAATTGGTTGGAGAACTGAGCCTGGGGGAACACCGAGGTTCGTCATTCTCCCCTGCCTGGTGTTGTGGTCATTTTTTGACGGCAATTTGCCCCATCCTAGCCAACTTCCGCAACAACTTTGATAGCGAGAAGATATTGAACGCTTTGCTGAAGTTGAATAGTAGCAAAATGGTCAGAAGTTGTTTGTTAACTATTGATACCATCTCAGATGTCCTCTGTAAGTTTCATCAAAGCTGTTTGCGTGCTGTGAATTGGGCAAAAATAAGTAGTCTAGGCGCCCAGCATGATTTCATAGCATCTTGTATGTCCACGACTCAAACCAGGCATACTTTCTGTTTTTGACCTCCTGAACATGATTTTCTTAATTACAAAGTCTGAAAATGATCAGGTTAATTGTTGTTAATAATAATTTGTTAGCATAATTAAAAAATCATTTTTTTTATCTAAACAAATTTTTATTAGATTCTATAGATGATTATAAATAAAAAATGATATTACAAATTTTTTTTAAATCCGCTTAGTTTTTGAGTAAAAAAACGTCAAAGTGTCAAAAATCGCGTTTTTGTCCATTTTTTACTCAAAAGGGTTACTTAAAAGGATCTAGAAACTTTTTGGAAGAAAAGTAGTCCGAGATCTGCGTATGCACTATCTTCTCCGGCACCTTGAGGTCAATGCTCAAGAGCGCAATAGGGCGAAAGTCCGAGACCGAGGATGGTATAGTGGTCTTTTAGATAGTACTAGCCTAGCACTCTACCAGGCACTGGCAAAGGCACCTAACGATAGTGAAGCATTAAAGATTATAAACCGGTGGTGAGCATTGAGTGAAAGAGCTTTGGCGATTACACTCTAAGGAATGTCATCCTCTCCTTTGATATTGAGGTGCAACTCCTCGTTTGCTGTTGATGAACTGATACCGCCGCAAAGTATGAGTTAAGATCATCTGGAATAGAGCGATCCAGATTTTCTTGTTGTTATTGAGAGCCTCAGAGGCCTTATTTTGGATGAAATTCTCACACGCTGCATTTGAGCGATCTTCTGCATCAGACGCGAGAAAACATCTACCGTAGCGGTTGTCCTTCGTACGTTAGTAATGATTTTAAATCAGCGTCAATCCATGGCAGATCTTTTTTGTTCTGTGGAAAAAAAGTTTTCTCCTGCGCGATATTGACAAAAAGTCCGGTGAGGTTGTTGCTAAAGTGTTCTAATTTGACAATAGCGTCCTAATCCTCACAATTAATTAGAGCCCAGTCATATTTCGCAAGATGTTTGAGCATGTTCTCCTGTCTTATGGACTTGAAGTTCCCATAATAAAAAACGACCCAAAAGTGTATGAAAGTAGGCGAAAAGAACTTTAATTTGAGACCTGTAACGTTAATATTATTTTGTTGGGAAGTTATTGATATTTAAATAAAGTGACTAAATATCATGAAATTTCACAGAATGCCAAAGATAAAAATACCTTGAATTTTCATCTGTTTGGTCACTTTATTTAAATATTAATAACTTCGCAACAAAATAATATTTTTTAACGTTACGGGTTTCAAATTAAAGCTATTTTCGCCTACTTTCATACACTTTTGGGTAATTTTTTAAGTCGTAATTCATGCAGAGTTATAATCAGAAGAATAGGTACCATTATTTACTAAAATAACGTATATTCCGAGTAAAATAGGTCATATCATTGGAGAAGGAGCCTATGAGATCATCTGCGATCTCTTCTTCAAGCTTAAACTGAGTTATCTTCTTCTTTAAGCGTTTTTTGAATTAAACCATTCTTCCACTAACCGTCGATATAAGTTCTACGCCTAAGATACGAACAATATTTTTTGTAATGGTAGGCGTAAAGTACACATTTTACATCATTTCTGTTTTGTGTGCGTAGAGTAGCACATATATGCGAAAACTGGGCACAACTGATCGGGCGCCACTCGAAGCCCGGCCCTCGTGCGCGGCGATCGCAATCAGTGCAAATGCAAGATTTTCGATTTTATGCCAAGTATGCTGAAAATTACTACTTTAAGCCTGCAAAACATAAACAAAACTGCGTACTTTACCTCTACTGTTACGAAAGAAGAATTTTTCGTCTTTTGGTCAATTTATATAAAAAAAATATGTCCTGTCCAAAAAAAATGTAAAAGGGTTATTTTGTGAATCTTTGTGTGCACACTTTATTTTCCGATTATTAGGTTATTTCTTAACGTTCACTATTTCAAGCGATTAGAAGATTAAAAGCACTTCTCATATATTTCTCTTAATAAAACTGTTGGCAGCATTGTAGCTTTTCTCTCTATGAACCGTTTTAGCTTATACTGTACTTTATTTGCGCTACACCTACTTACTCACATCTTTATGTGAAAGCTGAGATCAATACCTTGAACCTGAGGGGTTTGACAGCTTTTTAGTACGAATGTAGTTCAAAGTTATACCAATTTCAAGTCTGGAAAAAAATTTTGGTTGTAAATTTAGAATTTTCCGTAATTACATGAAAATTTCTATTCATCTCATCACGATTTTTAGAAATGTATGTATGTATTAATAATATCATTATTTCAATAGGAATTAATGATTGTTTTGGAATCAGTATTCCTGTTATATAAAAAATATCCTTAAACCACGACTGTCATTATGTTCAGTATATCTGAATATACTAAATGTCTTTTGGAAAAGTGTACAAGAGCAATAAATTTTAGGGACATTTATCAAAAACACATGTTGCTTAGGCCTGAAATATCTGTACGTGAAATGAATGATGACGCTTTTGGCCATGACTGAGTTTACTTACATTTTAATTGATGTTCTTTCCCTATTAAAAGCAATTATGACTGTTGCTTATAATTAGATCTAGCCGATAATTTTGTAAAAGATGAAATTTATGTTGACAGATTAATTTTGTTTTTTATTATAGCTCCGATCATAAGACAAAGATATACGAATCAATCAAAATCTATTTAAATATCCTTTTCTGTAATATGCCATTATCGATATATTTTTTTAATTTAATGTTCAAAATCTTCGTTTTATGTACAATATTACCAGGGCACTAAAACTAAATGACAATTATTATTGATTTAATATTTTTAAATTATAAATAGTAACGTACTTTTGTTAATTTTACAACGAGTTATGTATTGAAAACTTATACTAAATAGTCCACGTATAAGTACAATGGAAAGTATCGAAATACTATTTGTCATTTAAAATAAAACGATGAATATATTAAATCACAAATCACAATAGTGCCATGCTTCGGGCGAAAATGAACCTGTTTCCAAAAACGACAAACGTGACTAGTCCGAGCTTCAAAAAAAAGGCATGTCAAAGTAGGCGCGCGTCCGCAAGGTCAGCGAGTGCAAAGAAGCGAGCGGGGGCAGGGTCCACGTGCACGAGCGAGCGGCCCTGGAAGCATATATGCATGGCAGCGCACAGCGGACTGACTACTATATACGCGATGGCCGCAAAGCGAGATGCGAGAGAACGAGAAGTATAACAGGCCAGGCTGTCCCCGTGTGTATAAGAGGAAGAGAGCAAGAAAGAGAGAGGGCGAACACTGCCGCAGCACATGTAGAAGCCCGCTTGTTCCCACACCGCAGGCCATGATTTATCAGGCTGCCAAGCGGCAGACCCGCTGTCATCGTCTCCCGAGCGCACCACGCGTTATATACCGGCCCGCAAACTCGCCAAGAGCCGAGCAGAGTGTATGGAGAAGAGAATTCAGCAGATTATTCGCCCCCTACCTTCTGTTTCGTGCGGAAGACTCTATGCTGCTACTTAGGGGAGATGCGCCTACGGTGGGATAGCTCAAAATTCGACAATAGCAGTTCTCAATACTTCTCAATAAGGGATGGTACAGGTTTTATGCGCACATAAAGAGTTCGTTCAAAGATCGATATACAGTTGTACACCCTAAAGTATTACACTAATTCTTGTGATTTCTTGCTCCTTAATATCAAGATACATATTTATTTTATTAAATAAAATCAATGCATGTTGATGTATCGACCAAATCAGTAATCAAAAGGAGATTTTTTGATTTTTGTTCACCCAGTATTGGACAGAAAATTTGCATTTGTTAAATATTTTTCTACCTTAAATATGATGTTAATTATATATTATTTTCTACATAAAAAGTATTTACAAAAATAAAAACGAATAATAACCAGGGTAATAACAAGATGTTTAACTGAAGCTTCAAACCAATTTTCAAAATTAAATATCTTCAGAAAATAAAATATTTATGTTGACAAAACTTAACGAAAAAATGCTTATTATTCACTGCAAGTAATTGTAAGTAATTGTAAGTATTTTGAATAATTTGAACATCAATCATACTCTAATAATATCATATGAAACTAAATTTCATCATAAAATAAAATTTTTGTGCCCAAAAAATGTTATGTTCAATTCTGGGAAAAGCTTAGGTACATATCTGCGCGGGCCGTGGTTGCAACTCCGCACATCCGTCAACAGGATCGAACGGGAAATCTCACAAGACTTCACGTAAGAAAGCAAAATGATCGCAGGTACGAAGCTGGACATTCGTGAACTACTTGCGCTTATTGGGCGTTTTAACGTTCAAAACGCCTTCTTTGCACTACCACGAGTACGCGCTCGACGAGTTTACTCGCAATTTGATTGCGGGAGTTTATATATGCTTTATGCGAGCTTGCTTTATTGTGCTACCGGCTTAAACTTCATATTTTTGTTTCTTTTTGTTTCTGCACCTCGTTCCAATTTCCATTAATTGTGTATTCATTATAAAGAAGAGACCGGGGCAAATGAACGTACAAAAGTTTGAGCACGAATATATAAATATATTTCAATTAATTATACTTATAAACATATTAAATAGGTAATATAGACTATATTTAATATAAATCTCAAACACCAAGACTGTAAAGCAATTGAAAGTATTTTAAAAATCATTTACAAGAAAAAAAATTCAAAGTCTCACTTGGGAGCAAAATGAGCTTCAATAAATATGCGGATAAAAGTTTAAATTACGATATTAAACAGTTTTATTAAAATATTAAACGTAACTTAATCGATTTTTTAACATACATATAAGTTTAAAGCTTCACAAGATGTATTTATCACACATAACCGCAGAGCCAGTTTGAGGTTAAGGTTTATTTTTAATATGGTTTATATAAGCTTGCTTTACCCCGGTCTGTTTGCCCCGAATGCACGTGCAACGTAAGAATGTTTTTAAGAGATTTACGTGTCGTCTTAATACATTAAGAAAATATCTATTAAAAATTTAGTATAAAACAAAAAATTTCTGTATTCCAAAAAGGTGTACATAACACTTCTTTATCCAAAAATAAGAACATGTAATATTATCATTTCAAGTGGCTAAAAATTCATTGTTAAATTTTTCATTAAATAACCGATTATGTGTACCAAGAAGCATTTAAAAATCATTGTTTAATTAGATTATTTAATTATATAAGTGAAATTAATATAAATGTTGTATTTATGTCGAAATATAGAGAAAGCTCACTTTACCCCGGTCTCTTCTATTTATTCGGTGCCAACATATAAGGCATAGTTCATAAGTTATTCTGTAAATTATTAAGCATTGATCACTTTTATTCTACTACCTATATATTCTGTGTTTACACTTAAAAGGACGTTATTCATGTTAATATACTATTTATATTATAATATTAGCGAGCTTATTTTTTCAATAAAAGGTTCTAGTCGGGTAAGCATAAGGAAAATTCCCTGCCCTAAATACCATATCTGGCATATATCTAGTATATATTTCTCATCTTCGATTTTTAGGGGTAACGTATTTTTTCACGAGGAATAAGAAGACATTTTTTTAAGACAACGTTTTCTTAGCCTCACTTTCGGGAGCGTCATATAAATAACATTGTGACCGGGATTACCCCCATTCTGCTTAGTAATTTAAATTGAAATGACAAAAAAGTAATAGGTTTATACTCTTTTTTCTTCACTACTTCGTATTCTTAGATTGTTCAAATTAATAAAGATGCAAAAAATAACTGCATAAAGAACAAATAATATGCATAAAAGCTTATTTTATAGACCAGATTTCTTATAAGAAATGTATGCCTACACTTTGATTGTATATAATTCCTTAATAAAACTTAATAGAAGTTTGTTTGGACATTAAATTAATTGCATTTTATGTTGCGTTTAATATACTATTCGAATTATTTCCAAAAATGTTTAGATTATTGAAAATAAGGGTGACCGGAATTAGCCAGTGACCGGCATTACCCCGTTCTCCCCTAATGGGTCATACAGAGGAGGTATAATAAGAGAAAGTTGGCCATATAACCTTGCTACAGAAAACTTGCTGATATTAGTAGTTTCTAGCACAAGGGACATAAGGTAAAAGTACCGGTTATGGGACACCTTCTAAACCATGCTCCTAACATGGAACACTAAACATAGTGATTAAATAAAATGTGAATATGATATATATAAACCAATATAAAAATCACATGGATATATAATTATGTATGGTTCTCAAATTTAAAAGAATATATATTGTTACACAAGCAGTAACATTGAAAAAAAAAACTTTTATCATCCGTGTCTTCAATGTCGCACAAATTCGTCGTTTTTTGAGCAATAACAGTTGATTCATACAACTTCGTTTTTTCACTGTATTTATAAATCTAAACAATTTTATAAGATGTATATTAGTTTAAATAATAGTTTTCGGTCCATAGATTCAAGTTATAACAATGTTATTTTAATATTAATACGATTTATATTAAATATTTGACTGTTTCATAATGGGTACATATAATTACGTTATGTCCATATTTATTGAACACCTTTGCACGAACATTTCTATAATAATTTAAGTTGACAAGGTATTGTTTTTTATATCAGTGTTATAAATATTATATTTGAATGATTTATGCCTCATAAATGTGAAAAATTCAATGTATTAATGTATATTGAATTTGAAAATTCTAACCTACAACCATCAGTCAATTCAGCGGTGCATATAGGTATACTTAACCCTATATATGTTCATTGATTGCTACTAAATAACTTTTAGAAAAGAGCGTAAATTTAATGATTACTTCCTTCCTCGTGTGCATTGTATGTATTATTAATAATCTTTATATCACTTACAAGCGAAATCTAAAGAGTAAAGTCATATTATCATATAATTATTCGTTCCATAATAGGGGCTTCAATCTTGGAACACAGGGACAAGCTAGGAAAACGGTGTTTCATAATAGGTACATGCTGTTGCTTTAGTTTTTTATTTATAATAATAAGAATTCGTAACGAATTTGCATTTTGCAGGTTGTAAATGAATCTACTATACTCAGCCCTTCGAACCATACCCAATACTTTTCTTTATAAACATTCTTAATAATGAAAAATTAGACGACAATCTTGGATTGACCAAAAAGCGTTCCATAACCGGTACTTTTACCTTACCTGGGGATTTTCTAGGCCAGTTTTTGAGTATAGTTTATTAGCCTATCCATGTATGTAGATTATTTATATGTTATGTTAAAGGCTCAGAAATGTGCAAATACGTCAAAATTGAAGGCATCGATTCTAAAACGTAAAATGAATTTTAAAAAATAGTATCGTGCAGAGGATCAAAAATGGCAACTTTTTATATATATACTTTGTTTGTACAATGTTTAGTATTTGAAAAAAAAATAAAAACGGCAAAATTTTAAATCTTATTTGCACCACGTTTTTTAAACTTAGCTCGCTGCAGCTCCGACAAATATGAACGGATCTTGCTTATTTTTTGCATAGACTCGTAAAATGAGAGTAGAGCAGCGCTCCACACCGTGCACCGACCACGTTTTCAAACATTCTACTCAGTCCATTGGTCCCGCTTTCCAAATCATAAGTGGCCATAGTTGAGATGGGCATAAAGTACTATATGTAACTCGAGAAAAAAATTGATTTTTTCCTCATATGATACTACCGTAACTTCGCTTCGCTCGCTCAGGCAGTAAATTCACCCGCGGGGAAATATTCGACTTTTTACCCTTGTTACATAATGTACTATTTTTTTAAATTGGTGCCCCCCCCCCCCTTATTTTCACCGTGAGAACAATTTGAAAAATTAAATTATTTTTTACAGTTAGGATCTGGAGGTAGGGTTTCAGTAAAAAATATCTTCATATTGCTCGTAAAAAAATACGTTACCTTGAATTTTTTCAAATTTTTATATGTCTATTTAGCCGAGATAAAAATCGAAGACGCAAAAGACACGTTTTTCGTTGCAGCGGAACATGATGGGGTCATGGATGTCTGAAAAGCTGACTGGGGACATATTTTTTGATGATCTTTTAAATGGTTACCTGGTTAGAGCCTTTAAAAATCTCACTATCCAGAAAGCTGTCTTTCATTTATTAATACAATTCAATGAAGGAATTAGACTGCCAAAAATTCAATTTTATTTTTATGTTCTAAAAGTATCCTTTGTAGTCCAAAATTTTCTGAAAAAGAATAAAGTTACCTATATTTTCCGATCCGAAATTTTAAATAAGCTATTTCCCTTGTTATGTTATTCACGAAATCGTCATTTATTTCAAACGGTTATATCTGTGAAATATAATAAGGAAATTTTTTCAAAAACCTTGAGATGATTAGGAATATAGAGAAGAATATTCTGTAATATTTTTGAGGCTTTATCTTTTTCTTTCAAGAAAAGAAAATCTTTTTGTAAAAAAAATCGATTTTTATTTAGTAGTGAATTCTGAAGTAAATTGGCTGCATTTGATCTGAAACTTTCCAAAACGGTAGATCTTTAGTATCTCTTGAACGAGTTATAAGCTCAGATCACAACTTTATATTTCAAGATAATTGAGGTTATAAGTTTTTTAAAAAAAAATTTGATCGAGTGTATCTCGAGATAAGATTTTTCTATAAGATTTTTCGATTTTTAGATTTTCGAGTTTTAGTTTTTCGGGTTTTTAGGTATGTTAGAAATATTAAAACCAATTTAGTATAAATGCATTAAACAGATAATAAAATTACCTCTTTTAAAAACGCAAATTTTAGATAGGCTCTCTCCCTTCTTTTGTTATACACGAAAAAAGTTATATTTAGTTTAAATAGTTATATCTCGGAAATCTATGATGGCAAATCGTTCACAAAATTTTATATTATTAGGAATTCAGAGAATCTACGTACTAACAACTGATTAGAGTTAATTTAAATATTTAAATAATTTTAATAAATTACGTACATAGAAAAAATTGCTGTGATAAGAATTATTACCTATCGTTCTGTAATTTTAGTTAAAAATTATCTTTCGGCAAACCGTCAATGATAAAAGAGCACACCCTTTTTGAGGTATTATTTAGTAAGAGATATAGCAATTTAAAATTAATTTATTAGAACAAAGAATTTCATATTGGAACAATTAATTTAGTTTGAGGAAGCTAAGTGCCAATGAATTGGCATCGGTTTTTTAATTCTAACAACTTCTTATTCTTGACGAGAAGGTCAATTCGACGATTATATGATTTTTGGACGTCAAGGCAGCCTAGTTCCATAAAAGATTTTATTTGGACATAGTGTTTATATTTAGTCGAGATTATATACTATATAGGTACTGATAAATATTTATCTGTATTAATGAATCTAAATTTATATAAATTTAAATTGTCATTTAGTGAGGGAAGATATGTTTATTAATTTTATTCAAGGCAAGAAATATTTTAATTATGAAACATACCCAATTAAAGAACATAGTTATAATATACTTCAAAACTAACGAAAAAAATAAATCATGTCATTATTATTGGTATGATCATTAAAAACAACTATTTTTCAGCACTTCTAATTAAAAAGTTTTGTAATAGTCAGTTTATTATGAAAAACCATTTCTTAATTAAATACAATAACATAAAAGAGGTCATTGCGTGATTAGTTACACGTCCATGACACCAATTCTAAAAATTACGTAGAAATGCAATTAAAATTAGAATGCACTAACCAAGAACCATGCGAATTTCTCAAAAACAAAATATTTTACAATCGCAATAGAAGACAAATCATTATTAATGCTGATTTCACTTGAGCAGCTGTATTTCCTAGAAATGTTGACTCGCTAACCAAAACTATTTAAATATTCGTAAAGTATAGTCATTCAACACCTGACAAAACTTCTAAAATATAATAACAGAGAGTGTTCGATAATATTAATCTATGCTATAATTGCATATTGTAGCGACTTGTAACAAAAATGTGAATAATACAAGAACATGAATTTAATTGTTTCATAATATTCCACGTATTAAAAGAACTTTAATTTTTCATGAGTTTCATTAAATGTATATCACGGAAAACATTCAATTCATTATATTCTACCGATTCAAATTCAATGTTTCTCTAGTATTATGAATATTTGATATCAGTAAATTGTATGAATGCTTTAATTGAATATGAATTCTGAGATTCACTGGGTATAAATATCAAATCTGACTGCTAACTCTATCAATAAAATTCTGAAGAAAGCGAAATCATTATAACGAAATTCCATATTTAAAGCAGCATCGATTTAGCTGAATATTAAAATTAGCTCGGATGAATACAAATCGATTTTGATTTTAATTGTAGGCCTCTGTCACGCATTGGCTAAATGATATCAAGTATCACAATCTTCTATCAATACGTCTCCATAGACGACGCTAGCAGAAAAGCCAAGGTATGGCAAGACGTTAAAAAACAACGCTGCGGAAAATCGCAAGGGATGTTTGCGGCGCGTCTGACCGCAACGCAACCTAACTACTTAATCTGACAAGTTGTTCTCGACCGACGGCCGGCCAGTACCATCACCGCATATGGAATTTAAAGATTCTTTTGCCTCGTGCAATAAATGACGAACAATCAGGCACATATCAAAGAAGCAATTAGAAGGAAGTTGGTATTTTTAATCGCCATGCTGTTTAAAGTAAGAAGGATCACATTCGAATAGTTCTTAGTCTGTTTGAATGAACTGTTCTCGTATTCTTTTATTACACGTTACTTGTTTACTTCAAGAGAGTGACTTTCTACTGAAAGGAATTAGAATCCAATCAAATACCAACGGTCACTCATGCTGGTTGCTGCTGGTTACTGCTGCTGCTGCATTCTGATCCGCACGTCTCGTGCGTGCGATTCGCTTCAAGGTGTTCATTCGGTAAAGGCACCAAGAAAGAGAGATGAGGAATCGAAGAAGAAGAAGAAGAAGAGAGAAAGAGAAAGTGAGAGAGAAGGCGCGCTGACGGAAATAGTGCCAGTCTGTGTATAGTGTACACTACCTCCGCCTCCGAGTGGCACACGCGCTGGCTCACACGCAAAGGAATGAGCGAGAGAGAGGATTCGTTCTCCGAAATAAGCGCGATGCCGTTGAATTTCCGACGGCTGCTTAGAGCACGACGGATAAAAGAAAAGACGCGAGATGTGCACTCGCGCGCTTCTAGCGACTTGTCGACGTGACGAGAAATCGATGTTCTCTCTCTCTCTCTCTCTGTCTCTCTCTCTCTCTCCCTCTGTTTCTCCCTCTCTCTCTCTCTCTCTCTCCCTCTCTCTCTCTCTCTCTCTCTTTCTCCCTCTCTCTCTCTCTTTCTCCCTCTCTCTCTCTTTCTCTCTCCCACTCTCTCCCTCTCTCTCTCTCTCTCTTCCGCTCCCGCTCCCTCTCTTCTGAAGAAGGTTAATAGAGTATTATATAATTTGAGGTTCTTCAAAACGTATACCACTCAGGATCTGCGCAAACAATTCGCCATGGTTCTAGTTTTTCCGCACGTTGACTATTGCTCTACAGTGTGTCTAGACGCGCCTCTTGAACAACGTATCCGGCTGCAAAGACTGCAAAATTCATATGTGTGTTACGTCTTAGATACAAGGAGGAATGAACACATTACCCCCTACAGGGTGCAATTAGAGTGGACCAAAATTTACACCAGTAATGCGGTCTCTATGGCAACATTAATGTACAAAATCATAAACATAAAACAACCGATTTGTTTGGAGCCGCTTTTTAAAAAGAACAAATCGAATCGCCCTGTAAGGAGTGAAATTAAAGATCTCACCATTCCCCACATGCGCACTGAAACTGGAAAAAGATATTTTCAAGTCGAAGGTGCGCATTTGTGGAATTCACTCCCTTTCGAAATACGCACATTGCCATCTTTAAAAGTGTTTAACGTGGCGGTTAAGATACATTTTAAAATCTTGACCAAAGTTCTGTGATATCTTAATTTATTTTTATAATTAAGTATTTTTGTAATATGAATGAGTGTAATTTATAAAGTATACAAGGTTGAATGGCTGTTGCGGTGTGAATCAGTTTATATACATATTGTAAATATTTAAAACTGAGATGATACATTCTAAAAGAGGTCGTGTACAAATTACGTAAGTGTTATTTTCTGTACTTTTAACTCCCCCCTCCCCCACATAAGGAACTGTAAGTTTTTGGTGACCCCTAGCCCCCTCTCTTACGTAAGATTTTATTCTTCAAAGGGTGGTGGGTAAATGAATGGTTATTTATTATTAATAAATAATTCTTAATAATCTATTTTTATTTCAAGATTTGGTATAAATTTAATTATAATGTTTAACATTTAAATTTAAACCTTAGTTTTTCACTTCAAAGTTATCTTAACATTATCTCAGCCAATATATGAGATAGACTGATGATAAATAGAAAAGTTCTAGAAAATCATTGGCACGACGCTGTTTCAATAGCATAGTATATAATATGAAAAATGTGTAGGAAAATTATTTAAGAAAATTTTGTTTTTGTAATAATATAAAATATATCAAAATTTTCATAATTTTATAAAATGTATGTGGGATATGCCGCCGTAAAAGTTTTAATGATATTATAATAAAATAAATGGAGAAATGATAATAATAATAATTATGATAAGATGTATAATAAGATATATATAACATTTTTAATTTTCATCTGTTGAAAAACAAGTTAGCCATTCATATAACGAACTTATTACGAGTCTGCAAGTTTCTTCGCGCATCTTTTCATTACGAAAGTCTTTAGATTCAGCATTAACTTTAACGTATTCTGATTCAATCGATTCTAAATCCTTTTCATCTTCTTTTTCGAGGTTTCAAAAATATTATGTAAAAAAGGATATCGAAATAAAAAGTCTTACGTAAGAATTGGTCTAATCCCCCCCTCCCCCTGCACATAAGTATTCGTAATGATTTCATAGACCCCCCCCCCCCCAGCGACTCTTACGTAATTTGTACACGGCCCCTAATGACGAAATTTGTAAATATATCTGTGTTAATTATATTATTTTATGAATATCGACGTGATACATGATAACTACGTGCAATATTGATTGAAAAACTTTGACGAACTTAATGTGATTATGTACTTGTAAGACGAACTAATTTGTGACTTTTTAACCTTGCGATTTTACTATGTATTTATTGTGCAAACAAGATATAATGTATCTATCTATCTATCTCTTAACTCTCAAACAATTAAAGATATCTCTGTTCTAGGATCGCGTACTGATGTAGGCTTATTCGCTGACAGCATGTGGTATATATAGTATATGTTATCTTATTTTCAAGAATAGCGCCATCTTACGGTCGAGTGACGTGATCTGGGTAGTACGAAATACACAGGCTCTTAAGAGCATTCAATGAAAACAATATTTTTTAAATTATTAATTAATCTGCGAATATCCTTATAATGATTTTTAATAATAAATAAATATGTCAATTCAAGAAAAAAATTAGAGATCACCCAAATTGTCAGAAATTTATAAAAGATTATTTTCATTGAATGTTCATAACTAGAGCCTGCATATCATGTACTACCCAGATCACGTCACTCGACCGTTAAATGGCGCTATTTTCGTGTACAATATCTGTAGTGCTCACAGCGAACGCTCCCTCAGAGCCTGCGATTCGCGGCTTTGGAACTCCATCCTCCGCAGTATCAACTCCGCAGTATCACATACCGTGTGTGTGTATGTGTGTGTATGATTGTGTATATGTGTGTGTATGTGGACGTGTGTATGTGTGTGTGTATGTGGACGTGTGTATGTGTGTGTGTATGTGTGTGCATTTGTGTGTGTGTGTGTGTCTGTGTGTCTGTGTGTGTGTTTGTGTGTGTGTGTGTGTATTTGTGTTTGTGTGTGTGCGTGAGTGTGCGTGTTTGTGTTTGTGTTTATGTGTGTGTGTTTTTGAGTGTGGGTGCATGCGTGCGCAACTTTCTCAGTACATACAAACTGAAAATTAATTTCTGAGGCGACATTTACATTGCGGTACTTCTAACGGACGATTCTCCAGTTATTAAACATATTATGTAGATTATATATATATATATATATATATATATATATATATATATATATATATATATATATCATTACTGCCTCTGGAAGATACGTACGTATTCGGAAATCGTCAAGTTGGCACCCCTGTAACTTTGTTTTATTATAAGTTTTTGAGCTCTAACTTTCAAGAAACATAGTTAAAACATGCAAGAACCTAATACTACATGTTCAAAATGCAAAACCGAACCAAATGCATTAGTTTCTAGGATGTTTGAACTATATTTCCTGAAAATTTAGAGCTCAAAAGTTTATAATAGAACAAAGTTACAGGCGTGCCAACTTGACGATTTCCGAAAAAGTACCTATCTTCCAGAAGCTGTAACTTTGGTTATATGAAACGGGTTTGAACATACCAAAAAAGGAATTAAAGTTATCTTCAAGGCGAAAAAATTGAGAAGTAGTAGACCTAAATCCGTTTTGATTACGTAAAATGGCAAACGACCAAACATAACCTAAAAAACACAACATTTCAAGCTTACATTAATTTCTGCAGAGGTGATACATTGAGCTGTCAAGGGGTCTAATATTTTTTTTCTTAAAGTTTTTTATTTTTACAGCTTCATTTCATAGGTTGGGGAGACCGGGATAAAGCGAATCTTGGTGTAAAGGGAGCCTTTTGATTTTCTCTCACTGTTTTAAAATTTAGTGTTCAGAAAAATTTGAGAATATGCATTTTAAAAGTCTGCAATTATATGATAAAGTAAACTTGCATTTGTGTTCTTTGTTTTAAAATAAAAAAATAATAACACTATCGAGGTACTTGAGATGATTTTGGTCTTTCTTAAACATTTCATAATATCTATAAATGTTGTTCATACTCAATTTTGCCGAGACATGTACTAAATTCTAGAACATTTAAGGGGAAAACAGTACCGGAAATTTGCAATTTTTATGAACCATTCCTTAACAGCATACTACTCTGTAGATGATACGTCCTCGGGGCAAAGTGAGCCTTAGACGATATAACATATTAAAGCATGCAGTTAAATAAATATAAGAATTTTTTCTGTTAATAAAGTAAGTTTTAATTATGTTATCATTTTGACTTTCCTAATTTCATGAATTAATTAGTCAGAATTAAATAAAAACCGTATATTTTAATTTCTATCAAATTTTCGTTGATTTTGTTTTATAAATATGTTTAGTGTGTACAAATGTGTTAAAAACATTATTTTTAAACATATATTTAAAAGAAAATTAATTATATATTATATCTACTACTTTATAAGTAAAATCTCACTTTACTCCGATTACGAGGCAAAGTCAGCCCAAATGACATTTTTTATTATATTCAAAATTAAAAGTGGTTCGATTTAATTCAAGCGGATAAAACTTTTAGGTATTATTAATGAAAGTCCAAAATATAGTTGGAAACGAATTACAATGTCTTGAATTCATACATATTCTTTATTTCGATCAACAAACTTTTTCAGACTCACTTTGCCCTGGTCTCCCCTACTTTCATATAAAAAATCGGCGGCCAGTAACGGAGACTCGAGTGCGTACGGATTTTTAATATTTGTTTGGAATGACTCATATTATATACTAGGAAGGATTCCCCCTGCTCACTTCGCTCGTCAACCCCTAATATATAATACCATAATACATAAATATTATTTTTAACTATTCGGATTAAATTACCTGTTTTCCAACTATTTTAAAAGTTTGTTTCAAAACATTCAAATTTTTAATTACTTGTATTTATATAAAGATGGCCTGTTCTTTGTTAAAACTTGATGCTTATGGGTCTTCACTTACAAGGACACTACCCGAGGTGTAACTCACCGATTTTCTTGATATTGTGATATGTTGTCGTACATAAAAAAGTATTAGACACGTATTTTTTTACGTACTAATTCGCCGATTTAAGGGGTTAAACCCACCTTTAAAATTTATCCCCAAAAATAGTTTTTTTTAATATCTCAAAAACGTATTGAAATTTTTCGATGAAACCAACGCCAATTTGTTTCTTATCAAAATGCGCTTCTGTGGTAATGGCTTCCACTCTGAAGGGTTGCATCCCTTATTTTTTATAAGGGTATATATGACTTTTTTTCGTTTTTTCTTTCTTCAGAAATTTCTTAATTAACCGAATCTTATAAAAAATCGTTCTATTCTAAACAATATTAAAATTAAAAATTGACCGCTCCCGGGAGTTTTCAAAAAAAAATATTTACAGGGGTAACTCCCCCTAACACGAGTTTCCTGACAAATGCCTTAATAATTTACTTAATTTTGTAATATATTGTAAAACATGAAAAAGACAAAAAATATATACATACATACTTATACGACCATTTGAGGGATGAAAATCACCCTTATACTTCACTCCCAAAAATCATGTTTTTTTAATATCTTAAAAACGAATTGAAATTTTCCAATTAACCCAAAGCCAATTTTTTTCTTTGTAAAGGACGCTTTTCTGCTTTTATACGAAAGGTCAGATAAAGTAAAAGTACCAGTAACTGGACACTTAAGGGCAAACGAAATATATGCGTTAATATATAACGCTAAATTTAGCACTATACTAGATGATTTTGTATCCTACTGAAAGACAATATTGTTGTCTATCAAATTAACCTCATAAACTTCTAATTTACACTTTATTACAAGAAATATTAATAAAAATGTAATGTAGACTAATGCATTAGAACATAGTTAACATTAGTAGCTGGACAAGCAAAAAACATTTGTCCTAATAACTGGACATCGCTGTCCTAGTACATGGACACGTTTATTTTGGCTTATTTCTATTAAAATAATATATATTCCTTGAGAAAATCAGGTTTGAATGAACAATAACAGTACTATTGTTATATTTTTCGAGTGTATAAGTACTTAGTTGAAAAATTTAAAACTGATTATCACTTGAAAAATATTCTACTCACCTAACCTATGCTGTGTCGGCTGATATGTACGCCATATCTTAAAATGTCAAATTCAAAACATGAAATATAAACACTAACATTGTAAAAATTGAATCAAAATATTGACAAAGTAAATAGTGGAACTAATGGTAAGCATTTTTGAGAACTTAATTATGCAGAGAAAGGCGTGTTTTGTATCAAAATATGTTTATAATATTGAAATTCATATAGGTGTCCAGGTACTCGGCACTGTAGCTTTTCTGCGTACTAGAGCCTGAGCACTTGTTTTTTTGCAAGAAAAACGATATTTTAGCATATATTAGCATTTTATTTTGATTTATTATGCGATTAAATAAGCTCAGAAAAAATTTGGGCGTCGAAAATAATAATAAAACATTAAATAACTTCTAATATCAAAAAGGCATAGCTTAGCCATTGCTTAAGAAGCTGGCGTGCTGCTGTGCATGTATTAGTTCCATTACAAAACTATTTTTTTAGGATACAAATCAAACATAAAGTTTTATAAAAATTTAAATATATGTAGCTGAAAAGTAACAGATTATGATTACATATAAATATTTCCATTAAACGCACCCGACATAACGTGATATTCGAGCTGCTGTCCAGGTACTGGGACGTGTTCAGTCATTGGTACACTTACCTTACCTTATTTTATCTCAAAATAAATTTGATTTTCTTTTTAATATATATAAATTATCATACAAACGATATATTGTATATTGTATATTGATGTTGATTTTTTATTCTACAATTTTTCTACGTATCAATATAATTTTTAAAATTTCTATATTTCTAATTACAATGAACAATAATGCTAGTCATAAAAAAAATGTTTCAAACATAAAGACGTTTTACACCAAGAACATCTAACTATTGCAATGTTAGAGCAACCTTCTACTTCGCAGTGTGTATTAAATTTTGTACCAAAAGCAAAATTAACTGGATCTTCAAATTTCGCAGGTGCTACATCAGTGTATCCACTTTTATACCACACGAATTTGAATAAATCGATATACCTTGGTGATGATAGCTGAATATGTACCAGTGTTTGTAACTTTATAATATGATTCCTTAAATATAGATTTAAATCCTCATTCATTAATATCACAGAGTCAGAAAAATGTCTCACATATCTCTTCCATACTCTGAAGCCATAAACATCAAGAGGTTGTATTCTACCCGTAGTTCCTTTCGGAATTATTTTTAAGATCACTTCTTTATTCTGGGGGTCGTTTCTTGCATTACAGCAGGACAATGCCCACTCCAAGAGTCTATTAACAAATCACTTGATGAACCAACGTTGGGAAAGTATACTTCTTTTATCCACGTTTTAAAATGATCTGAAATTAAATAATATTTGAAATACCAAAATTTAATTTACAATTTTACAAATTTGATTTACTCATTTACAATATCATTTGCTCATTTACATTCATTCATTTACACATTTACAACATCAAATATATAGATTTTTTCCCAATTACCTGAAGTTAATTTTACAGATTTAGAAGCCATAACATATACATTATGGGATCTAAATAAGTCTCGTCCTATGATGGGTCCAAATTCACCGCTTTTTTATTTAAGAACTAAAAGACGAGGTGAAAGAAGTCTACCATCGACTGATATTGTTGGCTGAATTGTATAACTATGAGTTGTAGAAATCACCGATTGCACCAAACATTGAACTTGATTCTGCCCTTCAACTGCTAATGTGCGACCTGAGTGCATTTCTAATTGAAAGCCTGATTGATCTGAATTAAATATATTTTCTATACCGTTTTCATGAATCGGTTTTTTTTATTTCAATAACGAACGTATCAGCTGTTCTTTCTAAATAATCTACTCCTTCAAGTGTTTTTTTGGTTACAAATTTGTTAATTTTTGTACTAACAATTCTGTAAGCTTTTTTAAAATTAGATAACCAATGATTAGATGCTTTAAAACGAAAATCTTCGTTTTCAATATCTTTTTGAGCCTGTAACG
Source organism: Gastracanthus pulcherrimus (assembly GCA_949152435.1). NCBI lineage: Eukaryota > Metazoa > Arthropoda > Insecta > Hymenoptera > Pteromalidae > Gastracanthus > Gastracanthus pulcherrimus. Next base: position 141,625,350 of record OX424574.1, on the reverse strand, counting down.
CCCATTTTTGTAAATCCTTGTCATGAACCGGATAACCAGCATCAACAGTAGTTTTAAAATTTTCTAAAACAAAAGAACAAATTCTTCCTACTTTCTCTTTATACGTTCCTCCTTTATTTAATGTTTTTGCCCAACGTTTTAATTGGGTTATGGACTGAACCTTGCGAAAACGATTTTGTACCGTTTTGAATGCTACATTTTTTGTCAAACCACTTCTCCAGAATTCCACGGCTCTTTCTTTATAGTCATGATCTAATTCTTCTGTATCTTCTGTACATTGTTGTAAATCTTCATCAATTGTAAATATTTTACCATCGTCTTCTATAATTTTCATATCAACATCTTTATACGGTTCTTGAAAATCTAATGTTTCATATTCAATCATCTCTACATCATGAAATTCCTTCATAGCATTTAATAGAATATTCTCAATATTATTTTTTAAACTAATTTCTTGAGGTGTTTCTGGAGTTTTTGGTAAGTTTAAAGCTTGAAATGTTATTAGAAGCAAATTTATAACGTTCATCGGATTAATAGTCATTCTTAATATCTGAAACATACACAGTCGATCCAAAAAAAATAGAAATTTAAAATAAATGAAGAATTTGCATTCTATTATGAGTATGATTAAGATGATTATATAAAATTCTGTAAAAAAAGTTTTTCAAAATGTAATAATATGAACTAATTCTGTTAGAGATATTTAAAACTTTTTTATACATGAATGTATTAGTATTTGATTAAAAAAAAGAAAAATATTTAAATGAATTTTACAAACATCTATGAGCATTCAACTATTTTTAGAAATTTAATATATGGACCTTAATACCCTTGTGAAAATAAAAAAGTATATATAACTGTATATAAGTGTATACAAATGTATAAAAATGTACAAAAGTGTATAAAAGTATCTATTTCTGCTTAATTCGACAATAAAATTAAGTATATGAGCTAATATTGATAATGAATATACAACAAATAATAAATAATAGCATTGAAAAATATATATAATGATTCAATAATATCAAATATACATAAAATAATAGGTTTTTAACTCTCATTATCACATAATCTGTGTATAATAGTGTAAATAAATGTACAAAAGTGTAAATTTTTTACGAAATTCTATAAGATAGTGTATATACACGTATATAAATATAAACTAGTATGGCAAATCCAAAATGAAATCGCCAAATTATACTAAATATTTTCTCTATGAAAAGTTTATGTTAATATAAAAAGTACACTGTTGTACATTTATATATACATGTTTGATTTCCACTAGGGTATTTTGCATTTATGTAAGGCTTAATAAATAATATGCCTTAAGGTTCTTATAATTAACAAAAAACAACTATTTCGTTTTTAAGTCGTAAAACTATAATAAAATTTTATTTCACTGATCACTAGCACATGCGAACTCAAAAAGATGCGAAATGTAACTGATTAAAAACAACATTTAAACAACGTTTATAACATTTAAAGTTTTTTTTTATTACATGTATTTGTGAAATATATTTTTATTTTATAATAAAATAGCATATATTTAAATCAAATATAGCATATATTTAAATCAAATATAGCATATACGAGGGTAGTTCAATAAGTCTTTAGAATAAAGTATAAAAACAATTTTTTTTGGGTAAATTTTTTTTTATTTTTCAACATAATCTCCTTGGAGCTCTATACACTTGGTCAATCGCTTTTTAAGTTTTTTTAATCCTTCAGAAAAGTGCGTTTCGGAAGTTCCTCAAAATAAGCACTTACAGAGGCAATGACGTGTTCGTTGTCCGTAAATCTCTGTCCACCGAGCCATTTTTTCAAGTTTGGAAATAAGAAAAAGTCACTGGGGGCTAAATCTGGTGAATACGGTGGGTGTTCGACCAATTCGAATTTTAGTTCTTCAATTTTATATCAAATATAACATATATTAAATCAAAGAAAACGTCGATAAATATTTTATTATCCTTTTTTTAACTGCCATACGCGTTAAATTTAAAATTTGATTTATTGAAATTCAATATATTTATTTATAGTAGAAAGACCCATAACAATATTATTTTATTTTATTTTATTTTTATTTTTATTTTTATTTCAATTAACGGACAAAATTCCATATACAGAGTGACCGTGGGTCAAGAGCAAAAATAAAGGTGCAGTTGAAATAATACAAAATTGAAATTACAACTATACAATGTTATTTAAACTCCTAAAAATGAAAGCGAGCAATCAGAATATGAGCAATGTGAACATAAGTTTTGTTTAAAAAATAAATTGATGTTTAATAAGAAATTGTACTTTGTTTTTACGAAATTAAATAAAAAGTGTTTTCTGGGGGTGAACTGTAAGGGTGCTTTTCTTTTCTTAAATCAACATAGGAGCAAGTAAAAATATCTCTAATTATTTTTTTATACTCTGCAATGTATCACAAAATTAAGAGAATTTTAATAGTGTATGTCAGATGCCACGTTTAGCGGTAGTAATGCCTTTAACTTTTTTCTTCTACCATTCTCTCCTTTTCAATATTAAACATCAATATCGTTTATAGTATACAGACTTTTAATAAGATAAGACAAATTAAAAAATTTCTAGAGAAAAAAATAGTCGTATCTACCCTTATAAAAAACAAGGGATGCAACCCTAGAGAGTAAAAGTAATTACCACAGAAGCGCATTTTTATGAGAAACAAATTGGCGTTGGTTTCATTCGAAAATTTCAATTCGTTTTTAAGATGTTAAAAAACATGATTTTTGGGGGTGAAGTATAAAGGTGATTTTCATCCCTCAAATGGTCGTATAAGTATGTATGTATATATTTTTTGTCTTTTTCATGTTTTACAATATATTACCCCTTTAAATAATTTTGTTATAACAGAACGATTTTTTATACGATTCGGTTAATTAAGAAATTTCTGAAGAAAGAAAAAACGAAAAAAAGTCATATATACCCTTATAAAAACTAAGGGATGTAACCCTTCAGAGTAAAAGCGATTACCACAGAAGCACATTTTTATAAGAAACAAATTGGCGTTGGTTTCATCGAAAAATTTCAATTCGTTTTTGAGATATTGAAAAAAAAACTGTTTTTGGGGATAAATTTTAAGGGTGGGTTTCACCTCTTAAATCGGCGAATTAGCACGTAAAAAAAATACGTGTCTAATACTTTTTTATGTACTACAACATATCACAATATCAAGAAAATCGGTGAGGTACACCTCGGGTAGTTTCTTTGTGAGAAAGGAAATGTTTTTGATGGCACGGATATGGTTGACCTTCCATTTTAGTAATATGGTAAGTTACTAACATTTTTTTGCCTTAATTTATAAAGTTTTAATCATTTATTTGACCAAATTTATTAAAAAAGTACATAAATGCATAAATTTGTCAACTTTTGAAAGGGTTACAAGAAGGTAATTCGAAACTTTAAAAATTTTGGACCACCCTAGTGTATGTGTGTGCGTGCGTGCGTCGCAATATATAATACCATAATACATAAATATCATTTTAACTATTCGGATTAAATTACCTTTTTTCCAACTATTTTAAAAGTTTGTTTCAAAATATTCACATTTTTAATTACTTGTATTTATATTTTTTGTTTAGAACAAATGAAAATAAATCATTTTGTATACTTTTTTTTATTTTGATTTTGGATTAAAAATGTAGATTCAGAATCATTTTTATTTTAAGTCAATTTCCAATAATGAAAAACATATTTTGTATACAAAAATAATTAATAAATATAATTAATAAATAATTAAAGAGCGGCCGCGGCTCAGGTGGTAAGATACTTGCTTCCTAAGGCGAGGCTGCTCTGAGGGCGTGGGTTCGAATCCTCGTCAGTCCGATTTTTTCGACGACAAAAATCTCTTGTCGATCCAGACTTATCGGTGTCGAAGATTGAACTCCATCCCGATCAATGTTTATATCGTTGTTGAATAAGAGTAACATGGGCAGTAATGCAAATAAATAAATAAATAAATCATTTTGTCTCTTTTTTCCATACCCCCAGGTGAATCGGAAATGTATCGCGGAAACTTGATTCACATAAATACATAGCTCTGGTTAGGATACATTAGGCCATGTATTGTGTTGGGTCAGATTGAGTGAAGGTCAGATTATGTAAGATTAAGATCAGGTCAGATCAAGTTATGCTTGTAAGATGCTAAAAGTACCTCTATATATAATTATACTGGAAAATAATTATGTTCACGACTACACGATGGTTCGATGATATTTGATCAATTTATATAATTATCTATATATAAAATCAACATGAAATAAATTTTGCCGTCGTCACGAAGTTGATGGTTTACAATTACTATTCAAATTTGTCATTTACAACTTTAATATAAACTGAGTCATAATCCATGCCGCATCGCGGTCAGTCAAAAATAAATACAGTATTCTTAATTATTATCACGCAGTATCGCGATAAGTTAAACATAAATATAATATTCGTAAGTTGATACTGAGATATGTCTATTAATTTTTTGTTATCACATCTCTCTCGATCTTTCGCGAAAACGGCATACTGAATATATCGTCATTTTGTCTTAGATAAGTTTAAAAACTGTATGGGCGTGATGCAGCAGTAAATCAAAATGACTACGAGTCTACTTAGCTTATTTGGCGAAAATTCCACACAAGTAGCGTTCGTTGCGTTCACGAATCGTTGTGCAATGCGTAGTCGAACGCCCGCGTCCTATGATTTTTCCTTAACTTGTGAATACTTCGTGTCAAAAAACGTTCTCTTGGGCAATGCTACGGTCGCCAGTTCGCCTCGCTCATTAACAAAATGCCGCCGACTGAAAGACTACACGAAAATCCAGAAATATAAATTTATACGCTTTTAACGTACACGAATTGTTTGCGCGTAGCTTAATACAAAATACAAACTTACCCCTTTCGGGATTTCCAATGTGCTTGAGAGAGATATCCAATACAATAAAATACAAACAGGAGCCGTCTATCACGCTGGCCTCCTCGTCTCAGTCTGATTTGACTCATTTCAGCCGAAAATCGCCTGGCTGGCGAATACACATATATACACATTTCATACGCAGTTTATTTACACACATTCATACCTTCATCTGCATCGAAAAGTCGTGCGCACATCGACTTTTCACGGCGCGAGATTTTAAAATGACCTGGCATTATTTTATACTATTACATGCTACACCAGGTTATGTCAGTCAGATAAGTTTAAATCAGGTCAGGTTAGCGAAAATAAGTTTAGATCAGATTAGGTATTATGGACCCCTATATATATGCCTGTATGACTTTTTATAAACCCTGTATACATTCCAATATTGGATATCTTGTACGTATACCGATTGAAACCTGTTATATGTTCTAATTATTGAAACCCAATATACGTTTTGCCATTTCAGACACTTTATGGTAACGTGTAAAAGATGGATATGCAGAGGATATACAAGAGATATGTAAATAAAAGAGAAGGTAATAGTTTAAATTACTCTATATTTACTGTGTGTGTGTATATATATATATATATATATATATTAAAAAAGTATTTAAACATCGATTATTGTTAAAGAATAAAATTGAAAAATAATTCGCTATAAAATATACTTATGAAAAAAAGCCAATGCAGTTAAAATCGGCATCTTTGAAGAATGGTGTGAAATGCAAAACAGATAAAGCATCCTAATCTCAAAGCTTCCAATTCCAATATTTCCCATCTCCGTTTCTCGAACCCCCCTATTAGCGGCGGATTCCCCTTTGCCCGAGTTCGAGCCCGCTTGCCTTTAGCTGGCTGTTCGCAGAAAAGGATTCCGGTAAAGCGTTTGGCGGCGGGAAGGTTGACGAGTGCGAGCGAGCGCTCCGATTTATTGCTCGCGCGAACGTCGCGTGATCCCGTGCGATTATCTTTGCGCCCCGTGCGAGCGCGGTGCGAGCGCGCACGACGGGAATTTAGGTGAAACGCGTGACGAGGCTTCCGCGAGAAATTTGTATAATTTGACATGCGCACGGTCGGCTCCGCTCGCGATTATGTCGATAAATACGCTCGTATTTAAAGGTAATTTCATTCCAGCTGCATAGCTTAAAAACTATTATGAGCCCGTTTTTATCTTCTTTTTTTTCTCAGTTTCTATATTTATTCCAGTCTTATTACGCATAACGTTTCGTTTTAGTGTTGTTTCTTTCCCATGATTGACAGAACTGCAATTTTCTCCTCTTGCAGAACAAGCTCATTTTATGAATGTTATTAACTAGTATGATTCGGTCGATTGAGATGTTATTATTTATTTCGAATTAACTGTTTATATGCTTCGTTTTAAAAAACATGAAAAATTAGGCTGCTGTAATGATTCTAATAATTATTACAACTATTTTTTCCAATCGAACTTTTGTTGTAAATATTTTCAAAGTGTGCATGAATTAAAAACGGTAAAATTGAAAAGCATTACATCTATCTTCGAAGAAGTGCAAATTTCAGTGTATCACTTTTATAGATGTAATTTGAAGTCACTGGAAATCATCTGATCAGCTGAAACAATCAGGAAGATTAAAATTTATAATAGCGAAAGTAAAATTATGCAAATTATAGCCTATTACAATATTTTTAACACTGCAGGAGTATTTCTGGGCAACAGGTGCTCCCTAACCCAAATCCGCACGAACGCGCATCCTTTGTTGAGGCAAATTTGGTCCGGTAGCTGGTATAAAATTATCTTATTATATCGAAATTTATTAACCGATAAAAATTGAATTTCTTTTTATATTTTTCATTTAATATTTAATATTTACGTTTCTGCAACATCCTGCTTCACGAATTAACTGTTTTGCCGAAATAATATTAACATTGAATTTTAATAATGTATAATTTTCTGTTGAGCAAAGCAATTTACATTTTCATTAATAAGGTTACTATTAAATTATATGTAGTCATTTTAATGTTATCCACGTACGAATAACTTTTGTTATATTTCGAAAATACGAAAAATGTAATAAGTATATAATTTAACGTTATTAGATTTATTTCCTTAAAAATCTTCTAATATCTTAATGTCTTGAATTAAATCAAAAATCTTGTTATAAGTTCAAACAAATGTACATTAAGACAAATAAATAAGTAAAATAACTATTCTCACTTAGCAAGCCTTTAGTAATTCTAACTATTTTTATTGTTACTTTTACTATAGTCATTGCTACAAAATGAAAATAGTCAGAGCTCTACTAAGAAGGATAGCATCAACCCTGCGATTCTCAGATTTTGATAAGGCTTGAGGAGGTGTTTCCTGATACCTAAAAATGAAGCCTAGCACCAGTAGATTATTCTAATAGACCCTCATATTCGAGATATTAGCTATTTTACTCCGAATATACGTTATTTTAGTGAAAAAAGGTACCTCTTTTAGTCATTATAACCATGCATGTGTTATCACTAGAAAAAATGACTGAAAAGATAATAAAAGTAAGTGAAAAGAGCTTTAATTTGAGACCTGTCACTATAAAAAATATTAATCTGAGCCAAAGTTATTAACAATTAAACATGCTGACTAAAGATGCATGAGAAATTGACGAAATTAAAACAGTTTAATTTCCTCGAATATTCATGCACTTTTAGGCACCATATTTCATTGTTAATAACTTTGGCTCAGATTAATACTTTTTAACGATTCCGGTTTCAAATTAAAGCTCGATTCTGCTACTTTTATTATCTGTTAGGCTATTTTCTCTAGTGCTAACACATTTTTTCACTAAAATAACGTATATTCGGAGTGAATAGCTAATATCTCGAATATGAGGGCCCATTAGGATAAACTACGGGTGCCAGGCTTAATTTTTAGGTATCGGAACACCTCCTCAAACCTGATCAAAATTCGAGACCCGCAGGGTTGATGGTCTCCTTGTAAATAAATAAATTCGTCTGACTGTTTCGCATAGTCGTTCGCGTTCCATTTACATACGGTTACTGCTTTGAAATGAGAAATTAGAATACTAGCTTTCATTATCCAGATTGAGAGCGTAAATATCAATAAATGCATTTTTAAGGTGATGCTAAACCCACCTGTCACGGACAATTACGAGGATTTACTCTTTTATCTAATTTTCAATTTTTATTAAACTTTTTTCTGAAATATTATTGTTCTAATCAAAAACAACAACTTTCCATAAAAATATTTTCTCAAAATTCAAAAATAAATGAGAAAAGTGGTTCCCCGTATTTGCAGACATCGCGAGGGTTTAGCATCATCTTAACGTATTTTGGGAGCTCGACAGATGACATAAAGTAAATATACTTGAATTTTTTGACTATTGTTAGCGCTAAATTGAGTATCTGCCTAACATGGCACGTGTGACAAAAATAGACAATTGGATGAAAAGGTCAACTGTAAACTTAGTCAATGTTACTATATTTTAGTTGCAACCCTTAGTAAATTAAATAATCAGCCTAGCAAAAAAGTAGATACAGATGGTATGGTCAGATATTAAGATAAAGTAGTAACTTCTTTTTATTCACTTTTAATAAAACACCGCATTTATTAAAACCAGTATTTAGATCTACACAATTTCCTAATTTTAAAAGTTCCCAAGTAATAAAACTTATAGTTATATATAATCAAATATGATATATGATTATATGTAGTTATGTAGAGACGAAACCCATATATAATTATATATAACTATATATATATATAATTGTATATAAGTTTTATTTACTTTGGTTATGCTATAATTAAAAGTTATTACATATTACATTCGATCTCTCCGATTGAGAATCCGACAAAGCACATATCGGGCGATCTGACGTATAATATCACTCGAATACAGGGCCCTATCGTAATTCGAATCTCTTAGCACCATCACAACTTCCCTTTGTCGAAAATAAAACAAGGAAGATCGCGAGTTCATTCTGAATAGTCATCGCATAATTTTTCACTATCGACGCGAGCCTAGGCATAGATGAGCCAAGAAGGCGCGAGGGAGAATCCCACGCACAGCGGCAGCGCGAGTATATAGAAAGGGACGGCACAATAGAAAAAGACAGAGAGATAGAGAGATAGAGAGAGAGAGTTTGAGATTCACAGGACGGGGTTGGTGCTTGCCCTCTCTCGCTGGATGCATACACCGCGTGTGTATAGAAGCAGCAGCAGAAGCAGAAGAAGAAGAAGAAGAAGAAGAAGTTAGAGTGTAAGAGAGAAAGAGAGAGAGAGAGAGAGAGAGAGAGAGAGAGTGCGAGCCAGCGAGGGAGAGGGGAGCGAACAAACCGGGGGTTTGTAGGCATGGGCTTAGCGAGTTGTAACAGCGCCGGGCCCCAGTCGAACTCCTTCCTCTACGAGCGACGGACCGTTCGTCAATCAATTCTCTTGGCTTCCTCGCCCATACGCTTGATAATACTTAGTCGCTCGTCGTCGGGTCGCGCGCCGCAATTGACATAACATGCCGGTGCCGGACTCTTTCGCGCTGCGGCTGGTGCTCGTCGCGCTGCTCGTGGCCACGCGGTGCCAGGCCAACTCGGAGGAGAGTCCGCTCCAGCGGAGGATGGCCAACATGAGCGGCCACGGCAGTCCGAGGCCCTCCGGCGAGAAGCCCTCGCCCGCCGAGGAGTTCAACGTCACCAGGGTGCTGCAGCCCGAGTATCAGATCAGGGCCACCCTCATGCCCAACAACGTCTCTCAGTGAGCCTTCCTTTCTCGTCTCATATGCACTTTGTCTCTTGCGCTGATCTACATTTTTACTACTTTCGCAACACCTTTTGCCTGGCTGGACATTCGTTTCGCGTACAATCTCATGGATTAGCACTTTACTTTTATACTTTACAACTTAATTGCTTTACTTTAGACAAAAATCTAATTTTATAAACATTGCGCTAACATTTTTATTTTTGAGTACTCGCTTAATTCGATTCAAATTTAAATATTCAAGAAATTTGTCGTCATATAATTATTAATTATAACGCACAGTTCATAATTAATGTATATAAACATACTTTTTAAAAAATGCAGATTTGTCGGGTTTGTAAATTAGTTCTGAAAAAGACAGCAATATAAACTGTCGAGGCGTTACAATGTTTGAAGAATAATATCAACGATCAATTAATTTAATCAAATTTTAAGAATTAACATAAATTAATTTAAAAAACTTTGTAAAGGAGCATATTTACAAGTATATTTGTAAAAAATAAATAAATAAATAAACGTAAATAACCATTAAATATACTTAAAGAGGAAACTGTAATTATATATAAATGTGGTTCGTATTGTGTAAAATATTTATAAACAATCTTTTTGTTGGTCAAATCTAATTAGAATTTATTGGTCAACTAAGTAACTCAAACAAGCTGTGTGATTACGCACTGTATATTAATTGCAAATTTGACAACCATTTTATTGTATTAATAAAGTTTATAATTGTATCGTGTAATCAAAACACATTGCCAGAAATTAAATTTTAACAAAATCAACTTATATATAATAATTTCAGGAGCAACCGTTATATCTTTAATTAATAAAGCGTGTAGTTTATACCAAAACTTCTCTACAATTTGGCAATTTATATAATGTAGTTGGAGTTTTATTTAATTTATAAAAGTCGTGCACTTAATTCGAATCTCTTAATCTCCCACCTAATTTAAAGTAGTGTTTCAATTTCTACATAAAGTATATAGTAACATAATGATCTTATATATTTCAAAACGACGAAATTTGTTGCATTCTTGTTTGCTTATTGCAAAATTAAAATATGTATATTATTTATTAAAATAAATAGTACTTTAATAAATTATTTTTCAAGTGTAAGTAGTATAAACGATAACCCTATCCTAAAAATAAAGAAGAGATCTGTTCACAACAAGATATTGTAGGTGTAATCACGTGTGGTCTATTATTATTGAAAATATTCCTTTCGTTAATGGACACCGAAAAAATTTAACCCAGACGAGTGCTCCTTCTGTCAACATGCGCTAAGTAGGGAAATATTTTTTTTACTTTATCCAACTTTTAAGCGCGACTCCAGACATGTATTAGACACGTACACTTTTATAGCTCGCACGCGCATCATCAATCCGTCTTTTAATACCCCATACAAAGAGGATATAATCGGGCCAAAGTAAACATAATAGTATCCTAAAAACGTGTGATTCCGTTAACACGATTAAGTTCGATCTCTCGCACATATCTCGCTATAGCTGAAAAACTTTATTGAAAATGATGAGGCGCGCGGGTTGTTACGTAAGGAGAGTGCAGCGGAGAGTTCGCCGGTGACAATGACTCCGTCTCTACTTTCATCTTCCTTTTACGATAGAAAAGATAGGCAAGCATAGACGACAGCAGCGGCATCGGTAACAGCAACGGCAGCAGCAGCAGCAGTAGCAGCAGCGTAGGCCCCGCAGTGGTGCACTGAAATAAAGAATAGTATGTAAAGCACGGGGCAGCGGGCGTCGTGCCAGCGAAATGCGCGGCGCGGAATACACCACGTGCTTTGACTGCTGCAGGCAGCGCGTGCAGACGAAGAGCTCTGGCCGAACGAGAGCTGGCGAAGAAGCAGCTTGCGAATCTGCACGTGCCTTCCCGCTGGACCTTTTTCCCACTCTCCTCCATTCGCTCCGAACGAATATATCGTTTAATAAACCGACGCGCGACGCTGCTCCGCAGGCGGAATTATTAGGGCCCCGGGTGCACGCGAGAAAATATAATCCTCTTTTCCTCTCGCTCGCTTTCTCTCTTTCTCGCTTGGCGCGCAGCGAGCTTTGAAGTGTACGTATGGCCGAGACCAAAAAGTTTCACTTCAAACAAAACTGCAGTCCGCGTTTTCTTTTGCGAAGACTGCAGTGGCTTGCATCTGGTAGCTCTCTAATTGCACGCGACCTCGAACCCCAGCGGCCAACCCTCAAAGGATGCCTTTTAACAATGAAGTTTTGTCGAACGAATATGTATTTTACGCGCGCAAGCGAGCGACACTTGCACTTTGGAATACGGTGACAGTGATACCTTATGACGCGTTAAATCGCGCGTGCGAAGTATGTGTCTCTCCGGATGGAGAAGACTTATTTTATTATTAACATTAGTCTGCAATTATTTTTAATCATGTGAATTTGTGACATTCTTAGTCTTGTCAATTTCTGTAAAATGGAACGATTTTATTGATCTTAAATTATGTATAATATATAATGCAAGTAAATCATTTATGATCGCTGCTATTAACCCATTTTACTTCATCGAGTGTATCGTTATTTAATTTACAACCGCTAAATAATATTTCAACACCATGGTTCCAAGAGTAAAGCAATTATGGTTAGAACGTAAATGAAATATTGACACCAATAACATTTTATCGATAATAAATAACAATTTATTATATTTATTGTTAAATAAACCATTTCTTTAAAAGATGCTTACTTTATATACAATACAAGTAATATATTATACAATATTTGCTAAGTTTTTTATTACAAAGATGTAAAATAGTCATTATTAGTAGTGGTTTCAAAAAGTTTAATCACTTATTATTCTATTTTTACAAATTTAAATACGATTCTTCAGACCTCTTCAAACGAAGTGTTCATTACTCTAATCTTGACAGCCTACTATTGCACACCATGCAAAGCTACTATGTAATCTACTCTCGCAACAAGTCATAAAAAGGATAAACGCTTTTTGCAAAACATGTCATATTTTGCAACTTTTATAATCTATTTATTTCTTTCTATCTACAAATTGAAACCTTTTGTGAACTTCATTAAATTATAAGTTAATTAATTTATAAAATATAAAATGATAAACAATATGTTTCTGTGACTTCTCGGCAAAAGGAAGTAAGTTCACTTTGTTGAAAATCTGGTTTAAATCGGATCTCGCATGTTTGAATAGATCCCTTTCATATAAAAATATAGGAATATCTGAAATATTATACCCTAGAGTAATATGCCTAACACACAACGACATAAGTCTATTCTTGTAAAATCTGTACTCAGCATAACAACATAAATTCATTTTAAAAGGGCTTAAAATGGGTTTATGGATTCTGTGAAACTTACGTTGATTTTAAGCAAAAATTATTTTTAAGGGAGTACATCAGTCCCACAGTACCCACCGAATACCAGCAACTCAAATTCCTCGCCCCATTCTAAAAATATGCATCAGAATCGATTTTCTTTTTCAGGGTCGCTTTATTTTGTGAAAATAAAGAGCATATCAGTCCAATTATAAGGAAAGTCGAAAATAGTATATTATGACACTGTTGTGGGAGATGGTTTTCTACCTTGCTCGAGGGTTTTCGCACGAGCGAAGCGAGTGAGAAAATCGAGCAAGGTAGAAAAACACCTCCCACAACAGTCTCATACGATATTTTATAGCACAACAACCTCAAAATCGACAATAAAGTTGGCATTTTGAGGTTAGTGTGCTATAATAGTAAATAATTTACTTTTGATTATAATAACCAGCTTTGCGATACGAGTTAAGTTATCTAGAGGATCAGTTGACTCTAGTAGCTTTCCCTGACAATTGTACTGATCCGTCCTTTATTTTCATAATTATGAATTACATAGAACAGTGTATCCTTATGGCGTCTAATTTTTTGTTATGTACATCCTAATTAATAAAAAAAACTAAATAAATAAGTGAATTAATAAATAATAATATATTATAATATCTATTATTATAAAGTTATTTGGTAATAAAAAATACAAGATTTGTCAAAACGGTTTCACTATAGTCGTCGCAGGTAAAACACGGTATAAAAAAGCGAAGCGCGTGAAAAAGACAAGAAAGACAACTATACCCTCTAAAATAAACTCGGAATAAACACTTACGCCTAAGGCTCAAATCGTCGCTCGACGAAACGTACTGCTCAAGCGATGAAGAACCCTCGAAACTTGTCATTCGCAGCTCGGGCGTTGTATTTTTCCTGTAAAACTAAAGGCAGCAGACGAGGCGACAAATATTTCGTCAGGCCAACCGATGACTTTCGTCGGCGCATTAACTAATTTTTCCCGCGTTGAGAGAGAGAGAGAGAGAGAGAGAGAGAGAGAGAGAGCGAGAGAGAGAGAGAAAGAGAAAGAGAGAGAAACAGAGAGAGGACAAGAGAGGCGATGTGTCACCTGTCCATCATCGCCGTCGCCGTCGCCGAGTCTCGCGCAAAGTCCAAGTATATAGTGGAGGGGGCAAGGAGGAAAGAACAGACTAATGCGCCTCGCGTGCGCCAAACGACGCGCTGCGTCGCGACGCTACGCGCCATAAAGCCGGGCTATCGGTAGCGGACTTATAGCGGCAGCCCTTTTCTCGCCCTTCGCGCAACGTGGCCCTCGCCGTATAGCTCTGCCTGCATATAAGCTTGAGCGTTATGCGTTACGTTAATGTGCGCTCGCACGCGCGCAACTGCTAAAAGGCGATGTATAGAACGATTCCTTGCGAGATATATCGGACTGAGTGTTTTAAATAGGACTGCGCAGAACGTGCCGAAGCGCTTCATAAAATTCTCTGTGCTGCTGTTTATTAGAAATATTCGTTATTTTCCTGTTTTAGTTCTAGGGAATTATGCGAACATTTTACATGGGCATATAGCGAAATATAATTGACAATTTAGTTTTTATGTACGGCAATAATAAGAAGAAAATGATTCATTTATTACTAAACATGCAATTTGAATGTTATAATCTCGATTAACTTATTACTATATTATAAAAGAACCGAAGTCAATTAGCTTATGCTTTAACCTAATTTTTTGCTCCTTTGTGTATATAACGGATGCTTATGTTTATATAAGGCTTCTACACACGCATGCATATACATTACACACACTCATTTGCGAGCGTTTTCTAAATATAGTTTCTGTCGATTCCCATGATGATTCGAATTAGTTTTAAATTTAGAAAAATGTGTAAAAATGAAGAATATTAAAATCTAGACTCCTATAATAATTTAAATAATTTTAAAGCTATTAGATCAGTACTTATCAACATCAGCATAATAGATAGTGGTTTGTATGTCAAAGGTACGTTATAGAAACGTTGAGACAAAATGTCTACGGCAATTAAGCACGTGCCTAGAACGTTCCTTAAACACGTGCATGGAACGTTTCCGGAACCCCGGGTAAAAATAGCTCATATATAACTATATATGATTATTTATAACTGAATATCTAATTATCCATAATTATATATAATTGTACATAGTTTCGTGTAACTTTTGTATGTATATAATTGCGCTTAAAAATGTATGATCATGTATTCAAATACAACACGACTATATTTGAGTATTCATGATTATTAATGCCAATATTTAACGATATATGATAATACATTATCACATATAATAATATATAGTCATATATGATTATATATACGTATTACATCTAATAGTTTTCCCATAACAACCCAGGTATAAATGTGTAATATATGATTATATATGATTATATTTAACTGTATATCGAATTATACATAATTATATATAATCATGTATAGTCATATATATTCATATGTAATTGAATATAATTTCGTATAACTTTTGTCTCTATATAATTGCGCTTAAAAATGTATGATCACGCGTGATCATATATAACCAGAGAGAATCATGAAGGGTTGTATACGATCGTACAAAATTATTACTATTATATACAATTTTCGAATTGTTTAAATGCAACACAACTGTATTTGAGTATTCATGATTATTAATGACAATAAATAACGATATATGATAATACATTATAACATATGTTAAAATATATATATATATATATATATATATATATATATATATATATATATATATATATATATATATATATATATATATATATATATATATATATATATATATATATATATATATATATATATATATATATATATATATATATATATATATATATATATATATATATATATATATATATATATAATTACATCTAATAGTTTTTCCATATCAAGTGTTTGAACACATACACATATCCATATACACACACGCACATAAGAAAGTACACACACACACACACATAAAAATATGTATCTATATCTACATACACTCTTACACTCATCGAAAAACAGGCACATACTCATCCACACGTGACGTATGCGCACACATGTAAACAGTTGTACACTTCGTATATATGTGCACAAGTATATGTATACGAAAAAAGGCACATTAAAACTCATACTGATACGCATAAGCATACACGCATATATACGTATGAAGACACAAGATGATCACACTTAAGGTAAAGTTAAACCCACCCGTTGCTGAAAATTACGAGGATCCACTTTTTTCATTTAATTTTCAATTTTCACCAAATATCTTTCTGGAACGTTGTTGTATTAATCAAAAACGTTTAGGAGTTCAAAATCAAAAATGTTTAAGAGGTCCCAAACATCCGTGCCCTACATTGGGCGTCTGGACCATGAAGGGTTAATTTTTTTGTGATAAAAGGATTGACCGAGCGGTTTCAAACTCTCTTTGTGCTTCATACGCGTTCAATTATCTGTCCCAATTTGAAAAAAGTAGTTTCGAGAAAATCACTTTAAAAGTTTTTGGCCTCTCACCGAGAGTGTTCCATGCCACGATGCATGCTCCGGATTCACTGTTTTGCTTGATAAGGAAAAATAGCTAACTTAAACATAATATGAAAATATAAAAAAAATACTAGCTAAATGTGGAATAGCTAAGCTTTCCAGTTAGTAACTAAATTTGTACCTAAACTATTTTATAGTTTATTTGGGGTTCGAAATTGCGTTTACGAGTCTAAGGTTAGAGTTCCAAAATTTACATATATCCTTTTCAAAGAGGATCGAGTTCTTTGTATACAGAGAGAATTTTCTGATAAAAATGACTTATCAAAACATTTGCACACACAAACATACACACACACACGCGCGCACTCACACACACTCACACATACATATATATACGTACGGACCATCCACGCACGGACACTCAGATACATATGCACACGCACGCGACACAAAACACGTTTGTATTAACATCCTTTTTTGAAAACTCTTTTTTTACTATCACAAAGCTTCCTCTTTGAGGGAGTAAAATTATCCAAATAATAATCCAGTCCAAAGCTATTAACAATTAAGGATAGTGACGGAAAATACATAAATACCTATTTAACGATATTTAAGTGTTTTAAATTCGTTTATTTCTCATACCTCTTCCGCTACCATCTTCAATTGTTAATAATTTTGGACTAGATTAATATTTTTAAATAAAAAAAACTTCAAATAATACTCTATCTACCTACTTTTATCATTGCAATCATTCTTTCTAATGTAAATACATGCACAGTTATTATCATAAGAAGAAGTACCTTTTTTCACTAAAATAACGTGTATTTTAAATAAAATAGCACGTACACGGAGAGAAATATCTCAGTATTTTGGCGTGGAGAGATTAATACAGGCGTAACCAAAATTGACTTTCGTTGCTATGGAAATACATGTATTTTGATGTATTTCATATGTCAGAAGTTGCCACATTCGCTGGTTTAATGACTATTATATCGTGGACTATAGCATGCGATCTAAGCATGAGCTTCATGAAATATTAGAAGGAACTTGCGCGCGCACACTGAGAGAAAGAATTCCTTGTGGCAAATGAATCATTCATTTATCGCAGCGCGAGTTGATAGTATTTGTGGCAAATGACGATTTCTTAACAAAAAAGTAATAATTCTTAACTATTAAGAACTTGTTCCTTTGAGGAAAAGCATCAAAATTTCTTTCGCAGAAGTACACATTTCCTAACAGTTAGAGAATGTGACGTGAAAATCAAGTAAAAAAATAATTGTATAATAAATATATTATAAGTACAATATTCACGATCAGAAAGTGACTTTTGTCAAGAAAGTTACGCATTCACGAGCCGGTTCACTTTTGGGAGTCCCGATACAACCAACCGTTACTATGACTATACGGCATCTCGCGCCCGGCGCGTGTTTTTCCCGGATTCAAAGGTCGCGTCTCAAAAAAGTTGGAAAATACCCGGTTGTCAGCCAAATATAAAAAATAATTAATGAAAAGCTAAAATGAGTCTATTTTTGTATGCATATATATGCGTATTCTTGTTATTTTTTATGTATCATAACATATATTTTTGTCAATAACTATGATAATTAATGCTAAATCATTTTTATGAAAATTGCGTGGGTTATTAGAAAAAATATATATGTGCCCCCACGGGGTCCCCGTAGATACGGGACTACGCGGCGGAGCCACCTTAATTAATAAGTTATTTTTGTAAATTTTTATTACATTTTACATTGTATATCATGAAAGTAAAAATAATTATCGGCAAGTTTATACCATCAATTGCAATCTCCATATGTACGTAAAAAAAATATAGAAAGCATATCTTATAATTTAGTGTATTTATTTATAGTTCTATTAATAAGGAATAGAAACATCAATTCCTCATTACAATCAAAATTAAATATTAGTCATTGATATCTTAAATGTTAGTGATTGAATTCTGAACTATTAAGAACTAACGCATTCAACGTCCAATACAAAATTTAAGTCACCGAAAACTTAACTGTTAAGAAATATTCACTTGCCCACATTCAAATCCATAATTCTTAACAGTTAAGAAATATGCTTTGCCGCAAGGATTTCTTTCTCTCAGTGCAGGCGCACTGTTGTCGTCCCCTCCACCTGGTGACTTAGTTGCTCAAGCTATATCACTTAAAAAATGCATTGAGATCATGCAATTTTAGGGTGAGGAGAGCCACGCTATATTCGCATTAGTTCCTCCTAATATTGCGGGAAGCTCATGCTTAGATCGTAAGCTAAGGTCCATGCTATAATAGGTATAGTGAAACTGTCTACGGTAAAATGGCTAGATATTTATCTGCATCTATATCTAATACAAGGCATTGGCACTAACTACCTAAAAATTGTAGTCCTCTGGAATTTTTAGTTAATATCTTGAAGAAAAAAATTGCTTAATAATCGGATAAAATGAGTTTCAAAGTTAATTTATTCAAACTTTAATTTTTTAAGTAGTAGTCAGATAAACGTTAGACCTTTCCTTAACGCCACAGTAGCTGGTCGTAAATTTTCAAACTTCGGAAACAAAGCGAAGGATGGGACTGTTTTTTTACATAAATATTTTCTACATAAATGATCTCTCGTTCAGCAATACCTATGTATCCAAACAATAAGGGGACCTAACCACGTTAAAATTATAAATAAATTGGTTATGTATTTTTAGGTGAGAATAAATTTTTCGTCATATATTACGTTTTTTTCGGTAAATTTGAACATTTAATCAAAATATAGCATAAAATTTCCTTTTTATGGTCGTTAACTCTCCTTTTTCGGCCACAATACAAACGTCTATATTTCTTGCTCTGCCGTAAGGTTTTGAGAGTTAAACTGATCGGATTGGTATTTTTGGGGCTTCATTGTATTAAAAATACATAAATTAAGATATGAGTTGGGAATTTGAAAAACAAAATTATTGACCAAAATTATAGCATATTTAAGCCTGAATTATTCCATTTTTTAAACATTTTATTATAAAATATGGCTTTTCTCACGATCGCTTTATTTTGTGAAAATGAAGAGCGAATCAGTCCAATTATAAGGAAAATCGAAAAAAATAAATAATTTACTTTTATATAATAACCTGCTTTACAACACGAGTAAAGTTAGCTACGCAATCAGCTAACTCTAGTAGCGTTGATACGCTTGCACTTTTTTCGATTTCCCTTGCAGTTGGACTGATCCGCTCTTTGTTTTCATAAAATAAAGGGATTCTGAAAAGGATAATCGATTCTGATGCGTATTTTTCAAATTGGATGACGAATTCGTGTTCGTGGTATTCATTACGTACAGTAGAACTGATGCACCCCCTTAAACATGTCTATTTCCATTAGACATTCCCAAAACCATAATACGATGACTTGTATTCACTAGCAAATTCACTATGGAGCAAAGTACCTTGATTTTATCTCACTGTTTTCACATTTTTGGAGCACATTACATCCATTCAGGAAAAGTCTAGGAAGGGTCAAAAGGATGCTATAACAAATGTGTAGACATTTTTTGGAGTCATAAAAAGTAATCGTAAGTGGAGTGGTGGCGTGACGAACATCGTTTTCCACTGGTTTCGTGTTTTATACAATTTTAAAGTTTGTATTTTTTACTAGCGCACATTTAATATATTCGGGGAAAACTTTTGGAAATTCCTGAAAAATCTTATAACAAACGTGTACACATTTTTTGAAGCATAATAAGTGGTCTTTGGAGGAGTTCTGGAGTGGCGAACTGCTTTTTCGTATTATTGGTTAAAAATTCATTTAAATTTACTTTGGTGCGGTAGACGGTCATTGAAAAAGAAGCACTTAAAAGCAAGTAAAAGTTTACCTCACCATGTTGCCGGCTGATCCACGGCGATACCTAGCATATGAGTCTCTCTGCCCCCCTTTCATACTTGTGACTCTTCCATTGAATCTGCCAGGAGAGCAGTGATTGTTCTATAGCGACCTCTTTAGCAACCCTCCTTCCTAGGGCTTCCTTCCTCTCGTAGACGAATTATCGCTCCCGGGCTAGTAAGTCAATGGGTATGATGACCCCAGCGACAAATAGAGCTACTGGCTCAGAAACCGTGAGATACGAGTTCGCTACGCAAAGTGCGCATCGTCGTTGTACCGCCGCTAGGCGCTTAGTGCATTTTTCATACCACATTGCGTCGACCCAGATTTCAGCACCGTAAAGCATGATGGTTTCGGTGGTTCATAGCAGCAGCTGCCTAATGTATGGGCGACGTTCGCCAATGTAAACCATCACCCTGCCCAGAGATGTCACTATCATGGCCGCTTTGACCGCCCTCTTCCTAATCTTTTCCCAGAAAATGAGCTTACATCTAGCATCACCCCAAGGTATCTTACGACCTTGGTCTGCAGTATCGTCTTTCCTATTAATATCGGCTTCTCCTTAGGGCTCGCTTATGGTGAAGCGACAAGGTTGTATCTAGATTCTTCTAGTCGTGTCTTTTGCTACGTAAAAGTATATATATATATATATATATATATATATATATATATATATATATATATATATATATATATCGCCGAGAGTTAACTCCGCGTCTCGCTATAAATGCGTTCTTAGGAACCGCCAGTTCCGGCCCGTGATTGCTCATCCGTCGGCGAATCCGGCACATTGCCTGCTCGAGTCACATCCCTGCGGTCATTATGCTTCTGGCAATGATAATCGGCGCTTCATCATTTGCGTATCTGATCAGATAACAGACTTTAGGCAACTCGAATCGGAGGATTCCATCATAGAAGATGTTCCATATATGTGATCCCAGAATGAAGCCGTGAGCTCCCCATGTCATCCTCCGTGTCGTATAACAAAATGTATCGTTCTTTCAAGTAGTTTTCGATGATTCGGAGAAGGTACGTATAACGTAGGTACTATGAAGTCTCGCTCCATGGCCTGCAGTGTATCCTTCCACCTCACCGAGTAGAAAGCGTTCTGCATATCGAGTGTGGCCATTAAACATATCGAGCGGGAATAGTACATTGTGCAACTAAGGGAGAAAATGAGTTATTTCTAGCGAGAGTGAGGTATTCAGCAAAGACGAGTGTTGAAAGTACCTCGCCCGAGTCTGAAATAGCTTTTCTTCCCGTGTTACACACCGTATTTTTTTCAACAAAGGCATGATAGGGCCTTTTTATGCATGAAAGTTGGGTAGGTGATCACGTATTTCGAGTCGTGCACAATGCAGTTGAAAATTGTTGTATTTTTAATTTCCACTTTTAATCGTACAGACCAAATATTTAATTGAATAAATATTAATATTAATTTATTTAATATCTTTTGGATAATAAACGAAAATGTAAATAATATATGAATTAAATATATATGTTTTTACCTGAAAAAATGGGTCTTGAGCTTATTTCCTACATTTTCCCCCGCTTTACTTTTTTCCTCGCTAAAGCGGGGAAAAGAGTTACTTCTTCCTGCTAAATGAATATTATTTCACACTTTCTACAAACACGCTCGAAATGCGTGATTTTCTGCGCTGCTTTTAGGCATGAAAAAAGGTCTGTTTCATGCCTCAGTTGAAAAAAATAATTACCGCGGTCCGTGCTCCTGGCCGCTCTCACCACCTCCTGGACAGCGTCTATGGTCGATGTCCCTCTCCAACAGCCATATCGCCTCTCGGAGAGATCGCCAGCTGTTCTCACCGCCGCATGCAAGGCCTTACCAGCTTTTCCAGGAGTTTTCCGGCAGTGTCCAGCATGCACACGGGTCTGTACGACGGTTCATTCGTTAATCCCTTGCCCTTGCTTATCAGTACAAGTCTCGCCTACTTCCATCGAGAGTAAAATACCTCCGCTTGGAGGCAAGAGTTGTTATACACTGCTTTCAGTACCTCCGCTGTAAGGAAGTGTGGCCCGGGTGCTTTCTTAAGAAATTATTCATGAACTTCTTCAGCTTACTTCATTTATCAAATAATGGTATCAGCGAATAATTGTTGGCAACTTTATAGCGGATGTTGCAATCATTATTAAAAAATAGAAATGTTTTATATATTTATATATAATTTGATTTTAATTTAATTATTCATGAACTTTATCAGATCAATGTGGCTTTTACTTAAAATCAAGATCAAGACCCACTTGAAATAAAGAAGGTAGGACAAATTATTTAGAATCGCAATGCTATTATTTGATAAATGAAGTAAGCTGAAGAATCAAGAAAAGCAAAACGTTATTTCGAATAGATTAAAAAAAAAAGAAAGTATGTTTAGTACGAAAGTTCATCAGTCACAAAAAAAGTAGGCGACAATTCTTGTGCGCCAGTTTCCGCACAAGAGCCGTCAGTCGCCTACACGTAGCACTGATCCGCGCACTGCACGCGCTTCTTTTTTATCAATGCGCAGTTTCATTCGGCACGCGCAGCGACGGCGGTGATGGTATATCAGTACAGCATGTACAGCCGCACAGACTCGAGCTGTACACGCGTGCACTGTAGAGTCGTTCAGGCCGAATTTAGCACGGGGGTCGCGGCTCGCGACCCCAGACGCCGCGACGCCGGCATTGTGTCCCGTCGCTAATTTTACAATGGTCCCCATATAAACTGCCGTGGCGAGCAAGCACGTGCGCGCCCCCATCCTCGTCTTCGTCTTCGTCGTCGTCTGCGTCTGCGTCTGCGTCCTCGCGTCGATGGCTTATACGCGCGTGGCGCGCTCCTATCTACTTCCCGCGAAAACGCCTCTCTCTCACTCTCTTCTCTCTCTCTCTCTCTCTCTCTCTCTTCTCTCTCTCTCTCTCTCTCTCTCTCTCTCTCTCTCTCTCTCTCTCTCTCTCTCTCGAAGCAGATGCCTTCCGTGCGAGATCACACGCGCGGTGCAACCGACCCGCGAGCCGCGAACGATTCCCGAGAATGCGCAAGACGGGAACGTGTCGATGAAGCTGTACATTTTCAATTAGTACGGGAAATACAATGTAAAATATTTCGTGTAAATACTGTCAGGAATGAAGAATTCTTATAAATGAAAATTTTTGTATAATTTTATACAATCGTGTGTAATAATTATAAATTGCACATTCTTTTTAGAATATAATTCCTTGAAAGAGAGAGAGAGAGAGAGAGAGAGAGAATCAGAGAGAGAGAGAGAGAGAGAGAGAGAGAGAGATAGAGAGAAAGACAGAGAAACAGAGAGAGAGAGAGAGACAGAAAGAGAGAGAGAGAAACAGAGAGAGAGAGAGAGAGAGAGAGAGAGAGAGAGAGGCTAGGTAAGTTGAAAAAATAATTTTTGTATCAACGTGCGAACTCCTCTCGACTTAACAAAAGTCGTGTAATACCACCAATAAAATAGTTATTTTTTTCCGTTTTAGGGCAAAATCAATCATGAATATATTGAAATTTTATCTAGAATATGTTATATTATTAATTCTTTCTCTTGGAAAATACTTTATTTTAATTATTGTACATCATGCAAAAATTTCGCTGTCGGTGATACTTACGTAGCATCCTACATATTTTGCATATGTACCGATATAAAACAGTTACAGTTTTCCTTTCTTTTTCAGGGGCATAAGGTTATGTTATCTAATTTTTAGTGAAATTTTAAAATTATTAAATTTTTTAATCACTAGCTCATTCTTTATATTATGAATAAATGTACCTTTAATTAAATAATTTCCTGATAATGATAACTCATTTGTAGTAGGTTAAGAAATTGAAAAAAGATGCACAAAGTATAGTGCATTTAAGAAATATTATTTACTTACAATATATCCTTATCGATAAAAAAATGTATACTTTATTTAGTAAATATTTGGGAAGCTGTAGGGAGAACACTCCAATGCAGTGCACCTAAGGTACACCGACGTAGGAAAATTCTGGTCGAATGCATTTGAATTTTGTTGAAATACTGCAATTTCATTGGGTTTCATTGGATCGAACGCACGTTTTCGCTAAGCTCATTGGAGGATTTCAAATGCATTCTAACAGAAATTTCCCACGTCGAGATGATAGTTATAAATACTATTTCTATAAATACGATTTTAATTTGAGTCTAAATGCTTTTCTTTTAACATTTGTGATGATATAAAATATTAATAAAATATCTTACATTTGCGAAATATCGTCCAAAATCAAAAGTAATTTTAGTCATTAATTAGTTGTTAGTTAAGCCGACGCTTTAGCGACTTTTCTGATGACGTGAAGTGTGATAAAACTTGCAGACCCGTAATAAGTATTATTATTATTATTTCTCCATCCATCATATTATAATTTATAATATAATATTAACACTTTCGATACCACATTACCCATATACGGATCATTAATTTATGAAATTTTACAAAAACAAAATTTTCCTAAATAATCTTTTTAGGAAATTTTTACGTTGTAATACTATGTTATTAAAACAGTATCATGAGAAATATTCCTTGGAACTTTTCTATTTTTTATTATTTGTTACGAGTTACACTGGCTATGTCCTTGCACTTTAGTCTTCATATTGCCTCAAGTTCGATTTCGACTGGCGTCATAAATTAACTGAAATCCACGTTGATTCTACTCAAAATAAAAGTCTATCTTAGCAGTCATGTAACAAATTACAATACCTTCCAGAAAAAAATAGCTAGAGGAGACTGGGGTAAAGTGAACATAGTAACTCTAAAAGTCGAAAAAAAATGTATTTTTCAGTCTTAAAACATCACTTTTTAATTTCGATGATTGCTTCTAACAGCAAATTGTAGACGAGATTTTTTGTTTGAATTTATCATTCTATTGTAATTATAAATTTTGCAGAAGAAAAATGTGGTGTTTGTGTTACATTGATTCTACAAAACGTTACAGGTATGAAAAAGTAATTAAATTTAGTTGTTTTCTTTGATATACTGTTAAAATTTTTTTTTTTATTTATATTTTAAATATACGTGCGTCTATGACAGAGACTGCTTGATCATACTGATGAGGCCTACAGGCAGTCTTGAGGCCGAAACGCTTTACATTTATAATATTAAAGGACCTATGTATTTCTTGCTTTGAAGAGGTAGACTCTTCTCTGTAAGAATGAGTCTTACATATAAATACAGTGAAAAACTAATAATACGATGTAATAGGTTTATCAGAAACCTACTTTAAAATGGTTTTCCCTTTATTGCTATAAAAAAGGAAAAAACAACTTCAATTTGCAGGATAAATACAAAAAATGTTTGGTTTTTTAATGTTACAATATATCTACATATTTTATGAATTAACAGTTTAATTCAATGCTGGGAGGGGTATTTGCCCGCAGAGTAGTTGTTTCTGTTGTTCAAATGAATATAGTAGATTTTTTATTAAAGAGTATATGAAACACACTAAATACGCAACATGCTTTATCCGTTTAACAAGTTTACGAGAAACTTGCAGGATAAATACGAAAAAAATTTTAATTTTTAATACTAATTACATTTACATATTTTATGAATTAACATTTTAATTCAATGCTGAGAGGGGTATTTGCCCGCAGAGTAGTTGTTTCTGTTGTTCTAATAAATATAGTAGATTTTTTGTTAAAGAGTGTATGAGACACTCTAAAAATCTCGTCTACAATTTGCTGTTAGCAATCATCGAAATGTTATCAAAGATAGACGTTCAAATCATTTTTAAGAAACGAGTGTTCGTATTAACATCATACAAACATTCCAATCATTCATTTTAAATTGCACAAGAATCCTCTTACACCAACAAACATACTAGCAACTTAAAAGTAAGTCATTTATTAAGTTTAATATTATTTACCTATTTTTTGAAAAATACCTGTTCAGTTTACCCGGGCTAATCAGTGCGGGGTAAAGTGAACTAGAGGATAGAATTAAATATTTTGAAAATATTTTACTAGTTTTTGTACAAGAATATATAAAAACGTTAATTTAGACAATAATAAAACTAAAAAAACACCCTAAAACGTTTAAAATACCATAAAATACGAAAAGTTAAATATAGAGGTTATGTTGACCGATTTTGGTATAAATACGAAATGCGTTACAACAAAGGCTTTGTATACTACACTAACACACACCTTGATTAATATTTTGTTAAATTTCTCATCTGGCCACGTATAAATTAGTACTATCGCATTATTTTCCGGGCAACTTTACCCCGATTCACTTTACCCCGAGACGTCGATTGTTTAAAATGTTTGTTTAAAAAAAGAAAAACCTCTTTTAAAACTCTGTATTCTTGGTAATAGCAAGTAAAGCGTATTTGAAGTAATTAGAAAAAATCTAGCAATAAAATTGATTATAAACATCTTTAATCATTATAACGAATTCAACAAACCAACTTTCTTTTAAGGTAAAAAAATAATTGTTATGCAATGAAACTTTTTAATTATCATCCTTGCATAATTATCTTTCACTAAAATTAAAATTAGGCGGAAATAATAATTTGTTGAAGAAATAATAACCATGATTCACTTTACCCGTGTGCTCACTTTGCCCCAGGTCCCCTACTCCTTTTTTACGTTGTCCCGAGTTTTGAGGTTGGGTAGAGTTAGCTTCTTGAAAAAAAGAAACATGTACTGTAAAGAAAAGGAACTACTACTTCTTTTAATCAAGGAATGCGCCGAGTAAAAATCAAAATACATTGACAGAAACATCAAGTACTTAATTATACACCTATGGAATACCAAAAATATGCCCAAGTTCCTTATTCGATTGAAATAAATTGTATGGGACGCGGATAATTAGCTCAAAGTGGTCTAAATGGAGCGTACAAATAGTTTCCAAAAGAAAAGTATTTTCTGAGTATGATTTTTCGAGGTGTATCTAAAAAAGCTACTATCTACCGTTTAGGCTCTTATATGTATTAATAAAATTTTAATAATTAGCATGGTAATTAGTTTATAGTTTAAGTATTATTACAAAAGTACCTATCAATAGGTTTCAACAAAAAATCTTTTACTCCGAATTTTCAATGAAAAACCTATAGCGCTATATGCATTGTTTTCCACCATACTCATTGCTTTTTTGTTATGGCATCACTATTTGTATAATCATTTTGAAATGCCCTCTTTTAGACTTTAAAATAAACTGACATATTTGTATTGATCCCCTAGAAATGACTGAGGTCCCAGATACTTTTGTGATCAAATAACAATATTCAATGGTAGTCCAAACCACGTGAGCCTGCAAGCACACGTGGGACTTAAAGGGTTAAAAAATGAAATTTTCGAATTATGCCGTTTTTTTAAAGATCGAGTCTATTTTCTATAGTAACAAAATTTAGTTTAACAAAAGAATTATTTGTTCATATAATATTGAATGTATACGATACGTAGGCAATCGGTTTTTATTTCTTTGATTTTTTCCTTAATTTTTACTACTTTTTCAGTTTTTTGTATTCATTTTTCTCTTCAGTTGTGTCAATGATTTAGTTTTCTCATTATTTGTTTTATCACTAACAACTTCTTTATTACTAATTTTTATTTTCTTAGAATACCTTTAGTTATACCGTTATTTGTAGTCAACATATGATATGTATCAGGTGTTGCTGATTTATTTTATAATTAACCTTAACTCAAAAGTGTACTTTATCGAGTTATACCGCTTTGTTACGCATCCCCTCAATTAGAAAAGGATCTTTTGCCACGTTTTTGCCAAATTTTATTTCAATAACTTTTTAGGGGGCAGTTAGTTTTATTACTCAATGAAGGGCAAATAGTATTTTGGTTTATTCTAAATACAAGTATTTTTATAATAATTGTAGTCAATTACTAACTTCTTGGTAGGTAATATTAAAGGTAGGAAATATAATTTTTTATTTCTCTTTTCTACCCACTTGAAGTATATCGATAGCTTAGAAATCAACGCAATTTCATTTAATTTCTTCAAGCCGTTTTGTATATATACCTATAAATAATAATATAGAATTAAAATTAAAATGATATAAAATGGTAAATCCTTTTTAGAATAATTCTTTACAGGATCCCACAGTGTGCAAATATTTTCAAACAAAAACTCAAAACTATCGTAGGATTTATACCGTCAGTGATAAACTAGAAACAAGTCCGAAAAAGATAACACCTTTCTAATCTTCCACACGATAGACATTTTCTAATCGTTATGAGCAAGATAACTTTTTATATGAACACTATCGATATGATGAAATGTTTATCTTCAGAAATAAAAATCATTTAAAATGTCTACCCATATAGAATGATTACGTATAATTAATTGTAGACTCATATTTTAATACGTTTAATGAATCTCTTCGAATTCTAAATTCTTTATGTATTTTTATATGAGACGGATATCGGATTTATACTAATCATTTTAATTCTATTCTTAATTACCTTTTTTTATTACTGTAATAAGATTTACATACCATTAGAAACATTTAAATTTAAACTACCTGTAAAGTCACAAGTATTGTAATTTTTAAGATTCTTCTCCTGTACTCTATCTTTAAGAATAATTGTTTGACAGATAATAAAATAGTTAATATATTAGTTTAATTAGATATTAATGGATTAATTATTAAATTTAATTATTATTTTATTAGTTTTGGTTTTAATTAAAAGGATTTCTTTGGTACTAAAATTAATTTAAATTTCTTTTAATAAATTATACAATTTACATTATTCTATTTGCAATGATGATAATTTTTGCATAAGCTATCGATGGTGCTGTTAGTTTATATATTCGTATCACCATACAACCAAATCATACAAATGATCCCGAGAAACTATGTATGCGACTATGAAGTCAGAATGATAAGATGTTTTTTGAAATTAAGCATTAGCCATTACTGTTTTAAAAATAATTGACTTGAAAGTTTGACTCTTATTCACGGAGTCTAATGGGAGCAACTTGTAAAATGACAATAAGCTTAGAGTGCGATTGTTTAAAAATGATAAGAAAGAAATAAAAAACAATGAATAATATTGGAAAAGTATTAAAGACCATGTAGGTGAAATTTTATAAGGAATGATAAGAGCAATTCCGAGTACTAAGCGAAAGTATAAATAAAAAGAGTAGCTTGTTGGCTGCGCGTGGTGGTGAACGGAGAGAGGGGAGTCGTTGCGCGGTGCGGGGGGACTCTCCTCTCCTCACCCCCCGCGAGAGATCTATCTAACCTCCTTAACTTACTGTCGACATATCGATTACAGCGACCGCAAGTGCATTACAGAGTGCAAACGCGCATCAGACCCGAGTGAAAAAGTTCAGCTGAGCCTCGCAGCAGAACTCGCCGATCCAAAGCTTCGGACGAAACATATCAGATGGAAATACAAGTTGTCTATATGCGGTAAAGAAGCCGAGTAAACTAGCCGAAGCGTATCACCGGTATACGCGCTCACGTGCAGTCGAGCTGCAGTGCGCGAGCGCACGTAAGTGGAATAAATGTCGCGCGTCGAAGTGCCGCGCTGCGCTGCAGTAGCGGCTTTTAGTGACATTTATGGGGAAGGCAGCGGCCGCGTCGCCGGTGAGCGAAGTGGCAAAAAGAGACGAGGATCGTGGAGAAGAGAGCCGATGCTCGCGGACCTTTCGCACGCTAGCTCGACGCGTATACACCGGCACGCACGCGCACACCGACAGTTTATTTATAAGCCCGCGGTAAATGAGCATAATATAGACGCTCCAAGGAAGTCCGAAAATTTCGAGTACTCAACAAGGGATTTTGCTAAATAATTCTATAGATTATTTATACTGTTCATGCGTGGTCAAATAAATCAAAGTATAAATAAGCGTTTAAACTTAGGTCAGACAAAAATAACACTATTTGTAGAACTAAATAACTGCTACATTTTGCCTACAAATACAAAGTGTATCGTATATTTTTCACAATATTTATCTGTTAAAATTTTATTTTCTGCCTTTTTCATCATCTTTCATTACAGTGCGAAAATATGCATTAAATTACGATTCAAGCACTAACAAATGTGAATATTGTACACAATTTTATTTAGCTACATAGTTTCATCTGTAATTGTTTTTATTTTTCCTGAATGTCCAGACGGAATACTGTTAAATTATTCAACAATTCACGGCTTTTAACATCCTCCTTTATAATATCATTTATATTTTTAATTTGTTTACTTATAATTTTATTGGCATTCGGGATTAGCTCCTTGCGTAGTTTTATTTGTTCGAACGCGAATGAAAATAATTTTATAACTAATAAAATAAAACTGGTTACCGTCGTGTATGAAAATTATTCTTTTGTAGAAATATCATGTTGTGGTCACTATATTGAAAAACTAAAATGAAAATCCTTTGTGGACTTTTTTGCGTGAGAAAAACAGGTTTTAACTTATTTGTGTTATTTTGATCTTCCTGCGTAACTAAAATCTTATTGATCATACACTTACTTTGAAAAAATATTTTATAAATCGTATCACTTTTCACCGTAAAGAAATTTCAATATTTTCGTCTTTTAATATTCGTGTTATTGAGTTCTGTAAATAACATATTTTTAACACGAAATTATTTTAATAATTTGTGAAGGTTTCTCAAGATTTTTTACCACGAGAAAATTATTGAAACGGACTGTTTTTAAGTGATTGGTATTTAAAGGAAAAAATCGCATGCATACTTAAAAGTGAAGGACGCGCGCGCACGGCTATGGGTTGTTTGTACTCTGGAATCCCAACCTACCCATTAGTACGTAACTGATACTTTCGTTCAGGTTCTTATAAATTTTTGCCGATTTTTACGCATCGTGATAGAACACAATGTTTGCATACTTTTTTTTGACCACCCGAATTTTTCTTCTCACGCAAATTAGAACCATTTAATTTTTTTATTACTAATAAATAAATTGCTTTTGATGTTAATACAATTTGCAATGGCAAAAAAAATGTTTTTAAATGTGCACTTCCGTACTTTATATCTTATTTAGAATAAGAAATTTTTACATTTCGAAAAATATACCATTTTATATAGAGATGTTTTTTTTCTCACAGTACTGATAAGAAAACAGATAGAAATAAAAGGCGTATTTTGCCAGTTAATTTGCAAGCGGGACCTGCAATAAATATCTAAACATTTACATAAACCTTTTGTTTTTATATTCAAACATCTTTCGAAAAATAATAATCAGTGTATAACAAAAATGCTGAAAAAAAAGAAAAAGAATAATTTATCGAAATTCTCTTCAATTTGTAAAAATTCCAAGTATATGTAGTGTACATAAAAACTTCACGTATCAAACAATTTGTTCGTACAAAGTGATCCTTAAATTTGTGGACCCCCCAATCATTCACTGATGTAGAGCGTGCATTATACACAATGACCAAACGTACACATTCCTCTCATCCTCCATTAAAGTTTCAATTATTCAACGTAACAGAAAAATCCCGCTAATTTAAAGCGACTTTAATTTATGAGCGGGCATCCGAATAAAGGCAGAGAGCACGGCAGCATCCCTGAGAGAGCGCGCGCGCGCGCTCGGCGCACGAGAGAAATCGCGAAGAATCGGGCGAAGCGAAGAGGAGTTTCTCCTTTATTTCGCGCGGGGCACTTTCACCGGTATATATCGACATTAACATCGCCGGATGGGATGAGCGCGGCTCGTCAATTCTTATAGCTGTCGTGTCGCGACGGTTATATGGGAAAATTTTAAATGTACACTTCGCTCGGTATGAATTTCACGTAAATCATGGAATTCGCTTGGGCAACCAACGCTGCCGCGCGCCGCGCGGTGCAAATTTGTTACAGCGCGTGCGCGGAGTAGTTTCGTTTTATGTTTGTATAGATGCTCGCAGCGACGTATGGCATTGAAATATTCTTTTATGATACTTTAAAAAAAGCTGGTAATAAATATTTATCGAATACGAAAATGTGTACGTGATTGATATCGTTGATTTTTTTATGTAATCGTTCAACGATATTTATGTTATTTTTATTAGTGCCTGTGAACCTTGACAAAGAGAATGGAATTTAAGAAATTCTGAAGAGTCGGATGTTAAAAAACTACAGAGTATTTTTTACCGTTTACAACAAGAACAATATTCTTTCCATTTTATCATTTCTCATTTGGCATGTATTATACTTAAACAAACATAATAGAAATTAATCTTTCATTGAAAATATATAAAATCTTTCATTATTCTGCTTATTATTTCACATGCTGTTAGTACGGAAACTGAAAATACATTGCTACTTGATACAGTTACTTGATTGTAAATAGTTTTAAATATTTCTATCTTTGTTTGCAGTTTATCTTGTGTCGCTAAAGTTCGTGAAACTTTCATCACTCTTGTACACAATCCCATAAAGACCTGTAAGTTATTGGCTATTGTAAGTCCAAAATTTAGTTTGATGTCGATATTGTACAATCGCTAAATCATTGTTTACCAAGTTTTATATTCTTTTGAAGAACCGAAAAAATCTTATTATGTAATCGACGAAGTCAGGCTACGCAATCAAGCCACTCATTTTAAATTTACCGAACAATTTAAAACAAATTTATTGTTAAATCGAAGTTGTAGAAGCGTTTATCAGTTATTGTTTTTATTTTAATAATAACAAATTGTATAATATGTCGAAGTTTTTGTAATTACGAGTATTTATTAGAAACCTCGAGCACATTTGTTAATTTCTTCAAATAATACATAATAAGAATTTTAATATGCAAATTATTTATACTAATTACTAATTGAGATACCTACAATATTCAAACAACAAAAAATAGAGAATGCGACTCTATAAGAAAATAAATTCTTAATGAGAGCAGATATCCAACACTCCATAATTAAGAAAAGATCTTAAATTCAAGCCGTATCCCATTTCAAAAATACCTTATCCTGTCCTTACTGGAAAGTCGAGATTCGCCACATACTTTGCAAATTCCGAATAGGCTTGTAGAAAATCTTGTAATGTCAATCCGCAAAAAACGGTTACTACTAAATTTTTAGTGATACATTGTTACTATAAAATAAAACATACAACTCTTTACTAATACTAATACCTACAGATGGAAAAAAAACGTAAATAAAGATTGCTCGATGATAAAAATTTGTTATTAATAATTATGTCTTCCTTAAAATAATAATTTTGCATTAATGCAATTGCATTAATAATTTTAAATTAATTAATAATTATTACAATTAGAAGTAAAAATCTGTTACACATACATGTCATTAAGTTTAAAAAAAAAAAATTATTAGAAATATGACTGACAAATAAATATTTTAATTTCTAAAAATGAAAAATCTATTCACTCTTATGCTTAAAAATACACACACTATTTAGCATAGCAGAAGAGAAAAATATGAAAATAAATATTAAACAGAATGAATTATTTCTATTCACCCCTGACCTCGGTTGAATAGTAATATCATACTGGATGCAGATGAATTCGTTACAGGTTCTATTATATGATCCCGAAGCCTGGACTGTCCACGACGCTACTGGTCAGCCCGTGCAGCGGCCCGATTTCTTGGAGCGTCAGCTACTTCGGGCCTCCCGAAACTGATCAGCACGCGGAAGGCACCAAGTGTGAGTCTAATATATACAAAACAGACTCGCAGCCTCCGTCTAAACTCGCGACACTTGCGTTCCTCAGCCGCCTTCTGCCCTCTCTGTGTTTGCAGCCTGCTTCTCTCTTACTACAAACAACTGTAGTCTACTGAGTTTATTATTGCTACTGGCGATCACGTTGTTTTTTTTAATACTGCTTGAAATTGCAGAATGGTGTATTGAGTATATATAAGACTCAATTCTAGTACTTGTTATTTTTATTTTATTTTAAATCGCGTCAGCAGTAACAGTCGTTTGTAGATTCTGACTAAAACTTTATTTTATGCATTCATTTAAAATTACCTAATCCGTCTTATTATTTGAACATGTTACTTTGAACGATAGCAAAGAAAAATTATCTGTTTAATTATTTCTAAAAAGTATGAGAAAGATTCTACTAATTATTGAAACTGTCTTTTTCCAGTTAAAAATAAATTGAATTGTTTCGAACTTATGTCTATATACAAGCATTTTAACTTGAAATACAACATTTTTATTGCTCAATGCATTACGTTTATAATTAAAATATAACAAAGTGTACGGTGCTAAGAAAAGCAGTTCTTTACTGATAATACTAATATGATATGGGAATTGTGAAATGTCAAAAAAGAATAGTTTCGTAATTCTCATGCATGTAACACACATTTTTATTCAACTCTTTTACTCTCGCGCTTCTCTTTCCCTTATTGTTAAAATACTTTCTCACTTTTCTCCTCCTTCTGTTTATACTGCGGGCTCAGTGGCTCAGGCGTCGGGTACAGCCAGCTC
Organism: Gastracanthus pulcherrimus; assembly: GCA_949152435.1. Taxonomy (NCBI): domain Eukaryota; kingdom Metazoa; phylum Arthropoda; class Insecta; order Hymenoptera; family Pteromalidae; genus Gastracanthus; species Gastracanthus pulcherrimus. The sequence goes on along the minus strand of OX424574.1, from coordinate 141,590,638 downwards.
GTTGTCGGCTCCTCGGCCTCTCATCTTGTTCCTTCTGCCTTCTGTTTTCTCCGTTCTTTCTCCTTCTCGTCCCCCGCGTTTCTCTTTCCGCGGCGTTTGGACTCATTTATAGCTTGTCGTCAAAGTAGCGAGTATATCGGCAGCTGTAAACTATTTCGCGACGTCTAGACGCGCTCAACCCTTTGCTCTCTCACTATCTCTCTTTCTACTCTCTCTCTCTCTCTCTCTCTCGCTCTCTCTCTCTTTCGTTGTCGTACGCGCGCCATCTCCGTTTCCGAGGACCGTGACGAAATTAGAATTTAACATCGTCAGGAGCGCGAGGCTCAACATTCTCACCCACCTTGTCGTGCCTCTTTCTTTTTCCCTCTCGCGCGCCCGTTCTCTCCTTCTTTTCCCTCGCTTGAGACTCCTGCTCGTCGTGTGCGCGAGCTTTCTCGCCTCCTTTCTCGCGAACTTCGTCGCCGCTCTTTTTTCCTCTTTCTTTTGCCATAGGTTCAACCAATTTTCGAGCCTTTCGTTCTCTTGTTGTTTCTTTATCTACTCGCGCGAGGGATTTAACCTTAAAATAGACATTTGTCAATCCAATCGGCTTACGTCTCGATGTTGCACGACGAAATGCTATTCTCGCGCGAGACATCACTGAATGAATGTACGTAGTGGCGAGTGAATCGTTCTGCAAGGCATAACTGAATGATCACATGCGAAGGTGATAGTCTTTGCAAGGACGAACGTATAACCTAAAAGCACAATACGAATGGGTAATATAATAAATGTTATGCGTCGTATCACGTTTGTCTGTTACTACTTGTTGAATAGTAGGGCAGCCGGCAAAGTCATACATAAGCGATCGATGGATTAGTAAATTCAACTTTCTAATTACACATAAGACTATAGAGAAATGTCAAATGAGAGTCCTATCTCGATTGAATTGATGCTCGCGGCACGTAAAAGGATCGTTATTTGCAACGCGAAGCATACTTAGTTTCAAGGCAGCAGGCCGACTCTGCACCATTAACCCGTTACCCGTCGTCTAAAAGGAACGAAGTCAGCGCAAAGGAATAGTTAAAAAAGAGTCCCTTACTAAATCCGCGTGATTTATGCGTGTGTGTTGCAAAGAAAAAAGAGGAATAAAAAGTAAGCAAAGTAGTAAACGAAAAAATGGCCATAAATAACTCGCGCGCAAAAGCCTTCTCTCCTTGCGAGCTCCCTCATGCTTAGTCTGCTTTGTCGGTGGGCGCTCGAATCGCGCAGCAGCCACGCAGCAGACACACTGGCCGCTGAAGCAGATGATCCCGGGCTCGTCCCTGTTCAAGTACGAGGGCGCGGAGAGCGGGAACTTCACGATCCCCGCGGCCCAGGCCAACCTCTACCGCATCGAGATGATGCCCGTGAGCTCGCCCATGCTCGACCAGCTGAGGACCCGCTCGCCCAACACCGTCCTGCTCTACGCCACCTACGACGCGCTCCACCATCTGCCGGCCAGTCCCGTCACGCCGACGCGGGGCAAGCGCCAGCAGCCCCTGCTCGAGTTCCAGCAGCGCTGGAGCAGGCGCCGGCTCATCGTCTCCTGGAACAAGAGGTAGGCGCTACCTCGCAGCGCGCTTTACATTATTTCCTCTACTGTGCCGCCTATTGTATATCTAGGCGAAGATTTTTCTTTTCTTTTTTTTCTGCGCGCACGCTTGTGCCTGTGTAAAATATATCTACAAGGTTTTTATACTATGTACCGCGTCATTTAGGGGAGAGTATGATGAATTTTCAAACTTTTATTTATATTGGAAGGGTAGTGGTAGTAACATTTTTTAAAGAGCCAATGCATTGACAAATAACTTACATTATATATACAACTCTACTTCCAGATGTGATGAGAACACGATTATTTATATTCATTTGTTTTCAATGATCCATACGAAGCCAATTTAAACGAAAGTTTGAAAAAATCTTCTGTCCAGTATCAATTAAAGTGTTGGAAGTAAAGATTTCAATTATATTATCCGGAAGCCGAAAATAAGAAATAGGACTACTTTTCAATGTATGATACTTTTGAATGAATTATTTATGTACACATAATATAATATATAATATAGAATTAAGTAAACTTTATAGCTGTGGGTTTTCGGATAAATGACTCAAGTGCACTTTTTATGGTTTTTGAAATATTAAGGTTTAAACTTTTTAATTCCTTTAAAACTAATGTTTAAAAAATTCATAAATAATAGACATCGTCACTTATTCACACTTTCCTGATTTTTTGCATTCTGATATGAAAAAATACTATGTAAGGATACCAAAATCGCACGAAACGCAATTCTCAAAAAAATGTACTTAAGTCTTTTTTCCGGGAACCCACAAATGGAATGAAAAAAATGCCCTGACTAGCTCACTGACTCATGAATACCCAATCCAACTACCTGGACCTAGAAACTTGAATGTCGGTGACTCTACTCCTTCCATGACATGAACATCTACTAAGAAAAAACTTTTTGAAATTTGATTGTTCAATAGGGGGGCATTCTTCTTAAATTACATGTTTTAAGTTCAAAAATGGGGGATGAGAATTGTTGAGGGAATGAGAGTCAGTACATTTATTTTTATACAGAGATATGGTTATAAACTAAAATTAAAAGTGTTATATACGCTCAAGTATTATAATTTGATTACTTTTAATTAATAAATATAGTATAAATTTCGAATTCAATATACAAATATTGCGGAAGAAGTTACAATGGGAGATGCTATAGTAATTAATAATGCTCCATGAGTAGTTTTATATTCATTATTAATTGTCATTGCATAAATCAGTGAAACAGATAGTAATTGATAAATGCCATTAATATCTGAAGTATTTTGTCTGTAACTACTGCGCATAAATAAAATATGCTCTTTCTTTCAATGTTATATATAGGAATAATAAGTGTAACGTTTTTCTTTCATTCAGTTAACATTATATATTATATACACGCCCTTTCAATAAAGTTAAAATATCAAACAGATATTGAATTTCAGTAAGTGATTGTAATACATAATAGTAAATTCGTTTTGCTCCTTTAAAGCAAGTCAGCGCGCAAAGTACAAGTCTCCCTTGATTTAATAAATGTGCATATTAACCGAAACATCGCAGCCCGGTCGATGTGTATAACGCTCTGTAGGTATATGCATATACAGCGAGCAGCGTGCGCAGTCGTTATTAATCCTTTCCGAGCGCGTACATATACACTCGAGTCGCGCAAATTGCATGCGATTTACAAAACAAAGTGGATGACTCAGTGCTTTGCTGGAAGTTCTTTGACGTCACGTTTCAGTCACGTCGATCCGGATCTGTCGAGCTACCTACTGGCCGTGACTTCGGGCGCGCATTTGCATCCGCCGACCCTCTGCGCTGCCGAGAACATATTGAAGAAACACCCGTGCCCGAGCCGAACCAGCGGCACAGGCGGCGCCCAGCAGCGGGCCCAGCCAAGGAGCGAGCCCGAGGGGCTGCACTGCGTGCGCAGGTCCAAGCTCACTCTATTCGGCGTCAAGTACAACACCACCTACCACTTCACCCTTTACATCGTAAATCACTGTTTCTTTTTTTTCTTCCTTTATTTAAGCCTTACAAGTTTAGAGTATGAGTCAACTCTGCATTTTAACCCTCGCACGACCAACGTCATTCTTGCCACTTAATAGACGACCATTGACAAAGTTCACTTACAACGGGACTCCAATGATAAACCCCCATATATTGAATACGTGATCACGGTTTTTGTGAAAATTTGTGAAAGAGGATTTACTTTGGGGATGTTGATTAAAAATACCTTACCCAAATTTAATACATCAAAGTAGTCCATCCAATATTAATAATCATATATTTGACATAAAAGAAATTCATGCAGGGGTTTTCGAGGTGGTTAAATACAAAGCGGATATAATACATTTCATCTTATAACAACATTGGAACCGCCATCTTAAATTTTCGTGTGCACACAACGGATTCAGAATCAGCATATTCGAGCATATTGGATTTGCTATTTTGAAGTGTCTAATTTGAAAAACGGATTCATGTTCAATGCCTGCAGTTTATAAGGATTACATTTTAGGGTTCTACTACAACCTCTCTTGGTCATGCGAGGGTTGAATACATATATTTAGAATATATATCTATCTACATATGCCAGTAACAGATAGTTAAGCCTTTGCAACAAAATTAGTTCGGTACTTTTTCACTACTATTTGAGAATATGCAAAGGCTCAATTTAATTGAACAAACGTAGTAAATTCAATTCAGGTGATACGAAAGTCACCTGTTACCGACAAATACAAGGAACCACGTTTCTCATTTAGTTTTCAATTTTTAGCAAATATCTTTATGAAACGTTATTGCCCTAATCAAAAACAACAACTTTCCAGAGAGATATTAGCTCAGAATTGAAAATTGAATGAAATAAGTGGTTCCCCGCATTTTACGGCGACGGGGAGTTTAGCAACACCTTAAATGTAGAAAATGTAATGAATATTTTCATGATTTCGAAAATGTGTGCTTAATATTACCGTACAAAAGTTTTCTACGTTTAATTATATTAACTCACAAAACATTCTGTTCTCAACTCACTTACCCTGGTAGAAACTCATCCAGTTACCAAGCCTCCCGGCTTATTAAGGTGGTGTTAAGCTCCTATTATATCAAACACGAGGAACTACTTTTTCTATTAAATTTTCAATTTTAAGTAAAAATATCTTTCTGGAATGTTATTGTGATATAGAACAAATTTTACTTACAAGTTAAATGTCGTAGGTACATCCCGAAGCACAATTATTAAGCTGAATGATATAAAAGAACTTGTTCTTATTTTTTATATAAATTAGTCACTAAAGTACCAAAATTATGTGGCAAGCAGAAATGTTTTAACGCATGAAAAAAGTTCGCTAGTCTATCAGTTTTTGAAAAACCAAAAATGTTATGAGTTATCATATAGATTTGATCTAAGAATGCGATATCAAAACCAATCAGCTTCCCATAGTTATAAAAATGTTAGAAACAAAGTTATACTAATTTTAACAGATGAATACGCGCAATAACGTATCAAGTCGAGTGGCAATGGATTCCTTCAGGTTTCAACGAAAACCACCAATAATTTTGCAAAGCGGAGGCTACGAAACCATCAATCTCAGAAAAAACGAAGGCTTTGCCATTTTGCGCTATCGTCCACGTGATAACACGACAACTCTATTTCACATCCTTGCTTGTGGTGCTTGTTCAGCTAAGGCTAAATTTCGAGGACCAGAGTATAATTTGGTACGGAATATTAAACTTTACATTTATTTATTTTGAGGAAATTTTTTCTAGAATTGCAGTTATAAATTCAATCTTCTATTGCTGTTTGGTCATTCTTTATGACGATTTATCTATAATAATTTTGTGCATTCTTATAAACGTTGCCTTTATTTATTTTTTGTAGGAAGAACAAATTGGTGGAGAGTTTTTATTACGAGCGCCAGCTTTACCGCCAGGTAAAAGATTCAGCATCCAGATAACTGCTTCTCAAGCTGATCTGGTCAAAATGTCAAAAGTGAAGATTCTTGCCAGTGACGGTGAAACTGTTCCTTTTACTGATGTAAGTTTGCAAAAATCATGTTATTTATATAAGCAATACACTATACATTTACACTCAGATGGAAGAAGAATCAATTCACTTTTATTTAAAATGTTATTTAGCTATCAAATAGTAGTTTTTTGCTAATATATAATATTAATGTTTATTGCCTAAAAAATTATCCAGCATCATATAACTACTATAAGTTATAAATTATTTTTCTATTATGTTTATAATATTTCTTTTATTTCACGCAAAAGTTCGATCATTAAGAAATTATTTTCTTAAAACAATAAGAGATTTGAACAAAACAGGTTAAAACTGCAAAAAAAAGCACAATTCCTTAATCGCAATTGTAAGCATGCCTTTCACAACATTTTCACCGTAACAATTCCGATTATTGTACACTCGGCGGAAAGTTCTTCTGACTCAAACCGCTGGTTGAATTTTGTAAAACCCTCCAATGAGGTCAACGAAGCCATGCGCTCGATCCAATGAAGTTGCAGTATTTAAAAAGGAATGAAAGTGCTCGCGTCAGAAGAACTCCCGGACGAGTGTACAATGAAAGAAACACCACAAGCACACAGAGCCAGAGTACCCTTAAAGGCCTCTACGACAGCAATAAAAGTACAAAGCGAGATACGGGAAAGTAGAGGAGAGGCCTGTAAAATGCGAAATCCCATGGTTGAGAGCGTGACGAAGTACATGTTGCAGAACTCGGCGACGCGGAGCCAGCCGTGGGAGTACCGGACATTGCGCAAGTGCCGGGCGAAGCCGGCCTCTTGGTGCGCGGGCAGCTCGCGGGCCCCGTCGAGCAGCTCCTCCGCGACGGCGGCCGCGGCGGGCGTCTCCCTCGGGCCCTGCGGCGCCGGCAGCGCCAACAGCTCGCCCACGAGCGCGAGCAGGAGAAGCCCGGCCCACTCGGTCACGAGGCCCTGCCCTTCCTCTCCCTGAACTCCGCGGCAAGGCGCGTGCAGCTGCTGCGGACGGACACCCACGGCCAACTCGCACCGACGTACCACTGCACCGCCATGCTTCCGCAACGCACGCGCAACGCAGCATTGACACTGCGGTATAATACTCGCGCGCCGCGCGCCGATACTTTCAAAATGGCATCGGACCTGCTTTCTTGGTTTTTTTTTTCTTTCTTTTCGTTTTCGTTTTTCTTTCGTCGATCGCGGCCGTCGCGCCGTGCGTATACGCGTATGACACCAGCGCTTGAGCGATTACCTTGCGGCTGAGATGCGATGCGTAATGTCGATCGATGGCTTCTGGAGAGGGAGAGTGTGTTACGCGCGTGGAGATTGCCTACAGCGTGCATTATTGCATTTAACGTTGATTCATTAATATCCCCGTACACTCGACGCTCAAAATATCTGATCGAATTTCTTTGGATTCTTTAGAAATGCTGTCATTTCATTGGATCGAATGCAAAGTTCTCGCTACTCTCATTAGAGGCTTTCAACGAAATTCAAACGCATTCTTATACTTTATGCTTTCAACGTCAAGGTCGTCGAGTGTACATACTACGGGAAAAAGAGGCAAAGGATAACAAAATCAAATACTGTACTTTTATCCTTAGTCCGGTTTACCGATTAAATAAAGAGTAGAGGAGAAGTAGATATTGTGGAGCAGGTATCAAACATTGTAAAAAAGAGGATGAAAAACTAATTCAATTTTGTGCAGTAATAGGTAAAATAGGCAATAAATAGAAATTACATTCGTTTATTTTTTTCTATTGCGTAAACTTCTAATCTAAAACACCGTATAATCATTAGTTTAAATAATACTGAAAAAAGTGCTTACCTTGTAACTTTATTGCACATTTTCATATTGTTATAAGTAAATACAGAGACAAAACTGTTTTGAGTCATATAAAAAAACAATTTTAAAATTAAATTACGCCGCTTTAAATACCGCGCTACTTTACCTTCTTCTCCCCGAATTGATTAAGGCTTATTTTTTTAAATTGAAATTAAGAATTCTTTTAATATTTTCAAATTGCTAGGGATATCTTAAACAAAATTGAAAAAATAAAATCTTTACGCGCTATAAATACAATTTTCTAATCCTAATTATGATGGTACACTTTAAATGTTTTTGTGTGTATTTTAACGCAAATCTTATTCTAATAAATTGAACCATCTGTTGAAATTTAAAAATTAAATTATATAAAATATGCACTTATTTAAAGGACAGTATTTATTTTGTATTATAATGAAAAACTTTATTTGTACACAAAAAATTTACAGTATAAATATAACTTAACTAATGGGCAGAGCATTATACTTTAGTAATATGTTAAATGTATGTGGCAATATTTGTTTTCGAGCTTACGTATAAGAAATCATCAGATGTGAAGGTTACAATCGCCTCGTGTAGAGAAAATTTTGCCTTTTTCATTAATATCATGCTAACTCTAAAGCATAGTGATATACCTTGATCAACTTTTTAAACTGTGCCATTACAAAAGAAATGATTTTACATGATAATAATTTATAGTGTTTTCAATTGCAAACTGTTAAGTTATTATTCACGGGAAAGGTTCTTAGTTAAAAATTTTTGGTATAATTGAATTTGTTACTAACATAATCCGGTTTAAATTCTTGATCAGTTCTACTACAAGTAACATAATACTCAATAAATAACCACATGACTATAAAAGTTTTAATGCATGGTCTATCCTGAATCTTATCTAGAAGCGTCACAATAATCTAAAGACAAGTAGCGTACTTAGCTTTTTTCATACCTTATTCTTGGTAATTGTTTTACTAATAATAATATTACAGATATGTTTATGCTTTTTAGAAGGTGAACATAATTATCTACATTTTTTCAGTAACTAAAAAAGAAAAAATTTCTTATTCAATTTGAAAGAGTCACTACTCATTTAACTAATTTCTCAATAATTTAGTTACAATCACTTTTTATTATGTTTTAAAATAATAAAGGCAAATTTGTTTTCTAATCTTCAAAAATTATTAGCTACCTATAATGAACCATTATTCTCATTTGTACTAAACGTAACAATAAATTTTTTCTTTTATAGAATTATACTTCTTAATTAAAATTAGCATAAATGGTTTTTATTGTAAAAAAATCAATCTATTGATTCTTTTGTGTATTTTACCCTAATAATTTATATAATGTCCTAATGTCAATTAATGCATTTAATAATTCGAAATATTCTACACGATGAATCTTCTATAACAGCAAGTAGGAATGATTACTGATGTAATTTTCTATAAAATTTCTACTTTCTTTACTGACCAGTAATCCTAGTTGATATTATAATTATTTATCAAACCCTAACATAAGAGATTAAGTTCAATAAGAATAATAAACGGAGAAAATAAAAAGTTTCAGCAGACGTATAGTAACTTCGTTTATTTTGGTAAAGTGGTCCTGGCTTTGCTGGATATTGTGTACATAAAGCACGCGATGCGACGACTACGAAGTGTAGGTGGAACATAAATGTGTATGTGTGTGTGAATGAACGAGAAAATGTTATTCGTGGTACAATCGAGTACCATGATTCCTGGAAAACTCGACGTGCATAATGCGTTTTCTTTTTATTAGCACAAAACATGAACTTACGAAGAAGCATGTCGTTTTTTTTAAATACTCGAAACATTATCGATAATAATGTCGACTTTAAATGAGTTTTTATAATATTAAGAACATTTATGTAAGACACTTAAGTTGTTAATCATTTGTCAGAATAAAAGATTGAAATGAATACCGAATACTTCAAATCAGTTGAACCATTTGAAAAATGGCCTCGTTTGTATTCGACTACGTATTTATAAAATAAATTAATCAGCATTTTCAATCGATTTTATTTAATAAAATTATCGTATTAGTTATAACTTGAGGCTAATGTTAAGATGATTTGTAATTTGTCAAAATACTTTTGTATAAATTTAAACTTTTTCTACAAAGATTTGTATCTTATTGCTTTAATTTAAGAACCCTATCCTTATCCCAAACTTCAATATAATAAAGAATATAGTATTAAGATTATATTTCATAATTAGTAAAGTGCAAGAAGTATTTAATGATTTTACAATAATTATTGGTAAATAAAAATTACGTACGCTCATAAAAGATTAAATTGATTAAAAATTGGAGTAACCTTGAACAAACACACAGTAATAAAATAATTATAATATATGCACGATATGCGCTATAGAAAATTGCAATAAGCCGGGCCCTTGTGAATTGTAAACACGTTCGACGGCCATCTGTCGGCTTCGTCGACGTTAAACAATAACCATCGATCATTTCATCCTGATTGGGTATATCTGAAGTGGACACACTGAAATCGCGATCGGAAATTCATAAAAGCCAGATTCGGTGCTCGTTATCGTTCAGTCTACGATCGTACTAATTTCTTACAACAATTTCCGTGAATTAAGTACTATTTTTGGAAAGAACCTATTGAATATTATATTAATGATTCATGATTTTCCATTAAACGTTCTTATGGATCATAATTAATTTGTATTTGATAATTTTTAAATGAAATAGTATATTAATCAATCAAAGCACAAATTAAAATCTTTAAAGAGTAATATGTACTGATAGCAACGTTTAGAAATGTTTATTTTGTGGCAAACTATAACATTTGATGATGGTGTCTACGCACTTGAAAAAGATTTTGAAATTCTCTTGGAGAAAGCAAGAGTAATATTTCAAGTTTTGCTTTGGCCGATAGTAATCATCGGTTTGATTGGTAATTCGGCAGTGTTAGTTCGAATAATTCTCGCGCCTAGTGGAAGATTTTCAATGTTAAAACCGTTCTATCGGTGCGCGTTGCTGTCGTTCGCCATTTCGGATTTGCTCCTCCTGATCGCTTCAGGCTCCAACACACTGATGATGGTCAGCCATAGCACAACTTTACTGTGGAAATTCCCGGATTGGTCATGCAGTGCTATACCATACTTTCAAACGGTTGCAATTTTTGTCGGATCCTTGACATTGGCAGGAATAGCTATAGATCGGTACATATTGACTTGTTCCAATTCAACATCATTTATTTAAAACCCTTAATTAATAATTATTCTACTTCGACTCTTTACTTCTTTAATGAAGATATAATTAGGAATTCGGTCTTGACTGCAACAGCATCTTTAATCTAGTTTATCGACAGCTACATTAGATATTCTACTTTATCCGAGTTCGCCTCGCGTTATAATTAGTATATAAGAGGAATATATTCATATAAAAAAGAATTATAATTTTGAAAATAAAGATACCTTAGATGTTACAATTTTAATACATGTATCCCGTATAGGCTGGATAATGCATAAATAAAAGTTTTGCAAGAGTATAAAGATTATAATAATGGAATTATTATATGTATCGTTATCGTATATAAAAAGTATATTAATTAAACTTATAAATATACATTTATGAAATGCAATTTAATCAAAATGTAACGATAAATCAAAAATAATTCTATATCTTTGAATACTAAGTTATTAATTAGACTCAAGCTCAGACTAACCATAAATACGTTTCAGTTATAGAGCACTGACACCGAGATATCCTTCGAATGAAGGATACAGATGGCCGTATGCTTTATTTTTTAACATGCTCATTTGGCTCATAGCCATGGCGGCATCTTATCCGATATTAGGAATGTACGAAATCGACACACTTTACGTTATTAAAACAGATTCCACGATTTATGAGTAAGTCTATTTAGTTTATATATTTAATTCTATAAAAATTACCTACAATGTAAAAAGAAAATCGATTCAGAACTGTTTTTGTGCAACAGTATATGAACAATTTCAAATCTTGGTTTATATGCATAAAATTTTTGGAAAATTGCAATTTTTCGCAATTCAAAATATTTTAAGTTTCATATGTAAGTAAATATTAGAAAAAATAATTATACTTTGCCCGCTTCAGCCCAACACGGCATATTTTCATTGTCGCCGTCCTACTACCAATGATAAGAAAACGATGACGGTTTTTGTAAAACTTAATACCCTATAGTTTTTAAGTATGATCTTTCTTAAGCTACAAGTCTTTTATCTTTATACTGATGCAGTTTTCCAATATGGTGGTTTATATTTACAAAAAAATAAACAAAGCGCCAGGTTTTTCGCAATCAATCGCAATTTATTTATTTAATACGGCTCATTTTTTTGTTTTTCTTAAAGGAAGCGGCTCAAAAATAATTAATTTGTTTTTCGATGCGTTTTTGTTTTGTTAGCGGTTTTTCGATTTATTACTTTTAGTTTTTCGGGTTTTTTGATACCTATAGATATGATGTCATCGGTTTGACCCGAAATTGTTGATAAGGTAATTATATTACTATAATTCCCTTCTTTTGTTATACACGAAAACGTCATTTTTTTATACGGTTCTATCTCGGAAATATATCATGGAAAATTATTGAAAATATTACTAAAATCGTTAGTATAATTCACCATTCTTCATCTACGATTAAATCATATCCTAGCTAATTTAATCGCAATTATACGGTAACAGTTTTTGACCGCTCATGTTTTGATCATAAATAAACAATATTTTTAGGTAGCGAATCAAGTATGCTTAGCATTCATTAGGTAGCTTAGCAGAAGAGGTATTTTTGGCATATTTTTTGATACTATAAAATGATTGCGCTGAGTTTATAGTAATAAAAAGCAATCAGCGAAATTTTGAATATTGTACGTGACGTCAGATGTGAAAAATCATAATAAAGAAGCGTCTTCATTTGTTATACACGAAAACGTCATTTTTTGTTTAAATGGCAATATATCGGAAACATATGATGGAAAATGTTTAAAATAAATTGATCTGAAAAAGGTAGCTTTTCATTATCTCTTGGCTGAGCTCTTTGCCCAGACTGTAAGGTCTCTTATATTTCAAGATATTTTAGAATATATTTTTTTTAATTTTATTGCTCATATCTCGAAAATGTCGCGCTCATTTTCTATTGGACAAATGGATTTTTAATTGTTTTTTTTTTGGTGAACATACGAAATCAGAAAAAATGAAAGATTCCTCGATTTGTTTTTGTTTTATAACGATTTTTCTATTTCAATATTTTGAAATCGATAATGCATTTTATGATTACTAGTTTATAATTTTTTGTAATTTATCTTTTGACAACAATCAATGATAAAAAAACACCTTTTTTGAGCTATTAATAAGAAAGAAATATAGCAGTTTAAAAGAATGTATTAGAATAAAGAAATTCATATTGGAACAATTTATTTATTTTTAGGAAACTGAGTGCCAATGAATTGGTAGCGGTTTGTATTATTGCTAGAAAGACGGTCACGGTAAAAAGCCGCTGCTAACTGATTTAGCAGATTGCTTTCTCAAAGAGCATTAAATGTTACGCAAAAGAAAACATGTTAAAGTGGGTTCCTGCCTTTGAATCTGAAAGTTGTGCCCTATATTTTATTCATTTTTTAATCTTTATGTATGTAATTATATATTATAAATGTAAATTTTATTTACACGTCATATGAGAAATTTGAAATCATCATTCTTTCTCGAAATATGGTTTGAAGTAATTGTTAAATTTATAAATATAATTAACACTATTTATATTTTAATATTATTACCAGGTATTTTTCGAATATTAACAGAACAAAAAAAATGTATCCATTTTGTTAACATAGTTAGTTATTGAAAAATGTGCACACAAGATTCATAATCATATTATTTAGCTAAAATAACTTCAAAATAATAAGTAGATATATCGATTTAATTCAAATCATGTATACTGTCAAATTATACATATATTTTATATAATACTTGTAGTACACAAATTACAAAATTATTTTAAATTTGCTTAAAATACTTTTTTTAAACATCAAAATCATGATACTTTTACTAAAATAGCTATAAGTTAATTATTACACATATAAATTGGAAAATGTACATATTTTAGACATATTTAAAATTATATAAAAAAATATTTTTGAAAAGTTCAACGTATAAAATGAGAAAAAAATGTTTTTCCATTTTTGCAATTTCTTTAAACTAAAATATTGTTATTATTTTACAAAAATAACTTTAAAGTTATAATAATATATATATATATATATATATATATATATATATATATATATATATATATATATATATATATATATATATATATCAATCGAAAAGAAATTACGTCAACTTTATGAAAACGTACATATTTTTGACAAGTTCAACGTATCAAATATGATAGTTATTTTTATTAGTTATTTTATATTACGTATAAAATAACAAACAACATTTTCTTCGAATTACACATGTAATATGCCTGCAAAATTTCAGCGCGCGATATGCTGCCCTTGAAGTTATGCTGGATACAAATTTTGGTTTCATACATACGCACACGTACGCACGCACGCACGCACGCACGCACGCACGCACGCACACACACACACACACACACACACACAATCATTATCATCGTTACAAAGCTTTCTCTATGAGAAAGCAATTTATGTTATCTTTGGCCGAGATGGGTTAAAAAATAATACAGTAAGGTATTTAACATTATTTCATAGAATTTAAATAAAACATTTTCAAATTATAACGTTAAGGTTCTGTAAAAATAAGGAAGTTGCACTCAGTATTGAACGCACAAATTTATGTTTACCGTTGGGTGTATGTAACGTAAATTTCAACAAATTTTTGCATTTTGTGTTATTGAAGAAGTAACCATTTGATAAAACTATGTATGTTACTTATTATTTTGATTCGTTACAATCTTCAAAACAAGCATAAACATCAAGTTTTGATTAAACATTAGAAATTTAAATTAATTTTGTAAATGATTAAAAAAATTAGCTTATACAATAGCCGCGCTCAACATGTTAAAGTTGGCGCCAAAGTGTTAAAGTAGAAAATTATACTTATCAAATGCAAATTTCCATTGTCCAACGCTAGACGACGGTTTTTATCTATTCATGAACAAATATTCTTTGAAAAATAACAAAATCATAGCAACGATCTATATGTACCAATAAGACTGATAGTATCCCAGACAACTTATTAGGAAGTATTTCAAATTGCGAGTGTCCGATGCTGGATGCTATTTAATCGAAATTGAATACCTATCCCTTATATATAAACAGACCATCTCGTTACTTTTTACGTTTCAGAGGACGGTTGTGCTCGACGGATCAAGCATATGCAGCGCTTGTTTACACAGCACTGTTCGTCACAATATTCATTCCCCTTGCACTGATTTTCGTAACCGTGCACGTGCTTCTGGCACTAAACATTTGGCGTCGCCAAGAGCAGAGCAACAAGTCTCAGCTCTCCTCTGGAAACGATTCGCAAACCACGGAATTTTCGACAGGTCAGGGTAAACTGTATTTGTGCATGAAATTATTTGTTTTTCTTTAAAACCTTTTTCAACTTATTTATTTTATTATATAACTTTCCTTAAAAGTTCTTTTTTATTTCCAATATGTTGATTGCAACTTTTATAAATCTTCAACTTTTAGCACTTCATGTAGGCTCGCGATTAGAGGTCTTTTATAAATATGGTTATAACTTGTAGTGTAGATAATTCTCTGGCAAAGCTACATTTCATATGGAAAATAGTTGTGCCAAAAATAGGAATTGCAAGCACCGTTGAATTTTTTCATCACGCTTGTTTGCTGCCCATCTCTTGCATAGTATGAAAGGAGAAATTGGTTTATGTTGCTTTCAACGTATAAAGTTGAGATTGTCAGTCAAGTTTCGAAAGTAACAAGGAGTCGTTGTTGCGATATGTCAGAAGATGTTTGATCAACCCTTTTCTTTGGCTGTTTCGTTTTTCGTTTACTTAACACGACGTTTATATATACTTCGTATACATAGTGTCAAAGTCCTATCTTGAGAACAAGTTGCATAGTTCGAATGATGTTCGTACAACATTACTTTAAAAAAATATTGTTAAGCCTAAAAATATAATTGATAAAAAAGACCACAAATATAAAATGTTCTACATACTCTAGAGTAAATAGCTTTTTATTTGCTAGAGCATTTAATATGCAAATTACAGAATATTAAAATAATGAAGTTTCTTAAAATAGAATCATTATGTTTTAGTTTCGAACAATGCGCATCGCCCAAAACCTCAACCTCAACCTCA
This sequence comes from Gastracanthus pulcherrimus, assembly GCA_949152435.1. Classification (NCBI taxonomy): domain Eukaryota; kingdom Metazoa; phylum Arthropoda; class Insecta; order Hymenoptera; family Pteromalidae; genus Gastracanthus; species Gastracanthus pulcherrimus. The sequence goes on along the minus strand of OX424574.1, from coordinate 141,574,957 downwards.
AAGGCACATGACGTCGAATCACATACGTCGTAAGAAAAGGACGGTGAACGTCATTCTCGTCCTAATCTTCGTTTTTCTTGTTGGACGACTTCCTATATGGATATTTCTTGTGTACAAACTACATACGAAGTTAACAGGAATCTTATGGCCGCACCTACAAATTGTCTTTACTGGCTTGACATTTATTAACGCTGCCCTCGATCCGTTTCTGTACGCATTTTTGTGCGAAGCTTTATCCTTGCTTACTTTTTTACAAACATGTATTACCAAGAAGCAAGTCGAACTGACGCCACGCGATGACGAGAGAAAAGTCACGATTGATGTAAATCCTGCTATTGTTCCTCGAGGGCCGTATTCTTTTTAAGACTCAAATTATAATTATTTTTATTATCATGTTATTGTAACTATTTCAAGAAAAGTTCTATTACAAACTACGTCCTACGTATAAATAATTGTTAAAATTTGGTTATAATTTTAGCATAGATATTTTTGTACGAATTTACCGATAACAAAAACATAAAAAATAATAATTTTTTTGACAATATTTATGACATTAATGTATCAACAATGGACAAAATTATTTATCTCTCAAATTCAATTTTTCGTCAAGGTAATGTTTTATATTTAAAAATTATTTGCACACTGCAAAACTTATATAATATGATCTAAAAAGATAAAAAAAAAGTATTTTGCTGGAAATTTTTGTAAAATATACAATAGGAGAACGCTGATAAGCGCCTCTGGTGGTATGCGAATACAATATGTACTATAGTTTAGAGAGCAAAAAACTTTGATTAAAAAAGTAGCAACGACTTCTCTGACTGATATGAAAGTTGAAAAAAACATATAATGTATATAAGTAAATACACGTGGGACTTTAGACATGGTAATACTACTACATTAAGATCGATACTTCATGTAATTAATTATATTTAACTTTCCCATTGGTTAAAAGGACTAATTTATTTCGACTTTAAGATCGTATTGCACTCTAAACAATGGTATTATATATGGGTCACTCTAATACTTTTTGAACAAATCTTGCGCACTCATGTCAGCGATATTGCCAGCGATTTTTTATATGAAAATACTACTCAAAATAAGCTCTCAAAAAAATTTTTAGCACCTTAGGTCCCCTGTGCGATATAGTAGTGTTCTAAATTTGCAAAAGTGGACAAAAAAACGACTATTTTCAAAATTATCGTGGAGCTCTCATTAACACCAATTTTAACGTATAAAAAAACTTTTATTTGTTTACGAACTTAGAAATAAATTATTGCGTTTTATAGGTTATGATTGGTCGCCTGTCATTTTACGAAACCGAAATCAATTCAGGTCTTCCGCATGTTAAACTCTTCGTCCTTCAAAGACCTTTAATTCCTTTTTTGAAACGTTCAAATTGGTTTTTATAGCTAAATATACAGGTACCGGAATATAGGGACTTTTTTGAATATCGTTAAGTTGGTACCCTGTAACTTGCTTTTCTCTGCCGGCTATTTAAGGGCGCAAGTCGTTGACATATTGCGGCCTTCAATTTTGCCACCTAAATTTTTTCACAATTTTGAATCTATCGTAACTTTTCATCGAAATATCTTTGATGATGCTCCGACCATTCAAATTAAAGGTTTTAATATCAGCTTTCATTTTACCGTACGTATAATTTTCCGTAAGGTATAATACGTCACGTAAATGACGTCAGACTTCAGTAGTATGACGTTTAGATTAGGTGTAAAAAGTAAGCTGGAAAAAAATTTACAGTTATGCTAATAAGTTCAATACGAACACCAAACCAAAAGCATTCTTTTCTAGGATGTTTTAACTATGTTTCCTCAAAGTTAGAGTTCAAAAGGAACAGAGAGAGAAAAGTTACAGATGTACCAACTTAACGATTTTCAAAAAAGTACCTATTTTCCGGTGGCTGTATCTTTAGCTATAAAAAACTAATTTGAATGTTTCAAAAAAGGAATTAAAGGTCTTTTAAAGACGATGAATTCAACATGCGGAAGACCTGAATTCGTTTCGATGTTGTAAAATGGCAAGCAACCAAACATAACCTAAAAAATGCAAAATTTTAGATTTATATTTAGCTCTTTACTGGTCACCCATTGAACTTATATAGGGGGAGTTATTAGAGGGACTAATATTTTTTTCTTAAACTTCGGAAAAGTTTTCTTTTTGTATACGTTCAAATTGGTATTAATGAGAGTTCTCACAAAATTCTTGAAAATAGCCGTTCTTGAAAATTCAGAACACTACTAGGTCATACAGGTAAACTTAGGTGCTAAAAATTTTTTTGAGAGCTTATTTTGATGAATACTTTCATATAAAAAATCGACGGCAAAATCCCTGACGTTCTAGGCAAGGTTTACAAGCAAAATAAGTGTTAGAATCGTAGTAATCACAATTTGAGGATTTGTCCATATAATTGTATATAATCATACATAATTATATATAAGTGTATATTTTTATATAAGTTTTTTTACTCGGGATGTATATTTCCGATTTAAGTTTTTGTAATAAGGCTTAAGAACCCGAAGTGCACATAGGTCTAATGCCCTTTTTTGCCTCCATCATGTGAATGATAACATTTAACTGAAAGGCTATGAGTTTTAATATTTTTTCTAAAAATATTTTTTTTAAATAATTATCTCTTAAATAAATTGATTTTATACATCCATATATGACCATACATAGGCTTATATGGATTCGCGTATAGGAAGAAATGGTACAGCATAATATATAAAGTTATATATAATCATATACGTCCATATATAAACATATATAGCCATATATAACCATACATAACCACATATGTCTATATATGAATACATACTAAATTGCAAATGATCAGTCATATATGGCCATATAGAGAAAAATTCATACATGGCTATATTATATCGCCATATATTTATTATGTCCATATATGAAAGTTTTTTATTTTTCCCGGGTAAGTATATGTTTAAAATATAAAACATAATTTTTTCAGATTATTTAAAAATTATAGGCAAGGTTTACAAGCAATATAAATGTTTGAAATGCAGTAATCACTATTTGAGGATAACTTCCCCCTATATGCACGCAGCAGACCAGCATCGTCTGCAATCCCAATGCATTTTGTTGAATATTCCTATGAAAATAAAGCTTTATAAATTACATTCAAACTATAACAATCGATTGGTCATAAAAAGTACAAACCAAAAATAAATGCCTTTCAAATAAAAAAGGTAATCGAATTTTTATTGCTTACATAAACATGTGTTTTTCCACTCACTTACAAAAAAATGTCAAACTCCTATTCTACAAGCTCTGCAGTTTCTTGGCGATTATAACAGGTGAAAAAAGTGCGTCAGACCTCGGACAATATGAGTTTGCCTAATAAACCACTGGCGCTGTTGGGCGGCTCATATCGTAAAAGCTCGACCGCCTTTATCAGGAGATTTTTCTTGTCCTGGTCGGGACACATCGACAGCTCGCGCAGCGCGATCGCCTGGTACAGCGGCAGACGCGCCCCGTAAGGATCTATCAGCGTGATTGTGTCGATCATCCTTTTGCAAAGTTCCTCCTTCTTGGGATCCTCGGGAGGGAGTAATTGCATCAACGAATGGCTGATCGTGAGACAATGCTGATGACACGGATGTAGGAGTACAGTTAAACTGAAATAAAGGAGGCGTCATAACGTCAGACAGTGCAATTATTATTCTATGAATTTTTAACGATTTCATAACTGTATGATGGTTTTTTTTTTTTTTTTTTATATTTTTTTAACGTCGCCATGTTTGTGCTTCCATGTGATGCTAATCGGCGACGGGGGTCTACGGTGTGTTTGTAAACAAAGCACATGTAATTTTTACAGAGGTGCTTGTATCAATCGGCAGAGACTAGGATTCGAACCCGGGTCACCGGCGTGGGAATCCGACACTCTACCGACTGAGCCGCCGCAGGCCCCTGTATGATGGTAATTCATATTATTTATGCACGATGCCTCGTGAAATGCTCATATAAATAAATATTAACGACCTCAAACCGTGAATTAAAGAAAATATTTTTATTTTTTCTTATTCTTACTATTGACTAAAATAAGAAATTAAATATTTGGAAAATAAAAGAAAACTCTATTGACCTTCCGCTACCCTTTCACTTAAGGTAACTGACAGTATTCAATGTAAAAAAAGATTAAAGTTATCATATTTTTTCAAATAGGTATTGAATGTTTATAAGAATAAGACAAATGGCTGTCCAATACGGGAATCGAATGAAATTTGAACGATTGTTTAAAGCACAAAAAGACGTTTATTGTACACAAAAATTTGACTTCAATCCATATGATCGTAAATAGTAACGAAGCTTAAAAATCCGCCAGTTAAGACTGCGAATTTTAAAATATTTGAAAGTATATAACTGACAGATGTGATAAAACATTCAAGAATAACTTTATAATTTATTTCACAAAATACGTCTTACTAATTAAAAATTTCTGAGTATCAAAATTGGAAAACATACATAAACTATAACATTGGTGAAAATGAAACAGTTTTTACTGGGCAGCTTTTGAGTATTTTTGTTTAAATTGTTCTTTAAAACAATGTAGTACTAATATTTATTGCTCAAGTGTATGTATTCATAATAATCAACTAATTATTTATTTTGAAATGATTGATCCAATAACATATGAGTAATAAGGTTCAGCTTTGAAATTACTATACTGATAAAATAATATCGTAACAGACGTAATATATCTTAACGTACGATTTATGATACCAACTATCGTAAAATTAAACATTTGTAAAAAGTTATAATTATGACTAATTGATTTAATTAATTGCATAATGCATATCCAAGGCAGTGGGGGTGGGGGGGGCTCCGACTAGGAGAGTGTCAGAGGTTTGGAAAACGATATTTGCTAAAACTTTGAGAGGTGTTCTCTGATAACTAAAAATGAAACGAAACATTGTGTCTCTAATTCTGATCATAGCTCTGTAAGATTTTATGCTAGAAAAAATACCCAAATGTAACTAAAAGTAGACGAAAATAGCTTTATTTTCAACTTGTTTCATACAAAAATATTAATCTGGACTAAAGTTATTAACTTTCAGAAAACGTGATAAAAAAGCACATTTGTGTAATTTTTATTCCTTTCTTGGAAAGGAATAACGTTGGCCCAGGATCATGTTTTTTACAAAACAAAGATAAAATTAAAGCTCTTTTTGCCTACTTTCAGTTACCTTTGGGTAATTTTTTCTAGCATAAAAATTTGAAGAGATATGATCAGAAGTAGAGGCATCGTTCTTTACTAAAATAGCGCATAAATGAGGTCAATTGATTGATATCTCGAAAATTAGGGTCCATTGGAAAAAACTATAGGTGCTACACTTCATTTTTAGATGTCAGAAAACACCTCTCAACGTTTTAGCAAATATCGTTTTCCAAACCTCCGACACTATCCTTGTGAGTATAACATTTTATGTCCCCTCGGTAACTTGGTGTATGTTTTGCAGTATGAAGAATCCGATATTTCTTGGTTACTAAGCCCTAAAATGGCCATATTTTTTGTTATTTACGATTTTATGTAAAAAATCGCTATTTTACGATGTTCGTTATTAAATATGTATTTTATATAAATAAACCATACTATTATATTGTTTTTCAATATACAGAATTCGAGTGTCTTGGTTATCAAGTGCAAAATATAGCTTTAAATTTTTCAACGATAGGTAGTGAGACATATACAAACCAATTCACCTGTATCACATAGAAACTTCAAGTTTCTTACGAAGCATTGAAACTTAGAAAATATATTTTTTTGAATATTTGACATTATGGAAGTCTCTTTAGTGAGCCGAATTTTTAATGTGAAAATGTAATCTAAAGTAATAAAACGTAAGAATTCGTAAGAAAACGTAAAAAAACGTAAGAAAATATACGAAAATATAATATAAAACGTCCGAAATCCAACAGTTTTGTTACTTTTTCTTACACTGTTATACGTTCTTTTACGATTTCTTCCACTTTTTTACGTTTCTTTATAATTTATTACATTTTATAATTTCCACAGGGAAACAATAGTGATTTTCATTCATCAATAACAATCGTAAATAACCTAAGATTTGACCATTTTTTGATTTGGTAACCAAGAAATTCGGATTCACTATACTGAAAAACAATATAAAAGTATGGTTTATTTTTTAAAATACATGTTTGATAAAAAAAATAAAAATAGCGATTATCGACAAAAATCATGAATAACTTAAAATCTGTCCATTTTTGGGCTTGGCAACTAAGAAATTCGGATTTTCCATGCCGATAAACATAAATATACACGCGGTTAAAAATGGTATTAAGGAATCAATTATTTTTTATTTTAAAAAGGTTAATAAGGAACATTAATTATATTTCTTTCAATTCACGCAAACTCATCAAGCATTAGAAAATTATTATCTGCAAAAAATGTGTAACTTTAATAAATCTTAGGAAAAGCAGCTAAGAGAAACCGTGTTACTTTCTACGAAAGTACGTGCATAAAAAACGTGGGAAAAATTGGACCAATCGAATCTCACCGGAATAGTAAATCGGACATGATTCCTTTGTCGGCCGCGCTCATGGCTGCGTCGACCTCCTCGCCGAGTCTGTCGGTGAGTTGGGCGACCTCCGAAGAGCTCAGGATTCCGGGGCACTGCTTGCAGGACCAGTCGGTCTCTGGATTCAGGGGATCGTCCGCCGTTACCAAGCCCTTCTCGCAGGGACACTTGAGCGTGCCGAGGTGGCTGCCCAGCTCCGTCGGATCGGCGCAGCGCTCGCAACGACAGACGAAGTACTTGGTCGCGAGCAAGTGCTCCCGTCGCGCTCGCGTCGACCACAGCGCGTGAGTGTACGTCGTGCTCAGATGATCGCCTCTGCAATACAAAGTGCAAGGTTTCATTTTTACTGTCGAAACACAAAATCTACTAAGTCAGCTAATGAGGAGAGACCACAGAGTTCGGGGATCATTTTCAGGTTCTTAAAAATGAATACCAATACTCATAGTTTTATAGTATAAGTATTGCATTAACAATTTTAGTTATACCGGAGCGCTGTGTCTTTGGTCTCTGGGAAGTCTTAGGCCACCATTCTACAGTCAATTTCTATCAGATCTACGAGAGCTGGGCATTTATAAACGTTTTCATCAGTGAAAGGTCGTAAAGTTAGTGCACAACAGCTTATAGATCTCATGGAAATTGATTTAAGAATAGTGACACAAGACACCTCGCTGGCCTCGTCGCTGGTCAAAGTGTCAAAATAGATCGCACCCTCAGATCAAAACTATGACAACTCAAATTCCTCATTTTCCAGAAATCAAGATTTAGACATAATTTAACCACAAGCTGACAGATTAGCATAGAAGTTGATAAAATAAATGTTTTCTGACAAAAAATTATTCTTTCAAGAGGATGAAACACCATAGAATCGATAAAATATTATTTTAGACCCCTTAAAAAAATAAAAACAGTGAAATTTTGAGTTATTTCTGATAAAATTGAAGTCGTTCCTAGTGCAATACTATGATAACTCAAAATTTTAAAATAAATCTGGAGCAAAACTATGACAACTCAAAATTTTCTTATTAATTTACTTTAAATGCCATTTCATCCATCAATATCATTTCTAATACATAAAACCTAATCTTTTTATTCAAGAATCTGTTTTTAACCCATAAAAGTCAATATAGCCCATGTGCGCAAAGAAACTTGATAACTATTTTTGAGTTTAAGTGATGCGAAAATTTTGATTTATTCGACTTTAAATGCACTTTAAAGTATTGGAAAACCATTCTATCTTATTAAAATAACCTTATTTGACACTAAAAGTACTTTTATTATTCCCCATTTAATGCCTTACTTTCTACTAATAAAAGTACTTTCTACTAATAAAAGTACTTTCTACTAATAAAAGTACTTTCTACTAATAAAAGTACTTTCTACTAATAAAAGTACTTTCTACTAATAAAAGTACTTTCTACTAATAAAAGTACTTTCTACTAATAAAAGTACTTTCTACTAATAAAAGTACTTTCTACTAATAAAAGTACTTTCTACTAATAAAAGTACTTTCTATGATCTTCGCGGGCTTAAAATAGTACATTATGCAACAAGTGAATAAAGTCGAAGATTATTCGCTTTTTTCCCTGAAAAGCGAGACCAAAATTACACTTTTTGCCAGCAAATCACTTTTTTCCCGCATTTGCAGGACTTCACTAGAAACTAGTCCAAATTCCTTTATATCATCAACTTCTACCAATAACCCTGATTTTCGATTGTCTTTTAACAAAATTGTCTTTTAACAGTCCATTAGTCCCACTTTCCAAGTGAAAAAGTGGTCACAGTTGAGATATATGGGCATAAAGTACTATATGTAACTCGAGAAAAAAATCGACTTTTCCCTCGGATGATCCGAGCGAGCGAAGCGAAGCGCGGGCAGTAAACTCACCCGCGGGAAGAATATTCGACTTTTTGCCCTTGTTACATAATGTACTATTATTTCTGACCTAACTGTGGCCACTTTATTGACTTTTATTGTAAATTTATATTATTATTGCGAAAGGCAGAGAAACTGAGAATTTACTTTATTCTCGAATTTGCGGGCTAATGTTATGGCTTAATGTTATGGCTTAATCTGAAGTGACCCTGATGCGACCTAACCAGAAATAAATCGAAAGTAAACCGGAAGTAAACTGGAAGTGAATAGGAAAGTAAACTTTATTCTCGAATTTGCGGGCTAATGTTATGGCTTAATGTTATGGCTTAATCTGAAGTGACCCTGATGCGACCTAACCGGAAATAAATCGAAAGTAAACCGGAAGTAAACTGGAAGTGAATAGGAAAGTAAACAGTAGTGACCTGGGAGTTACTAGGTAAATTGAATCTGGAAGTGAACCGGAGGTGAACCGAAAGAGAACCGGAATTAAATGGGTCACTATTTTATAATTTTTTTATCTTATCATTTTTTCTGGGCCTTACATTTGTTGGACTTTGAATTTTTTTGATATTCTAATATTTTGGTCATAATAATTTATTGGGTCTCAAAATTTTGCTGTTTTTATAATTTTTGGGCCTTAAAATTGAGCTGTATTCATAATTTTTGGGCCTCATAGTTATTTGAGCCTTATCATTATTTTAACCTGGTATATTTTTGGACTTTGTAAATATATATATATATATATATATATATATATATATATATATTTATTGTATTAAGAAGCTCAACTCAAGATGGTCAACCGTCTACCGTCTGCCGTCGGCTGTCTATGTGTTCACTTCGTTTTTAAAAAGTTAACCGGAATCCGGAATATGGCCTAATCTGAAGTGAACCTTATGCGACCTAAGCGGAGGAGAATCAAAAGGGAACCGGAAGTAAACCGGAACTAAAACGGATTAAACAGGAAGAGAATGGGAAATTAAATAGAAGTCAACGGGGAGTTATTACGTTAATTGAATCTGGAACTGAACCGAAAGAGAACCGAAAGTAAATCGGTTACTATTTTATAATTTTTGGGCCTTGTAATTTTTTGGACTATACATTTTTTGGGCCTTACAAATTTTTTAAACATTATAATATTTTGATCATTGGGCTTTATATTTTTAAGCCTTACATTTTTTTGGGAATTCTATTATTTTGTTACTATAATTTATTATGTCATAAAATTTTGCTGTTTTTATATATTTTTGGTCCCATAGATTTTTGGGACTTATCATTCTTTGGGCCTTTAATGTTTTGCTGGGCATTCTTATATTTTTATCATTATAATTTATTGGGTCTCAATAATTTGTTTGTTTTTATAATTTTTGGGTCTCATAGACGATCTGCCATCGTCCATCATATGTGTTTGCTCCGTTTTTCTAAATGTTAACCGGAATTGGGCCTAATCTAAAGAATCTGAACCTGATGCGACCTGACCGGAAGTGAACCGGAAGTAAACCATAGATAAGCCGGAAGTAAACCAAAAATTATTCAAGCCTTATCATTTTTTAGCCTCATGAATTTTTGAGCTTTATAATATTTTGGACATTGTTGTTGGACGCTATAATTTATTTTGCTTAATAATGTTATTTGTGTTTATAATTTCTTGCTATTATAATTATTTGGGTTTAAACCTTTTTTCAAAATTCTTCAAAAGTAACATCAATAAATATAATTTTTTTAAATTATAGTAACATCAAGTTGCAGATCATGAAAGATGTATGATGTATCAATTTGTATAAAATATTAATATCGCACATATTGATGCTTAGAAATACAAGCAGGTGCTAATCGCACTAACACAATAGTTTCTTTCAATTATTTTCCTTTTACACTCATATGATATAAAAACCGAAAGAGAGAGAGATCTATTTATAAAGTTTCAATTTATTGATGTATCTTGACATCCTGTTCTTAAATTTAAACATTGGAACAAGAGGTCTGGGTATTTTATGGATATGATCAGAGCAGTGTGCATTATTACAGATACTCTTTGTATTTACAAATTGATTATATAAGTAAAAAAATGAGAAATCCAAAGATTTCTCTTCATAGAAAGTTAAAATTACACTGACAGAAATATCTTAGTAAAGCGAACATTTTTTATTTAGTGGACTCTGTTGAGGCAATTAAATATTTTTCTCAACACGTGCACGAAAAAGGCTCTTTCCCGCTCCTGAGTTTCTTAGGTCTAGTGTACGACTCATAATGCCCATTTCCCAATTCCCTTTGCATGCATGAGAAAGGCCCTATTCACACACTTTACGAAAATATGTGACAAAATAGTACATTATGCAGCAAGGGAATAAATTCGAAGATTATCCCCGCGGATTGGTTTACTGCCAAAGGTTCAGAGGTATTGAAAACTCCTTTAAATACTCCCTCCCGGAGCGAAGTTATTGTAGGATTTCAAGTATAACTCCGCTCCTGAAGGGAGTTACTCTAGAATTTCAAGAATAACTCCACTCCTGAACGGAGTCTATAAAAGAGTTTTCAATAACTCTGAACTGCTGGACTGAAAACTAGAGGATGGGGGTTTCGGGGATCGCTGATTACGAATAAAAAATCCAAATTTCGAAAAACTTAATGGCAGAGCCGACAATATAGTATGTTTACAAAAAAATCTGAATATTTCGATATTTCTTATTATCCAGATGATACCACATATTTTGGGAACGCTTAAACACTATATTTTTTAATAATAGGCTATAAAAATATTTAGGCCCCTCTCCCCTCCAAACATGGGATACCATCTGGATGATACAATATGTTTACAGGTGGCCTAAACACTATAGAGGGTGATTTTCAAAGTGGAGACCTAAGAGTGATTAGGTACCCCTAAATATGAGGTAATTATTGAAAACTACAGAGTAGGAGCGCTCTCTCTCTCTCTCTCTCTCTCTCTCTCTCTCTCTCTCTCGGGATTATTCTGTCGTTATTCATCAAAAACTCCCTGAAAGAGTCGTAAGAAGCGACTCTTTTCGGCGCACACCGAACCTCAGCTTACTCATCAGTAATCACCCGAGGGAATAATCGAATTTATTCCCGTGTTGCATATAGAACTTTATTCTCGACTATGGATACTTTCGGAGGGTCTCCCGCTAGATATAGGGCATAAAACAAAAAATTATATGCGAGTTCATAAAGGTCCTACGATATAACTAATAAAATTTACTTAATAATAGTCCATAACTACATGAAAAATAAATTGTTTAAAAAAATCGTGTCATCACAAGTGTAAGTATTGTCAATTTAAAAAATATTTATTCAAACCCCAATATTTTTTTTATTTCTTAACCAATTTTAATGTTTTGGGCCTTATTTTTTTTCTTAAACATTTTTCTAGAAAGGGACCTTATCCAAACTTTCAGGTCGGTAAAGATAGATAACTTTATGCTCTTTCACATACATTTTCGCTGGATCGATGATATAATTTCTAATGTATTAAAAAACTGGAAGAATTAAAACCCAAAAGTCGTAAAAAGGCTATAAAAATAAAAAAAACATCGAAAAATAAAAGAAAAATTGATTGTGCCGCTAGGAAGAAGATATGAAAGTGAATTAATAATCCCTACCTTGCCAGCATCACATTAATATTTTTTTCTCTGCAATAAATAAATATTTCTAAAAAACGCGATACTATCCCCTTCGTATTTTTACCAGGAACCTTCAGTTAAATTTTCAAAAACTTGCATTATTAACTCATGCAGAAAAATGAGTTTGAAAATATACAACTATAGTTAAATTTTCAAACGCATTTTTCTCCGGGAGTTAATAATGAAAGTTGTTGAAAATCTAACTGAAGGTTCCCGGTAAGAATATGGAGGGGATAGTATCTCGTTTTTTAGAAATATTTATTTATTGCAGAGAAAGATAATATAAATGTGATGTCAGTAAGGTAGGGATTATTAGTTCACTTTCACATCTCCTTAAGAAAAACAATGAAAAATGAGCCCTGAAACATTAAGTTTTACCATATATATGCAGAGTGATGCTAATACACGTCCATACATACACACACGTTTACACACACACGCACACGCACACACATACACATACACACACACATCCATGCAGACAATTTCTAAAAATAATGTATTTTGATTTCTTTCTTCTGAAAACATATTACTAGCATGTTTTGGCAAAACTTTTTTTTACTATCACAAAGCTTCCTCTTTGAGAAAACAAGATTGGAGATTAACGAAATATTTTTTAAATTGACATTATTTATAGTTGTGACGTCACGATTTTTTTGGAACAATTTTTTTTAGTTATAGGTAGTTATGGACTATTATTAAGTATATTTTATTAGTTCTATCAGAGGACCTTTATAAGCTCTCATATAATCTTTTGAATGATTAGAAAACGAAAGCTTAAATAATGATACGTAAACCCTAACCCTAACTACTCCAAATAAAGCAACTTGCAATAGTAACAAATTTAAATAAAAAATTCTTTATCCTTAAACTCTAAACCTTGAACCCAACTACCCGAAGTGGAGCATTTTTTCATAATAATATGTTTAAATAATAAAATACTAATCAGTCAACACTATAAACTTTAAGTGGTGATTATCATTTAAAATCCAGAAAAAGAATGGGTAAGTTTGGGGAATTTTTTTAAAGAGTCAGTGCAGCGAATATTATCGAACAAAATATATGGTTATTATATACGGTTATTATATACACTTATATATAAAATCATTTTTACTCTGGAAATGATTTTGCTTGCTATTAGGCTACAATCAAATAGACTATTTATATACTTATACAAGAAAATGCATGTGAACTCCAGAACGTATTAAACTAAACCCAAAAATCTTTACTATACCTTTTGATCGATGTGACGGCAATGACGTTAATCCTGGGCCTGCCCTGCTCTTCAAGACTGAATGTGTGCCTCGTGTTGGCGATGCATCGGTGCTCCAGCAAGCAGGCCGTCTCGTAGATGGCGGCCGAACCCTCAGGCGGATTCGTCTCCAGAGCGTTGACGTCGATGAGGCCACAGACCTTAGGCAGAGCCTCCGTCGAGCCTGGGTCTAGGGTCAGGAGGGTCCCAAGATATTGGACTACGGCCCGCATTTCTTCGTAAGCCTCAGTGCCCGGGCCCCGGCACTCCTCGTGACTCTGGAGCTTCGTCAGGAGCCGCCAGCGCTTGGGATGCCTGCGGCGCAGGATCAGCACTCGCAATATCAATAGATATTCGCATCTGGATGAATGAAAGAAATTAGTTTCACAAGAATTTTTTATTTTTGTTCAATTCGTTAAAATAATTAATTGATTAGCAATGTCAAATACATCAGATACTTTACCGTTTACTTTTATCTTCCGCATATACTTTATTTAAAATAGTTATTATGTAAAATGTGTACACTCGACGTGGAAAATATCTGGTCGAATAAGTTTTAATTTTTTTTAAATCCTCCAATGAGATTAGCGAAAACGTATGTTCGATTCAATGAAATCCAATAAAATTGCAGTAATTTAACAAAATTCAAATGCATTCGACCACATTTCTCCACCTTGAGTGTACAATAAATTTCAAATAATTATATTTTTAGTAAAAGGGAAAATCATCTTTACATAAGAATGTAATATTTTCTAATACTTTATACTGAAACAGAGCACTTGAAATGAAAAAGGTTTAGGGGAGATCGGAGCGAACTTTACCATTGTGACATCCACCTCGAGTCGTATTTTTCGTTATACGTATAAAATTTACATAGTAACATCAAAATCGAGGGTGATAATGATTTGTTATTGTGTAAAGAACAGTGGACAAGAGCGTTTTTGTTTTTTATTGTTTCAAAAGTTTTTTATTATGATATATTATTATAAATAACCAATAGAAGACGGTCCAAATGACGGTCATCTAACCGTTTCTTAAACTCATCGACGACTTCACCTCACGTCGTATTTTTCGTTATACGTCGAGATTTCATAAAAAATCGACAATAGCGACCTTGTTATAGTTAAAATATTGGTTTTACAAAAAAAAGCATAAGAATGAAAATATGTGCGCTTAATAAAAATGAAAAAGATTGTGAAAATGAATGTTTCTCTATGTGCAATATTTGTCGAAATATTTAATAAAATCAATAATTTTATTTGTTTATTGCTTATAACAATAAATCTACTGGTGATATTTTCGTAACGATTGGATATTTGTATAATAATACTGTAAGAGAATAAAATAGCATTAAAAAAGCACGAGGAAACTGAAAAATAAACAGAAATATTTAATACACAAAGCCTGTAAGCGGTAAAATACGCAGGGAAATAGTTTGTTTTATCATTTATGGTGAAAATATTAGCTTTATATAAAAAGCATAAGAATGAAAATATGTGCGCTTTATAAGAGTGAAAACATTTGTTAAAATGAATGTTTCTGTATGTGCAATATTTGTCGAGATATATAATAAAGTTAATAATTTTAATTGTTTATTGCTAATAACAATAAATCTACCGGTGATATTTTAGTAACGCTTTGATATTTGCATAATAATACTGTAAAAGAATAAAATTGCGTAAAGAAAACACAAGGAAACTGAAAAATAAACATAAATATTTAATACACAAAGCCTGTAAGCGATAAAATACGCCGGGAAATAGTTTGTTTTATCATTTATGGTGAAAATATTGGTTTTACAAAAATAGCATAAGAATGAAAATATGTGCGCTATATAAGATTGAAAAATTTGTTCAAATAAATGTTGCTATATGTGCAATGTTTGTCGAGATATTTAATAAAATCAATAATTTTAATTGTTTATTGCTTATAACAATAAATCTACTGGTGATATTATCGTAACGATTGGATTTTTGTATAATAATACTGTAAGAGAATGAAATTGTATAAAAACACGGGGAAACTGAAAAATAAACATAAATATTTAATACACAAAGCCTGTAAGCGGTAAAATACGCAAGTAAATAGTTTGTTTCACCATTCATGGTTAAAATATTGGTTTTATAAAAAAAGCATAAGAATGACAATATGTGCGCTTTATAAGAGTGAAAAAATTTATTAAAATGAATGTTTCTGTATGTGCAATATTTGTCGAGATATATAATAAGGTTAATAATTTTAATTGTTTATTGCTAATAACAATAAATCTACTGGTGATATTTTCGTAACGCTTTGATATTTGCATAATAATACTGTAAAAGAATAAAATTGCATAAAGAAAACACAAGGAAACTGAAAAATAAACATAAATATTTAATACACAAAGCCTGTAAGCGATAAAACATGCAGGGGAATAGGTTGTTTCATCAATTATGGTTAAAATATTGGATTTACGGAAAAAGCATAAGAATGAAAATATGTGCGCTTTAATTGAATGAAAAAATTTGTGAAAATAAATGTTGCTCTATGCAAAAAACCACAATTTTGCACTAATTATTGTTAATAACAACGGAATGACCAAAATTTCGAGTTCTTAATGAGGAGACTGAAATGAACAAATTGACGTTAAAAAATCGCTGAAATTCCGCACAGAGCGTTATAGAGTGAAATACCTGGGCAGCAGTCTCGCCTTGGCGAGGATGGTGCACTCGTAGGCGTGCCTGTTGTCGTCGACGAGGCCGTTGCAGGCAAGCCTGCACGCGGGCCAGGCGCAATTGGGACACCTGCAGAGCGCGTCCTTAACGCCGCAGCCGACGCAGACGCGCTCCTCGGCGTGCGCGACCGGGCCCCAGACAATCGGCGGCTCCGAGAGTATGAGCTCGCCCGGGGCTAGGTCGCGCGTCGCCCGCAGGTAACGGCCCAGTGTCTCGTCCTCGCGCTCCTCGTACGCCCGGCAGCTGGACTTGTGGCGTGGCCAGTCCTCGCGCTGGTGCTCCTTGGCGCAGTAGAAGGCGCGCTTGCAGTTGCCGCAGCGGGTCGTCGCCGCCTTGTCGCAGACCGCGCACCTGCCCTCCGTCTTGCTCTCGTTCATTGCCGGCTTATAGGTTTACGTACGCTCGATGCAACGGCAACTGATGATCATAAATTATTGTCAACATCGAGATCGGCAGTAATATGTTCAAAGTTCGATTGATGCTGCATGTAAATGATAAAACCAATCGCTATAAATTGGCACTCTTTCGCTATTCGCTGACGTTTTTTTTCTTTTTTTCATAACAAATATGGGTATTACTGCCCTTACCCAAGTATTGGGTTGTAAACGTTAAGAAAATTTGTAGCATTATCTTGTATGTAACAATAATGTGTAATAAGTACATAAAAACATCTTTAATTTAAAATTCTTAATAAAAGTAGATTATCTGTCAGTTAAAACGAAAACTAAATAATTTATTTAAATTATTATAACACAATCATTATAATTGTGGAATCTTACGAAATATTAATACAAATAGATTTTCTTAAAAATACCGAAACTAAAACATCATTAGCTTGTCTATACAGAGAGTATTGGGGAGACCGGGGCTACTTTGTATACGGGACAACTTCATGAAATTCAATTATATCTTTTAAGCTCAAAGTCTTCCATAATTTGATACGGTACACTGATATTGTCGTCAAATATGAACATTTTTATCGAATAATACCTGTCAATAATATAACATTAACAAAGGAAATTTTATTCGGCAACTGGCGACTTTCGAATACTTTTCTGTTACGTTCACTAATGCATAAAACTTGTGTCAAGTTATTCAAATAAGTTAATCATTACACAAAAGCTCTTATTTATTTAAAACTTATTAAAACAAAGATTTTAACGCTTCAAGTGACTGGATTAGTGAACATATTTAATTCCCAAAAATTCTTGCCGAAATTATAAAACGTATAGGTAGCAGAAGACACTATTAGCCGCATCTAGATACAATTGTTATTGCTTCACCATAAACGAACCCGTACAAAACGTAAAAAACTGTAGGATTTTGGAGATTTTATATTAAATTTTCATACATTTCCTTACGCCTTTTACATTTTATTACGTTTTATTACTAGTTTAGATTACATTTTCACACTAAAAATTCCGCTCATTTCAAAAGTGTCAAATATTCCAAAAAAATATTTTTCTTTTAAATTACGAAATATAATAAAACATAAGGGAACATCATAAAATATAAATATACGTATAAAAATGCAAGAAAATGAAAGAATGTCCAAAATACGATAGTTCCTTACGTTTAGTTACGTTTGTTAACGTTTTCTTACGTTTTCTTACGTTTTCTGACGTTTTCTTACATTTTTTTACGTTTTCTTACATTTTCTTATGCTTCATTACTTTTGCTTACTCAAAGAGAAAGCTTTGTGATAGTAAAAAAAAGTTTTCAATAAAACATGTTAGAAATTTGTTTGTGTGTGTGTATGTATGTATAGGTACCGATATCTCGAGTAATCCGCAATAAAATTTAATGTTTCCGGGCTCATTTTGCTTGTTCTTTTACACGAAGGGGTCACAATAATAACAATTTTTTCAGTTTTCGGATTGGTTTTTGTTTTTCAGTGGTTTTACGATTTTGGGGTTTTAATTTTGCGGGTTTTTTAGTACGTTAGAAATAATGCCATCGATCCAATGAAAATGTATTTGAAAGAACATAATATAAATTACCTAACTTTTTCGACCTGCAATTTCTGATAAGATAATTCCTATCGTTTATTATAAACAAAAATGTCTTTTTTTTTAAACTGTTATAAGATGGGTGTAGGTATGTAATGTGATCGTCCAGGTGAGGCGCCGTAACTCCTATAGTATAGGTATATGGTATTATGATAATAGATGTTGAGAGGCTTGGTAACCCCGCTGTTAGCACCCTCTAATTATAAGATAATGTCATGTTTACACGAGAAAGCATCAAAACTCTAATTTCTTAGCAGTGCATGCATGTAAAGAAACCACTTTTGTAACCGTGATATGAGCGGAAAAAAGTCATACGGTATATAAAATTGTAGCTCTTTTTACGTATCTTTAATTGCAATTGCAATTTTCGTTGACGTTTATCGGTTGGTAAACTGGCCATACGAATAAGATTTGCAACATAAGTAGGCCTAGAAATTACAACTGTGAGAAATTGTGATAGAATATGAGAAACTGTGAAAAACTGTGAAAAACTATGAGAAACTGTGACAAAATTTATGAAATATTCTATAATTTCTTTTTAAAATCCTGCTCCAAATGTAAGCCCAATTTTATAGTTTTTCACGAAATTCTCATGGTTTTGCGCATTTTTTCACACTTTTGTCACAGTTTCTCAGGTTTTTAAATATCTACTGGGGTAGAACTTCTTTAATTAAAATTCAGAGAAATTATTTTTGCATAAAAACTCATGAAGTATTAGAGTTAAAAGTTCAAATAACATGTGTCAATAATTTCTGAAGTCCCAAAACCCGATATATAAATATATGGGAATCGAAAGTTCCTTAAGGTAGCCACATTACCTGCACCCCCTTATATCGGAAATATATGATGGAAATTTATTGAAAAAAATTAGATAATCAGTAACATAGAGTTTTTTTCCGAGAAAAAAATTATTTTGTAAAAAAAATCGATTTTGTATGGCAAAGGATAACTTGAATAAAACAGTACTATTCCTTCTGAAAATTTCCAAAAAGGCAGCTATTTACTATCTCTTGGCTAAGTTCTTTGCCCTGATAACGAAGACTTTTATTTTTCGAGATATTCGAGGCTATATTTTTTTTTCAAAAAATTGTTTAATTGCTTATTTCTTGGACATTACACTGTAGATTTTTACTGATGATCTCTAATTTTTTCGTTATTTGGTAAAGATTTGAAATCATAAAGAATTTTCAAGATTCATTAAATCGTTTTTGTTTTATATCGTCTTTTCATTGTTATGATATTTTTGTAACAAATGAATAAACCCCTTCTTCATAAACTCGAACAAAATTACAAAATTACGAAAATAGTACATTGTGCAACTAGAGGAGAAAATTTGTATTTTTCTAAGTGAGGATGATGATTGAACACGAGTGGAAGTCGAGAGCGCCGAAGGCGCCCCAGACGAACACGAGTGCTCAAATTATCATCCGAGTCTGAAAAAGCCCTTTCCACCCGTGTTACACATCATATTTTTTTAAAGTGTAGGAATAGGGCTTATTTCATACATACAAAGGAAATGAGGAAATGAGTATTACGAGTCGTCCACTATAGACCTAAGAAATTCAGGAGCGGGAGATAATAACCATTACCTCCCACCGGAGTGGGAGGCAATCATTCCCTCCCGCTCCGGCAAAGACGCTCAAAATGCCCAATTTTCCATTCGTTTTGCAAGCATGAAAACGGGCCTATTCGCACACTTATTAAAAAAATACGATGTGTAACACGGGTGGAAAGGGTTTTTTCAGACTCGGATGATAATTTGAGCACTCGTGTTCGTCACGTGCTCAATCATCATCCTCGCTTAAAAAAAATAGTTTTCCCTCCTACTAGCATAATGTACTAATTTATAAAAGTAATATGCGTTTATAATATTCTTAAATAAAATGTAATCAATAATTATAAAGTTGCAAAATTTATTATTGTCAATTGAAAAAAATGTAACTTGATATACAAAAACTTTTTAAGTTTTTATACAATTTAAATATTTTTTCATAATCTATAAAGCTATACTTTGACATAGGTTTAAATGGCTATTTATTTATATTATTAAAGTTAACAAAATGTTTTATTTATTTCAGAGCATAAATTGAGTTTAAACAGTGTCAATAATATTAACTTTTATTCATTTATAGTTCCAAAATTTTCTTGAATTTTTTAAAATACATTTTGATTTAAAGGTAAGCGTAAGGATCATTGTTTAAAAACCCTTGTTTTTATCAGAAAAATATGCTTTAACTCTAATAACTTGTAAAAAGAAATTTATTAAATAGTTTTAAAGTAAGAGAAGACTTTAAAGCAGTTTTTAGTTAATCGATATATATTTTATGTTTTCTTTTCCGATACAATTTGTAAGGAATAAAATTTAACAGAATAGAAATTTGGATTCACAGTTTAAATGAGTTTAAATAAACTATGTTGAATAACTAACTCGAATATTTACAATTAATAATAACATTCTTAATATTTTCTTAGTTATATATTATCTATTATCTTACATTCATTTGTAAAAATGGTATGCATTTTTAACTGTATTCCAGTTTCCCTATATAAATATAAGTAATTTACCTTTACCCCAAGGTTGGGGCAGTTTCGTAAAAAAGTTTATTTAATTAATTCAAGTAAAATAATAGTAATTGCAAACATGCAGATCTAAAATATTTTGTTTGGCTAGCCAAAAACCTAAACTTGATAACCACCTATCATGAAAATGATATTAAAAAAGATTATAAAAGAACTATAAAGTTTGAAACAAAAAGTTTTCAAAGCAGCCTTGGTATATTAGTATTGTATGTATACTCGACGCACAAAATATCTGATTCGAATGATTTTAATTTTTTGGAAATCCTCCAATAAGCTTAGCGAAAATGTGAATTCGATCCAATGAAATTGCAGTATTTAAAAGAAATCAAATCGTTCGAATCAGATATTTTGTTCGTCGAGTAGGTATACACTCGACGTAGATATATTCTGATCGAACGTTTTTAAAATACTCCAATGAGATTGTCTAATTCACAGAAATTAACCAATAAAATTACACGATTTCAAAACATTCATATTAAAATATATAACAATTATATTAAAATAGTTAGTTTCAAATTTTATATAACAAATTAAGTTGTAATAAAAGAAAATTATATTTCTTAGTAAATAGAACTTACGACTATATATATAGTATAATAACTAAACAAAAACGAAATTATCTTCAACATTTATAGTATTTTACTGAAAACTTCTAGCATTATTTTTAGTTCAATTCAATAAATTTATATTATACTTTATATTGTGTAGAGGTTCGACTACTCGTGGATAAATTATAGATGGAAAGGCTTTATTGATCGCTACAAGTGAATTTACGTCTTTATTTCCCAACGTTTATTATAATATTGTACTTATTTATCAGATATTTATATCTAACAGTGATCATAGTTTTTGGTATTGGAGTAAAATATAAGTTGAGATAATACTATTGTTAAAGTTACCCTATAAATGTTTGCTTTCAACAAAATCAATACCACTAAATTTTTAAGTATTTTTTTCAGTAACGGTACTACAAATTTTTGTTCGCATAATTATTTGTGCATACAAACTACATTATCTATACGTTGCAAGAAGTTTATAATTATTCAGAACAATTTGAGAATTTTATATTTTCTATATACTACATGACCTCTTATGTACCCAAGCAATCATTAATTAACAAATATTAGTGAGGATATAAATAAAGAATGTTATTCTTCTATTCACTCAAAGACAGAAAAAGTTGATTAAGTTTATTTACGTTCACTTACCTCAATATCTCAAAAATTTCAATAAAATTAATTATAATAATATTGTTTACGTAGGCTTCATTGTTATTATGCACGAAACTAATAAATTAACTTTTCAAACTTCAACTTTTGTCGATTAACAAAATTTAACTTCTTCAGCTCAAAAAATTGTACCGGGTGCAAGGGAGTTCGTATCTGATCTAAGACTGCTAAGAAAAGCTACAGAAAACGCGGGTGGGAGAATGTTTAATTTTATCACGCTAGAATTAGAAGAGCATGTGAGGCTTATTCAAACGCGCTGAATTGACTTGCATCTGTACTGTAAACTTTTTAAGATAATTAAATAAAAGTTAGATTATTTATTAATTACAATCCATAAAATTTAATTCATTAAATGTTGTATAGACGCCGTTTTTATTATCATGAGAACATTAATATTAACAAAGCTTTATATAACAAATAAATAAGATAAATAGGTTAAGAAATAACAATTCTTGCAAAATATAATTTGTTTATTTAGTTATTTATTATAATTTTCGTATATAACTAGAACAAGTCTTTCATATTGATAATACGCAACTAAAACGGAAAACTTCGAGCACAGCTCAATATTTAGTTAACATAACGAATAAACATAACGAAAGTAAATCGCGTATCAAATATAAATATATACATATAAACTGAGTCCACGATGTACACAAAACATCATTTATTATGAGACTCAATATTACCACTAACAATTGTATCTTATTCAGTTTGGCAAAGACGCAGCCGTTGTGCGGCACCATATAAAACTTGATATCTTATACCATTTTGTAATAAATATAGTACAGTCAATTCTTAGTCTATCTACGATGTAATAAAGTTTGTTTTATCTTTATTTTTACAAATAGGTTCGTGAAAAAGTAATAATTCTTTATTTAGTACTGTACACTTTAGGAAGGCGATTATGAACAAATTTAGAAAGACTTTATACTTTGACTTTGCTTTTGCTCTTTTGGATGATATGAATGATAAGAGCAAAATTAGCATAGATAATTTACAAAGCATGCGGAATATTTTACATTGCCCACTTTAATAGTAAAAGCATTAAGAATTCGTAAATTTTCTCCTCTTTTCTGTACACAACTCTACCTAAATCAGCACCATTAATATGACTTTCAGCAATGTCTTTAGACACAAATTAAACTTTCATGAATTTTTAGAAAATATATTCAATGCTTAGTCAAATAAATGTCAAATACATGGAATGATAAATATTTTTAAAATGTCTTATTCTTGCCTCAAAAGTAACATGGATATTGAAACTAAAGAGAATTGCTGTTATTTTTTACATAGTCATGATAAAGCGAGATAAAATATTGTTAATTATATAGTAAAAAGAAAATGCTACAAAATATTTTCTTAATTTTTTAAGTCTTTTCAATGTCATTAAAGTATATTATTACTTCAACGGCTCTTACAGGTTTATATGATAAAAGCTATTTCATCATATCACATAGTGAATTAAATTACTCCAAATATTTTAAAATTGAAAGAAAAAACAATTTTAAATCAACAACTATTTGTAACTAAACTAAGAGTTAACATTTACATTTAAAAATATTCAACGTATGTTGTTGTAAAAAATGTATAACAATATATATCTTACAATCAATAATAAATTTAAATCAGTTTAATATAAACATACTGTTCATTTCAGTTATAATTTTTCTAAAGAAAGCTACGCTCCCTTCAAAGCCTCTTTTTAACGTAATTCAATTTAAATGATAAATTAATTAAAGTTTTTTCTTTGTGCTGTTCACATCGCCATTTAATTTCTCTTCCGATCTTGGAGTAAGAAAACATAATCGAAGATAATTGACACCGTCCTTAATGGTGCAAATCAAATTACAAATGATTACCGACGGTGTCTCGTACTCATTTGGTACAATTCCGTCTACAGACGATTCAAAGAAACTGAACAGTGGAAACCAAATCCTTGTTCTATTCGAATCACGCTGCATTAACGCTTGATTATTAGCTAATGTGTGGTAGTACAAAAACAGTCGAGAGGTGATGTAGAACGCGACAAAAACATCGATGGAATAATGTTCATGTGCAGCAAGTATGAAGAATATACCGAACATATTGAGCATCCATGTGAACGTATGAGCAAAATAGAGCCCCCTTGGCGTATCTAAAAAGTATGATTATTATTAGAAATATTTTTTTAATTAAATTTAAATATTTCAATAGAAAAGCAATATAATTTAATGATTGCAGTTAATATTTATAAAAGTTACCTACATTCTGTAATAAAGAAATTTAACATTGTCAGTGCTACAGTATGTCCACTAAACATGTAATCTCCACAAGTTCGAACTCCTTGAATAGACATGCCAGCACCTCGCCATATCACATAAGCCATCTCGATCTTATTGTAAAGTTCGTTGTAGAAACTACTAAAAATTAAATACTCATACATTATACATTTTTTAAATTAGTAATATTTTTAAGGAAAACTATTAATTAAAATTATATCATTATTAAAAAATAATAATAATAATAAAATAACCTCACTATTATTATTATTATTATTATTATTATTATTAAACCAGGTACAGAGTACCTTGATGCTTTACATTGCGGCAAGCATCAAGGATCGCAGGAGGTAGTTTAACTACTTGTACACAATCCTAGTTAATCTTAATATTACATTATATATTTGCTTATAGATTTTAAAATACGTGTTTAAAATCCAAAACAATAACAATAACTAAACCTTAATAATTAATTGCAATTAAGAATAATATTATAAGTTAAAATCATTTTAAATTTCAAACTAAAACTAAAAATTAAAAACTAACATCTAAAAACTATCAACAATAAATGATTGTCTTAATATTATTATACATTAAATATCACCCATTTTTTGATTTTGGTCTTTATATTTTCCATATTATAATTTAAGTTTTTCAACTCATTTGGTAATTGATTAAAATATTTTGTTGCGTTATATATATTATTTTTTTTACCCATTTCTAAAGAAACTTTAGGTAGCTCTAGGCTTTTATTTCTAGTTTTGCTGTTTAAATTTTTATATATATTTTTTAAGGTATTGTAGTTATAAACCAATGTTTGGAGTACAAAGTAATAAGTACAAAGTGAAATACAAAGATTAAATTCTCATAAAGTTAGTTAATAAAATAGAATCAAACAAGTATAACTCACCTAGATGAGTCCGTGATAGGTATATTTCTCGGTTGACATTGCAAATGTGCTCCTGGTACTGAGAGTGAGGTAATAAGCATTGTAACACATCTCAATAAGAAGACTGTGCCAGATAAAGCAAAAAATCTTCTTAATAATATAAACCTAAAAAACAAAAAATGATGAAAATGAAATGAATGCAATGAATAGTAAAGTTATTAAGAATAAAGGTTTTAAATTTTTTGTTAAATTAACAAATTGTAATTTGATGTTTAAAAAGATTATTTACCTATATTTATGAAAAATAAGAACAAGTAGCCATATAGCAAATAGTAGCGTCCCAGTTACTTCACACATATCGAAAGCCCATGGTATGTGTGGTACGTTATCCAAGAATATGTCTGGCAATGGCGGATACTTTTTCATGTCAGGCACTCTGTCGTGAACTATAACCATCACAAAAGCAGTAATCCATGTGACAATGAACAAATAACCTAAACTAATAAACGTTTTCCAAATTTCTGGAGGTAATTGAGAAGCAGTCCCGTCATCAGAAATTGACGCAGAATAAAATTCATGATCAATAGAACCTTCATTCGTTCCCGCGCTTAGAGTTACCTAAAGTATACAATAGATTTATTATTATATATAAAAGAAAATATTGGTATCAATTTTAATTTAATAACTAAAATTCTTAACAGTTTCTTTATCAAAAATACTTTTGATTTACTTTTATGTGTAATTTCATGAGCAAATAAATAATATAAAAAAAACTTGAAATTTTTATTATTTATATATTAAATGAACTTACATCATTATTTTTAGAAGTGAAAAAATTTTGTGAAGAGAATAATTCTACATGCCCCAGTTCTAATAAAAGTGGCACATTGTCTCTTTGTAATTGTTTGATACTAATGTTCAATCTTTTAATAACACCAATTCTAAGATTCGACATTGTTTTTAAATCATCTTCTCTTAATGTCAATAATGCTTTGCCATCAATTTCATGTTCTTTAAATCTATCAATTATATCCGGATCTCCATGACCTGTCTGTATCAGCCAATTTACTACATCATTAACATTCCACTCTGTTATATTTTTTGGTCTCATTTTTGCTTTTGAAGCTAATTTACAATCTTCTCTCATTTGATAATCGATCACTAAAACATTTATTAAAATGTAAAATTATTTTAAATTTTAATATTATGATAATATGAAGAAAATGTTGATCACTAACTGGGTTAAATGTTTGAAAAGTAAATATTCAGACTGTCTTGAACGAAGAAAGAAAGAAGACTGACAGGATTTTTCATCTTCAATGAGTCATGACAGTTCACCTTTATCTGCAGTAAGTCCAATCATTGCTTCTTTTCATCTTCACAAAGAACTGTATCTTGATCTGACTATTGAAATTTTCTGTATTTGAAAAACAGAAAATAGATTAGAAGCAAAACAACATAGCTTACAATTTCATCTATACTCAGGACTTGCAAATTGTCTGTCATAAAATGCATAAGTAGGACATAACTGTACATAAATATTAAAGGCTTCACAAACTATGACTGCAAAGTCATTGGCATTTTCTTTCACTATTTCTAAGTATTTTCTCATATATCAGCTAAATATTAACAGAAAATTAAGAAAATAATTGTACATAAACTTTTAATTACAAAAATAACATGAAAATTATTATGAATCGTAAAAAATGTAATGTATTTATTATTTTCAAGACAATGCAACAATCAAGGATTACTAATTGTTCAATCGACGATAAGAAACGGATAAAAGTAGTATTTTTATCATCGTATTTCATAACCTCACTGATAATGTATATAAATACATGCATATATTATATATTTTTTGGTGTTTACCTGTAGCCTGTCATTCCATTGTCTTTTCGTTATTAACTTTTGCCCATGCACTTTATACACCTTACAACTTTCATGACGTCCAGTGCTTTACTAACTTCTTAGCAAAATGGAAAATGCTTTGTTTTCTGTCGATATCGTGTTTTCTTCGGTTTGAATAAATTTTCTATGTGATAAACAAGTACTTCGTCAAAATACTTGTGACTATATAGCTGACGCTGAACTGAACTCAACTGATGCGACGTTGCCACATTCTTCAATACAGCTGGTTCTCAAGAAGAAACTATTATGCCAAGAAAAGGCGCCAATTTCGAAATTTATTTCAACGTAATGATGAATTTGTAATAGTTCACATTGTTAAGTTAAAAATTTTTAATTTATTAAAATTGATTCTCTGTGAATTCATCTAGGTTGCCACCCTCCATTTCTTATTTTCCATGGAAATTTTTTTATCGTATCCTATACATGAAAATAGGCAATAGCCAGAGTTTCAGCTTCCAAATATTTTTTTTTACCTTAGAGAATTTTTTACTTTTTTATCAATTTTCAAAAACATTTGTTTTTAAATATTGGGTTTTATTTAATATTGCTTTAAATTTTATTGTCATTTGGTCTTTTGGAATCCGAACTTATGTTTTCTAAGATAAAATTGTAAGCTAAGTCCGATTTTGAGGAGTAAAAAATTTTGTTTTAACATAAAATACCTCAAAATTAGTATTTAATGTTAATGCAAAAATTATGATTATCTATGTCTTGTAGCTCAATATAGGACCTTAAGTCACTCAAAATTTTTCTTTTACATATGGAAAATGTAGCAAAAAGTCTCAACATTTTGATGAAATATGAAAATTGGGTTTTGAGCGATTTTGGTATCCTTACATAGTGTATTTTCTGATAATAATGCAAATAATCGGAAAAGTGTGAAAACAAGTGACCATATCTTTAAACCTTAATATGTCAATAACGTAAAAAGTGAGCTTAAGTCGTTTTCCCGGGAGCCCACAGATATATGGTTATATATACTCATGTATAGTTATATATAGTTACGTTACAATTCTATTTTTGAGAAACGTTCTAGTTACGTTACAATTCTATTTTTGAGAAACGTTCTAGTTACGTTACAATGCTATTTTTGAGAAACGTTCTAGTTACGTTACAATTCTATTTTTGAGAAACGTTCTAGTTACGTTACAATTCTATTTTTGAGAAACGTTCTAGTTACGTTACAATTCTATTTTTGAGAAACGTTCTAGTTACGTTACAATTCTATTTTTGAGAAACGTTCTAGTTATGTTACAATTCTATTTTTGAGAAATGTTCTAGTTACGTTACAATTCTATTTTTGTACGTTACAATTCTAATTTTAAGCTGACAGGAGCACAAATTAAGTTAAATAATTTACACGATTTAGATAAACAAAAGCTAGAAGAATTAGCATTCGATCTCAATTGTATAAAAGTATATGCATGGGTTATAGTAAGAGCTGGTACAACATATACATATAAATTATAGAACAAACGAAAACTAATCCGACACTGTACATGTAGTATTAAAAATGCATAATACACTATACGGCGAATCAAATTTTATTTTATACAAAATCAAATTTCTTACATGCACCTTCAGTCATTTGGAATTGAACAAAACCGGATTATTTTTCATCATGAAACATGGCAAAAATTTCGAATATTTTACTAATCAACGAAGAACGTGTACCGGTTATTAACTTTTCGGACTTAAGAATATGTACAGCTGTTAGTTCGGGTTGTTAATTAAATTTGTAAATCTCCAAATTTTCTAAATAAAATCATGTGGTTAATTGGTATAATCTGTATTTTTATTATTTATTAATTGTTATTTATTGTTATTTATTGTTAAATGTTCAAAATGAACATTAAAAATAAAACTTTAAATATATAAAATTATATATAGACGTTTATATATATTTTTTTTTTCGAGGGTATGTAGGAAATGACACCTAAGGCACACCCGACTGGGTCCGCACAGCCGGATAGTGTGGGGCTGGTTGGGGATGCATCCGCCGTGTGTATAATATAGGACGAAAAATAAAATAAATAAAAACGCGAAAAGACTACACAGCCGTTACATCACAAACCGACCTACTAAAACCTTCCACCCTTTCCTCTTCTGGCGGAACCCACCCTGGTATCGTTTATCACATTACCTCAAGGTGGTGCCATTCTTGTATCGTCTCGACAACCGCTGCTGCCTTGATCTTAACCAAATTTAAAAATTCATAATTTTAAATCCCTCGAGGGGACGTCAGATCTAACCCGTCTCATTTACACGCGTATTCGAACCGGCGTAATCATCGCCGTACGGAAAGGAGAAGCATCCCTGTCCCTCTCCGCGACATTCATAAAATGAGAGAAAATGAGCGTCTCCCGGTTAAGAAAGGGTCCCATTTTCTCCCTCCTTGTCGATTTCCATGCAGTCGTCCGACGCCCCTGGGTTATGTTGGGGTATCGGATCGTCTCCCAGCGCTTCATTCATACCTTCTTCGATTGCTCTATTCAAGTATCTCTTCTTTTCTCGTAAAACCGATTCGGTGAATCTTGCCGTGGCTGCCCACTTATCCTTGGCGGACAACATTTCGCCCACGATGGTTTCGGGCGCGAGTTGTCCGAGCAAGTTGAGAAGAGCTATACTTTTTTCGTTCCACTGCTCGCAGACGAAAAACGTATGGAATGCATCATCGCAATCAGCGGAACAAAAAATACACTTCGGACTCTGAACCTTCCCCATACGTTTGAGGTAAGCGCAGAAGTACCCGTGATCACTCAGGAATTGGGTAAGGTAGTATCCTACCTCCCCGTGGTCTCTGTTTATCCAAGGGGCCAGTTGGTCTATCAGCCTGGTTGTCCATTTACCCTTGGTTTCGTTTGTCCAGGATTGTTGCCACGTTGCCATGATACGCTCCCGTTCCTCCCTGCGGACGGTTGTTCTGTCCTCTGTTGGTTCTTCCTTCTTCCGTAAGTAGATTCTCTTGCACTCCTTCGCATGTAGGTCGATCGGGATGATTCCAGCAATAACTAGTACTGCCGGTCCCGAGACCGTGCGGTAGGCGTTCGAGACTCGGAGAGCTCCTCTGCGTTGAACGGAAGCGATTCTAATCCGGTATGACTCCTTATCGATTGAATCAGCCCATATTTCAGAGCCGTACAATAGGATGGATGTGATGACTGACATGAGCAGCCGTCGCTTGCTAGCTTTGGGGCTACTCGTGTTCGCCATGAGACGGCTCAGTTGTGCCGTCTTTGTCACCACTTTGTCCGCTGCATAGGCCAGGTGACGAAAGAAGGTAAGCTTGGTATCTAGTTTGAGTCTCAGATACATAGCTTCCCTTCTCGTCAAAACCTCCGCCTCTCCCACTTTTATGGTAAAGATGGGGTTCATCCGCTTACCGGTGAAGGGCACAATCTCTGTCTTAGCGGCTGCCAAGTCGAGTCCGTGTTCCCGCATTCAGTGCGAGATCCTGCGCATCGTCTTGTTGAGCAGGTATTGTGCTCTTTCAAAGTCGCGCGCGATGATGACTATAGCGACATCATCGGCGTACACTATCATGTATACTCCTTCGAGCAGCCCAAGCCTGAGCAGGCTGTCGTACAGGTTGTTCCAAAAATCTGGGCCAAAGATCGACCCTTGTGCCACGCCGGCGCTGAGATATTTCTCGCGTTTGCCTTCTTCTGTATCATAGCGGAGAATACGGTCCTTCAAGCAGTCTCGTATCACCAGCATGTACTCGGGGACTCTGAACACGTTCAACGCTTCTAAGATGTCAGGCCACCTGGCCGAGTTGAAGGCGTTCTTTACGTTCATCGTGACCTGGAGTTCCTGGAAAAACGATTTCCAGTCCACGCCTTCCTGCCCTGCTGTACTACCTCTCGTATAGCGTCTACCGTGGATCGCCATTTTCTGAAGCCGTACTGGTTTTCGGCTAAATCGCCGGCAGCCTGCACAGCTCCCTGTAGCCGTGGTTTGAGCAACCTCTCAAAGAGCTTCCCTGCGTGGTCCAACATTACAAGCTCGTCCATGCTTCGCCTGAAGTCATCGATGGGAACGTTTGGAGTATAATAGCAGCTCACATAAGTTACGTATCTGCTTCTCACCCAAACAAAGCCTCTCCCGGCTCCGTGTTCGTCCATTCTGATGGTGTGTGGATTCACGAAGATTACTGCTGTGCCAAGTGTATCTGGGTACCAGGTGGGCTAGTCCCAATTACAGTACTGCTCGCTGATTAGTAGCACATCAACCTTCGTCTCGGATATATAATGAGTCAGAAGGCTGTTGGCTAAATCGGCTCTGTAGAGGTTCGCTGGAAGGACCGTTGTACGGCCCATCATTAACGCTTGGCTTTGGTCTTTTGAAGCGTTTCGAGAAACGCTCTACACTGTCCTGAGCCCGACGTGTGGCCCAGCTGTGCGTGGTCTACTTTCAGGTCAGTGAACAGGATGCACTTCGCCTCGGTAGCCTTGCAGGCTGCTCCATTGTGACCTTCTGCGCCACATTTGTAGCAGGCCTTGCTTCTGTCTGGGCCATGACAATCCCGCGCTTGATGTCCGTAACCCAGACATCCGAAGCACCGCTGGTCCCCAGCTCTTGGTCATTGCTGTTTCTACCCAACTCTACCAGGACGTCGCCAGACCTAGTTTTTCTGACTTAAATATCAGTGGTTGGGTATTCGGCGGTGACCTTTTCGCGAACATTCGTAAGAACCTCTGCGTAGCTGACTCCAAATTCAGGTCGAATCAGGACAGCCTTGGGTTACTTCCTAAGCGTACTCCTCTTCTTCTTCTTTGGAGGCCTTTGAGCAACCTCGCTCGTCTTGTTAGCCGGTGTTCTGGCTGTTAGGGGCTTCTGTTGTTGCGGTTTCTGCTGCAGTTGTTTTTGCAGCTGTTGGCGTTCTTTTTGTTGGAGCCGCAGTTGTTCTTTTGTCTGCTGCTCCGGTTGCCTCTGCTGCTGTTATAGTTTCTGTGCTGCAGCTTTCTCCTTCTTTGACAGGATCCTCACAAAACCGGCGATGGCACTATCAGAGTCCCCGTCCTGTGATCGTCCCCTCTAATTGTGAGGCCGCTGACTGGAGATAGCCGCGACTCCTAGAGTCTCTGTTGGGCCTTGCTCTTCGGTGTTGGTGAGCAGGCGGTCCCTCCACTTGTCGAAAAGTTCGACGAGCGTTGGAATGGACTTCTTGATGTCGTTATTGACACCAGGCTGTCTCTTTAGCCCTTCTGCCATTTTTTTAAGGAGTTCGTCTGCCACCTCAACAAAGTCCTCGGCTGTTCTTATGGAGCGGCTTGGCTGTTGTGTGCCGCCCGGCAGTGATTGTGGAGCAAGCTGCTCCACAACCATTTCGTCATCGCAGGTTTGGTGTTTACCTGCCTCCTCGTTTATCTCATGGTTTTGTAGGGACATTTTCTTTCTTTTTTGTTCACCGGCGCATCGTGCGTAGGGGGGCGGGCCGAAATAGCTAGGAGCCGGTACACCCTCGGGCACTTTGATCTTACCCCAGATCCCTGAGGCCCTGCCTTCGTTTTTCCGGTCCCGGGAAACACGGACGGACTAGGGCTCGCCCGGAGCAACAGGGGTTCCGATCCCCCTGTCCAATACGCACTTCCTGATCAGGGTCCGAAGCGGCGGGCTTCTGATCTAGCGCTAAGACTAACCGCTTCGGCAGAGCTAGGCTCACATCAGCCCTTCGCCCATGCCGATGGGAACAACCGACAGGGATCCAGGCACTCCCAGCGTGTCCCAGCGCGAGAACAATCAGATCGGGCGGATTTCTGTGCATCAGGCTCACGCAAAACGTACCGCCCGAGAGGAGATTTTTGGGTAGCTGTTCAGCGTACTGCGTGTTATGAGTGCAGCGTAATGAATATAGAAGTAAATGTCTGTGTGGCGGTGAGTGTAGTGCTTGGGAGTGTGAATAGTATTATGCGTGGTAGTGTGCTAGTGTGTAAGTGTGAGTTTGGGTGAACCGCTTCTTAGTATGAATAAGCCCCCTCACCCGCCGCAGTCCTATAAGATAAAAGGTACTGCGCTTCGACAAGGTCTTGCAGTTCCTACAGGGGGAGACGTTTATATATAATATTATTATTATATATAATATTGTTTTTCTAAGCTCGGATCTGATTATATCCCTATATATACTTATATATAATTATATATAATTATATATCATGATATATAATTATATATAAATATATATAGTTATATATCATGATATATAATTATATATAAATATATATAGTTATATATCATGATATATAATTATATATAAATATATATAGTTATATATCATGATATATAATTATATATAAGTCATTATTACTCGGGATGTTAAAAAAGCGATAAAATGACGACTGGTAAATGAAATGTCACAATGAGAATAATAATACTGATTCTTCTATTTCTAACATAGGTATACTAAAGTATTATAAATTCATAATGAAAATACTATTTTCCAACTTGTATATATTTTTTTAATATAATTATTAATCATTTATACCCGGAAATGTCACTAAAAGCTGATAGTGGACACTACTAGGCAGGACATTTTTAAATCTCGAATTTGAAAAAAAGCTTGCTGTTTCTAAAATGGTTCATATAAGGTAAAAGGCAGATATTCCATATTTTAATTTTAATATTCCTCTACATGATATTACAAAGTTGAGGCCGACATAGCTATAAGGGATGGTGGCGGTACTGGGAAGCTCTCCCCTATAAACACATTTCCTGTTATACTAAAAAAATAGTAAATAAATAGTAAAAAAAAAGTTTTTAAAAAAATGTTAGAAACATGTTTTAGGACATTTGAAATCAAAATACACTCTTTTTAGAAAATGTCCATATGTGTGTGTACGTATGTGTGTGTACGTGTGTGAGTGCACGTGTGTGTATACGTGTGTGTGTACGTGTGTGTGTGCGTGTGTGTACGTGTGTGTAAGTGTGGATGTGTGTACGAGTGTGTAAGTGTGGATGTGTGTGTGGGTGTGTGTGTGGGTGTGTGTGAGTGTGTGTGTGAGTGCGTGTGTGTGTGTCTGTATTTTTTTTATGTAGGGGAGAACGGGGTAATGTCGGTCACTGGCTAATTCCGGTCACCCTTATTTTCAATAATCTAAACATTTTTAGGTAATAATTCGAATAGTATATTAAACGCAACATAAAATGCAATTAATCTAATGTCCAAACAATCTTCTATTCGGTTTTATTAAAGAATTATACACAATCAAAGTGTAGGACTACATTACTTATAAGAAATCTGGTCTATAAAATAAGCTTTTATGTAGTTATTTTTTGCATCTTTATTAATTTGAACAATCTAAGAATACGAAGTAGTGAAGAAAAAAGAGTATAAACCTATTACTTTTTTGCCATTTCAATTTAAATTACTAAGCAGAATGGGGATAATCCCGGTCACAATGTTATTTATATGACGCTCCCGAAAGTGAGGCTAAGAAAACGTTTCGCTGCGCTCTCAGGTAGGGTAACTTTGCTTAAGTGTTTTTGATTGAACAGTGGTTATGTTATTATATGTTTCACTATGTAAGTGCGAATAATAATGCGACTTAAAGAAATTTGTCACCTACAAAAATAACTTTCTAATAGTGATCGGAATTGTACCAAGGCTGACCGGTATTACCCTTTGATATGGAGTAAATTCGGTCAAAAAGCTTTTTTTATTTCGACTTATAGCTTCGATATCTTACATTTTTATGTTAAATCAATAATAAATATTTATAGTCAATGATTTGAACTAAGATAATAATTATTTAAAGTTAAAAGAAACAATTTGAAAGTGGAAATAACAAGCACGTTTGCTTAGGTGACCGGCAATACCCCATCCTCCCCTATGTGGACATCGATATCTCGAGTAATCTACGGTAAATTTTAATGTTACAGGGTTCATTTTCATTTCATTTGTTTGTATTTTTACACGAATTATGGGGTCACAATGATAATTCATCTAGTTTTTCGAATTCGTTTTTTAGAGATTTACGATTTTTGGATTTTAGTTGTTCGAGTTCTTTAGTATGTTAAAAATATGATTAATGCAGTAAAAATGTATTTAAATGAGTATAAAATTACCTACCTTTTTTATATTATTCGATCCGAAATTTAAGATAATTCCTTTCGTTTGTTGTAAACAAAAACGTGTTTTTTATTTATAAATGTTATACATATATCGAAAACGTATGATAGAAATTTATTAAAAAACTTTGAGATGATCCGTAACATGATGAGTAACTGCCATATCCAGTAAAATTTTTGAGCCATTTTATTTTTCTCTTACTGAGAAAAAAATTATTTTGTAAAAAGAAATCGATTTTCTATGGACCAGATAACTTGAGTAAAACGGCACCATTCCTTCTGAAAATTTTAGAAAGGTAAGTTTTTATTATCTCTTTGCTGAGTTATTTATTCAGATCATGAGGGCTAAATTTTGTATTGCTCATGAGGGCATTATGCGGTAATTTTTTTGCAATCAAATCAAATAGGCCCTAAATATGCCAGGACACCTCTAAAAATGTGAAATTTTAGACTTTTTATTTAAAAAAAAAATAAAAAGAGTATTCGAAAAAAGCATCCGACATATACTACTTTTGGATATTCAGTATCCGACGAATTCTTTTTTCGGCTATATTTTTAAAATGTGGTGTACAATGCTTAGAAATTGATATTTTGTTGTTTCTTCTCGATATTTACAGAAAACAGAAAAGTATCCGAAAATATTTCGCGGTCGAATACTTGCCGAATTCTGGGCAAAAGATTGATATGTGACTTTTAAAACTGATATGAGAAATGTTAAGCATTGAAACAAAAAAATTTTCTTTGTATAAAGTGAAAAAAATGAAAAAAATTATTTTATCTTAATTTTTACTACTGAATGCCTGATAAAATCTTGATTTTGTCACTTATTTATCAGAATTAACCCTCTTTTTTTAAACTTTCCCTTCACTTCCCCGAATGAAATTTTTTTAATGCTTCTATTTTGAAAAACTCTAAACAATAGAGTCAGTTTTATACGTCCTTTCACGTCCCCTTACTTACGCAACCATGGGCATCCTCCTTTGAGAACTATTCCTATTCTTCCATATTGTTTCTAAAAATAAAAATCTATAATCTAAAAATACTGAAATACAAATTATAATACCGCAGAGCGGCGAATCGTGGAACTGCGGAGTGTCTTGGACAATTACTCTAGTATGAGTCTTATTGGCTCTATTAGCGATTAAACGATAATCAGTATCGCCAAAAATCCTACGTAAATTTCACCTAGTGGAGAGATTCCGAAGCTGTCTAAGGCTGTTGTCTCATTGGCCTGAATAGAACTGGAATTGGAAAGTCGTAATAGAAAAGCCGAAATGGACGTTTCGGTACTGTTTTTAAGCCCTTATTGCCCCATGGAGCATATTTTTTCGACGAAATTTCAAACTGGTGAACATAAAGCAAGTTTTTTGTAAAACTATTATGCAAAAACCATTTATTTATGAAAGAACCCACTGAATAGTAACTTTCTCGTATAATGTTATGCTTAATTCCCTTGAGTATAATCGAATTTTGATAATTAATAAACGAAAATGAAGTTAGGATGACGCTTTTTTCAGGAAAATATGCTCCATGGAACAATAAGGGTTTAAATACGGAACCGAATCGGTTTTGGGTTTGCCTAAGAGTAGTATTCCGATATATATCGTTATACTAGTATACATTGTATCATTTATTCGCGAATAGGGTATGTGGAGTGGAAAAAAGACACTATTTCATTTTACTTTTATAAAAGGAATATTGTATTTGGAAGATTCAAAACGATATCAAAGTTTTCACTTTATCAATATGTTTCATTTGTGTACTTTGCTGAAATATTTTTATTTTTATTAATTTTTCACCTCATAAAAACTAGACGATATTTCGAAAAGCTGAATTCCGTTAGTGTTCGTCTGAAGCGCCGAATTGGTTGTGTGGACTTTGGTTAGGTCTTTCATGAGACTGTGGTTCAAGGCAGCCCGCTGGTCCAAGATTCCCCGCTTTACGGGACATAGGTTTTAAAAATATTAAAAACAAATTCTATAATATGTTCTGGAAAACTATTTGTTTTCTCAACTTACAAGTACTTAAATTACAATATATCAACAAAGAGGCAGTTATTATTATACTTTATATTAATATATAGGAAAATTTGTTTTTAATTTCTAAAATTTGTCTTTATTTTCTTAAAAATTGCTTTTGAATGGCGTAAGTTTTCCCGCCATGCAGCCGCCATGTTGCGTTCTGTACCCCCACCCCCGTCCGGTGTCATCATCGGCATCGATCTCGAAAGTCGATCCTGCGGGCAGCTGGATCTCGAGATCGACGAGACGCGCGCATGCAGACGAGAGTTTATTCCGAATCGACGAGAGTTGAGCGAGCGAGCGAGCGAGCGAGAAAAAGATGGCGAATCAAGCTACGAGTAGCTCCTACTGCTACTGCTGCTGCCATATCGAGGCGACTGCAGGGTGACGGGACGCGCGGCGCGCTCGGGCCAGCGAACCCTGCCAACCGAATGTTTTTCGCTGACTTAGGTGTACCGCATCAAGCGCGCGCGCGCCGCCCGTACAAACGTCAACCTGTTGCTCCGGCTCCGAGCGAACCGTCTATTTGACATCCACATCCTCGTCGCGGCGCGCTCCGTTATTTACCGTGCCGAGCCCTTCAAATACTTTCGAGCGTCTTAGGAATTTCGTTCGTGCATGTGTCTACATTTTAACGCGTGTGCGATATCGCGAGTTGCTCTTTCTCTCTGTCTCTCTCGGGCACAGTGTAGGTAAAAGTTCGAGTGGGTGTAAGGAGGTGTGTGCAACCGTACACCTCCGAGTGTGTGTGTGTGTGTGTGTGTGTTTTTATAGCGCAGCTATCCTGGAGGCTAGAAGAGGTACGCGCTGCTGCAGCAGGAACATTCCCGTGCTCCGGGGGCCGAGCGGAGGAGAGGATGAGGACGACGTCGAGGACGAGACTCTTGGCACGCTGATGAGTAAGTGTTTGACGTCGTGTGGGTGTCCTTTGTGCACGCGAGACCGCCGCTTGACTTGACTTTCCGCACTCGCTGTGCTCTGCCTGCACACCACGGCTTGCATTCGAAAGGGAAATACTTATGTGCTACGTCGCGAGGATTTTTTACCCCAAACAGTGTAGCATGTCTGTATTATAGCTGCTTGCGAGTTGCGATGCGGCGCTCGCATTTCTGCATTTTCGCATTCCATGGGAAGTGAGCATTGGAGGTGCTCTTTTCCGAGCGTTTTTTTTAATTAGAAAGCATTTGACGTTTCGTTGTTCCGGCCGTGAGCGATCTGTTTGGGCTGTGCGTTTGAAAACTAACCTCGAACGAACGCCGAGGAGAAAGTATAGCTTATGCGAAGATTTTTTTCTCGATATTTCTTGCTCCTTTTTACATGCCACACTTCTGCGGTCACAAATATTTTACATGACGACCCGTTCGAGGCTAATATTATGCGTGGCACTTGAATAAGCGTTTGCGCTCCAATTAGACAACATTAACGCTCTCTTATGTATGTTTATTACTAACTGTTAGAACAATGGTATTTTTAAAAAATTTCACGAATCTAATAATTAATAAATGGATGATAAGCTTGTTGTATTTCCATTAAGTTGTAAAATATACTTTTATATTAAATGTTTAAACGATTATTGAGCCATGTAAATATCTAAAAAATTCCGATATAAATACGTAAACAAAAATAAATTTTAAAGTAAAAAAAACAATTGAAAAATAAGTGCATAGGTAATTCCGATCTCAAAGAATTAAATATATATGTAGGTATTTTTATATAAACTGTTGTTCAAACGGGCATCGTAATATGAAAATATTCAAATTGTTCTCATATAAATGAGTAATCGAACCTAAAATTTTAATTAAAAAAATAATTAAAAAAATACCGCGTAATTACAATTTTGAAGGAACATAGTGAACATAGGAAGATAGTGAATCAACACTGTATCAGTTAAAATGACCGCTCACAGTGGCTCGTTCTTATGCCCCAAAAGTTGTTTATACAAGCACCTGCGCACGAACACACTACTAAGACGTTACATCCTCATTAAAAGCCTCTACATATACTTCAAAACGTCTGCCCGGAAACTTGTCGGATCACTCTTTTCCAAAACACCTGCGCGTAATCGTAGTATACAATCAAATTTTCCTATTCGTTTTAAATAATTCTAGAGTGTATTTCCGATTTCATCTTTACATAGGTCGTTAATTAATAAAATTAAAAAATTGTATTCAACGGTGAAAAGGCAAACCGACTCAAGTCCATTTTTTAAATGTTGAAATATTGAGGTTTCAAATTTTGAATTGCCATTTAAACCTTCACAAAAGAAAAACATAAATTATGAATAAATAAAAGTAATAAATACACTTGTGCAACTTTTGACTTTCCACGTGAAATATACCATACATAGATACCAAAATTACTAAACATTCCATTGTCTCAAACCACAGAATTAAATTAATACATGAATTATTTGTATCTTTATGTATAAATTTAAATAAAATTACAAGTAATATAAAAAGATTTATAATTTCATTAATGATGTAATATAAAATAATAAAGCGTACGAAAATCCAATTTCCCGCGAATATAATTTTTTCGTGATTATCGTCTGCATATTCATTTACATTTTTAGACTAATTTACATTTAAAGATATGCTTTTGAATTGATTATTGAACGATAATAACATAGTTCTTACAGATCATTCGTCAAATTCAAATGTAACATATACTTAGAAAAGTTAGAATGCTATCTTTAAAAGTTCTTTTACACATTATTAGCGTATAAGTCAATATAAGCAAGTATTTTGTAATGTGAAGTATAATAATAATATTTTGAATCAATTGCACCCGATTTAACCCGGATCTAACCACCTCTCAAAGTCATATTTTTTATATTTTTTAAGTTTTTATCATAAATTTTGGTTTGGAAAGGCTGTAACTTATGTCTGTGAACTTTCAATACAAATTCCTTCGCTCATGTCAGACTTAATTATATT
The DNA here is from genome assembly GCA_949152435.1 of Gastracanthus pulcherrimus. Classification (NCBI taxonomy): domain Eukaryota; kingdom Metazoa; phylum Arthropoda; class Insecta; order Hymenoptera; family Pteromalidae; genus Gastracanthus; species Gastracanthus pulcherrimus. The sequence goes on along the minus strand of OX424574.1, from coordinate 141,535,002 downwards.
TTAAACAAAATAAGCTTTGGAAACGTTCAATCTGATACTTAGAACTCTCAAAATCACGTGGACGATGAAAAAATAGCAGTTTTATCTATTAGATAGCTATTTAAGGTGACCTAAGGACAAAAAGAAATTTCCTATGTATTTCGATAAAATATTTAAATTTATCGAAAAGGAAAATATAATATAAGATGAATAATTCATTCTCGCCTAAAAATATATAACCAATTTAATTAGAATTTGAAGATGATTAGGTCCCATTAAATATATAAAAAAATGTATGTAAAATTTATATTATAACACCACTTTCAGATTTGAAAATATATTATAGTGCTTGAAAATTGTTCGTATAAAACTTGTTTTTATTTGATGGATTAAAAAAGCACACGTTTCAGTGATAACGGAAGGACCGGATGTAATAACGGTATTAACACTCTTTTGACGAGTTTTATCTTAAATAATAATGCTTCGATAAAAAAAAACAAAAATGGATAGTTGACAAAATGAGAGATCTTAACAACACTATATTTTTTGTCTATTCATCATAGCATAATTATTTGAGATACAAATCATTAAAAAAGTACTAGTACCGTTATTGCATCCGGCCCTAATTCAGTTATTAAAGTTTGAACTGCTGTATGCATAGTTAAAAGTGTCAGCGTAATATAATTAAGCTTAAAACGTTACTTAAAACAATTTGTATGCATTAAATTATATGCACAGGATGTGATAAATTAATTACAATTAACTTTCATAAATTAAAAACATTTTTCCTCATTATAAAGTGGAAAGGTTATTGAGTTAGCCCTTTGCCGGAAGGATCACACTTCCGTATTTACGCTACTATATAACAGGCGCATCATCGTGAACTACTCATTTCTTTAAAACTGATTACTATAGATTATAGTGTACATATATATTTTACATTAACAACAAAACACGTTATTGAATGTTTAAAAGGATTAAATGAATTTATGAGCCATTTTAAACATGCTTTATACTTTTTAAATATAATTAAAATAACATTCGCAGTATTGCACAGTAGAACCAATTTGAAAATCACAATAATTCGAATTCAACCCCGTTTTCCTTGAAAAAAACTATAAAATTTGAAAATAAATAAAAAAATAATTTGATTTTTTTAGAATATAACACAGACCTGCATTCTTCCTGAATTTTTTTAACAATTGTTCTACATTGAATACTTTAAAAAATCTGATCAAAAGAAGAGTCATATAATAAGAATAAGGCCATTTTCAGCCAAAATACGGGTACTGGACTTCAGTTTTACATACCAGAAAATACCATCAAAGTTTCTTCAAAATCTGTGATTAGAATGTTTCCCGTCTGAAATGTTTCCGACCGTATAATAAATAATTAATGTTAATTAAATCTATATTTAATATACAGATTGAAGTAAGCAAAAACACAACATGATTGTTCTTCGTTATGATATTACTGCGTATACAAAGCTTCAAAGTTAATAGGAATTCAAACCGTACGTTGACAAATGTTATTCTAATCTTTATTTTAAATTCTCCATATTACACTCCTGAGACTTTGTTGGAATACGATTCGTTGGGGTATTGAAATACGTAGTATAACCTTTGTGTAATGAGGGTTCTTCACGTGTAACATAATGCTGGGGAAAACAACAATTTAGACAGTTATGTTATACTTCCAAAATTCTAAATTCGGGGGTTCTGGGGTAAAATAAACTTTTTCAAAGTTATGGAAGTACTTGTAACTCCCAAATTTATTTGATGACATTCTACGTGAAAAATACGTGAAACCTTACGGAAGATTAAGACCCATTGACGTCTTTATTTTGATAATTCAGTCTCTGTCTTTAATAATCTCTAATTAATACATAAATCTAAAAAGTAAAATTCAAATTAAAATGTAAGACAATTTTTCAAATGATTATGTCTCAATGTATAGACTCTTAGCTTATACAATGCTGAAATTTAGTCGCATAACTCATTAGGTGGTGTTATGGTATCAGACCATATGCTAATATTTCATTAATATCACTATGTATACGTAAATTTTGCTTTACACGCAAATTTTATTAGTAAGAGACAATACCTAATTGATACATCAAAACAATCTATATTATTATTATCAATAAGTGGAAATACGGTAGCTATGTATTGGGACAGCAGTGTCCAGGTATCGGGACGATGATTTTGGTGTGGCTAGGTACTAGTACATTTAACTAGAATACATTTGTTGTTTTGGCTTATAAGACGTAAATCGATAATTTAAACATTTTATTCGATAGAAAATTAAATTCCCTTTTAGATGAGTACGTATGACTCATTATTCACAGTCTTAATTTTAGTTTTAGAATTTAAGAAATAAGCTTGGCTGCTACTACGCATCCAGGTGCTGGTACATTTACCTTAGGAGGTTAAATACATCTCTCGCGCGGGCCGAAGAAAAGAGTCCCCCCCCCCCCGCACCACGCACCGACTCGCCTCTTACCACGCACCTCCTCCCGCAGCCAACAACCTAGTGTTTTTATTTACGTTTTCGATTAATACTCGAAATCGGTATCCTCATTCGTTCTAAAATTTCGCGTACACGATCTTTAATACTTTTCCAATATTTTGCTTAGTTTTTCATTTCTTTCTTATCATTTTTAAACAGTCGCACTCTAAGTTTGTTGTAAGTTTACAAGCTGCTCTCATAAGAGCCTGTGTATAAGAGTTAAACTTTGAAGTCAATTATCTTTAAAACGATAATGGATAATGCTTTCAAATTTCACATGCTATCGTAAACTTCATAGAAGAATGACATATTAAATTTTCAGGAACATCTTATCATTTTTACTTTACTATCGAACCTACTTAACGGTTATAGAGACCATTAACAAATTACGTAACGCCATTATTGAGTATTTGCACTGATTTCCCTATGTCGTTAGCAGGCATCAAAGCGCATCCCCTTCTTCGCTTTTCCCTTTTTTATCTACATTTTGCTTCTATTTACCCTTTTTCATACTGTATTAAAATATTTTTTGAAAGAAATTATATTATATTTACAAATTACGCACTAAACCTGATAGAATGAAATTTCATTCTAAAAAATGGGTGAACCGATTTTAGAGTGAAATTTTACTCTAATAGAGTGAATATTTTTAACTCTAGAAAATAGAGTGATATTTATTCGCTCTAATTTTCACTCTAGTTGTTAGAGTGAAATGACAACGGAAACGAATTTTATTTTATTTATCACAGTTTTGAACCTCATTAATTAAAACTAATTTCGGAAGACACGCGAATAAGTAATTGGTACGCATGGTGCTAACAGTCGGATCGTTTGCGTCAACCCCGCGCATTCGCACGTGTTCTTTGATGTGAGTTGTGAGTCGGCAAAGAAACGGATGAATAATCTTCAATCTTTTGACGATGAATAGAGAGTACAAATCTTAATGGTGTCAACCTAACCTCTAAATATCATAAAAACGCTTTTTTTGCAAATTTCGTAGTAACAATATAATTCTTTTGTATTTTCTATGTTTATAATGATTGTTTCTTTATTATAGAATATGTTACTAGCTAAGTACTCATTGTAATAGTGTCAACCTAACCTCAAAATATTGCTAAACAATGTCTTTTTTGCCAATTTCGCGGTCAAAATATGTATTTTTGGTATTTCCTCTGTTATAAATATTGTTTCTGCACCAAAGAATGTTACTAGATGAGAACCAACTGTAATAGTCTGAACCTAACCTCAAAATATCGCAGAAGCACTGTATTTTGTTTCAAAATTCGTGATCAAAACATGATTTTTTGTATTTTTCGTGTTATAGTTATTATTTATGCATCAAAGAATGATATTAGATGAGAACCAATCGTAATACTTTCAACCTAACCTCAAACTATCGCAATATAATTATTCTTCAAATTTTTTGTGTTGTAATATGCCTGTACGTGTAGACGTGCACGCGTGTGTGGATGGGTTTGAGTCTGTGTGTATGTGTGTGCGTGCGTGCGTGCGTGCGTGCGTGCGTGCGTGCGTGCGTTCGTGCGCGCGCGCGTGTGTGTGTGAGGTTAGGTTGATACAATTACGGTTGGCTCTCATCCAGTATCATTCTTTGATGCAGAAACATTACCCAGAAAGCACAAAACGTTTTTCAAACGTTTCTGGAACGTTTCTAAAACGTTGAAATGTCCGCTTTTGTTGCAAAAGATTGGTTGTCAAAACGTTTCTGGTACGTTTCTAAAACGTTGAAATGTCCGCTTTTGTTGCAAAAGGTTGGATGTCAAAACGTTTCTGAAACGTTTCTAGAGTTTTGAGTCTATAAACAAATGTTAAACAGATTATAATTTTATAATCATCTCTTCACCCACCACCCTACCTGAGTCATTTTCCTATATAGACTTCACAGCACTACTTTACTTGTGGATTACATGACGCCATCTAGCGGAATCCATCCATATTACGACATCAGTATACAAGTTTTGATATTTTCACGACGTTTCTAAAATGTTTGAAAAATGTTTTTGTAACGTATCCAAACATAATATATTTCTCATTATGTCATACACAATAGTTTCAGAAGCGTTTTCAAAAGTTTGTACAAACGTCGTAAGTATGGTTTTAGAAACGTTACGAAACCGTTTGATAAACGTTAATATTTGCGATTGAAAAATATATTTCAAGTCGTTTTCAAACGTTTTTTAAACGTTGCTTATGTTTTACAAACGTTTCCAGAAACGTTTCAGAAACGTTTTGACAACGAATCTTTTGCAACAAAAGCGAACATTTGAACGTTTAAGACACGTCTCTGAAACGTTTGAAAACTTACAACACAACGTTACATAGTTTCAAACTAAACGTTTCAGAAACGTTTTACAAACGTTTTGTGCTAAAAAAAAACAAAAAATATCAAAAATATCTACATATTTTGACTACGTAATTTTTAAACAAGATATGGTTCTCAATATTTTAAGGCTAGGTTGGCACTACTACATTTAGTATTTATTTAGCAACATTCTATGATGTAAATACAAAAATTATAACACAGAAAATACCAAGAAATCATATTTTGACCTCGAAATTTCCAAAGAAGTGTTTAGCAATATTTATAGGTTAGGTTGATACTGTTGCAATACGCAGTTATCTAGTAACATTCCATAATGCAAAAACCATCATTACAACACAGAATACAAGAAAATATATACTGTAACCACGAAATTTGCAAAGAAAACTGTGCTTATCCGATATTTTGAGGTTAGGTTGATACAATTACGTTTAGTACTCACCTAGTCAAATCTCCTTCTAAAACTATAATCCTACTAAGTTTTTAACCACTATTCTTAGTCATATACTGAAAAAAATTATATAAAAATAGCAAAAAAAACGAAAATTTAAAAGAAAATAAAAAAATTAATGCTTTGAAAGTTTGTTTTAATTTTATTAATTAATTTGAAGATACTTTAAGTTTCTATTATTATAGTTTAGAATGCTTTGAAAGTTCCTGTTGTCTGAAACATGCAGAAGAATTAATTTTATGTATATAAACTACTGCGACTTTATTTTGTTTATTTTGGAAAACCTATTATTACTGGAAAAGTGTATCTACTATCATGCTTGCAATGTTATAAACTTAAAAAGTAAATTTAGGTTAGTTTTTCGTCGATGTCCATCGGGAAATTTTTCACTCTAAAGTAGAGTGAGTCTCCACTCTACTTAAGAGTGAAACATTCCACTCTACTTTTATAGTGGATAATCCACTCTAATTAGAGTGATTTATTTCACTCATTCTTCGAGTGTAATTTCACTCCTAATGAGTGAAATTTCACTCTAACGGGTTTAGCGTGATAGTAATACGGTGAATGTCCCGATTTCTGCTCATGTAAGCATTTTGCATAAAACAAAAAGGTCTAAAAAGTTATTCTAACATTAATCTATAAAGCAGATATGATTATTATCTTAATTATGAATCGAATAATACAATATAAATGCGTAAAAACCATTTTGAAGACTTAAATATTAATAATAGTCAATTAAACAGTGTACGCAAAATGCACCTATTTCTGCTCACAGCAAAAAGCGGTGATTTCGATGTGTACCTATTTCTGATCACCATGGATTTTATAGACTTCATTCATATGATTTGTATCTTTTTATTGAATTAGTATGTTAATACGCGTAAATACTTCACGATGCATAAGAGTAAAACAGTGTACATAGTGTATAAATACAACTAAACCGTTATTTTTTCGTGATTAGAAATAGGGACATGCAGAATGCATCTGTGTTAGTTGTAATACTAAAAAGGTACAGATAGCTTGTATATAATATATATTAAAACAACCTTCATATCTATAATAACAGAAAAACTTCGAGTGATTAGAAATAGGGACGTAAGCAGAAATTGGGACATTTACCTTATATCTGTATTGGATAAATTAAAATTCTCGAATGAAGTTTAAATATTTATTGTTATAGTATGTAAGTGTATATAAGTGTATATATAATAGATAAACTAAATATAAATTCTAATCTCTTTAAATATGTTTCCCTCTATAAAGTCTAATATTTAACAAATATATAATCGATTAGGACAATTTCTGAATTACTTTTTATAAAGAATATTTTTATATATATTATTCCCATGTTGCATAAAGAATTTTATTCCCGACTTAACTGTAGCCATTTTATTGACTTAACAAGAGGGACTTCCGGTAAGAACTAGAATTTATTGAAAATGTATATTAATACAGAGAAAAATAATTTTAAAAAATGCATTTGCGGAAAAAAAATTAAGATTAAGGTAAAAAAAGCGTCTGTTACGGTTGAGTTGGGAGTAGAATGTGTTTTGATAGCTTGGTAATATCACTTTAGTTGTATTTAATGTTAAAAAAACATTAAAAATTGCCTTAAGTTTTTTTTACTGGTTCATTATACAGTAATCGTTAATTTCATCACTGCATTATACAGTAATATTAGTCACCTCTTCTTCCCCTTTTTCTTAGTTTTATTTTTCCCTTTTCCCATATTCTTTTCTAAAAAGGGTCTTTGATGCCTGCTTTCGTACGCACCGTCACACTAATACTCCCCCCCCCCCCCATTCGCCCCTCCTCCATCCCTAAACCAAATACTGATATTTTTTATCAACCGATGGGCGCTATCAGATAGTTTCTGATTTTCACTCTGGGTGCTTATAGAGCTAAGAATATAACAAATAATGTTTATAAAGTTATTTCTCATTCGGTGCTAGCATGACATTTTTATTTTAATTCATTAGAGATTTGAAGAAATGAACCTTAAAATTAAAAATTAAAAATACAAATCAAAATCTTCTATAAGTTTGAAAAAAACTTTCTTTCCCGTGAATTTCGTATTAATGATCATCGGTCGTAATAAGTTTAACTGAAAGTATAGTACCAGTGACCTAATGAACTATACGATAATCTAACATTCTGAATTATCTCTTTGACTGTAGTCGGTGCTCGCACGAGGTGGCCAGGATGCACCAGCAGCAGCAGGGCCAGCAGCAGCAGCAACAGCAGCAACAGCAGCAACAGCAGCAGCAGCAGCAACAACAGCAGCAGCACCACAGCCGGCGCAAGAAGAAGCGCGTCAACTACGGGGCGCGCACGGTCGAGCTGGCCCGGGGCGGCAAGGGCTTCGGCTTCACGATATCCGGCCAGCAGCCCTGCATCCTCAGCTGCATCGTGCCGGGCAGTCCGGCCGAGCTCGCGGGCCTGCGCTCCGGCGATTATCTCGTCGCGGTCAACGGCCACGGGGTCGGCAAGGCGCCCCACGACGACGTCGTCCGGCTCATAGGCCGCTCGAACGGCCTGCTGCGGCTGCAGATCGCCGAGAGCTATTACAGCGACTCCAGCGACGAGGACGAGGCCTCGACCAAGGCGCGCTCCAGGCCGAGATATAGGTCAGTATCGCTATACCTACACTGAGAGAACAAATTACTAACCATTACTAGACCCTCCAGTAAATCCAATATGATGTAGACAAATTTCACTCATTACTATAAAATTTAGAAAGACGTTTTGTTTCTGTACTAGACCTTCTTGTAATATTTACTATCCTTCTAAGGAATAGATACTATATATTATAACTTATATAGTATAAAGGTACACTGACAAAAGGATTGGGTATCACACCAATACTTTTATATTTATATGATAACTATACCGGTATTGCTCGAGTAACCGTACATATTGCTGTCGTAGCTATATTATGGTTGTCGGTGATATTGTATGGTTGTCGCAGCAAAATAATATATTTGTGAGAGCAATAATAAAATATTGTTGCAGCAGTAACACGTAGTTTAGTTCGATTAACCAGATTAATTCAATAAATTAAAATAATTTAACTCAGCCCTAGGTTGGTTGTGAATCATTACTAACCGTACCAAATAATATTTTTTTCCTAGAGAGTCTAGTAATCATTCCTACCCTTTGGTAGTAGCCGGTACTACCTTTTTTCTCAGTGTTATATGTAAAATCTGGATTTTCTCCTCATCTCCCACCAACCAATGACATACCTGAAGTTATCATGATCATGCCTACATGAGATTATACTTTATTAAAATCTGTGGATAACTTTCCTTTGCTCAGAACTATTAACAATGTCTTACGTAAGATTCGAGAAATTTAAGTCCACTTTAGTCATAGCTCAACGAGGAATTTCGTTGGAATGATGATTCATTGCATTTTCGAATCTACCAAGTCATACGTGCACAAGTTTTTTCTTTTTTTTTATACTGAAGTATTCAATGTAAAAATATGAGAATGAATATCTATACATTATCCATTTTGCCTTACAATTTATGGTATGTTTGTCGCGGCGAAGCAGTATAGCTGTAAAAGCAATACAAAAATTTAGTTGCAGCAGCAATAAACAGTTCGGTTCACTCAAGCAATTTTCTGATAACGGCTTTACTTTCTTTCATATAGAAGGCTGTATTTTGTGAGTGCCTCGTGGATGCCCCATACATTTCTCTTTCATTTAAAGATTTTTTTATAGTCTCAATTGAAATATTTCTACATATGTAATTTATATCATATAATATAAATGTGCGAACAGATTTAGATAATTCTAGCGCTACTATAATATAAGAAATCGACATTTCATCGTTGATTTTTGACGTTAACTTTTTCAGATCTTTGTTGACATACAAATTTATCAAATAAAGTAATGATTTATCTAAACGATATACAATACAATATATTTTCAAGAGTGTTATTCGTGCCTATTTGATCGGTAATCTACCTTAAAATTTTGCAGAGCTAAAACATTATTTATATACAGGTTTTATTTTTCAAGGGATTAGGCTTAATGTTTAAACAAAAAAGGAAACGAAATATATTAATATATATATATATATATATATATATATATATATATATATATATATTAAATGAAATCTGAGCATCGGTTTCAAGACAAGCCCGATACATAAACGAATTATCTTTTTCTTTTACTATGCATTAAACTTGTTACGTTTAGCCGTGTAATTTTAATAAAAGCCCTATATCTATTACAGATCTAGATCGAGCAACGCATCGGGAAGCTCGGGACTATCCGCACCTCGGCAGCCGCAGTGCAGGGTGGCAAAAGTCGTTCGAGATCTGCAGAGCGGTGCGATGTTCGAGGCGAACGCTGCCAGGATATCGGTCCCGACGAATCCCCACCGGTGGAACATGTCGAGTCCGCTGCCGCCGCCACCGCCGCCATCCTCGAGGAAGCGCGACTCCGAGAAGATCGTGCATAGGGCGGTGCTCGGCTACCTCGGCACCATCGACATACCCAGTCATCTGCAGTCCGTGTCGATGATGTCGCTAGTTAGGAAATGCATCAAGAGAATCAAGGCTGAAAAACGTGACCCCACTACGGTACGCAGAATGTTTCGACAACTTCCTTAAATACAACTACACCCATATTGCCTATATCTTCAGAAACTTATTTAAAAAGTTAGAATTTGTATTAATAATTTGAAATTAACTGCCTCAGTTAATTAATATGGAATATTAATATTATTGTGTTCCTCGTGAACATAAAATTAGTACATTACGATACGTGAGACCTAAGTAGTCCTTTACAGCACTGCGTGTATTAGATAAACGCCATGCTATGAAGGCCGACTTATGGCACGAGTATCGTATACTATTTTATAGCACTGCCTGTCCTAAGTCCGCTGTCACGCCTATCCGTGCTCTAAGCAGTCTATTGTCGCACCGTTTAGTAGCGCCCGAACGTAGCAAGGCTGATAAGCACGGTTCGTTAATGGACGGATAGGCGTGACATAAGTATGGACTTAGGCCCCGCAGTGCTATAAATTATATATAAATAATAGAGAACAGTAAACAAATATTTAAATTAATGTGTACAAGGATAACGTCTGGTTAATGCCAAAAGGACAAATCGTTAAATAGAAAAATTGAATACGTGAAACTATAGAGTAAGTATTTAGTTAGAAATACTGCTACGGTCAAAAATTTCGTTTGATTTAATTAGAAGAAAGATTGACACTGCTATATTAAAAAAGAAGTCTTATGTAAACCGGTTGTTTAACCTCCTTGCGTTATAGTCTCTACCCACGAAGTCGCTTACAAATGCAGGAAATTTGTATTCTGTGGAGTTCTTTTTCTTCATTTTTTCTTAAATTTAAAACATTTTTTATAAGAATCTGGGCTTTTAATCGCTATAATAGTATAATATAGAATTTAAGCTTTAATTTGCGGGGTTGCAAATCTTTCAGAGTTAGGTAGATTAAAAGTTATGAACAAATATGCTAGAACGAATATATTCGTCCTTCTGATTACTGGCCTAATGCACAGGAGGGTTAATAGCTAATTTTTGAGGATTAATTATTAACCAACTTAGCGTACTTTGCGGCAAAAGTCAAAGCCCACGGTTTATAGAATAAAATCTGTAATGATTGAACCTTTTGAACATGAATTTTATAAAAAACAAATTGACCCTTTAACCTCCAGGATAAGTTGTAGAACATGCCTATAAATCTGAGGTATCTGGAACTTGAATTCAAAAAGTTCTTTGTGTTCTTTTTCCACTAACTATTGAATGAGTGCTATGTATATAGTATTAAAAATATGATTCCTTATCTGTCAAAGCATATTAGAATAAAAGCAAAATACACATTTTCATTGCAGGTCTTACTGACGATCCACGTGGCTAACATAAAACTAGCCAATACAGAAGGCCGCGTGATCGCCGAGTATCCCTCGTACCGCATCGTCTACTGCAACTCCTTTACGAGCGAGGATAAGCTCCACTTCGGCATCCTCACGAAATCCGTCACTGCTAGCGCGGACGAGGTGAACGAGAATCAGGAGAACGGCAGCCCGTCCAACTCCTGCCACGTCTTCAAGATCTACTCGAAGCTGACGGATCACGCGGTGCACGCGAACACGTGCGAGGCCTTCGGTTTCGGCTGCACCAAGGCCAGCGAGCTCAACAACGCCTGTCAGGAGTTTCCCGCGAGCTGCGACGGCTTGGTCGGTGCCATACAGACGCTGTACATAGCGGACACGGCCGAGGGCGAGGCCAATCTGTTCGACAACAGGCGGAATCATCGAGAGGCTCCGTCGTCGCCGCAACCTAGTAATGTTAGTACGTCCACAGCTCATTCGAGTAATAGCGACTCCGGAATTGGTTTTAAGGACGAGTGTGGGTGCCATTCGGATCGGAATCTCAACGCGGAATTCCCACCGAGATATCATGAAAGGGTGAGAATTTTGTATGTAGAAAATACCACAATAGGTAACTTACTACTAAATTACTTTAAAAACTTTATTTGTAAAAAATCAACAATCAAAATACTTAACCCTTTAGTGAATATAAGGGACTGAGCCACTGCCCATTTAAAGTATACATGGTTTAAGCGTTTTTTGGGCTCCTTCTTTACGAATCTGAGGTAAAAATTGCAAAGTTAATCGGGTTGACTTTTGTTTAAGGTGATGCTAAATTCCCTGTCACCGTCAAATACGGGGAACCACTTATTTCATTCAATTTCCAATTTTGAGAAAATATCTCTCTGGATAGTTATTATGTTTGATTAGAACAATAACGTTTCATAAAGATATTTGCTAAAAATTGAAAATTAAATGAGAAAAGTGATTCCTCGTATTAGTCGGTGACAGGTGGATTTAGCATCACCGTAAGTGCATTTTTTGCAAATTTCAACTTTAGAATCATGTTCAAAGAGAAAAGTTATTGAAGATACGTAAATGACTGATCGAAAAAATGTCTTATATAAAGCATTAGGGGGATATAAATGTCAAATAAAAAATTTAGTTCATACTTAGGCAAATCCCAAACTCATTTGCGCTCGGTATTGAAATCATTTACCTTTCTACAAAGTTTCTAGAAAATATTTTAACTGCACTTTTAGAAATGATTTTAACGAAATCTCGTTTTTGATCTGTAAGATTTTCTTCTAATTGTTTTTAAAGGCGCGGTTAAAATCTGTGCATGAAAATTTGTAGAATAGTAAACTAAAGCAATAGCAAGCGCAAGTGAGTTTGGGCTTTGCCTAAATACACATATTTTTATAACAATATAGTCAGTTATTCAGTATTCTGTTGATCAAACGATATGTTAAAGTAGAACTCGTACCCTCTCCTAATTATTAATAATTATTTATTTTTTATTAACCATAATAAGTAGGAAGGACTACGGTTTTAAGGAACAGGGCCGTCGCTCGGGAGATGTGTTATATGGATGATTGTCAAAAAAGTCAGATGTATGGTGTCTCATCTACTTAATGGAAGGCACTACTGAAAATTGGTCTTCTAGAGGTATTTCTTTTTTATCTTTTCATCTACAAAACATTATGCCACACCCAGGCGAGAACTTGTTTAGAATTATCTCACAAACATGTAAAAAATGTTACAACCAAAAATATTAAGAACTGTAGGGAACGATAGATTTTTAAAGAACGTTTTAAGGACAAAAAACTGATACGCTAAAATCTATCTTCTCTACCAGTTCTTAATATTTTTGGTTGAAACGTTTTTTACATGTTTCTGGCATAATTCTAAATATCTTCTCGCATAAGTTTGTTATAATGTTTCGTAGATCAAAAGATAAAAAAGAGAAACCGCTGAAATACCAATTTTCAGTAGTGCCTCCCCTTGAAGGCTTTTTATGAAAATAAAACATGGTAAAAAGATTTTAGAATTTTATAATATATTAAATAGAAAATATTTTTTTTCTTTTCAAAAGTTTAAATGATACGATAATCTAAATGAATTATGTTTAATTACCAAAATTGTTATTTTTTTACTTTTTTCTTATAATTTTCTAATAATTTTCGTGGCATATCTAATTTAAGAATTTATCAACGTTAACAGAATATTTAGACTATCGGAACCAAAGAAATATCTTCTATTTTATTATTTAATAATAATATCACTCTAAAAATTTTATTGAATCTTACATATGTAGTACTAATGCCAAATCTGTGACACAAAAGGTACGAAAATTACAATGTCTTCCGGGACAATTTTGGTGCTTTTTTGAAAGTACGTCATAAGCGTTGAGTCTAGATACGAGATACGAGATATGGATCATAATTTTTTATGAAAAATTTAATATTCTTTTACTAGTACCTAAAACTGAAGCCTAAAACCCGTAGTTTGTTTGAATAGGCCTTATATGACGAGGTATATAGCTTAACAGATTAACTTATATTGATTATATTATGCCAAATCAGCCAAATGTTAAGGAATCGTATATATAGATATTCGACTAATGTTAATGTTTTCAGCTATATCTTGTCATAAGTTCTATTCAAATAAACTACGGGTACTAGGCTTCATTTGTAGGTGCTAGTGAATGATTCTTAAATGTTTCATAAAAAATCATGGCCCACGTCTCCTACTCTCTCCTTATAAGTCAACTGACAAAGATACATTATTTTATTCCCAACTAAACTGTAAGTAATTGAAAAGCGGGACGAAAGTGACATAATATGATGCCCTCTTATACTTTATTCCTGCAAATGCGTTTCCATTCTCTGGCTTACTCTCTTTTTTTTAATTTTCCTACTTTTAAAAGTCCTACTTTTCAAGTCAATAAAGTGGCCACAGTTAAGTCGGAAATAAACTTCTATATTCAACATGGGAATAATCTTCGACTTTATTTCCTTGTTGCAAAATATACTATAAAGGATACATCATTTCAATGGCCCTTACGAAGACTAGCACGTTTGCGGCATTTGCCATGAAGCACATTTGAAAGTTTACCACGAAGACTAGCACTTTTCAGGATTTTCTGCCGTCTGATTTTTTCAAACTACTTTTATTTATTCAGGTAGTCTGATTTTCTCGGGTAAACCGATAATTTTTTGAGTACCAAAAGGGTCTAGTACCCGATAAAAAATAGTATATTGTGTACCTAGGTTAAAAAGTAGTCTTTTTTGCCCGCGTGTGGTTTGCAGTCCGAGTCGAGGGGAGCACACACGAAGCGAGACCGTATTGCGAGCCGAAGACAAATACTGCTATCACAAAAGGGCAAAAAAACTTTTCATCCAAGGCACACGCCGTACTTTTTGTCATATACGTCTTGATTTTGCGTTTTTTATGCCTCTAGAGCGGGTGTTATTGCAGCTGTTTTTCGAATCGGTGTAAACGTGTACAGATAAAGTTGTGAATTTCGCAGGCACGCATGCACGTACATTTTTATATACAAAAGATCGATTTTTTTAGTAGCGAGCGAAAAGTAGTCACTTTTTTTGTTTTGAGCGGGCAAAAAAATTCCTTTGCCCGCCGATCAGAAAACAGCTGCTTTACGCCCGCTTTAGAAACACGAAAAGACGCGAAAAACGTGCGTGTATGATAAAAAGAATCGACCCGATTCGCCAAGAGTTTATCAGTACAACTTTAATTTACATATTCTATACGAAAAGTGCTAGTCTTCTTGGGGGATCGGCGAATTGTGCTAGTCTTCGCGAGGGGTCGGCGAATTGTGCTAGTCTTCGTGGGGAAATGGCGAAATGTGCTAGTCTTCGTGGGAGATATTCAAATGTGCTACTCTTCGTAGCAGTTTGAAATGTGCTAGTCTTCGTAAGGACCTTCGATTTAAGCTCCGATCTAAGTATCTGCTTCACCAGATAGCCGAATTGAAGTCGTTAAAAAGTAAAAATTTAGAGTGATACTAATTTAAAAAGTTTCTGCTCATAAACTTTTTGGGGTCGCTAATTACAAATATATGTCGGAATTAGGATGTTGCATAAAAATAAAATATGAAATAAAAAAAATCATGCAACAACCGAATTGTATAATCTATTTATTAAATAATTGCATTCCAAAAAATTCTTGCAAATGTGTTTAAACTAATATATTTTGCAATTCTGACCTCGGATGTATAATCAGCAACCCCAAAAATCATGTGATCCGTGTTTATTTTGTATGAGCAGTTGCTCAGTTCCTGATATTTACTAGAGGGTTAACAAAATTATTTTTTTAATTCTACCATAAATATTTCTTCATGTTTCAATCTGCTGGTGTAATTGAGTAATTATATATTTTTGCATAAAATTTAAAAAATGTAATCGTTGAATAAGAATTAATATCGACGGAGGGCTTTATTGTATTATTTAAATAAAAAAACTATTAATAAGAGTAAAACAGATTTTATTTGATTTTTTAGAGTATTGTCGTTTCTTCGCTCGGAAGAAATGTCAAGGACCCGTGTGGATCAAAGTTAACAGTTCGGGCTATCTCCGATCCAAGATGGAGTGATTTCTCAAGGTGCGTTAGCTTTCATAATGATTTATTGATATGTTATTTCCCATATATATTTCGAATATGTATGTGCTTTGTTTACGTCAATCTGTGATCAGATTTATATACATACAATAATTAATTTCTATAGCTATCAAAATAACAAGTCAATCATCCATAATATAAATCGCAAGCATGTATTTGTGACAGTGTAAATTTTAAGAAGTACATGGCCTTTACAATGGTCTTAACTAGTTTTTCAATCCTAGGCGTGTCGCAATCTTCATTTGAACGTTAAGACGCAATGTGTCACGCATACAACTTCCCTTGAACTTGAGGTCTCTTGTGATTCATGATACATTGTTACCCAAAATCTATATCAAGTTAAATCGTAGACCCGTATACTGGATACATGTATATTGTATACGTAATGTTCTTTTCTATTTTAATAGTTTTGTTATATTAAAGCATAAATATGATAAATTAAGAAACTGTAAAAAGTAGCAAACAACTGTTTATTATAATAATGAATAAATGAAATCCAGCATTACAAAAAAAAATTATTTTATAACAATTTAATTACTTTAATCATGAAATAATATATATTTACGAAAAATTGATTTTGAAAATAATTAATAATTTCACAGATAGATGTAAACATTTACACAAGATATTTTTTATCTTGATTTATGTCTGCCATTTTTAATAAACTCAGAAAGGCGCCTAATCCTTGACCTAATATTAAAAAAATCAATATTAGCTGCAGATAAGGGTGATAACATTTGTTGGGGATTTCCCTGCAGGTATTTATTTAATTATTAACTATATGCCTGCTCTATTAAAAGTTGCTCCAATTTCTGTATAAAAAAAATACCAAGAAGAAATTATAGGGTCAAACCACTCTGGCTTCCAAAAAACTAGTGCATCTTGAACCTAGCACAAGAAATACAATTTTTTCAATATCTACATGACATGAACTAGTAAAATACGTAGATATTCTAAAAATAATTTTTTATATAAAATTGGGGAACATTTGAATAAATAATGTAATTTGCAGCTACAAAATTGCATCCAAAATTCTTGCGTGGATCGTATAAAAGGAGGATGCCTGCGGATGCGAAGTCAGTAAGGGGATACGGAGGGACGTACATAACTAACTCTATTGTTTAGAATTTGTAAAAATATCAGCATTAAAAAATAATTTAACCAGGGGAAGTGAAGGGGAACTTTTTAAAAAAAGAGGGTAAAATTTGATAAAAGAAGTGAAATAATCAAGATTTTATCAGACATTCAGTAAAAATTAAGAAAATTAATTTTTTATGTTTTTAAATCCTTCATGCTCATATCAGTTTTATAGGTCCCCTATCAATGTTTTACCTGGAGCTGGCATAGACCATCCATGGGTATCCTCCTTTATTCAAATTATGCACTGAACTGATTTGAAAAAAAGTGATTTGCGTAAGAAAAATTTTACTTAAAAGGAATAGCTTATTACATCAGAAGATGTGTAAAATAAAGCTCTTTGTACAAATTTTCCATTTATTGCACTTATCTATCCACAAAAGAATTGTGAAAAAATCGTAATTTTAGTCATTTAGCCAGAATGGTTTAATCCTTGTCAGTATAACGCGAAAGAAAGCTAAATAAAATGTCAAGATCAAAGCATTTGCTAAGTGCGAAACAAGCGGCAGCCCTTTCCCGAAAAAGCGGCCTTCCCCATAAAAGAAAAGCCCTCGAAAAGCGTAAAAAAATGTGCCAACAGGCCATTCGTCTACGCGGAGAAAGCGGGCGATCCCGATCGGCAGCTGGCGTTGGACTCTCCTCCGGGCGCGCACGAGCCGGAGTACTGCGAGGTGCTGGACTATCCGGAGGGCCGTCTTCTGGCGCATTGCCAGGAGCCGAAGGAGTCCCAGCATCATCGGAATCAGCATCACCAGCAGCACTACCAGCAGCAGCAGCAGCAGCAGCATCAGCAGCAGCAGCATCAGCGTGGCTCGCGCTCGCGCACCGACAGACGCAGCGCCGGCAGCAGCAGCAACGGCGGAGAGGGGAGCATCGTCAGCTGTCCCGCCGTGCCATCTGGCCGGTTCGCCGCCGCCGCCGCCGCAGCCGGCCATCATCGGCATCAATGCCAGCGCGCCAGTCCCGCGGCCCTGGCTGCCTTGGCGCGCTCCTCGCCCCGCTACACCTCGACATTGTCCGTTGGGACGCTGCACGCGAGATCGACGCCGGCAGCCGCGACCGGCAGCGCCCGGGACATCATTTCCAGGTCCACCGGCAACTTCTTCGCGACCTGCACGCACATGGAAGTCGAGATAACCGACAAACTCAGTCCCAAGGTTTGTATTTTACCTTTGTTTTGCTTGTCTGTTTTTTACACTCGCTGGTGGGGGGATTCGAACGGTTCTTTTTCTATACGATTAGCAGCGTGCGTAAGGCTTGAAAATATTAGCACGTGTCTTTTATATTGACGTTTGAACTTAATATCGAAGATAATTTAATGACCGTGTGAACAGTTGTAGATATTTAGAAATCCTTTACAAGAGGTAAATTATTATTTAAATATTAACGCTAAAGAAAATTCTTTTTGAAAATCACAGAATTCTTTAATTATCTCATTTTCTTATTGATATAAGTGTTGTTCAGAACCATATAGCGGAATAAGTTATATTTTGAAAATTTTTCCAACATCTAAGATCATTTGGAAATTTACGATATAATAAATGATATGATATAAGTGATAGAAAATAAATCTATTACCCAAGTAAAATTACTTTTTAAATTAACTGTCAATAAGTACCCCTATTCGAATCCCTTATTTAAGTGTTGTTTAAAAAAAATGAAAGCAAACAACGTTCAATTAAAGGTCTACACGAGCGGTATGAAGATACAGGGCTACAGCATGGAGAATCTGAAGACGAGCCCGGGCTCCAAGTCTCAGACGGATCACTGCAGCACAACCAAGTCTCTGCCGCACAGTCATACGGGCAAGGCCAATGACAAGGTGTCGAGGGCCTGGGGAAGCCTGCAGGAGATTCGAAAGGTTGCCGGCTGCGAACACGACGACTGCATGGTGAGTGTATACCGCATGCATAGCTTTGTCTCCTTCTGTTACGTTGGAGATCTACAATTTTTTTCACGCCTGCGTTCGGTTCCGGTTTCTTTGTGCGCGCTTTGTGGAAGTATAGGTAGACTATACTACGACTAAGGGGCCCGCGTGAGCAAAGAAATATAATATTGAACAACTGTCACAGGCAAAATTACTTTTTTCGTATTATTAGTTGAAACAAATTGTTCTGATGATAATTAATTATTTCATTATGGATGCATTGTTTTAAAAAAGCGTGTTTTTATACTGTTATTTCAACATTGTGATTTTTTATTTTAAATGAAAATTAAGGTACCTACACGGTGTGGGTCACACCCAATCTAGGTCAAATCTCGAAAATGAACATAAATGTGGTATCACGAGAATTTTTACCTTCGAAGCTAAGTACTAAGCAAATAATTTCAAAAAATGTAAAAAAATCGATTTTTAAAAAAGTTAGTGCAACAAAAAACGCTATTTAGGCCTTTTAAACATTTTTTTTTCATTTTCAAGATTTCATCTACGCTAAAAAACCTAAACCATTTTGTATGTGATGTGAATATAAAAATCCCACTGAGTTGATTCTGGTTTTCAATAAGCTTAATTGGTTTTCAATTAGATTTCTTGAAGCAACTGCAAAAATTGTCTATTTACAGTTTCTTTTAGTAAGATCTTTGGACTTTATAATTAAACTACAACGTAAAACATAATATTATACACTTAATTGCGTTACAGAATGACCATCATAAATATTAACCTGCATCGCCGTAAAATATACCTTTCCGTTTGACTAAAGCACTAAAATATTATAATACCTTATATTTATGAAAAACATCAATAATATTTACAGTAATTACCACCTACGTAATTATATAAAAACTGCTTTCTTTACATAATACCAAATTAACATAAAAGGCTTGTTTTGTATAGAAACTTATTTTCAATAAAACTTAATAATTTACTAGTCGCAACAATCAAATCAAAATCCTATAAAATAAACATGCTATTACGCAAATTTAGAATAAATTCACTATTTTAAATCTTTATGATGTTCCTTAATTCACGTTCTTAATTAATTTAGTTAAAAAACAATTATTAAAACGTGTTAGATGTCACAATTATAAGACTTAAGGGGACAATACACCTTTAAACTCTGCTTTCGGTTTGAAATTTCGGCAAATTGACACGCATTATATACATTTGATTGCATCCATATGTGAAATTAATTCAAAATACCCATTTGAACAATTTTGCTCAAAGAATTAAAAAATATTCTTAAAAGTATTCTTTATAAAAGTTAAGATGTCTTTAGTATATAATATATGCTATAAATATTAGTTTTATGAGTAGTTAAACAGCGGTATTCGTTGAATATTTAATCCTTGTAGCCATGCAATTAAGCAAATCTTTGGGATTGCTCAGTCCGAATTGGGAGTCAGATTTTCAAAAATCATAATAGCGAAAACATAGTGGCAAAAAAATAACAAAATTGCCTTCATACTTCGTAAATTCAACAACGGTGCAAACTGTTAGAATGTCAGATACTACAAGGAGATAAGATAATACTGTGCACCCTCCGGAAAACAGATTTGGATCAGACTTCGGAAGGTGGATTCTGCTGTCAAAGAATGAAGAACAGCTCCTGTAGTTTCATCTAAAAAGTTCTTATAATAATTCTTAATAAAGATCGGAACTGTTCTACTCCAAATATGCATTATATAATTAAAAAGTGATATCTCTACTTACTTCTAACCATGTCACACGGCAAGTTTTTAAGCTAATAAATTATGCAAAAGATAATAAAGGTTTGTTTCATATAAGTATTATATTAATCTGATTCAATATTATTAACAATTGAAGTGGTCATTGAAAATGTATGAAAATTTAAGGATTTTATTATTCATAACTTTGAAATAGATTAATATATTTCGATGGGTCCGAATAATAAATGCATATCTCGCGAGCTCTGTTTAAAAAAAAGTATCTTTTTATGTTTTTACACTTACTTTCAACGCATAAAATTATTATAAGTAAGTTAAAAAATAACTCTTATTAACTTATGAATAGTAACTGATATATACGATAATTTTTTTTATGATAATAAACCGGAGATTTTTATCAATCTATTTCTATATTTTTTTCTATGTTAAAGAAAGGTTACAAAATAACTCGAAAAACATATTTTTTAAGCAGGGTTTGCGAGATACGGGTTTCTTATTAAAACACATCAATTAGTACAAGAAACAATGCGTTAAGCTCACTTCTTCTAATTTTGTTATCTTTCGGATCATTTTTCTAACCTAGGAACTTGCCGAGTTAACGGTCAGAAGTAAAGGTACCATTTTTTACTTAACACTTTCCCGTTAAGGGGACGTTTCCACCACAGGAAAGAACTTCATGACCCATATATGGAACATGCCGAAGCGAGAGTGTTAAGTAATATATATTTGAAGTAGATAAGCTGATATCTTTATTAAGAATTATTACAAGGGCCTATTAGATCAAACTATGCGTACTGAGCATCCTACCACCCCCCGAAGCCTGATTAAACACTTAGATATGTTCTGACAGTTTACACTATTTACTAGTGTTTACGCAGTTTACATTCGTCATGTTTATAACTTTTTGGATCGCCCTACTGAATCTGCCATCTAAAATTTTGAAAACCTGAACTCAAATTTGCAATCAGAAACTTAAAAAATTCTCCTATGAGTAGTTTTACGGCAATTTGTTTACATTTTTGACCCGTCATTTTGAATTTAAAAAATTGAATCCTAGATTTAGTATATCGACAACTTCAAAACTAAAAAATAGAACTTTTGCCCATACTGAAAGAAAGTAAAGTACCTAGCCTGGGTTATTACAACTTGAAAATGATCATAATTGTTTAAAGCCTCACTAGAATTTATATTTAAAAAATTTATGTCTAAATATAACACTTCAAGATTATTTTAAAATTTATTAAGATCAATTATGTCATGTATATAAGTACCTCACAATTTACTGAGTTATCAAAATCAAAATTTTAGCATCAACGTTTACCGGACACGCGATTGCGGAGCCAATTTGTAAAAAATCGATCTGAAACTTTCTTAGAGTGTTTATTGAATGCATTACTTTGTAATTAACTACAGAATAAAATTAAATTAAATTAATATAATAGCCACAAAAATACATAAAAATGACACTTTATTCATAAAAATAAATTTAATTAACTGATAGTTAAACTTAAGGAGAAGTGAAAGGGTACTTTGCAAACAATTTTTCTGAATCTAGATAATAATAGATTTTCTTGAAAATTAAACCTGATATAAATAAATACCTGAGATAAATGAGCCATTTTTTATTTGTTTTTCAACAACTGAACATTTTTTTCAAGGATTTGTGTTATCTATTTCTATATTTTAAACAATTACTCGAGGTTGAACAAATTTTGTTGCAAAAAAAAGCATATTATGTCCTTCGAATTTGTAAAAGCATTGTCTAGTTCAAATTTCAAAAGATTCGGTTATTATTTGCAACCGGAAAACTGTTTTAAAGTATATCCATGGTAAGCAATGCGTATATATAGGATACTTTCACATCTCCTTAAACTTAATATGTTTAATTTCTGCTCGGATTCAGAAATGTGACAGAATTATTTTAAACAGATTGGTTAATATGTAATGCACGTCTGTTTGTTTACAAAAGTATTAATTTTATCTCAATAAATTGTTCTTTTTTACTTTGTGGAATAACTGAAAAAATAATTGTTAAAAATTGTTTAAAATTAACATACAATTTTCTACTCATATCACAAATCATATTTGATCAGAACGCTATTAAGTACATTCAATAATTTTTAGAATAAAGTAAAAGTTCAAAAATGTTGATCTTTGTTACTTGTTATATTTCAATGCTTATCATATGAAGTTATCACTAAAACAAACGGGGATTTTAGGAGTTTTTAGTGTCCTCATTGTTTTAATCTTATCAGGATGGGGAATCGTTATTTTTCCATGTATATATCCTCTTTCTTAATCCTCTGAGTTGTATTAAAATGTTACCTTTATCGAGTAATCCATTTTATGACGTCATATAGATAATTTAAACTTTTAAAATGTTTTATAAATATTTAATTTCGTACATGTAATACAAAAAATAGATATAACTTGTAGTAATTTATTATGAATAGTTAAAAAATTAACATAATTAAATTATTAAAATATGTTATAACATTACGAATTTGTGTACCACTACTACTTTAAGTAAACATTATTAAAGTAAGATATTTACTGTTTCTGACTGTACTTTGATAATAAAACAAAAGTTAGCGTAACAGTTAAATAACGTTTAAATCGTTCGCATGAAGATACTACAGCTGTCTCGTTAAGTTATGAATTATTTAAGTGCTTCACGAATAATCTAATTATCACTTTTTAAATTATTTTTTTGTCCTACCTACACCGAAACTATACTATTTTACGCGTATTAAGTGGACGAAAAGTGGTTCTTTACTACCCTTGGGCGGAAATCAAAACCCTCGGGCGGAAAGTGGATATTTTCCGCCTTAATGTGGTAAAGTACCGCAATTTCCGTCTGCTTCATATACGCACAAAAAATTATCCTTTAAGTACAGGTAGGACAAAAAATAGCGCGTGTGCACCACGGGCGAAAGGCGATTAACACTCGTGCTGGTTGCAGCCCTTGCCTCGGCACCGTTTGACATCCCTTGGTTCGCCTCGGGCTGCTCGGGTGGTCTCGACTCGGTCAATGCACACTCAGAGTATCGCCTACTTTTCCTTCTTGATACACAATTATACGATTACTCGTCTGAAGTACGCAAATTGCGCCAATAAGTTTTGTTTTATAAACTCAAAAATTTCAACTTATTAAGGGGGTATTATAGTGTAGAACCCCGATCACGAAGCTTAATTTCGTGATTTTTAAAGTACTTCTCCGAATTTTTTGAACCACTTTTATTGAAAATATACTAAGTTGTAGATGATTCTGCAGGTCTCCTTGACAAAAGGTATCGCATTACCTACAGGGCGTTCTACTCGTCACAAATGAGAAAAACAAAATGAATTAGCTTTGTCACGATAGTAGCTATGCTCTAAACCACTTTTAACCATACAAATTTCTATTTCACATAATGTTCGATTTTCGTATATAATTTCGATGGATTTTGGCTTTTGAATATTTTTCTATGCAAGATACAAACTTCTCCGAGGTCCAGACCATACCGCGTGATACTTCAAACATGTCCAGACAAATATTAAGTCGAACGTCGTAATATTTTTGAAATGCACTTGCGCCAGACGAAAAAAGTCTTGATTTGAGAAAAACGCGCTTAAACTTTACAAAGTTGCGTATTTCCACACGAGAAGTGCTACTTGTTACGCCTATATCTTTGAAACTAATTGAAATCGAGGTAAATCCCTTTACAGACGTATTTTCAATACCAAATACTATAAGAAAATGCCATAAAAAATAGTCATTTTTTCCAAAATGCTACACTATAATACCGCCATCATTATTACTGTTATTATTACCATATTTTTACCGTATATTATTATTACTGTTATTATTACCATATTATTACCGTTCATAACTATTTTATCTTAATTTTTAAATAAAATAACATACAAACATCCAAGGACTTTTAAAATGTAGTATTTCATTCTGTTAGCGTAATATTCAAACTTCTTTGAGTCTTATCAACGGTAAAAAAATGAATATGAACGTTTGGTCTATACTATTCGATTACATACAAATATTAAAAAATGATGCAGGAAAATTTGCAGCATATTTTTTTATAAACAGCGTAAATGCACAACTATGATACTAAATATATTTGGAAGAAGGCTTTGGATTTTTAAAAAATTACGTGAAACATTTATTAGGGAAATAAACTACAGCGTCTTTATTTGCTAAAGCACGTCGAGTTTTGTTAAATCTCTAAAAACTAACATTTTGTCACATACGGTATTTTAACAATATATGTTTTACTTACAGTTTCAGATAACATCTGTTAATTTACATTTCTAATTAAATTCTCAACTGAAATTCGTATAGTTGAACGTTATACGCTATATACGTATTTTCATAATTCGTATGCTAAAATTCCAGAGATTAACGCTTTTGATAGATGCCGCGCTTTATTAGCAATAATTAGAATGCGTTATACGGAAGATCTATGGGCTGAAGGAATTTCTGAGATTCGAAAGGAGGAAGGTGCTTCTCGCGCTCGCGCGTTTCTGCAGATGGTTTCCACGCGCGGCAACGTGCCATTATAGAGCGCTGATCCCGCGGCGAGGTGCTCGATATCCGCGGAACCCCGCGCGATAATTAGAGATTACTCGATTCGCGGCCCGGTTAATTACGGTAACGTCATTGTCTATGCCGCGCGGCAGCTCTTAACTGTAGTTCCACCGCTGTAGCCGAGAAAATTCGCGGGAAAATTCGCAGGCAAAGTGTATATGCATCCTCTTGCGCGAGCGGACTTACAGTTTTACCTCTTCCACTACAAGATTTTAACTGAAAGCAATAAATATTCTTCTTATATAGCAGAACTTTTTTTATAGTTTTGAAAAACGTATAAATAGTATTAATAAATACTTTGTTTCAAATGGTATATTAATATATTTTTATGATATATAATCTGTTATATTATTATATTTATTGTTAGTTGTGATATGACTGTACATATAAGATTTTGATGTGATTTATATAATATACAATTAAATTATTTTAACTTCCAATTTTCATTGTAAATATGTGCACGTTATTACAATTTATTAATTCATATTACAAGAAATATATTTTCAGTGATATATGAGAAGCAGAAATAAAAAGCAAAATCACTTAAATTCTTTTCAAAATGTTGTCATATTTATTTTTCTTTTATAATTATACGTTTATTGCACACGCAACTTAATAAAGTTAAAATGAATTTTATCTCGTTTATAAATACTAAATTCGATTTAAAGTATAATGAAAATTTTCTGAATAGAAAATGTATACTACTCATTTAGTTCATGCATTACAGTAGAATGAATACATATTTTCTGTATAATCAGACAATTAATACGAAGATAACTCCATTAGGTGCAATCTTACGTAAAAACAATTCGTAAATTAAGGCATTCATAACCATGCAGTTCACCAAGTTAAGTCTGTAAATCGTCAATGCAAACAAGTCAGTGATATTAGAAATCTCGCGTAACATCAACCCACATGAAAAAATCAAGCGCTGCATAAATAGCCTCTATGCTGGAAACGTAAAATTAAGTTCTCACAGTGAATTACCTCAGTTGCACGCAACGTAAACACTTAAATAATGTACAATTATTATATATACGTTTAATTCATTTTTAAAGTTTTCATACTGTTTACTTTTTATCGAAGTATAATTAGCAGTAGGTAAACATATTGTGCATATATAAGGTTTGTAATTAAAAAATGAAAACAACATTAGCAATGGTTCTTAGAGCAGCTTCTTGTATGGCTTATTTTATTATAATATATGAAAAAGTACATAAAGACAAAAATACTATAACTCCAAGTAAATATTATTTAAATGTAAATAATTTAAAAGAAATATTTAATTACACTAATAAAATATCTTAAACTTAAGTTTAAATATCTCAGGGCATAGATTTTTCATCTTCAAATTGAATGGAAAATGTACGCATACGTAAAATGAAGTAAGGCTTAAACATTAATTTTCATGAGACATAAATTACAGGCAGCCTTGTGCCTAATTAAACAGACATTTTAACCAAACGATATTATTTTTCCCCGCAGATCTCGCATTAAAGTATCGCAATTTCTTCGTTGAAAATATATCTTTCTATCCGCAAATGCTGCACACACGGCTCTCGGCGAAAAGAGCAAGCACGCGCTCGGGGCTGCAGCGGAGGCTGCAGAGGCCGTGCACCGCATGAAATCGTCATTATACATCGGCCGCCGTTGAACTCGGAGAGCATCGCAGCACTCTCTCGCGCGCATTATGTATACTCTCGGAGCTCCAGCAGCCCGTACAATGTTCACGTACATATACACTGCGCATTCCCTCATCCTTCTCGGCAATTCTCCTACAGGCGCACACGCGCTTATGCGCTGTCTCCACGTACGCACATCCATAGATACTCGCTTTAACTTTTCCCATCGAACAACGAGTTATTTAGTGTATTCAAAGCAGACTAAATTACTCCTTAAAAATGAAAAACACGTTCTTCGTTTACGGACATTTTCAAGTGCAGCCTTGTAATCGTTTGCTTCAACGCTGAAAATCAAAGCGATTCTCTATTGGTATATACAGGAGGATAGGACACACACTGTTACATCGAAAGGAAGGAACGAACGAAGGGCCCCGCGCGCGCTCTACGGACTGTTTCCTTTTCTCTTTCGTATAGCGGCGGCGCATCGTAGGCCGCGTCATCGCTTCCTGTGTGCCCCGCGCGTTCTGCACATACATAGAATTTGATTTGCCCGCACGCACGATGGGGGATACTATACGTATCGTGCGGCGGCCGGGCGATTCATTAGTGAGCGGCCGACGGCGCTACCGCGCGCCCGCGCGCCTCGCTCTCGCGGCTTATTTTGCATTCATCTCCGGGACTGCGGTGCGGCTGATGCTGTTTCGCTTCGCGAAAATTCGCGTGGATCGGGTTACGCTCTCGTCTGGAAGAGGGCAATTCATTCAGCTGCTGTTTAAGATGGTCGAATTTCGTATTCGGTATCGAGTTCGCACGGGCGCTTGATTTACTTGATTGGAGCGTCTTAAGTGGACATCCTTTTTCGGCTGCTGCCTGCACGACGATGATGGCCGTTTAATGCTTTTCCTGCGCTTTGATGATGGTTAATTTCTTCATTTTGTTTGTGATTTGGCTATTAAGTGATGGCAGTTGCTTCTACCGACTTGAGTATACATTGAATTTTTTCAATACACGAATAGTTTAGTGTTTTGTTTACATATTGTAATAATTGAATCTTAACATTCTTGGATATTAAATTCTCTAATAAATACTGTTTAAATGTTATTCTATTAAGTTTATTTAATTTGGATAGAAAATCTTTTTGAAGAAAAGTAAATTTCAGATTATAACAAAGTGTAAACGGATAAATGGAAACTTCACTTGTGAAGATTCATACACAACACATCATGCCATCAAATTAAACAATTTAATAATTTTTAAATTTTTGCGTCATTTTCGACTTTAAGGTTAAATAAATTCTCAGATTTTAGTTTCTTATTATTGTTAGAATACGCGGGCAGTAAATTTAATGATGACCCCGATTTTCAAGGCTAATTATCTTGCATATTTGATCAATAACCCAATCTGAAATTTCTCATTGACCCCGTATAACTGCAATTCCAACGTTATAGTTCAATTTCGCGTGATTCCCTTGATTCTCACTTTCGTGCAAGAACTACTTTAGGGCAGAAGAAAATGTTCTAATAACACAACTCAAATGAAATTGAAATTATAATGTAAAATAAGTGTTTTATAATTTTGAAACGTCATTACATTAATAATTATGAGATTTGTAAAATAAAAATTTTAATATAAAAAATGCATCGAATAACAAAGATTTCTTAATTAACATTCTATTGTCTATTTCATTACTCTCTTTTGTATTGTGAATTTTAAATTTCTTTGAATTTCGCACAATATTCCAAATTTGTGATAAGCCGCTCAAGATAACGTGCATTTCCCAATAATTTAGTGCGCCAAGTGCGTGATTATATCTGTGACTTTTGGACAAGCGGTGGAAACATTCTGTCTCTCTCCAGAGAGAAATAAAAAACAACAGCTCGACCCCCGATGAATGAGCAATTGGCTGAATGAGCGAGATATAAACTATCTCAGGCAACTCGATGGTAGTAAGCATCGCCGCTCTGCCCTCGGAAGCGGATAGGGCCCTCGCCCTCTTAAATACAGAGCGCAAAGCCTCGTACACGCTGCGCGTAATACTCTCGCGTACATAGCCGACCGCGCGAGAGCACGCCACGCGAACGACCAAGGAAGGAAGGAGGAGGAGGGGGAGGCTAGGAGGACGAGGTGGAGGAAAGTAACGAGAGCGGGACCGAGGAAAAAGTGCGCTGGGTGGGGGGACGAACGGCGAGCGTTGCGTAGAGCGCGACTACTTCATCGGGGAGAGATCAGCCAGGCCGTCAAAGAGGTTAGCCTTTCAGTATTAGCGCGCAGCTCCTCGCGACGACGGCCCCCGTCGTTTTTTCCTCGCTGTCGCCGTGCACGCGCGCGCACCTTGTATACGGGCCTCGGTACCGCGCGACTGCACTCGCCGCGACACCGAAACGGGCAAAAGAGAAAGAGCCGTGCGCCTGCACTCTACATCGGCCGAGACAGCTCCGAAATTCAAATTTCCCGGGTGTTGTTTGTGCGTACGTGTGTTTATACTTGGCCAAGTAGGGTCCCGTCGGTGCGCACTCGCTGTCAAGGAGCGCAGCCGCGTAATTATACATGTAGAGTGCGCGCGAGCGAGCGCGTTTTCGAAGGTGAGGCACCGCGGCGCACGGCCGGAGGGGGAGCTGCGTACAAAATAAGTACACATACACACGATAAAGGAGAGCCGCGGTGCAGTGCAGCCTAGCGCGGAGGAGCGAGAGAATTGAGGTCGAGAGCGAGTGCGAGTGGCCGGCAGTCGCGGTGCGTTGTTTGGGCGGAGCCCGGCCATCGCGAGTCATAAAAGTTGGCCGAGCGAGCTGAGCGGCGCGAGCGCGACTGCACGAGCGTCATCGGTGGCGCGGCCTTTTCGAAATCACATCGGAGCCGCGTAGAGCGCGAATTCCGCCCGGAAGGAAGACGATTAAATGGGCGTACCACGAAGAAAGAGGAGAAAAAAGGCGCGAGTCGCGCCGGCGAAGCATGAGTCGCACGGTAAGAGGGAAAATCGCGTGCACGCACGCGGCACCTTGAAAAATATTTCTGCCCGCGGAGATTCGCGAGCGTGCGTGCATATAAGTTGCTGCTTGTATATACGTAGGTGCGCTAGCGCTCGCACATGAGCGCGCGCGTGCAGGATAATGCCGTGCCGTGAGAACGGATCGTGTGTGTATAGACTGTGCGAGCGATTGTTTTATGGCTGGACGATGAATGCAGGATGCGTGATTTATTCTTCGTTATTGATCTCGTTAATGCTCCAATTGCTTGCTCTTTGTAAGAGCTGTATGTTTATTTTATGCGATGCTGCTCATTGCTCGTGATAAATTGGATTTTAATTAGGCGAGAATGCGCCTTGTATCGCGACGTTTCAATTGTTGGGACATGCTCATTCATATTTAGTTCTCTTAACAGTACAAATATCAATGAAATTCTTAAATGTAACTGAATATTGTCATGAAAATATTTTGACTTAAAGCATTCGCATTGATAACGTTTATATAAGAGTTTTTATAAAAATGACCTTGTTCGAAAATTGGAATTTCCTTCTTGTTTCATTAGCAAAAATGACATTATTGTTAATCAAATTTTGTTAAATATTATACTGTACTATATTAATAAATAATAATTTAATAAATAATATTTTTTAATGGACAAACATGAAATACTAAAATTTGTGTAATATAATTTACTGATATGATCTTGCATTATCTTCTTTAAAACAAGAAATGTGACCCCATCTTTTGTAATTTTACTTATAGCCATGTTTATCCGATTGATAATAATATCTATAGGTGCACACTATCATAAAAGTTCATCGATCGCAGTCTATAGTTGAAATGCAATTGATTTGAGGCATACCTCAGAAATACGTCAATAATGTGATTTGTTGTCGTTCCATGTTTCTTGACACTCCGTAATTCAGTAACTCTTATCGGAATAAGGCCCTTTAATTAGCTCTTATCTTAACTGCTCTAAAACGATTCTATCGTAACTTTCACTTAAATGAAATACTAGAATAAGTACGTGAAATGGAATGTACATATTATCTAAAACATTTTACAAAACATGTGTGCATCGCCAAAACTTTGGTAATAAAATGTAACAAATTCAATCTATAACAGTTTTTCAAAATGTTTAAATAAGCATTTAATTATTTATAAAAGACAATAGGTAATAATATTTTATGGATTCTAAGAATGGAACAAAGAGCCAGTTTTCGTGTATGAAAAGAAGTACATTTCGATACGCTAATTATGTTGATGCCTGAGCGTTCTGAGAACGTGATGAGAATGAATATCCTCCTCGCGCTGAGTGTGCCCCGTTAGACAGTGCCGTACAACTTCGAACTTTTTCCTTGTTCGCCGCGTGTTTAGAAAGCGTTTTCTGCTTTGTCGTTTACTACAATTTCAGTCCTTCGCTCAATGGTATTTGTTTTGTATTTATAATTTCTCTATTAATTACACAGCTTCTTTACTTATACCTTAGTATTTGTTATTAATAATTGTACAAATATTAGGAAATTAATTTACCTTCATTTGTTTTAATAATGTATTTATTCTGTATTGCATTATTTATATTTAATATAAGGAAAGTTAGTCATTCTCCATTATCAATTTTTAATGTAAACAATGAAAGTATTTTCTTTTTGTGGCGGGCAACAAGTTGAAACTCTGCCTTATCTTACGAGTAACGTCATCGTCTAGAATATCTCCGGTCTCCACGGCGGGCACATACTTGTCATTTGGCATTCGCTAAACAAACATGTGCTTCGTCTATAGTCATTTAAAATTTGTGGCAGACTTTATTAGAGTAAAAATAATTATAATAAAATATAAATGTATAGGATATAGTGCAAGAGTCAAAGAAATAATTAGTTTACTGTACCGAAAACAATATCCTTTTTTTTATAATGTGCAAATTAACTAATATAACCACTTTTTTCAGCATGGAAGTACCGAGTCGTGCGATAAAACAACAGGCTTCGGAGTCCATACTTGGGCCATAAGTTTCGAAAAACTTTTAGAGGATCCAAAAGGTTTACAGACATTCGCAGTAAGTATACAAATGTCAATTTTTATTACCTAGTTTAGCCTATTATTAAAAATGTGCCAATTGTTAGATGAGTAAGCATCTAAAAAATGCATAGAGGATCACAGTAGTGTCTCCGATATGAATCAGATTTAAATAAACGTCTTTTAAACGATTTCAACTACAATTTCATCTAAAAAAATGTAATTTTATTAAAGTGGAGCTTCGTAATATTGCGACAATAAAATAAGATGCGTTTGTAATGATTAATATAAATTATAAGATTAGAAAAATTGTTTTTCAGTTGAAATGTATATTTAAGAACGAGTAGGTTATTATTTCTCTAAAAATTACGTGTATAATAGTTTCTTAAAATATCGACCAGCGATATAACGAGGCTCCACTTTATATAAGTTTTTACAATTTATACATTCATGTTTAATGACATTTTTAAAGGCTATATAATTGATTCCTTTAAGGAATAAATATTTATATTATTCATATTTTATTCTTTCTTTCAAAACAGTCAGTTCTATAGTTTGAATTAAATATTTTTTATAGAAATACCTTAAAAAGGAAATTAGTCACGAGAACATCTACTTCTGGGCAGCATGCGAACGTTACTCCGATACGGAGGATTTAGCCGCTCGGAAACGACTGGCGGCGCAAATTTATCAACGGCATTTGTCAAATAATGCTTCGGAACCAGTCAACGTCGACAGTCATGCTGCGGGTCAAATTACGCCGGAGTTGTTAAATTCTGCTCCTGCCGATCTTTTCGCTCAGGTACTAAGTAATGTTAATTATCAATGTTGAAAATATAGTAGTGCAAGGTTAAATATAAACTTGATATCAGCTGTGATTCCCTGGTGGAAAGTAATTGAGAACTATGTAGATCTATCTAGTTTGCTATGGTAAATAATCGAGGGCCTCGATAAAACTCTGGATTATTTTCTACCAGGGGTATTCACTTTTTTATTTAGTTTGGTTTACATTAAAATAACTGCTTATATATCTAAATAAAAAAATATATTTATATATTTTTTATTAAAAATTATTTCTTTAGTTTTAAAGAGTTTTAAAGACAACTAGTTTAAACCATTTGGGATTTTAAAGAGACCATGTATTTATATAAAAAACTTTAAATTTGTAAAATAAATAACATAAACGAAAATTTTAATTAATATAAACTTCATTTTCAGGCTCAAAAGCAAGTCTTCAATTTAATGAAGTTTGACAGCTACCCTCGCTTCCTTCGCTCAGATATATATCGCAAATGTTTAGAAAACGGATGCGACAATGAGGATACATCACCTGAAGATGGAGATCTTTTTCTTACGAGCTCACCTAGCGTTAAATTGAAGAAAAGTCATTCCGATGCTGAAGATCGCTGCAGAAAATCCATTCTTCCATGGCATAGGAAAAATAGGTAGATAATATAATATTCATACATTATATGTTAACATATAAAATTCTTCATGTATGTCATATTACATTTTTTAGATCGAAATCCAAAGATCGGGGAGAATCAGAGTACAACAAAACTCCGAGTCGCGGAGAGAAGATTTACAAGAGTTTCTCTACCATACAGCGAGACAATGAAGGAAATAATAACGAGGAAGACAGTGTTTCCATTTCGAGCAGTCGCTCATCTCTTGCATCGTGGGATCTAGCGTTACGACAGTCTTTCACAAAACACGTAAGACATAATCTTATGCTCATCAGTAGATTTTAGTGTTTTCTGAGATTAAACTAATATAAAGTTTTGTGTGAAAAGTTTTTGCATATGCAACACTAGAATTGTAAAATTAAAACATTTGTCTTCGTAATTGCTTGTTTTTTTCTTCTATTTTTTTGTTTGCTTGCGATTTGTGATTTTTATTGTATTGCATCATTGTTAGATAAATTGATCAAATTGTTTTTGTCAAATTGGAGCTTTGCAAACTAAACACGCGATTTTAAACCGCTACGAATTATGGCACATAGCGTCAAGGGTGAAACGTGGTATGCTTTTTCTATTTGAAAATCGAAATAATTTTTTTCATATTCTCCTCATTATATTGAATCTACTTATGCCTTTAAATCTGGAATGTGTTTGACAATTCATTGTTTGAAAATAACAAGTTAGATATGTTCAATGATAAGTGTACAGTAGAACCTCCCGGCACTGTGTAACTCAGGACTAGCATTCTGAATTGCGCGCCAACCAATCAGCGTCAATAACCAGAGCCGTATCGAGGCCATATTACTTTCTTTCCTTCGTATCTTTCCCATAACCAAATATTCTCAGTATATTTCAATTCGTGCACTTTTAAAAAAAAAAACTTTTTATATTAAATTATATCGACAGTCCCTAAGAAGAAGGACGAAACTCCTGTGTATAAGCACAAGAGATAATACGTTCTTCTTAGAAACCGTCGATATAATCCTATTTATAAAATTTTCTACATATTTTCAGAATTTCGGTACATATGGTTCATACATATCTTTTTATAAAACTTTTTTTATTATAAATTTTTGCTTTAAATCTTTGTATAAACCTTTATTTATCTTTTTTTCGGTTTAAACCTATTTATAAAACTTTTTCCGCTAAGTTGGGGTGCGGAACCCACACATACATAGAGCCAGTCCTAGAAAAATTACAGCGCCAACGTGTTCCTCAGTCACTGTGCCGGGAGGTTCTACTGAACTTACAAATGTTATTCTTGGCAAGTTATACACTTCATTCATTGTTTTTGTAATTAAGTCGATTGGAATATAAGTATTTGCTTTTTTTTAAATAAAGTTTTTCTGTTCTTACAAGAGTATTACGTGCAAGTATTTGTTTCACGTGAATGCATAACTTCCTTATATATGTACACGTTTTAAAAAACAACATAAGAAACTTAATAATGGTTCAAGACGAATACGAATATTAATAAGAAACGTAGATTTTTAAATAAAAACTAAAATGAATCTATATTTCTGATTCTTTTTTCTAAATATGAACATGTTCCACCCTCAAGATAAAAGTAAAAAAGAGGAGTAGCTCGAAATCGATAATTTTAACTTGTAGTCGGCCTCGTCCTGTGAAGGACAGTCGAACGAGAAACGAGAGACTAATGTGTCTAAATGTGCTGGCCTTTGTCGAGTTATCTTGCCGGACGGCTCGACGACGGTCATACCAACCAGTCATTCGGATAGCGTCCGAGACGTCGTTACGCGCCTACTTGACAAACGCGCTCTACGGTACTCAAACTACGACGTCCTTATGCTTGCTACAGACGAGGTTTGTTTTTGTTTTAACCCAATTTAAGCCGTTCACTCTTCAGAGTACACTAGTATTTTTGTTGATCTTAAAGAAATTTTGGTAAAGAAAAAGATAAACGTTTAATTATTCAACAAAAAGTGTATTGTATTTTAGCAGAATTTTTGAAACTTGTTCCATGTCTTCCGAGATACCCTTTTTTCGATTTTACACATAGTTATAGATGATCTTTTCAGTTGTAATGAAGTGTAACTATCAATGTCGAAACTTTAAGTAACTTGCAGTTATTTGAAATTTTGATAACTGAATGTACTCTTTTATTTGAGTTTATCTTTAATATATATGATTTACTAATGTTGTGGGTTTTCTCGTAGATAAAGAAGCATGGTATATTTGAATTAATATTTTAGTTTTACAAAGAATTTTATTTTTGGTTTTGGTATTTGACTGGTGCTAGTTAAAATATTTAGAAAGTAAATCAAACTAAAACAAAATAATCAATGTCATTCGTAATAATATTTATATTTTGAAATCTTTTCAGATTATAAATCTCAAGTATCCAAGTTCAGTATTAGCCAGTCAAGAGGTAGAAGTTGTGCCAACAAAAGTTATTAAAGTAGACTTACCTTCTCGCCGTGTGATAAGCGTTGTTGCTCACAAAGGAAGGACATTGAAAGAAGTATTAAAGCCTCTTTTAAACAAGTATGGTTTCAAGCTCGATCTTGTTACAATTTGGGCTGATGGACATCCCGTATCCATTGACATTCCTGCAATGAATGCACCAGCAAGACTTGCTCTTACTTCAAATAATAAAGGTAATTATAATGATATGAAGCACTAATCCATCGATAACTTATAAACGTATTAAATATAAACATAATTTATTTTGTTCAGAAATAATCGATGAAACTCCTTTATTTAAAACGCCAGAGGTGCCAAGAGGCCAACCAACCCTCGATGAAATAACAAACAAAGTTTTTGAAGAACTTCGTGTTGGTAAAAGCGATAATAAATATGAAGGAGACGAAGGTTCATGCAAGGTATACTAGTATACTACAAATCATTGAATTAATTCATATTTAAACTATTTGTATCTTATTTAACAAGCTGATTATTCTAGTCCGATGATCAAAAGTCTGAAGGCTCTTCCATTCTTTCAAACAAATTCTTTTCGAGAGATTCAACTCTGCATATCAAGAAAAAGGTGAATAATGAGTTAAAGACTACTTTTCATTTTATAGTTAAATAATCACTAATTAAATATATATTTTTGTTTGCAGTCAAAGTCCAAAAGTAGTAATATGAGCGAAAAAAGTGGTTCAGATTGCGGAAATGACGACAGTAATCGACCGCAACCACCTTTAATAGCTAAATTGCGAAATGGTGTAAAACTCCAGCTTCCAAGTAGATTTGATGGAGATGGTAAAAGTACTGACTCTTTTTATTATTTAATAATGTATATGTTTAGTTGACTTATTTACTAATTATATTTATTTCACACAGATTTATACGAAGGGTTAAAACGTGCGCAACGATCGAGACTTGAAGATCAGAGGGGAACAGAAATCAATTTTGAACTTCCGGACTTTTTAAAAGTGAGACATTAAACTATTACTCATAAATTAATAAATAACTTAAAATATAAGTAAAAAATACTAAATAAAAATATGTGGTTGAACTTCAGAATAAAGAAAATGGAAAATCATTAGATGACAAGAAACGACGGAAATCGCGCGTATTTTCGGGACATAGCGATTTTAGTAAATTTTATGATTCTGAAGAAGAAAAGCCAATCCTAGAAAGGTGCTTGGACAATTCGAATAGTCTGGATACAACTTTAGTCGATGCTGATAAAACCATCGTAGAAAATGGCAATCAACATTTTGATTCGTCAAAAATGTGCAATCAGGATCCATCGCTAATCTCACCGTCAAAACTGTCCAAACCTCCGCCGCTTCCACCGAAACCAAAGAGTTTATCGAATTCTTTGCGAAGTAACGTTTTACCTTCGAGACCGTTCCAGCGAGTTGTCAATTATGACAAGAAAACTATATGACGAATTTAAAGGACTGAAGTTTTTATGAAAACTTTGTATGGCTTTAACGGAAGGAAATCAACAAATAATGAGATTATGTAGCTAAAATGTATTAAACGTCTATGATTAGAATATAACTAAAAGCTTATGTGAGTTATGCAAGGCAATCAACGGAGTCGAAAATGCGCAGCTAATTTAAAGTGAGTGCCTTGGATTAGATTTTAACATTATGACATAGGAAAGAAACTAAATAAATGAATAGTAGAGACTTTCATGACATAAAAAAGACTAAAAGAAATTGTTATATGTATTTATGTTTTTTTATTCTATTTAAGAAACTCGAAAATAAATAGAAAACTCACTATTACACGATGAGTATTATTAATTTTTATAATTATTATAAAAGGAGAAATAAATTATATAAACTCTGTTTCATTTCTGACTTTTTTTTACCGTAACTTTTTAATTTAATCTCTTTGACTGCACGAAAATAAAATGCCACTTTGACCATTTATCTTTTTGATGAATAATCAAATAATTGGAAAATCTATTTAAATGGCTTTATTATACACATTTTAAGAAGCAGCAATTCTACTTTTCTTACACAAAATAATATTTTTTTTAAACACAGGCATAAAATGGCCTTTTTTCATGCTTGAAAGTAGGATGGAAAATTACGGATTTTGAACGTGTTTGTTCTAAGTGTGAAAAAACAAACTTTTTTCCCGATTCAAGACTTAAAATGCACAATTTCTCATTTAACTAACATGCATAAAAAAGGCCCCATCATGCTTTTAAACAAAAAAAATATGGTGTTGTAACACGGGGAAAAAGGCAACTTCAGATTTGGGTGAAATGTTTTTAGCACTTGCCTCTGTCTTAACCACCTTCGGTGCCCTCGAACTTCGACTCCTGCTTAACACCTCATCCTCGCTATAAAAATAACTCATCTTCTCCCCTTGCTGCACAATATATTATTTTTAATGCGCGTATAGCGTAGCATGCTATTCTTTTTGTACCCTTTTGACACTAATAACAGCATCCCGGATCTGCTTTCGCATTACTTCGGCTTACACAAAATAATATTACTGACAACTTTACGTTTGTTTGAAAACACTTTTTCAAAATCAGCTTACATTAAAACACAATTTAAACAAATTTAATTAAATTCACTTTAAATTTGTATATCTCCGTATAAACTGTATTATTGGATAAAGTATATAGAGTTTTGTAGTTCGTTATTACTTTTTTCTATTATAAACAATTTTTCACTTTATTTTATAGGCTGAAAATGACCATTAATTCAAATATCACATTTTCCATAAAAAAAATATTTTATTATATTCCTAATTTTTTTATTTGCGCTATTATGTAGACAATGACAATCTTTTTATTCTAAGTTTAAATCTATGGTATTTATCCTACTAGCTCCAGAGCCAAAAACAGTTCCACGTGCACAGCTCCAGTGTCATTGTACTCAAAAAGAAATCGCTTGATATTCTAATGTATAGAATAAAGGCCAACGAAGCCATTTTCAATATACTTTATCATTTACCAACTAAAATTTGTCGAAATTACTCTATATTTTTAGGAGCCAGGGTGGTTTTACCCTTTAATCTATATATTACGCTGACGCAAATAATCAAACATGAAAATATCGTGAAGCTAGCATAGTATACATGTAATTTCTTAATTCGCTTTTACTTTTTCTATCATAATAGCTTCTGATATATAATAATATAATATATCTAGTCAACATTGTTTAATAGTAACATAAAGTGGGGTTTCTATATTAAAATGAATTTCCATCAGCCTGGCAAGCTACTATGGATAAGAAAGTCCGTTATAATAGTTCGAGGTAACTCTTATTTAAATCACAACCGGCTCAGTAGCTTGATGATCTCATTGAAATTTAAGTTAATTAAGTGGCTCAAGAAATCCTATTTAACGTTCATTAAAGTTTCTTATTATATTATATTATGCGAAAATAAATTTTGAGAACGTACACACAGAGAAAAGAGTTAGTTTTTCTATCCGATAATTCAATTTCACGAGATACGCACGAAACTGAATTTTTCACCTTTGCGTAGTTTTAAAAAGTTTATTGACATATATGAGTGTTGGGTTTTATGGTCTATATCGTTTACAATACTTGTCTATACATGTTTCAATTTTAAAATCTCAATGTAAAATTGTTCTGCGTCCTATATCTAATTCAACCGGACTATTCTTTATAGTTAAGAATTCGTGTATTTAAAATTTTTTTTGCTGCAATATTTACAGTTAAACCAAAAAATTAAACAGTAAAGCACAAGTTCTTAACAGTTATGTCGCCAGATTATTTAGTATAAAAGATTCGTTACTCCAAATAAATGAATGCTCAAACGTAAAAAACTGCGTCTTAACTGCTAAGAACTTCGTTAGTCGTAGGTCTTTACTGCAAGGAACTCAAATTTTATGTAAAGATTCCTTTTCACAATGTACCGTAGAGCTAAAAAAATTTAAACTTCTATTTTTTATTGTTAACATAATATTTCTGGAAGGTTTTATTGTGTTTTCCAATTTTCGTAAGTTTTAAATTTTCCAACCTAATTTTTGCAACTACACACATTAACAAATTAGAAAAATATCAGTGACAGAGCCGTTTCAAGAAATATATTTGCTATTAAAAGCTTTGATACATTATTTTTATTTAATGAAAATACACATGTACTGATAAACATATGCACTACTTTACATCTTTAAGATATATTTTATATCAATTGTAGGTAAGGTAAGAACCCAAAAACTTTATCACAGGGGCGTCACTTCAATTTCCGTCAGATCTCGACGGGTGAACGGTAGCAACACGAGATAGAAGGGATATAAATTTTTCTTCATTAAGTTTAGATTACCAAAAGTTCAAGGAATTAATGATTTTAACAACATTAGACATTATTAAATATTTTAAAAGGAGAAATTATGACATTTGCATGTAATCGAATGTATCTACTTCTTTGTAACTTGTGTAATGAAACAATCAATTATGAAATAATCTATTTCTAGTTTTAAGACACTTCAATGGTAAATTAGTATTTTGAATGCTCATGCCTATAGTTTTTTCAATCAATTGATTTTTCAGTATAAATTATGAATGACATTGCATAAAATAATACGTTTTATATAACTTTATTTTCTACTTAAAGTAACTTTGAACAAAAACAGGTAAGCCAGCGCGGTTTCTTAACTAAAAGATCACACATGTACAATTGTTGACTTAGCAAGCATTGTAAAAGTGCAGTTAACATTCAAAGGAACAAACAAAATTAAATCCCCGCTGAGCGCGCGCGCCGCCGATACGCGGAGCGCAAAAGAAAAAGGGCGGGTAAGATTCGCGCGCGCGCGCGTGCAGAAGCAGAGAGTCGTGCAGCGCGGGACACTCGGGACACTTATAGGCGGGAGAGCCGCCCAGCTGATAACGGCGCTTCAGGGCTGTTGACACACCCCCCTCTCTCTCTCTCTCCTCGAAATTGTTTTTCGATGAACGTCGTCTTTCCCCGCCTCTCGAGCTTCGCCAATTCGTCGCTGGATTTCGAGCGAGTCGCACACACGAGGGAAGAACTGCACGCACGCGGTCACTCGCAGCATTCGCAAGATTATATCCATGGTTTTTCGCGATTATCGCTTGCGAATCACTTGTTATTCCAGAATAATGGACTTCTTATGACGCTTCTGGTTATCTGGCTTCGCTAGTCGCTGTGGGATAACCTTTTCAGTCGGCAGGCTCGCGACACACCGCTGCGTCAACGACTACGTCCCGCCAAAAATTTTCCTCTTGGATAAGAGCTCACTTTTGCGAGGAGAAGCGTGAGTATTTCTGCTGTTACATCTGTTTATGATTAATCGATTAGCATTCTTGCTGACGAGGGGATAAAGTGAATTGGGTTCAGTTAGAATACGTGAAAATTTCGCGATACTACGCCAGTGGTTTTTCAACTGGTCATTTAAATGCCACGCGATACGCATCAGATGTTGAACGGTTTAAAGGTCCGGTCGTTAGATGAGCCATTTAAATGCATCTAATAAATTGGATTTTAGTACTTCGTTTTTATTTATTCGACAACTTTGAGGATTTTTATCAAATTTATTGTTTATATGTGTTTCAATACATTTTTTATTTTGTTATTGTTTTTAATTATTACAAATTAATTAATTATTTACGTGCATGTTTAATGTACATAGCACAATTTTCATAATTTGAATGAGTAATATGTAATCTAATTGATAAAAATTTGACGCTGAAATTTTTTGCAGTCGGCAGATCCTGACCACTGCAACACTTCACACACCTGTGAAGGTGGAGTTGCTTAATACAGAGGCTACAGAACGTGTAATACAGTTCCTATAGGCAAGTATGATACATATATCGTATTTGATATGTAAACAAAAAATTTATTATGGAAGTGCCGAAACGTTTATTTGTTAAAATGTGTACTAAATTATCGATTGTAACTCTAATTAATTGCACTTAATTGCAATAATATTGCAATAATGAATAAATTGCTATTTAATTATTGTTTACATAAACAATAGATATATAAATAAACTAAATCTATTAAAAGTATTCAACTTTATTAATTGTATCAAGTTCAATTTTTAATATACATAAATTAAATTCATGTAATACTAAACAAACTTTACTGTTACAATTGTGGTATCTATGTAGTAAATATGATATCACATTACTATATACGTGGTAAGGTACATTACCACGTTATATAGTAATGTGATATCATATTTACTAACAACCTAACACAAATAACTATTAATATGTTGTGTACACAAGCGTGCTGTAAGCGATTTTCTAAATTTCAATATCCAGAGTCCAGACTCCAATAAAGTATGAAATATTGTCTGTCATGAACTATTCAGAACATTGTGGAATAAGTCTCGTTTATAAATATTGCAAACACTTGTAGTGACACATCAAACAGTAATTAGAACAATTTAACTAGTGTAATGGATTATTTTTGTACCAAATTATTAATGACAATAAGTTTAGTAAATTATATTATTATAAGTTTGCAAAATTTTCACAATGAATTTTTTCAACTATTGTTCTGGACACAGTCATTCTAATGTAGCGTTCCACTTTTTTCTACCAAATAGAATAGAATAAATTAAAATTTGTGTGCAGTTCATTAATTTTAAAATCGAATCTTGCAAATTTGAACGACTCGTCCTCACGCTCATGGAACGCGATACGCGAACTTCTGGACCACCCAAGACCCAGTACCCTTCCTTGCCTTCTCTCTCGCAGTTTTTCGAAGTGGCACGGCCTCTGAGCAAAAAGAGCGAGATAAATAGATCGAAGAAGCAGCCGGGGTGGGAGTAGGCAGCGTTTAGTGTTTCTCGGCCGGCTTCTTCTTCGCTCGTTCGTTAATTATGCGCGCCTCGCGAATATAATCCGAGAAGGAGTGTAACCGTTAGACAAATATGCGCTGCGCTTGCCGGATGTCGTCAACGTATATACTTTCGCATGCGCGGGGCATTGCGTACGTGTCGTAATGTAAACTAAAAGTTGCAAAATATCGTGCAATGGCGTGTCGAATATCAGTTCAAGTGAATGTCAATAAATAACTTAAAAAGTGTGTACGTTGAGTAAATTTGACTTATAGAATTTAATGTATATAACAGCGTGAAATTCTAATAATATGGCATTTAAGAAATATCTTTTTTACTTATTGAACGAGTGATACGAGTAATTTGACTATTTTGTTAAAAAATTCTTGAAGTTTTTTTATTAGTTTATGTTATATTATAGCTCAATATACGAAAGTATAAATAAGCTTGAATTAATTGAATATTATCATTTGCTGGGCAGTATACTGAAGATATTACTATAATAATAAAAGTAAACATCTGCCTCTCAGTGGACCTTTAAATGAAATTCACTCGGTTTATTTACATTATTCTACCAAATGTACGTGTCAATATTCTGTATATACACTTATGTATATTATCTATCCATTTAAAGACATTATCTTTCCTAGGAATTCGGTAGTTTTAACGAATAGAAAAAAGCACACCCTAAACGATATTACGATAAACGCGTAAATAATCACTCGTTTTAATAAGAGCACTAATCGTGACGGACACTTACATAACTCAATGCCATGTGCCATCGTGGGACTTTGATAGCGATTCAGGCATCATCGCAACCGCTCGAACAAATATGGGAGCAGAGAGGAAGAGAGGAAAAATGAAAGAGAAAGAGAGTTGTCATCCGTTGCGCCATCCCCACCCTCGCTTCATTCACATACTCCATCGGTTAACGTATCTTTTGCATCTCTCTTTTGCTCATTCAAAAGTCTATGCAATGTTAAATCTAAAATCAGTATTCAATTGTGAGAATTCATAGTCAGCTTTTAGTATATTGGAAAAAAGTTTTATAAAATGTATAATTTTTAAAGGATAAAAAATAAAAATAATTTTTAATAAGTGTTCTTAAGATTTTTAATTATGGTATTGAATACATTTCTGGAGCTTCCACATTGACAAAGTAATTAAAGTATTTATAATAAATATCATTATAAAAGTATAAATAAAACTAGGTTTCAATAATTATTGTTGAAAATCGCAATTCTGCTGTTGATATTTGAAACTTCCACCATTTTTAAATGATTTTTATCTCAAATAATAATGCTCGGATGAAAACAAAATATAGTGTTGTTAAACTTGCTCATTTTGTCAACATTTTATTATTTTGTTTATTAATCTAAGCATTATTATTCTAAATAAAAATGACCAAAAAAGTGCTAGTCCCATTAATGCATCCAGCCCTTCAATTGAGCAAATAGCTAATGTTTTCTAATTTGGAACGATTGGCAGCAAAGTTTTAGTCCATACTATGCAAACCTTACTAAAAATTCAAATTCTACTTGAATGAACATTTGAATAACACCAGCACTAGCATTATAAAAACTATTAGCAAACCTATTGTTATTAATTCTTTGAAAATTAAAAACAATACAAAGCCCCATTACACTTGACCGATAAAACTGGCTCTTTTATTTCTCACCCTTTTTTTTTCTTTGATTTCTCGTCCTCTTTTGCGCTCCTCTCGTCGTTCTCTAGTTCCTCTCGCGCGACGGTTGGCGCGGCTGTTTATCTCAAATATTGGCTTGGCAACGCGATCGCTCTCCAGCTCGAGGCTTCTATTCGCACACACGTGTCCACCCGCCACCTCGATTGAGCCCTGGCTTAGCAGCGGCCGTTTGACATTTGCTCTCGCTTTCATTACTTGCTCTCTGCTCCGCACTCATTCATCTCCTCTCTTTTTGCGCGGTCAGCCTCCACCTCGTCCGCCGCGAGGTTTATTTGAATTTTATTTGCGGCTATAACTTTGGCAATCTCACGCTTAACAGTATACTTGGAAATTCGGTTTAGCACGTTTGTTTCTATAATTATTAGTCTAATATTGTATACGAGATTAGTGCTCAAAATTCGAAGTTTAAATAAGTTTTAAAAATTACTCTTTCTTTGTAATGTTTACATTACTCCGAAAGATTTTTATTACTGTACGCTTGATTTTATTCTTTTGTCTTAATAATATAAGTCTTTAAGTGATCAAAAAGGTTCTATGTATTGTAGTGAAAGTAGTGGCAATCAGCGTTAATTTTATTTCGTTTGCCTACTTCAAGTACAATAACATGTCATTATGAGCGTGTAAAAAATCCTTTGTCTAACTCGTGTGTATTTTTCTCTTTTCAGGTAATACTTGAAAGTTTAGTGATACAAAGTGTAATAATTTGTAATAATAATTAATGTGAGAAGCTGCGTTCAAAAGATAAACATTACTTAAAGATATGAACGGATAAGTGAAACTTCAAGCGAACATTGAAGTAATTAATGCTAATTCTAAAAAGAAACACATAGTGCGCGTTA
Source organism: Gastracanthus pulcherrimus (assembly GCA_949152435.1). Classification (NCBI taxonomy): domain Eukaryota; kingdom Metazoa; phylum Arthropoda; class Insecta; order Hymenoptera; family Pteromalidae; genus Gastracanthus; species Gastracanthus pulcherrimus. Next base: position 141,490,061 of record OX424574.1, on the reverse strand, counting down.
ATAATATTGATTAATTTCATTGCTAACCAACCGGAAAATCGCCGGAACAGCCGCGCGCGTATAAGTAAAGAGAATCGCATCTTTCTTTTCGCGCAATACACGCCGAATCAGCGCAGCTGCGATGTCACGCCGGATGAAGTTAAACGGCGTGGAGCACCGGCTCCCGAAATTGTCCAAGATACCGGAGATAGATAACGACACGCCTCCGAGCGTTCCCAGCGAGTCGTCGAGCCCGCTGACGCCGATCACCAGCATCGCGCGCGATCTCAGCCGCTCCAGCTTATCGTCCAACGACGACACGCCGATCAAACTCAACCGCTACACGGGTGAGTCTTTCATTATCATTTTCTCATTATTTCCCTCTTTGTCATACCAAAAGATTGCGCGGGGATGCTGGGAAAGAAAGCAGTACTTTTAGATTATTTTAACCAGAAAATCACGTAGACGAGTTGAGTGGCAATGTATGAAGCAAATGTTTATGGGCTAATTGCAGGTTTCAAAATAACCTAAGATAATTATTGTTTTATACGATTTGTATTTTGTTTCAACTTAATTGACGTTAATATAACTTGTCTCTGAACGTCTATTATAATGGATAATACTTATTTTTCTTTTAACAAATATTATAAACGAAAGTGATAGAACAGAATTGTTTGGAGACAGTTTAACTAAAGTTCAACTAAGATGCAACAAGTCCGTAAAATGCGATTTTGCACACGAATAGCGACGAACGTGTGCTACGCGATCGCGCGAGTGGCTAAACCTTCGCACGTGTTGCATACGCTATTATTCGCAATAGTGTGCGTAAAATTCACAACTAAAGTACTGCATAAAGTACCTACCTTATCGACTGTCAGATGTATTAAATTTATTTTAAGATAAGGTGATTGTACGGGTAAAGGACGGTATTCAGGAACGGTATTCAGGGAGGGTATTCAGGGACGGTATTCAGGGACGATATTCTGGGACGGTAGGCACGGGGGTCACGGGTCAGGGAAGGAGGATAGTCCAGGGGTCCAAGGGCAAAACCCCTGCCGGGGGCTTGGGAGCACCACTCACCCCCAAATATACTTACAAAGCATTAATCAATTTAATTATACAAATTAGATAAAAATTTAAAATTGAAAAATTATATTGAAATTTAAAATTGAAAAATTATATTGAAATTTAAAATTGAAAAATTATATTGAAATTTAAAATTGAAAAATTATTTAAAAATATTAAATTTAAAATTTATATAAAAATTTAAAATTGAAAAATTATATAAAAATTTAAAATTGAAAAATTATATAAAAAATTTATATTTAAAAATTTAAAAAATATACATTAATGCTCTTATATTTTATCAAAATTTAAAATTTTTAAATTCTTTTTAAATTTTTCTAAATTATTCATGCTTTTAATTTTTTTTTAAATTTTGTCAGATTTAAATTTTTTTTAAATTTTTAATTCTTTACAATTTTTTTAAAATTTTGTCAAATTTCAATTTTTTCCAAATTTTATACTTTTCTCAAACTTTTTCAATTTTTTTACAATTTTTCAATTTTTTTACAATTTTTCAATTTTTTTACAATTTTACAATTTTTTTACAATATTTCAATTTTTACAAAATTTTTTAATTTTTTTACAATTTTTCTATTTAATAAAATTTTTTAATTTTTACAAAATTTTTTAATTTTTTTACAATTTTTCTATTTAATAAAATTTTTTAATTTTTCTACAATTTTTCTATTTTTTTACAATGTTTTAATTGTTTTAAAATTTTTCAATTTTTATATACTTTGTAATTTTTTAAAATTCATTGTTTATTTTAAAAATTTTCACTTTTTTTTCGATTTTTTCGTATTTTTTTTTCAAATTCTTTTTTTACGCACTCTAAAACAGTGCATAAAATCTTGTCTTACGCACACTGTATCGAAAAGTATCATATTTCACACCGAAAGCAGTGCATACAATCACACACTATTTACGCACTTTTATGCACATTATTCAAAAATTAAGTTTAGTATACTCTGAGCATAGTTTATTAGCGTTAGGTGAAATTACTAACAAGGAGGGACCACGGAGTCCCGGTCACCGAATTAGATGAAACTTAGGGCTCGTTTTCTAATACCTAACTAGCGCGCCACACGCGACCTTCGGCCGCATGTAATTTGCCTGCTCGCTTCGCGCTCGCTCTTCAGCTCCTCCGCGCCTTGCTTCGCGCAGCAAGGCATGCAAAGCGCGGGGCGTTTTGCATTAGAGGCACGACCGAACTCAGCTCGCGCTTCGCACTCGCTTGCCTTACCGGTGCTCGCGCTGCGCGCTAGCTTGATTGCCTGACATCGCGCGAAGCGCTAAACTAAAGTTTACATTTGACACTATTATCTGTTTGTATTTAGTAAAAAAAAAAATACTATCGTCTTTAAGTGGTCATACTTTGGATATAAAACTTTTATTGAAAAGGGGACATCTTTAAAATTTTTAAGATCGATTGGGCGTGCTGCACCGCAATTGTTATTAAATGATGTGTATGAAAAATCGTTTTTTAGGCTGTTTCTTGTGTAAAAGCATTTTTAAAAACATATTTGTTACCTTATAAAGTTGTGTTTTTTTGAGATCTACAACTTTTTCATTAATTTTTTTTACGTAAAATGCATACCTTCAAAGTTTTATAGTAAAAAACTGCTTTTTTCGTTATCAAAAATCGTTTTTGGACTATTAACTTGATTTAAAAGCATTTTCACGTCTTAATGTCCAGAAAAAGAAGTTGTATTTTTCAAAGATCTACAACTTTTCCATATAACTTTTTCATGTAAAATGCGTAGCTGTAAAGTTATATGGTAAAAAGCTATTTTTTCGATGTTAAAATTCGTTTTTGGTCTGTTAACTCAAGTTAAAAGTATTTTCATAAATAGATGTCACTGGGAAAAAGTTGTATTTTTGAAAAATCTACAACTTTTCTATGTAACTTTTTTTCGTAGATTACTTAGTTTTTAAGTTATAGCCCAAAAACCGTTTATAGCGATTTTTTATAGTCGCCGCATTCAGCGTATATTTGCAGGATCAATCTCAAAATAGGACCATCAGGTTGTTATACTTAGGATAATTCCCAAACAAATTTTGAGCCTGATCCGCTAAGATTATGCGGAGATAATCGTGTAACATGAATTTTTTAGAAAAAAAAACACGTAAAAATAAGCAAAAGGTGCTCGCAATTTAAAAACTGCGTACAGGATCGGGATAAAAAAAATAGAATTTCATACTGTGCTGGAGGAGATCTCTCCTAAAATTTCAGCCCGATTGGTAAAAAATTGCGTGAGATATCCTATCTCACACATTTTTTGCTAACGAAAATATAAGGCACTTCCGTGTCACGGTCGTGCCTAAAAATGAAGCCCAATACTCGTGATTTTATCCAATGGGCCTTTGTACGGTAGATACGGCGTATTTCATTAACCTTGATAGTATATCTATATATATTCGATTTTTAGAATTACCCATATGAGCAACGCTAATGTTTTTGACACTATCTCAGATTTGAAGATACATTGGATAAAACTACGGGTACTGTGCATTATTTTTAGGTTTCAAAAGTCGATCCCCAAAGTTTCATCAAAATCCAAGATCCGGACTCTGGTCTCGCCTTATAAGTTTACATAATATATTAAATAAATATTCTATAGCCTAAAACAACTTTAGCATATATACCTTCATTTACGAAATATACTAAACTTACGCATAAGTGAAGCTAATTAAGTTATTAGTTATTAATTTTAACAAATTTCATGCAGTAGTTTATTTGTTGTTATTTTGCAATACTTCATTTATATATGCAATAATTTAATATACTTAAGCATATGTATATATATATATATATATATATATATATATATATATATATATATGTAAAATGTAGATGTAAGGTATATATATATATATATATATATATATATATATATATATATATATATATATATATGTAAAATGTAGATGTAAGGTATATATATATAATAAAATATAGACTGTTCTTTTCCCGTTACTTTTTAGTAAAAATATAATATAAAATGATTTATACACATCTGATTATGTAAATATTATTGTTATTTACCTTTTTATTAATAAACTATGGATATTTATGACACAGTATAAAAGTAGCATAAGCTGGTTTATAAATAAGCAATTTTTTATCATTAAGAAGTTGAGAAACAACGATATTTGCATGAGCAAATATGAATAAAAGCGCTTTACATTATTTTTCTTGTTTGACAATAAGGTCAAAACAATCACAATATTATCTATGCTACGTATGAACAACTACATACATTACATACATTTTGCCATTTCAAATTTACTTTAGATATTTTCATTAAGGCTATTTATTTTTACGTATTTATATATGTCATAAGTTTATCAAATAAAATAACGGTTTCGAAAACCATCATTTTATAAGGTATGAAAATCTACTTAGTGCTTTTACTAAACCCTTAGCTTTTAGACATGAATTTTTTTTCATTCGTTGAAACTTACTTCATCGATCTAACAACACGGTGATACCCACATTTAATAGAATTTGAAAATGTCGTTGAGCCATATTCATTTTTCACGAAAATGTTACTTCGAACGTCAACGCGAGGGAAAAAAAAGTCAGAAGAAAAAAAAGAGCTCCAGACCTCGAGGACGGACAGTCCGATATACGACAAGCATGCAGCGCGCGCTTTTCCCGAGTAAAAACGGGCGTTAACAGTCCCGACCGCAGTGCGAGCAGATGGTGCAGCCATTTACCTACCCTACGCTTACGAGCGCGCGCGCTCGCGCACTAGCACTGGCCATAAGGGTAGTTTCTGTACTCGCATGTCTGCCAGCAGCAGCACACAAGCGAACATGACGATAGAAAAAGTTTAGCGCACACACGCACGCACGCGCTTTTCCGACGAGGCGTCGAATGCGATATTAATCGCCGTAACCGACATTTTTCGCCGATATCATCTTTTTACAATCGATCAGCAATGTACTTTAATCGTTTTACTAACGACATCGTGTACCTAAACAAACACTCGAAACTTTCAAAAATTATTCCTTCCTATATATAACAGGACATCTTATTTTAACAATGGGCGAGTATCGCCTAGAGATAAAAAAAAGATAATTTTATAGAAAGGCTGACTATTTCTATAAGTCAATATTTTATCAATTGACATTTGGTAATAAACTTTAACACTGATAACTTACGTAATACCTATTATGCGTTTTTATAAACAGAATAGGATATTAAGAAATTATTATATGTTTATATAAGATGTTTAAGAAAATTATAGATAGGTACTGCTGGAGATTTCTCATTAAGAAATGATACAATTAATTTTTATAAAATTTTTCTGATATTTCATTGATTATACATTATAATTATACATGTATAATGTCTTACCGCCTAACTGAGAGTTTGATTTAATTGTACATGCAAAATTGTTTTATAAAATTAATTTTAATTAGAACGGTAAGGGTACCTAATATGGCCCACCTAAGATCTGAGCATTTACCATAGTTGATGTAATGAACAAATTTTATTTGGGTTGGTTGAATCTCAAAATATAGCATAAAAAATAACATAAGAAATTTTTTCATTTGAAAATATGCATATAGGGCAATTCTATAGAGTTTTGAATATAAACAGCTAGTGGGACATATTGGATTTTGAGTGTATCCAACATGGCCCGTCAGTATTCTTCATTCTTCAATCACTAATAAAAAGCAAATATATGCATCGGAAGGGGTTTTTAATAATTAAATGATGTAGATAAATGTTAAAAGTAATACATTTCATTAATTTAAGTAAGGTCATAATAAAATCTAAGCGTATTTTTGAGGATATAAATAATGTATAAAGCGCAAATTTCTTAAGAGTATGTCGGAGCTGAGGTGGAGTCGATTTCGGCCGGTCTAAGCACGATTTTTATGTGTATCTTGGACTGCTTATAATTTAAAGAAAAACTGAAAGCAGAGCCGCCTAGATATAATTGATATCAATATTATTGTACAATAGGGAAGGCATTCTGTTGTGTTGTTCTTACAAACAAATGAGATTACACAATATTTTTAGGTTATGTTACACTGAAAAATACGTTTAGTATTTCCAATTATTTATAAAAATAACGCAACGGAATGACTTTGCCTTGCTCAGTAGCGTTGATATTATTCATATCTATACGGTTCTTCTTCCAGTTTTTCTTTGCATTTTATATTTGAAAAGTTATTAGTAAAAGAAAAAACGTTTTTTAGCTCCGGGTTAAATACATATTATTTATATCTTTTCCACAAACTATACAACAGTGTAAGTATCTTTTGTAACAAATATATATTTCTTATTCTTCAGAAACCTTAAAAAGAATTTAAGGGTGGTTATTTATTACAAATCTTGTATGCTTTCGGTTACGTGGGACGTCGTAGGTAGAATGAGTGTGTAGAAACCTATTGTCTTATAATAAAAAGGTACATAGCCGGATGATAAAATAAACTACGGTACTGAATGCTATCTCAGTAAATATAATGATTTGTTAAAAATTATAGTGACGAATCTGCTTAAGCAGTTGTAATATAAAATACACTGTAGTTGTAGAGCCCTTTTGCTTCCGAGAGAAAATTTTTCAATAAAGTAGCTCCTGATGAAATGTATCAGCTATTTACTGGCTAAATTGCGTAATAGGTAAGATAAGCAAGGTGGCCATATTAGGTACAGGGGCCATGCTAGGTATAGCCATCATACATATTATCCACTTAGAATAATATAATAGCAATAATTGAAATTTAACAATGGTAAAGATACAGCGTTATGACGTAAAACTATATAATAAATCAATTTTTACTAAAAATATGAAAAATAACGTATGCTGAATTATGAAATTTTAAAACAACATTATTATTGCATTATCATATCTGTATAACATAAATCTGTATCACATCTATACAAACACGAATTTCATTCGAGCCATAAAAGAAAAACTATCCTTATCAAAATAACTTTCTCCATATACAGTGCAGCAATTGTCAATCATTGACAGAGACCTAAATCATCCTCTAAATCATCTAATCTCCAGCCTTTTTACCCTCGACAAAAGAAAACCCCAGCCAAAAGAGCGATCGAATTTTCAAGTGCACCAACCTTTCTCTCTTTCTTTCTCACACTATATCAAAAGCACAAAAGAAGAAAAAATAACATCCACGGGTATACCGGAAGAAAAGGCGAAAAGTGCGAACGGGAAAAATGGGGCGATCAGATCGCTATCTGGCAGCGGTACCCACTATATATAACACGTGATATAAGAAGACGTGCGCTCCGGCGCCTCGGTATCATCGGAGACTGGGGAAGAAATTGCCCGTCCTTGACGGGGGGTCGCCGTGATCGCGGCCCGTCTCTTGCGTATCCCATGTATACATATATAGGCATATATATATATGCAGCCGGCCGACCGTCCGTCCTTCCTTCCTTCCTTCTCTCGCCCGGCGAGAAGCCGAACTCACCGCCGCGCGCCCAGTGCCTCTCATTTTCCGTCCCGCGTGTACGCGTCATTAATTTGAGTGCGCGTTTTTTTTTGCCGCGCGCTCCTCCTCCAGTCCCTCGTTCGGTTGCCCGGCCCCGGCACGCGTCCCGGATCTCCTGTGCGCCTTAATTATATCGGCACATTATCGCCTTGTAATTAAGCGATTTTTCATGCGCGCGCGCACTCTCGTGTCGTTGCAGATGCAGGCTTCTGTACAGTGTCTTATTAATTTATGATCAGTGATTCAGTTTTATTTTTTAATGTGGATTCAATTAAGAAGTATATAAATTATAACAATTAAAAATCTTGTAAAAGTGTACACTTATTAATGAAGATAGAATTAGTTCATTATTTTGATTTGTTATCTATGTGCATTTTATTTATAGTACATACTTAAATGTTTATTTTAAAGTAAAAAATTAATAGTAAAATAAAATTACAGAGCTATAAGATTAATCATTTGCCAGGATTTTTCGGTTATACTACAAGCGATTCAATTTATCTCCATTTTTCTCGATGTATTTCTGCTTTTCGTTTCAAGAAACGTGACCGTGGAGCACGTATTAGAGCACGTACTGGAGTTAAGCATTTCCTCTCATACAAGAAATGTATTTAATAATCTTGACATCGTTGATTATTTGTTTAGTCTGAAAAATTGTCCTTAATGATGTGTAAAATAAAAGCCCAGCATTCTTTTATATAATTGATTTTAATACATGTTTATACACTCGTTATAATTCCTGATCTTTCATTTATTCTCGCATATTTGAATTTGCTCAAATGGTCAACCCATATATTCCGTTAAAGCTGTACGATTTAGCTTCGATTTACGAAATTGTCAATGTTTATGTTGTGTAAAGATACAAATGTATGACTTAAAATGTATACAAATCTATCATACATTTCGGACGACATTATATCGGCTTAGCCCTCTATTAGAAAATAAATTTATAATTTAACCTTCCTGGTCACTGAGAAGACGATTCTCTTACCCCTAGAGGATATCCTCTCGAAATAAGTAGAATTTAAAATTGTCAAGACGGACAAATCACAGCAGCAATAAAACCTAGCACAACCCTTTGTATCTGAAAAAAACAATGAACCTCAAGAAAAAGAAAAGTGAAAAAATTAATTAAGCTTGCGCAAGGCGTCGTGCATCGAGGTAAAATACGGCTTGCCCTTTAGAATGAGAACCTCTCGGGGTGGCAGTAGCTCGTGCCGCGCGTCCATCAGCCGCGGCTTGGCGCAGTATAGGTATATACCGCGGCGGCACTGCACCAGGTGCTCACCTGCCCCCTCGCGTTAGGTGGCAGGCTGGCCCTGGCTCTGCCTGCCTTCCTGGCGCCCCTGCTTTTTTTCGATTCTCTCCCCTTCCCCCGTTATTTCGCCAAATGCCCGAACGGCGGCACGCACACCGTCGCATGCGTGCGTCAATGTGTACGAATAAACACATGCACGTGCAGCACTGTGTTGTGTGTAGGTATATAGTCGAGGGAAGCCCGATTAGCGGTGAATTGCCTTGCGCGCTGGTGTGCGTCGGTTCGTGTGTACGTATGTGCGCGTATGGGCTGGTTAGTGTGGGTCTCGAGTCTTTGGGGGGGGTTCGAGAGTAAAAGAGAGAGAGAGAGATGCGAGAGTCGAATGCGAGGAAAGAGGCCGGAGAGAAGGGGTAGGGGTATACGTTGAGAAGCCCTCCTGGGGCACTGACCTACCCTTGCGCATGTATATCTGTATACCTATATATGAACGTCGAGTGCGAGACGTCTGTAGCGCGAGGACCGTTATGATGGGGAATCAGCTGTTCGCACTTGCAAAAAAAAGAGTCACGCCCTTTTTTGTACGTCGCGCGCGCGCTTGCGTATATACATGTGCTGTGCGATGGATTCAATTAGTCAAGGAGGGCCAAGAACGAGAGTAAGAGCGAGGAGATTGATTTCGCTCGCGCGAATGATTGACAAGCGCTCCTACAGCAGCAGCCCTTAACCCTGTATAAGAGCCGGATAAACATTGAAATAATACTAATTGCGATAGGGGGTATACACGCGGGTATTTAAATCGCGCGTGTCTTGTGAATCGACTATCAGCTGATGATATTGACATTCTAATGCGAGCTCTTGTAATCTCGAACAATTGAGGCTATAATGATTAGGAATAGAAATTTTATTCTTTATTTTAATTTTGTCAAGTAGCTTCACAGATTACCGATCGGTATGTACATTTTAAATTTCTGTTTGTAGACTACCTATACACACAGAGAGAAAAAGTTAGCAATGATTACTAGGGTAGGAATTCGGAGACGAAGAGTAAAATGGGTTGACAGTACTTATACGCAGGTTAGGACTCGGTTCTAACCAGTATAGAAATGAATAAAATTTCGCGTAACCTCATAGACTTCATGATAATTATTTAAATACTAAGCCATTTTTCTTCAATAATACACAAATATTAAATAATTATTCAATATTATTCAATTATCCAAGGAGGACTGTTTACTATACTGATATTAGGAATCAGTCCAAATAGGTTTTATCGGTTCCAATTTACCCACCTTGCACGGTACTCAGTCCTAACCCCACTTTGTAGCAATTGCAAACATAATTTATCGATTTTCTATTAGCACCTATTTAAATGTTATAATTTTAATCTATTTATTAATAAGATATAGATTACACGATAACTTTTTTTAATACTATATATGTCATTTGAATTCTGGTTAGTGTGTGAAAGAAACTGATCAGTTTCTTTCCTACATATCTAGTATGTATCTAATCAGAGAAACGTTCCTGGAACCTAATCTATGTACAACGCCTTTTTAATAAAACTGCCTAGAAAGTAATCGTTGCTCTAGACTATCATAAGTTCTTTCAAAAGTTTTTACGATTCTTATTCAATGCTTGTTTTTATAATAGAAGGTTTAACTCTATAAAGTTTAACTGTAATGACGTTAAGAATTTCTGGTACTTTATATAATATCAATCTCATTTGTATTTATAAATTATAAATACTAAAATATTAGCAGTATATCTGTTAAATAAAAATACAATTGTAGTTAAGTCTCATAACTAGTAGGACTGTCTTCCCTGCCTCGGTACATATCTACTTGCACATGATGTATGAGATTAATTTCTTTTTGCTTTTTTTGCTCCATTTCTTGTTTTATTGTAATGTTACAGTTGCGCAAATAAAGGCCATCACTGTAAATATCAGTAAAACTTAAAGGCTTATAGATCGAATGATTGTTATTGCGATTTAACCAGAACTACATCAGCAACACTTACAGCATCAACCCCCATTCATCAATAGCAACAAATTTATGAAACGGTGCGGTACTAGCCTGGTTGACGGATCAAGAACGAGACCGGGAGAAAACCCGATGACTCGGAATGGCCCGTTGCTCGTCTCTCCCTTGCATGCCGTTCGCCCGGATCCCGAACTACTCGTCTCACCCTCTTATCTGCCTCTCTCTCTCTCTCTCTCTGGTTCTTTTTTCGCCCATACATGTCGGTATACACGCACCCATATCTAGGTACACTTCGCATCCCTTCGTTTCGCTCTTCTTCTTGCCTTCTCTTGCCATCGCGCATCTCCCTCTCTCTCTCACACTTATTCTGCGTATCCTCTATACACTCGCGCTCGTTTCACCCCTCTTTTTTTCCATCCCTCTGCGAGGCGGCGGCCCATTGTCGTCAAAACTCCCGAATACGAAAGAAGGAGAGATAGAGAGAGAGAGAGAGAGAGAGAGAGAGAGAGAGAGAGAGAGAGAGAGAGAGAGAGAGAGAGAGAAGCGCCCCGTCGAATTTAAAAAGACCGCTGCGCCGTCTTGGCATTTAAAGTTTAAAAACCCCTCGGCGTCGCGGCGCGCGGCGACGGGGTGCAGCAGCAGCAGCAGCAGCAGCAGCAGCAGTACATTGCATCGATGGCACAGCCGTCGTCGTCTCGCACTGTCGACGCCGTACCGGTTAACCGGCCCCAAAACCACGTGCTTTTCTCAGCAGCCGGCGACGGCGGCGGCGGCGGCAGCCCGCCTTTTTGGCGGGATTGCGCCCTCCGCGCGCACCCTCTCTCCAGTCCTCGTGCTCCCGAAAAACACCTTTCTATTTTCAATGAGAATTGTGTATGTGCTCTCCTTTCTCCGCGCCTTGTGTACCGCGAGCGTTCGTGTGCGTTTCTTATAGACCTGGCTGGAGGTAAAAAAGGAGACATGGCAGAAAGAGCGTTGCGATTTTTTTTTTCTTTTTTTTTCTTTACATTCTGCGCGCTCTTCTTTTCGCACACGTTTGGCATTCAGTCATGGCGGGCTTTTGTTGCAAGGCGCATTCGCGGGGTTGGTTCGCGATGCTGGAAGGGTTTTAACATTTTTCGGCCCAGTCTTGTCGCAAGAACGACCTTTTTTATTATCTTTGTGCTCGGTGAGCCAAGTTTTGCCTCAATGCTGTGTGTAGTATCGACAAATTTCCGTTTGGATTAGTTTAAGACTAGTTGCTCCCGTGCTAAATGTTACTATTCTGGGACATATATAGCTTTACCTACTGTGAGGCATTAAGATTTAATGCTGTTTTCGGAATTGGTGTCAAAGTTTACTTATAAACAATAAAGTAGTTATTTTATATATTGAAAAGTAATGCATCTATTCTCGTGATTTAAAATTAATCTTCTCTATTTTGCATGTAAAAAATAAGAGTTAACCATGTAAAAAAAGTACATTCGGAAAAACTTTGGTATAAATCTTTTGCCATAAAAATTTGACCCGAACTAATTTAACAATGAGACAATCTCGAATTTTCGCCAAACTTGGAAAATTTTAATGGTTGGTTGTACCAACAATTAAAATTGTTGTAATTTTCTAAAAATGAGACATTTCAATAAATAATTGTTAATTATAAGTTTCTATTTAGATCAACAAATATACATCAACTAATTACTTTTTTACAGAACAAAATTTTATTATAATTATCTTAATATATGTTATATAAAACATTTTAAAGAGATACAGAATAATTAATTCTAGCTATGTAATAAGTGCAAGATCGATTATCCTTAAAGGTATTCGGACACATATACACATGTCGCATTCACGAGTGGCACGAGCCACATTATAGGTGTGCCAGCCCTACTCGAGAACGCAACGTACTTTAAGCGCAACGGACGAGAACGAGGTCGACATGTGCTGACTCTATGTTGACTGTTGCCTCAATATAGGACTTTAAATTTTGACTAATTTCGTATAAGATAGACCTGCGAGATTTTATCAGTCCGGAAGGAAAATTCGGACAGCTGGATAATAACGTACATAAATAATATGAGTTAATAATCGATACATTGAAGGAATCTATATTTTTTCCGTTATTATATACATATAATAGGATATTTATAGAAAAATTGAGGCATTATAAACAAAAAATATTTACAGATTTTGACATATTAAGGAGTCCCTAAGTGTTTGAATTGAGGCGCAAAAAAAAGTCAATTTAAAGCTTTTTTATAAAATTTAACTTATTATTAAATAAAATTGTTTAATTTTGAAATTATCATTAAATATCATTAAGATATTTTTCAATATCACGCCTAGTAAGAACAGAGATCACAACCCTTCGAACTCAGTATGTATGTGTATTAAAACTAATCGTTCTTATCATTTGTCACACTTCGATATTCAATTACATTATTCTTTTGTATAAATAACATTTTTTACCTGAAATGCGTATTTTAACAATTTTGATAACAATAGCATGCATGTTTAGTTAAAAATTCAATTTAATAGAGATTGTAGAAAAGTCAAACAATGAGTTAATACACTATATCTCTATGAAACCTCGAGCAAGACAAATACAGGCGCAGTGTCATCGTCCTCGCGAGCAAAGCGCGCGCGAGCTGCGCATATCTGGCCCGCGAAAGCAAACAGCACCTCGGCAAGGCGCTCAAAAATCAGAAAGCCAAAAAGAGGCTCGCCTCTGTAATGCGGCTACACGCATGTATATAGAAGCAACGGCTTCGATAAGATTACACACCGCCACCGCCTCTCGGTAGGAGTATACTTATACGCACACTCCATGCAGCCGCGGCAGCGCGTGTGCGCCGAGCGTGAAAAGCAGTCGTGTGCCCGTAATCGCGAGTTTCCTATCTCTCCTGCCTCTCTATACATCCAGCCCGGCGCATATAACCTGCGCTCTCCTTCCCTCTCGGAGACGGAGCGAGCGCGCGTATAATTTCCTGCCTGTGCCGCGTTTCGGGGCGTTTGCGCGCGCGCGCGCGCCTTCTGTGCACGCGAGAGAGCCCAACGGAAAACGCAGAGGTATATAGTACGGGCTTCAACTACGGGCGCGCGCCGCCCGTCCGCCCGCAAGCTGAAAATAGGGAAACGCGCCACTATTATGCTCGCCAGCTACTACCCTACGGGCGTGTTACTCACCTGTTGCGCGACCGAGAGCGATCGCTCTCTACAGCTTTTCCTTAACTTATGTCGAATTAGGAGGGCAGTGTGTACGAGCGAGCGGGGATATATCTCGAGGCTTATTTGCATTTCCGCGAGTCTACTTAATGTATAGCGCCACTGCTCTTCTGAGCTGTTTGACGTCTGATTAATCTCCTAAGCCCTTTGGAAATATACGATGCAGGAGATATATCGAGAACACGTTTAATCGCTTGTGCGAGTGTCGGTTAGTTCTAATTTCATATTTTACTTATATTTGGAGAAATTTCGGCTTTTAATTGAAATATACAGTTAAATTGTCCGATAATCACCATCAACTGGAAAAACTACTAAAGTTCACTTTTTTAGAAAAAAAGTTCATGTATTAAGGTGTATGCGATATTCTGGAGCGCCGCAACTCCTACAGTATTTGTATTGTGACAAAAGATGTTGAGAGGCGCACTGACCCCGCTGCTAGCGTTCTCTAATCATAAGATAGTGTCATTTTTACGCGTGAAAGCATAAAAACTCTAATTTCTTAGCAGTGTATGCATGTAAAGAAATCACTTTTGTTAGTATGATACGAGCAAAAGAAAAATCATACGGTATGTAAAATTGTAAATTATTTTCGAATCAAAAACTGCATCTTTCGTTGACGTTTCTCGGTTGGTAGAGTGGCCATACGAATGCGTGGCAAAGCAAAAGGCAATCGATGCCAATAAAAACGGCGGTTCCTTCTTCAAAATTCCTAGGCCTTATACTAATTGCAAAACATCGACCCTAAGACGTATGCTACGGCACCATGTAGTTAAATAACATATAAAAGAAGTCTCTGCTAGGCTAATCTTGACTTTTTGAAGCACCTTACTATACGACTTTATCATAAGAACTAAAGTTCAGAGAGTACATTTTTTTGAAAAAAAACTCATGAGGTATTGAAGTTAAAGGTTCAAATAACATGTCTCAATAGTTTCCGAAGCCCCAAAACCCAATATATATCTACTGGGATTCCAAAGTTCCTTATGGTGGCCACATTACCTGCACCACCCTTAGTTTCTTTTTCACAATCTATACTTTTCTTTTGCATAGGTTTAAATAGCAATTTAAAAATTCTAACCTGCATATCTCGAAATTTCAAGAAATGCACTTAAGTCATTTTTCCGTTTCATCACAGATATAATTCTTCAAGTTTATTTATGTTACTTTTTACACTTCTTGCATCTAAGCATTTCAGACAGTAGCTACCATTACGAAATTTTCGATATTGCAATCATATTTTTTATAAGGTTTTTAAAATATAGCTTATATTAACGCAAACTTATCATAAGATAACATTAACTCAAAAATAATTAATTAACAAACGTGTACAGTAAAAGTTTAAATTATACACAGTAATATGGTATTCTAATTATTGCAATAGCGCAGATATAATAATCTAATAGATTTTGATTGGATAAAACAAGTAAGATAATTTTTTATATTTATGTATCCGTTGACGGACACTCTAGCTGGTTATGAAAAAACGTATATGCATATCGCACAGATATCTCGAAAAAAGTCAATGTTATCGTAAGCGACCTAGACCCGAATCACCCCCATCCAACTTTACACACCGAGTGAGCTCGGATCCTCGGAGCTGCGAGCTGCGCGCCAACCCTATAATGAAATTCGTGCTTCGTTAGTCCCATTCGGAATCAGAGTCTCGCAACTGCGAATTCAAATGTTTATCGAGGCAAAACGACGACGACGACGACATCGACCGGGTTGCGAGGAGGGCGAGAACAGAGACAGAGATAGAGAGAGAGAGAGAGAGAGAGAGAGCCGTAAAAAGAGGGGCACGTGTGCCGGCTGGCTTGAGCGGCAAAAGGTGAATATACGGGCGATCGAAAAACGGGAAAAGAAAAAGTTGTAAAAGAAAGAAGGAAGGAAGGAAGGAAGGAAGGAAGGAAGGAAGGGTTTCTAAACGGGCCAGAGCAGCTCTTTCTCCTTGGGTCGTCGTCGTCGTCTCCTTGGGCTCCTTGTCGTCTGGACGCGCGGCGGGGTCTGAAGGGATCTTCGGAGCGAGAGCCTCCCGGCTCCGGGACGTCTTGGATTTGCATATCCTGTAGGGCCGGTAATGCAGCTAGCGCGCGCGCGCCCAACATTCACCGCGAACTTTGCCAACCTCTTGGCATAACGGTCGTGTGCGCCCGCCGAATTGCTAATCGACTATATATGCCTCACTTTGGCGCACCGAAGTCTTGCTGCCGGCCTGAGATTTATTATTCAAAAGGCGAGTGCCGTATACATGGTGTACATACGTGCGGAGATACCAGCTAGAGAAGCGCTGCGGAGATTTCGAGAAAATGTATAATGAGAAGGCAATTTGTTAAGTCACTTTATAAGAATTAATAGATGAGTTGTATGTATTAAACACTGACACTTTGATATCATTATTATAATTTTCAGGTACACTCGACGTGAAAAATATGCAATTTCATTGAATTCTATTGGATCGAACGCACGTTTTCGCTAACCTCATTGAGGATTTTAAAAAATTTCAAACCTATTCGACGAGGTATTTTTCACATACAGAGTACAGCTTCCTGAGATATTTTACTTTCATTTACTTAAACAATATTTTTAGGTATATAGTCATCGAAGAACTTAATTAAAATTAGTTGGTCACTAGAGGGTCGATAATCGGTGCAGTAATATGTTTCTTCTTTTATATTTTATATTCCAAATTCTGATATGGAAAAATTATACTGTGATATTGCTCAAATCGTGATAGTAAAAGTGTAATGTAATCCAAAATTCACCTTTGCTTATTAGAAATCTTATATTAATCAATTTAGGGGAGAGGCTCCCACTTTCGGATACTACTGATTTCGATACTTGCCAAGTAGTATTACGGCGAATTGAATTTTTGAACTTTATTATCAAAGAAGCCTACAAATTTTTAGACTTATCTAGATATAGTTACCATAACAGTTTCTAACAATTAATTAAAAATAGTACACGTTGTTTGACATTGATTTTGGAATCTCGATTAATAACAACAAGATAAATATTAAATAAATATCTACCAATGCACATATATCCGTAACAACACTATTATAATTATTTTTAAAAAAGTTATATTTTCTTTAATAATTTCCATAAATTAACAATAAAACATGCTTAAGTACATTAAAACTATATAGCTTGTATATATTCTTAATCAAAACGACTTATTAATTTAAACTCGATTAATAAACAAATACATTATAAAAAAGATCTTTAGTATTCAGATGTGGGTGAGTCTCCCTAAAATATTTTTGAAACTATATAAATGTTTAAAGTTCTACAAAAATTTGCTTCTAATTTTGCAGATTAAATGGATTTCAAATCTTATATGTGCATCTTAAATCTTAATATAACCAATTAACGACTGAGTTATAACGACAGTTGTAATGTATAATTGGAATAATATTCAAAAAGTACTTAAAATATTTATTTATGATCTTTATCCTTATGTTTATCATAATTATTTTACTAAAATTGACAAAGATTTCGTTAGAATAACGTGAAGGAAACTAAGCCACATGATTGTTCATGAATTCATTTAATAAAATACATCCGTAATCTAACATAACAGAAGCTGCACGTGCAATAAACTTAAAGGCATAAATCGCCTACATCCTCATAAAAAACTTATCTCTCTCTGTATCTCTGTATCTCTCGAGCATCCTTTGTCTTTGAAACTCATCCTCAAGCAAGCTAGGAAGCGCAGGCCTGCGCGCTATACATTTATTAGTTTGCGCGGCGCATTTGGAGAGCAAAAGCCATCTAGATTAGTCCCATCTGTCCCGGGCACTGCGCACAGCCACGCAAAGCCCCATTAGCGCTCTCGATATATATATATAGGTACACCCGGGCGCACTTTTCGTCTCTCCCCTACGATCCGTGGGGGGAGCCAAGGACTCGCGCGCATACGCCGCTATCAGACGGAGCATGTGCAGACTCCCACGTGCATCCCACCAGAGAACAAGAGAGAGAGAGAGAGAGAGAGAGAGAGAGAGAAGAGAGACCGGCCAACGGCCGTTTTTCGCCTCTTCCGTATATGTATCGTCATGTGTACATACGCGCGCGCATACGAGGGTGCCCGGGCGTACAGTGGAGGGGTCAGGCGCGCGAGCGTAGTTTAGGGCCACGCGAGCGCGCGCGCGCGAGGGCGAGGGCGCCGCCCTGAGACTAAGAGAGAGAGAGAGAGAGAGAGACCAGAGAGAAAAAAAGACGAGGACGGAGAAATATAGAGACGACCCCCCTTGGACGCTTTAGTTGTACTGGCTGGATGCGTGTCCCTTGTGTAGCGGCGCGCGCGCGCGATAGCTTTATTTTTTTTGTCTCGTAGTTGTGTTCTACGCTGCTCTATGCTTACTTGCTCTATGGGCTATTCGCGCCCCGACACCGAGCACTATATATGGAGATATTGGGGTAGTTACCGGCCGATTGTCTGCTGCATGCCAGAAGAAGAAGGGACGCTCCGTTTTTTCTGGAGAATGTTATGAATAAGACGGGGAATTTTAACAACGATTGGCCGACTTTTTCTGGTTCTTGGGGCGGCTTTTGATCTTCTTCTTTTTTTCGGCCGATAAATCTCGAGGCTGGAAAATGAAAAGCGAAAAAAGAGCAGTGAAAGATGCCCGTATAAATATTTTGCAATATTTTTTTTAATGAAGGTACTACATTATTTCTCTAAACAGTATCACGTTCACGAAGCAAGATTTATTATACTGAAAAAACAATGTTCTTTTAACAACATAATAAACATTATTAT
Organism: Gastracanthus pulcherrimus; assembly: GCA_949152435.1. NCBI lineage: Eukaryota > Metazoa > Arthropoda > Insecta > Hymenoptera > Pteromalidae > Gastracanthus > Gastracanthus pulcherrimus. The sequence goes on along the minus strand of OX424574.1, from coordinate 141,471,334 downwards.
GTCGATATAAAACTCATAGATAATAAATATATAGGGTTATAAAATCGAATTTAATATATAAGATAATTTTGTGATACTTACAATATAGATAAGTTCGAAATCACTTTTAATTTTACATTGAAAGGTGAATGTAGGATAATATATTGTGACACTTACCTATAGTTTTCCAATTTATATTTACCTATGAAGTAATATTTTTATTAACTCAAAAATATTCAATCACATTTACTGAATTCACTTTGTACAGCCAATAAAAAATCATAATTATAGCTTTTTAGCTACTTAGTATCTTCAAAGAAGTTTATTAAAAGATGTATAGAAGTTTCGTACCAGATAAAGTGTAACGACCTCTGCACAAGTATTATACATGGCTATATTTGAACGTCAGCCTCGGTGACTTCGCACCGCACATCGGTCTTCGCTCGGGGCCTCATCGAATTACGAGAAACGAGCGAAGGGAGAGGATACGAAAACTCGCCGAAGTCCTACAACGTTCTCGCGGGGCGATATAGACCGCGTGCTCGGTGTTGGGTTTTCTGGTTTCAGACCTCAAAATATTGGGATTACTTACGTCGTCGGTGGGTCGCATTGGCATTACGCTGTAAAAACGGACTCTCGGACCAGCAGCACTCCGGCAGTTTGTGTATATAAGGTATTGATGAAGTAGCGCCTCGGGCCTTTCGGCGGAGATTTTTGTCTCTTGGTGCCGATTATCGAGCGCAAAGTTACGTTGGAACATCAGCTGCTGCTGCTGCTGCGAAAAAAAAGAAGAGAATTTCGTTAAAAGGGTTTCGCGCTTCAATGGCTTAATCCTCGAAATTACCGTAAGCGGCGAATTCTCGCTTGTGGCCGTTTCTACCGACACTTTTTAGTTAAAGGCGTTATTTACCAGCGTTTCTCGAATACGTACCCTCGGGCAATTACATCTGAAGTGTTTTTTCCTTGCGCTTAATACTATTTACAGTTTTATCGCCTATGCGATAATTCAGCTATTCGAAGAGATGTACACATTTTCTTAGAAACAAGACAATCATTTATTATAGAAGATTAATATTATGATTTGATTTTTCGTTTCATTAATTTTATTATAAAAATATAAATGTAATTCGCACTTGAATTATGACAATATACACATAAACGTAGTCTATAATATTTACTTTAAGAATTCCGATGAAAAAGCTTGTTTAAGTATGCTTGTGAACTTTCCCTGACAAATATGAAAAATCAACTGTGATAGCCCCTAAATCTGTAAAACTATCGTAAAATATTGCTGTAACTGTGTATGTACCTATGCAGAGATACTCGCACCCTTCTGCAACGTACCTCAAAAAACGGTTGCAAGGAATAGAAGTAGCTAGGTAGAACATATCTGACCGCAAACAGGGTCCTTTCGGTACTCCTTTATTTCGTGTAAAAAGTCGTACATCATTTTTAGGCTGCACTAGTGACAGCATCATCGTTTCATCTTTTCGGAAATGGAACTATTAAAAGGAAGATTATGACAAATGACGAATTGTTCGCTTTGCCGATAATACGTGCAGTTTATGAGACGTAGAAGAAAAGGATGACTATTAGTTTAAAATACAATTATTTCTTATATATAAGAAAATTTATAACAAAACGCAAATAAATTTTATTATATCTCTTTAATTATACGGATGCCATTCACTCGAAAATTTGTATTCCTTTTATTTTACAAAATAATATTGATAGCGATATTTAAAGTTTAAGGGTTTGCCCTTATTTGTTATAAACGCTCATTTTTTACCTGCTTTATAATCTAAAAGTCTTTCATTTTCGTTGTTAAGCAAAAGTGCAATTATGTACTGTTTTTGTATTACATATCAGCAGTACAAGATCTCAAACTTAAAGTTTTACCGCCTATTCTATTATGCATTTCGCTAGTTTTTAAAATGAATTTTTACTTGTTTTAACGTCTGAGGCGTTAAAATTGGATCTAACCGCCATTTTCTTCCTATATGTCACTATAATTTACAATGATTTTAAATGTTCAAGACTTAAAATAGGAGCTATAACAATATAAATCCTTGGGTGCACACCATCTTTAAGCAAGTAAATAACAACCTGCTAATGCAATTCTATTTACTTGTTCATTCACATTGAAGTACAAAAATCGAGTACTATGTTTATTTACAAAAAAAGAACGAACGACATTATTAGTATATAAAAGTAAGAAACGCGGGTCAAAATGCACAGCGTTATTAGCCATAATTACGAGGTTGACGTGAAAATTAAGAAACATATATTCATTTCTCGCCGGTCAAGTCGGTCACGGTGGGGTAGGTTTCACCTGTTAAAACGCTCTGCACCCGCAAGCAGGCGCGGCGCGGTGGCAACACAGAACACATGGCGCGGGTCGCGCGCGCGCGCGTTTTCTTTTCTTTTTTTAAGTTTCCTCTGCACTATGCACCGTGCACCCGCAGGTCGTTACACTCCCGGTCATTACCTGGCGCGCCACCGCCTTATTTTTTCATGCGCGACACTCTTCTAGTGCACGGACAGCAACTTGCTATATCCTGCCGTGTGTAGCGAAGGGGGCGCTAAGACGTTCCTTTTCTTTCGACTCGTTCGTACCTTGTAAAGCGCAAAAAGGTATTCCGTATAAAATACCATAGGTTACTTGTGCGATTAACAGGTGCATGCCTATTACCCATATTACAATGCATACAATTCATATTAAACTGAATATTTTTTAAAGAATGATATATATTTTAATTTTATTATGTTTATGTATGTGGCATTGTAAAATGTAACTTTATAATGGAATAAATTGAGTTGCGCATAGTTATTACAATTGTGCTTGATTAATCTACGCATTATTATACATACGAATTTTTTCCCATCGCTGTAATCTATAATTTTCTACGATTGCATAGGTCTTAAAAAGAAGGCCACTCAAATAAAAACTAAATTGTTTAAAGAAGTGATTGTCTAATATTTTTATAATATACAAATACACATATCGCACCCCTAGAACATGATTGTGACAATTCCAAATTCTGAGTTTGTATAAAACTAATTGAAATCCATAAACTTTCAAATAATATAGTTTTTTATTCGAATTGCTTATTATTTGTATGACCAACCTCATGAATTTATAGAATATAAAGAAATTTGGTTGAAATGGCATGGTTTTGCTTTAAGCAGTGCAATATACATTAATTTTACAACATTTGCTTTTCAAGATTCATTAATCCAAGAAAAAACTACAGCAACAAAGAATAACGCGAACGGCTAATCTCAGCACCCTTTGACTCTATTGTGCGCCGGCACGCAATCACGGCTCATTTGGCCGCAAAGCGCGCTCACGTATTACGTATGCTCGCGCTCGCACTTGAAGCAGACGCGCGCGCCCTGTGTAAAACTAGCAAGCCGCGATTAAGTTGATTGACTCTCATTTAATCGACACAGAAAACGCGCGAGCCAGCCTCTGCTGCACTGTCTGATACCCACACACACACACACACACACACACACACACACACATAAATACACGCATGCGCAACCGCATATAAGTATATGAGCGCGCACACAGGTATTCGTCACTCCGGGACGAACGGGAGCAAACGGCGGCATAAGTAAAGAGCGCGCGCGGGCGCGCGAATGAAAAAGGGGGAAAACTTAGTCCAAGGGGTGCGAGAGAGACGGAGAGTGCGGCGGCGCGCGCGCGGCAACTGCTGCGCTATGTCGTGCCGACGAGGGGTGCGTGTACTGTGCGGGTGCAAGAGAGACGGAGCGATTGTGTACGGGTAGTATGGTCGGGGGGCTTATAGTGCATTTTGTAACGGTGGCACGTGCCCGTTAGACTGCGCACTCGCTCATTCGCTGGGCTCTCGCCCCGATACTTTCGGCTCTAACGGGGCGAGAAGACGACGCTGTATGGTATAATATCCTATGCTGAGAGCGAGAGTGAGGAAGAGAGAAAGATTGTGCTTGGCTTGGGTGGGTCGCATGGCAAGTACTGTATATGGAAAACAAAAAATTGATTTACGGAAATCAGAATCAATTTTTGCTTTTCAATTTTTATCAACAATGGTTTGATCCTTAAATACGAATAATTATATTAAAATATAAAATTTTATTTTTTACAATTCAAGACTATACTTTATAAAGATTACTGGGGAAAAACTACCTTAAGGAACTTTCGATTCCTAGTAGATATATATCGGGTTTTTGGGCTTCGGAAACTATTGAGACATATTATTTGAACCTGTAACTCTAATACCTCATGAGTTTTTATGCAAACAAATTTACTCTCGAATTTTAATTAAAGAAGTTCTAAGTAGTTAAAAATTGGCCAGTTTACCAACATTGTTGGATTACCAACACTGTAGTCAAGACTAGCCTAGCAGACTTCCTCTATCTGTTATTTAACTACATGGTACCATAGTATAGGTCTTGGTGTCGATATTTTGTGATTAGTAGGCCTAGGAATTTTGAAGAAGCAAACGCCGTTTTTATCTGCATCGATTGCCTTTTGCCTTGCAGTGCATTCGTATGGCCACTTTACCAACCGATACACGTCAACGAAAGTTGCAATTTCGCCACGAAAATAAATTCTACGGCAAAGACTGGCACACGCATCTTAAAGAACGTAAAAAAAGCTAAAATTTTACGTACCGTATGATTTTTTTGCTAATATCACACTGACAAAAGAGGTTTCTCTACGTGCATGCACTGCTAAGAAATCAGAGTTTTGATGTATTCACGCATAAACATGACCCTATCTTATAATTAGAGGGCGCTAGTAGCGGGGTCAACGCACCTCTCAACATCTGCAGGCAGGGTGCATTTTGACCTCAGCGCCGCCTCATGGCGAGAAACCGAACCACAGTGGTAAAAGAATCAAACGCTTTTATACGGGCAAACATAGATTTTCTTTACATATATCAGTCTGATTATACACACTGAACATTTTCTACGGGATATTATTGATATATACAGAATATTTTTATTTATTTTTAGATGGATAAATAAAGTACTTAATTCCAAAAGAATACATATGTGAAATACCTTAAGAACGATATTCGCATGACGTATCGTCCGATTATAAACCTTAAAGGAAAACTGAAATATTTTGTGAAGTAAATTTTATCTAACATTAAAGCGTAATTAATATAATGCGGTGATTTACTTCCGTAAAGGTTAAGTAAAGTAAATATGACATACTAATAAAATGTAGTTAGTTATTTTATCTAATTGAAACTTCATAACTCAGAGATGTTATTGGTTTATAAATGACATTAGAATGTTAATTTCTTGTGATTATGTTGATTCTCTGAACTTAATTATAAAGGTTATATAACAAAATATGACTGCTGCATTTATTTATAATAGTAACATTAAAGTTCAATTTGCAAAATATTTGAGTTTTCTCGGTATTATTCGCATAAATTTAGCGAATTAAATTTTATTAAACGTTAAACTTACTGTTTAAATAAATGCAGTATTCATATTTTGTTATATATAACGTTTATAATTAAGTCCAGAGAATCAACAAAATCACAAAAAAATTAATATTCTAATGTCATTTATAATCCAATAACATGTCTGAGTTATGGAGTTATAATTAGACAAAATAACTACATTTTATTAGTATGTCATATTTACTTTTGTTTAACCATTATGGAAGTAAATCAGCGCACTATATTAATTACTTTAATGTTTGATAAAATTTAATTCGCAAAATATTTCAGTTTTCCCTTAAGATTCATAGTCTGACGTTATTTCATGCGAATATCGCCCTTAAGATATTACAGATATGTATTCTTTTGGAAATAAGTACTTTATTTATCCATCTAAAAATAAATAAAAATATTCTTTATATTAATAATATTCCGTAGAAGATTTTCAGTGTGTAAAACCGGACTGAAACTTATTATTTTATTTATTATATAAAGAGAATCTGTGTTTGACCACATAAAAAGTTTGGTTCTTTCGCCACCGTGGTTCGGAATTCTCGCCATGAGACGGCGGCGCTGAGATCAAGGTGCACCCAGTTTATAGTCACAATACATATACTGTAGGAGTTACGGTGCTCCAAAATAACGCATACTGGTAGATCTCGCGTAGGTGTCCACATTACCTGCATGGTCACATTACCTGCACCCACCTTATTTTTTAAGTTATTGAGCATTTTTATACATGATTTTTCACCAAGAAATGACATGCTTTTTCAAATAACCATCATTTTTTCAACAATAAATATTTTTTATTATCTATGTGTATATTCTGGAACAAATTTCATGTAGATAATAAAGATTTTTTGTTCTACTATCAGGATATTCTTAGGGACCATATCACTGTAACGTTCTGAAAAAACAATTTTTGAGTATTATTTTATAAAAAACTAAGCAATATATTAATTTGAAAGTTTGTGGGATTATTTATTTACAATTAAATAAATTAAAAAATAAATTAAAAACCTTCTTAATTAATTTCAATTCAAAATGGTTGATACACACGGGCTATGAATTATCTGCGAAAGCACCTAAAAAAATGTTCATCAGCGTCATGATTCCAGCTGTTTGGGTAGATTGAGGGTAAATATTCAAAAAGATTCTTAATCCTTATAATGGATGATTAAAAATTTGGAAAGATATTTCGGCATTCTAAGAAAGGCCTATTTTAACTAAAAATAATCGCTTGTTTTTTGGCTTGCAAATTTCGTATTTCACATGAATACATAAAATACTACTCCGGGCTAGAACTACACATCTATTGAACATATCTGCATGTTTTTGATCAATTAGTCGATCCGTATTGAAATTATCGTGAGGTCCGATAAGAAATATGTTGCTTTGAGAAAAACGCATTTGAATTTCGTCCGCTACCCGTGCGCGCTGGAAAGCGGTTCACTATAAAACCTATAGTATCTTTAATTTTTCGAATTCGGTTAAATCCCTTTAGAATTATGATTTTAAGATGATAAACTAAGAAAATGCAAAGAAAGATGAATATTAATTTTTCCAACCCGTCACAGTGGTATGGCCCCTTCATTCACGTTAGAACATTTACCGTGATGAACTAATATGGTTTCTGATCCGTTCTGATCAGTTAAGAATAATTCCTGATCAGTTTTTGTTTATATAAAAGCACATTTTACTTAAACTTTTTAGACTTTAAATAGACATTTTTAGATAGCAAATAATAGTTTGTTACGGTACGGCTGGTTCCAACCTAATCCAACAAACGTTACAATGATGCTAATCTTGGCCTGCTATCAAGTACAGATGATCTGAATCGATTTCTGTTCGATCTAAGATCAAAAGTCAACTTGTACATAAACATAAAAAAATGTATTGACAATGAAGTATGTATAGAATATATAGTGTCCATAAGAACGGTTAAGAATTTTCAAAACGGCTCCACAATTTGGTAGATCTTATGCTAATTCTAGTTACGTAAAAGCTATCATTGTCTTTCTGCATAGTACTCAAAAGCAGGCAAGAAACGAATATCTCGTGAATACTTGAACCCGGGAGGGTAAAGGTAAAGAGACTACACTGCAGAGAGCTACAAGGGAGAATATGCACGGGGCATTGCTACTGGCGCGGGCATTATTATGTTGCACGGTGGTGGTGCTCTCGTCGTCGTCTTATTGCGCGCGCCCGTGTCGGGGGAATCGGAGATGTTTCACGGCCCCGTGGGGCCCTCTCTCTCTCTCTCTCTCTCTCTCTCTCTCTCTCTCTCTCTCTTTTCTTCTACATTTGCATTTTTCTTACAGCTGGGGTAACATTGTGCCAAATTTTGATTCCACGGACTTTTGTCGGTCGGTTCTACTCCGGCCGAGAAGAGAGACACACGACGCCGAGGAGAGACGACGCGACGGGCCCGACTGCTGTGTGTGCAACGACTTTTAAATGGCACGAACCGTGAACGCGCTGTACATTGTGGCCTGCAGGGGGATTTAAATCCAGTCTTATTCTTCGGAGGGTTTGTTTAATCAATGATGCTTTATGCACTACTTTCGGTTACTTCCAAGAACTTGCTTATTTTGTAATTAGTTATTGATAAAAGGTTTTTACGCTTAATATAGTACTCTCGGTACTAAATTATAGTGAAATGTCTACCCATGCAAAATGTTTTCTATAATTATCTAAGAAACATGTAAAAAAAGTTTCAACTAAAAATATTAAAAAATTTAGAAGACGATATAAGAGGATAGATTTTTAGCGATTTATTTATATTTAAAACATTCTTTAGAAATCTATCTTTTTCTACAGTTTTTAACAAATTTTCTTATGAGTTTGGCATAACGTTTTGGAGATTAGAAGATAAAAGATAAAAACCCGTAAGACACTAAATTTGAATAGTCCCCTCCTTTAACGTTTCATGAAATATGTCAATATAATTATCATTTTCAAGTAAAAAAGGGGTACTTTGACTGGTGAGGTGGGTTTGGCAACGTTTTTAAATAATTATTACAAATTGTACATGTAAAAATAAAAATGTCAAAGTTCTTGAATATTATTTAATTGGTATAAAATATTTAAAATTTAAATTTAAATCGTATCTTTAAAATTTTATTAATTATTAATTCCAAAATAAAGAAAGGTCTGGTGATAGTGACTTTTACTAGTTCTGATAATTAACCCTCCTGCGGTTAAATTAATTTTTGTATACTTGATTTGAATAGAATATAATTCAGTAAGAATTATTCAGATGTAAACTTTCGAAATCTGTATTATTGCGAATATACTAAGTTTTAATGTGAGAGGCTAAACATGTTTGATAAGATTGATAGCACCCTCAAAGTTATATTGAAAAGCGCAAGCCAAAATTAGTAACGTTTCAGTATACTTTGTTGAAAAATGGAAAGGAAATAAAAAAATGAAAGAATTTACAACATATTTTAATGAAAATTACAAGATTTATCTATAAAATTCTATCTATCTCAATCTCTAGGCTAAAAATTGTGTGATATAATCTCTGATGGCAGTATCCTTGTATGTTTCATTAGTGGTCCCATTAATGTTTTTTGGAACGAATATAAAATAAATTGAAACATTATAGACTCAATAATAAAGATTTTTTGTGTTGGTATTAAGGCCATATGGGACCCTCACTTTGCCATTGTTACACCAAAAATAATCTAAAAACATTCCTATAAAAAGCAAGTGTATAAAATTTTCTACAATGCTGAAGAAGTGTCGCGCGCTCAATCTTTCACTTCTCGAACAAAACATCTTAAATCAACACAGCGTGCGACAGAAGGCGAACGTCTCGGTAACAAACCATGAACCAATTATCCCCTATAAGAAATGCAAAAAAAACTTAGGCGCGCGCGTGCTGAACATTTGTTTCTTTTGAAAAGAAATTTCCATTAAGACTCAACGCTCGGTCAATCACTGTGCCATATGCCTTAATAACTCCACGCATCCCTTTCTTCGTCCAGTCCTTCACCTCCACCGTCGTCGTCGTCAAGCCCTTCGGCAGCCCCCAATATAGCGCACCTACAGACGCACAAGAAAAGCCAAAGCCTTGGCCGAAGCTCTCCTGGAGAACTTAACGACGCGCGTGCACCTACATTATTCCATCGAGAAACAATGAGTCGAATTCGCAGCTCCTCGCACAAAAGTCGACGCACAGTCGTATGCGCTGCATGCTTGCGCATTAACGCATGCACACAGGCGCACGTGCTGCAGCTAAGAAGTCGTGATTTCTGCAGGCCGTCGTCGTCGAGTGCACGTTGCGGTTACGCCTGCCGCCGTTTGTTATTATGCACACTCTCTCGCGCGCTCTCCTTGTACGTCCACACATATGATACGCATACGCACACGTACGGTAAGGAGTTACGAGGCTCTCTCTCTCTCTCGGATCGGTTCGGCTCTCGCGCAGCATGACGTGTCTGCCAATGTGCAATTTGCGCGCTCGCACACGCGTATAAAAGCCACCTCACGTGCGTGATATATCCGCAGAGAGAGCCCGAATTCCGTCGGAATTGCACGGGGTGGGGGCAGCCTGGTACGAGCAGAAAGACTGAGTAGTAAGAGAGAGAAGGAGAGAGAAGAGGGGGGCAGACATATGAGCACACATGGGGCGACAGCCGCCACCTGGCTGCATCAGCGTTCGCGTCGAGTTCAATACGCGCCACCCCTGTATATATACTGCTCCAACAGCGAGCGCGCGCCTTCGTACACCGGGTGATCCACAAACTAACGACCATCCTTTCACTCTCTATTAGCTCTGCTTTTTTCATTCATTTTCACTTTTTCTTTTGGGTAAACAATTTTTCTTGCATCTTTGTTGGTGGATACATTAAGGTAGTTGGAGTGCGTTAAAGAATTTTTACCATTTATTTAGAATATTGCTTACTTTTGAAACTGTTAGTAGCAAACTTTAGATAAATAACCACATAGGCATAAAGGCTCAAGAAAGAACATTCCACTAACCCAAGAAAAGCTTATGCAAGAATATAAAAAATCGGCAAAAGTGAATAAAAGTATCAGTCGGGAGTAGAAGTCGAGCGGGACACCCGTCGTATGAGCTCCCCGTCGAGGTAGCTCGCTTCAACCCTCAGACTTGGCTCGTGCCGGGGTGCATTGTCGTAGAAATTCGGAGTTCAGTGGTCGCGCGCGCCCGATCCACACGCACGCACACACATATGCGCGCGGCACAGTCGGCGAGAGGGTGCAATAGCGTATATACCCTGCAAGTCAGGCGGGAGTAGATGTGTGCGCGGTGCGCGAATGCGCGAAAAAAAAAGCGAGGGGTTGAGAAGTTGGTCGATTGGTAGTTCTTGGCCTCGTATAACATATACACATCCAAGCGAGACTCAGGGGTTGTTGTTGCTCGTAAATGTACATATATACGCGTATACACATGTATACGTTGCTGCTGCTGCCTTTTTAGCAAGAGAGAGACGGAGGCCCTTTTCGCTTTTTCTTTTTCCTTGTTTCTCCTTTTCTCTGCGTTTCTGGCCTCTCTCCGTCTCTCCACGGCTCTCAAAACGGTTTTTTTTGCGAGGCGAAACTAATACACCGGCCGCTACTGCTGTGCGTGAATGCGTACAACGCGCGCGCGCGCACGCGGCTTGTATAATGTGTCGCGAACGCATCTCTTCTTCTGCTTCTTCTCCGGGTGCAGGAGCGCAACCGGACTTTTTCTTAAGATCCGGTAAGGGATGAGGAGGATAAGGAGCGAGAGATTTCTTTGGTCCTGTCTGGGAGGGCTGTCGCGCGCGGCCCGCAGCATACACTTTGTATATACTTGGGGATGATTTTGTATAAATGTGAGAGCTTTTGACGACGGCGACGGCGATTGCAGAAGAGAGCTCGCTCGGTTTCTCGTTCTTGCGCGCATATGTAAGCGAGAGAAGCCGTTGAGTGGCGCTATTATTTTTGCGCGAATTCCGTTTTAAAGAGCAGTTTCAGGACGAGTCCACTTATGCTGCATTGTTCTTTTATCGGAGTATTTCAAGGTCTTGCTGCACGATGAGCGAAAAACTGTTACTCTGACAAAGGAGACGATGATGTTAAATGGAACTTTGACACATTGTTGTTAACACCTGTTATACGTGATATGACTTACATACGAATATACTTTTCATGATAATTATAAAAATGAAATTCAATTAGAAATTAATTGTATCAATGTGAGTGTTAATATTTTCAAATTTGAGATAAATTTTTAAACAGCTGCAAACTTTGTTTAACTTAAACTTATCAAGGTGTATTTTTTATGGACACACAGATGCATTAATCATTTATTTTTTTACTTTAAATCTTTACTGTCGCCGGTTTTTATGCTTATTATCAATTTTTTGTATTGTTTCATTAACAAACAAAAACATAATCAAGTTCCCCATTGAAAAGAATAGTTGTAGAATATTAGATCGCAGGTATTTGAACGCAGTACAAAAAATCGAATACAGTAGACATTTTTTTCTTGAATAAATTTCCTTTTGCAAATGGTGACTACCTGAAAGGGTTCGAAATTCGTAGTAATGTTACGCATGTCACAGGCATATAATTTAAATGCCTTCAAGAATTTGGTACCTGATTTTTTACTTGAAGGCCACTCTGTTTTAAAAAAAGATTATCATAACACTGAGCATAAGTTAACAACAGGATCGATCAGTTTTACGGTTATTATAGCGGTGTGAGAAAAATTAGTCGGATGATTTTGCAGTTTCTGTTTTTCTCTATTGTATACAATATGTATTGGTACATAGTGACAATAATTGTCTATAATAATTTTTATACAATCATTATTACATTGCAACTCATGGATGACAACATTTAGAGAAATTTCTACCAGAAGTTCAAAAGTAATTCAAAAGTTTTATGATTTTACATTATTAAAATAAGATTTTTCCCAAAATTTTGCATAAGTAATAATTAACCAATCTATACAAAAGACGATATTAATAAAATTTGTACATACTTGTTACAAATAATTTTTTTTATTCTGAATATTTTTTTAAATGAATAGAAATTTAAACAAAATTATTTATAATTATTTTATTATTTTCTCTTGCGTACAAATCATTTTATGTATAAATTCTGGGCTCATATGTAGTTGGAACCATTGACAGAACAGCATTAGGGTCTCTAAATTTCTTTTATATGAATTAAATATAACCTTTTATCTATAAAAGAATCATATTTAAAAATATTAATTTACTTTATGTTATTAAATTCGAAAATTATTCGCAACTAATTATGAAAGCGCAAAAAATAGCCGGCAGAGCCCTCACAAAATTGCTAAAAAAAACATTGTATCGAAAGTATGATGAAAGAAAAACGATATCGACAACTATTAGAAGTAGTAGAAAAAGAAAGAGCCGTTGAGAATATCGCAATCTTCTTACATTTCGCACACGCAGGCATTATAGCCAACGCAGCACCGCATCGACGACTCACCCCGGCCGGCGGCGCCCTTTCAATCAACCCACCCTTATACGCCGTCATCGAAGTCTCCGCTCTCTCTATCTTTCTCTCGCAAGAGAGCAACTGCATGGGCACCGCGTCCGAATTCGTCATTAAGCCAACGCCAATCGTCGTTACAAGCATATAGCGTAGCGTAGCATGGCCATACCTACACACAATCCAGAGCCACCAAATCGATACGCGCGTATACGCGGCAGATGTGTGTACGCACGCATTAACGTTCTCTCCTTGTATAGTAGCTCTCTTTCTCCTTCTATCATTTTCATTCCTAGTAGGCGCGTGCACACACCCCCACGCGCACGCACCGCGTTGCGGTTTTCCTCTGGACAAAGTGCCCCTGTGTGCGTTGCGACGACTGTGTATAGTTTCTGTGCAGTGTGCACACATTCATCGGGGACACGAAGAGAGAGAGAGAGAGAGGGTTGGAGTACATACGGGCGACGCGAGCCGAATTCGATGCGCGCGACCCGAATACAGGGACATATGCAAGTCCCGTATATCTACGTACGATATGATAGGATGTGTCAACAATCGAACTGTACGCGAGAGAAAGAGTTCGAACTTTTATGCTCTCGTGATTCGGCTTCTTGTTTGTGCAGAGGGGTCTCTCCGCCTTGTATTACGATTCTTTTTCGGTGATCAACGTGGCTTTATATTACTTGTACGATGGGTATGGTTGGATTGAATTGAATTGGGAGAGGCAGAGGTAAATGACCGTATGGGTGATGAGCAGGGTCGCAGTGTATATTGAATGATATTCCTAGAGTGTAGATGGAAAAAAAATATTCATGGCGCTAATTATGGGGTTGCGGTCATGTTTGCTCTTGGCATGCGACTACTGCCGTAAAAAAGAAGGAAGGCCGTTTTTGCTGAAAGAATTCTATCTGTGTCTCATATACATATTCATAAATTCTTTTGCTCATGTTGTTTACATAGGACTCTTGGGTTTCTATTTTTGTATCGAAAGATTAAAAAATATATTAATCCAATAATAAATTGCTCAGCGAATCGAAGGTACGGTGCGCCGTCCGTCAAGACACTTACTTAATACCAGTTGAAAACACTCTCATTGCCGCAAATGAATTCACATTTTTGCAAGCCCAATTATTAAGGTTCATTGCAAGCCACACAGAACGCGATAAGGCCGCAATTCGCATGGACATTTTCTCCCTTCAACACCACTGCCAAGTGCACCCCAACTACGGCCCTCGAGTAGCATTCACTTATGAATAATACTAATGAATTAAACCGCACCTCGTTACACCAGCCGGCGCGCATATTTTCCATCTTACAACACACTGCCGAGCGTCGAATTAGAGCACGAGGCAGGAGCTCGCGCGCGCCCGTCTGTTGCCCCATCGAGCAAGAACTTACTTCTTTCGATCTCCTCTAATGATCTCCCCTCGCTGCTGCTTTTCCGCATTTATAAAGAAGTAGGAAATTGTCGGGCGTAGCCTTATAGTGTATATAGGGAGCAGGGGCCAAGGTGAAGGCAGTAGCAGCAGCGGCGGCTCATAGATTAAGGTGCACCGCGCATCGAGCCGTCAGAGAGAAGAGGAGAGATAGCGTATACCTTTACGCGGGGAATGAGGGCGAGAGAGGGAGAGAGAGAGAGAGAGAGAGAGAGAAAGAGAGCGCCAAGAAGAGTCGGTGACAGACTTCCGGAGGAAGTCGAGGCACGAGCCGTGACACGGCAACCCCTGTGCGTAGCCTTGCATAACGTTAACGAAAAAAGCGGGACTGGATATGCCGCGCTCCGAGTTGTAAGACAGTGGAGCGGCAGATCGGTTGGGAGACCGGTCATTGTCTGCTTCTGTTTGTATACTGTCTGATATCTTCTATATGCGGGTATATCGATGATAATATGTCAGGGCGTCGAGGTGCTAAAGAAATTTACAATTTTGCAACTTTTCAAGGTCTTTGACTGGAAGCTTGTGGTTCCGAAACTTTACTCGTTTTCTTGTCTAGCAGAAATTCGTAGCTTGCATTAACCTTTAGTAATATATATTGTATATACGTGGTTCCTTGCTTATAGTACAGTCAACTCCTACATAAGATTGGTTATACTTAAAAATTAGCCACCTGTATCAATATATCTTCATTTAATAAAATCCATTGTTTACTGTTTTAATACCAATGTACTAAACAAATTGTAACACTTATCATAGAGAAAAATGATTATTCTTGCTTAAATTATTCTATAATTTAATTATTATTGAAACTTGTGCTAAATTTTGGCCACCGCAACCAAATGATAATGATTAAGGGCTCTAGTCCAAATGCGTGGAGTAACTTGTGTTTAAGTGATATTTGTATACCAATGTAAACAAATTGATTTTTCTATTTACTTCTCTTGTATGCCATATTCATTAAAGGAAATGAAAATTATTATGACATTTAGTATAACTATGTACATTTTTTTAATGTACATATTCTTTTCATATTCATGCAAATAAATATCTATCCATCTATCTATCTATCTATTTAATTAGAACTCTAGCTTTAATAAGACAGATTAAGAGCCTAATTATATACACTTTAAGTTTCAAAGAGATATAAAATATATACAATATTAAGAGTTATAGATATATTTTTAAAAATTGAATGAATTCCTAATATTTTTCTCCATTTTTACACAACACGCAATATTTATTTATATAAGTATGATGAATATTATCGTTATTATTATTTGACGTTAAAAGATCAATAATACTATAAGTACATCAACTATCAGTGTAGGAATCCAGCTTATTGTAAAAAATATATTTTCAAATCGCATTTCTTTTGCTTTCTTTAACGTATTCAGAAGTAAAAAATAAAATCAAGTCACAGTGTAAATAAGTTTATTTTTTAAACTGATTGATTTTTCCCAATAGACATGAATATGAACATGAATATCGTAAGTGGTACATTAAACGTATACAATAAATCAAAATTCATCAGGAAATCCTTCATACGATAGCGCTATATCTCGTTACACAAAGCAACGCACGTAAAAAAGAGCATCGCACATATGGAAGGAGTAACCCTTCCTCGTATACGGCGGCCCTACTCGAACTCTTCCTTTCCAGCGACGTTTTAATTTCCAAACGCCGGGATCTTGCCAACGTTCTTACCTTCACTCCTGTGTATACCGCAAGCACGCTCTATATATACCTTATACACACCCTCGCAGCACCGTACCTATATGCACATTGTGCAGATATATCCTTTTGACGCGTGCTATATCCAATATAACGCGTAAAAGTCGAAAGGAAGCCTTATCCGTGCAAATGCGCCTCTTCCGGGGGGCTTCTCCCTTCCTCCCCGCTCTTCTTCTTCTCGAATCCTGCCAAGTCGCGTGCACACACGCGCGCGCGCCTTGCTCTCCTCTTTATTCATCCTCGTTTCATCGTTGCCGCCCTCATCCTTAGCTCCTTTTTTTCGACCGAGCATTGCACGCGCGCGTCTTGCACCCTATTTATCTCAGTGTCTTCTTTCGTCGAGAAATCGTTGCTGCTACAGCCCGAAATAGCGCGTGATTCCCCTGTGTGCGCTAAGGAGTATTTTCAGATCTGGGGTTGCGCTGCTAATGTTGTACAATTGAATGACACTGAAAGTGATTTTTCTTATTCAAACACATGCACATTTATTTGAAACTGGATAATTTAATAGTTAAGACAGTGATTATTTTAATATTAAAAAAATTCTAGTTCAATGCAAATTATTACAAATTAAAAATCATTTTGAACTATGATTGTTAATAATTATCTTACTAAATATATTTTTCTTATTAACAGATTGAGGGTGACTAATATATAGCCGATTATTTTAATTATCTACAAAATTTATTAAAATTTTAAACATTCGATAAAAATTCAATGTTTCTACCTCTTTCTAAGAGTTTAAAAAATACAATAATTGGTTGCATAAAAAGATTCATTAATTTTTACGTCTAAAGTAATAAGACAAAATGCAAATAAACCTCTCAACCTGCTACGCATCAATCTGCTACGATATCAAAACAAGTCTAAAATAAATTCTTATTAATTTAATTAATCAATTATTTGCACAGCAACTATTAAGTTAATGTTTACACACCCTTTATGGGCAAATATACGGGAAACCCCTTTCTTATTTAATTTTCAATTTTGAGAAAATATCTCTCTGGAGCGGTGTTGTTTTTGATTGGGACAACAACATTCTCAAGAGATATTTACTTAAAACTGAAAATTAAATAAAAAAGTGAATTTTGATAATAGACGGTAACGGGTGTGTTTAGCATCACCCTAAAAGGGTACATGTTAAGAGAAGTGCAATTACTCGATGAAGTATCATCGAGTGCATCATTCATTGGTTTTAACTATCAAATAATAGTTTAAGCTCTTTTATCAAATAAAACACATTTCTTACTACGAGAGAAACAAGTCAGTCAATATGCAAGAATTTCGCATTTACCTCAACAAAAGTGATTCATAAATATGATCAAATTACTAAATAAAAACGACCATTCTATTAAGATTTACGATAACTTCCCCTCAAGACAGAAACCGCAACAGTAAGCAACATTTCAAATAGATGTTTTCATAAATATTGCGTCTAATGTGTTACGCATACGCGATTAAAATCTTGGTGTAGAAAATTGGTTCTGCTCGACAAATACATCTCCAAAGCAGATTGCACCTTCAATAAGAAAAGCCCCATTAGACTCTTGTATATAAAGTCATAAATCCTCTGGACAATGTCCTTTTTCCTGCTGTAAAATACAATTTCATTTTATTCTATACAAGCTACATTCTC
The DNA here is from genome assembly GCA_949152435.1 of Gastracanthus pulcherrimus. Classification (NCBI taxonomy): domain Eukaryota; kingdom Metazoa; phylum Arthropoda; class Insecta; order Hymenoptera; family Pteromalidae; genus Gastracanthus; species Gastracanthus pulcherrimus. The sequence goes on along the minus strand of OX424574.1, from coordinate 141,453,641 downwards.
CTCCGCGTATATCGCACGCAAGAAAACCTCGTTAACCCGTGAAGACACGGTGATATTAATAGGTGCATAGGCCAGACTGCATCGCGCAGCAGCTCTCTGGGTGTGTTTATACGAATTGCCGGGGCGCGTGCGCGCACACTATACATACGCCACGGGGGCATTGGCTTTTTCTCTATCCTGCTCTATAAGCGCGCTCGCGTATATACACCGTCATGTCTCTCCCCCTCACTATTTTTGGAGTTTAACCGTTTTTCTCGCTGTACGGAGTTGTGCGTGGAAGTTTAGACTGTATCCGGCTTCCGGCGGCGCGTGAAATTAACGCAGGAGGGAGTAAGTAGAGCGCAGGAGACGTATATATACGGCGACAACGATGATGATAAGGGGCGCGTGCCCTGCGGTATGTGTATTTTCGTAGGTCGAATCTGTCTTCCCTCGCCCCAAGCGACTTTTATAGCCTTTCGTGGATGTCCTTGCCCTTCCTTTTCTTCTTTTCCTCCTTCTTCTTCTTCTTGCGCTGTCTTCCTGGAATCATTAGGCCTGGTCGAGTTGTAATGTACTCTTTTAATCTGTGGTTTTGAGATTTGTAAATAGCTATATTGTTAAATATTTATTTAAAATGGCTTCAATGAAAAAGGATTAATTGTTCAGCATACATCATTTTATTTATTTCGTGTAAAAATTTTCCGAATTTTGTATTTATATACATATATCTAAATTGTTACATTTTTAATTATTACTGTGTATGTTAGAAGTAGATACATTATTTATAATGTCTATTAGAAAAATTAAGATAAATTAAGATAAATTGACTATCCCTAAATGTATTGCAATATAATCCGTTTAATGATTCTAAGAAAATATCCAGATGAATATCAGGGCAATGACATCCACGAAAAGCTATAAAAGTAAGTTGGGAGTTAAGACCGAGTCAAGAGGGTGATTCGACGTGTACAGATAGTTCGAGCCCTATGTCATTATCGTCTTTCATTCTCTCTATTGATATAAGGGTACAAGGCAGCTTTTCTCTGAGAATGATTTCAGTTAAACCAAGGGTTTATCTGTAGAAATATTTACTATTAAAATGATTAAAATTAAAATGTGATAAAATGAAAACAGAAAATTTATCAATTATTTTCTAATTGTTTTTTAACACTGAAGGGGTTATAAAGAAACTAGGGTAAACTCTAAAGTTAAACTTAAATTATGTATTTCAATTCTTATTTAAATGAATTTCCAATTCTTATTTAAATAATATTATCAACAATTAAAAGTATTAAGTATCATCTGACATTGCATCTTTCTAAGTCAATACGCCCTACAATTTGATAGACACCAACATTCGATCTGCAAGACTGCCGAATAACTACGCGATATTGAGCACAAAGCTTCCTGTCCCTTAAATTAAGGTCTTAACGGATTCTTCCTTGACTGAAGGATTTGTTTGGCTGACGCGACTGTATATGCATTGAATATTCTAAGTATTCCATGCTCACAACATAACAGGTCACTTCCTAACGGCTTTGGAACCATACAATATAAAGCTATATAGAAGTAGAAGGTTATCATAGCGGGAAAATTCCCTTTAAATCTTTTTTTGTGTACTCAGATTTACAGTTACAATAGCTTTAAAGAACTTTATTTTGTGCAGATTTCTACCTAGCAACTAGGTACATATTCTTTCACTCATAAAAAAGTACTGATATGATAGCCAATCAAATTTGAAGATATTCTGTACTTTCGTATGTATTATTTTTGCCGTTGTTATTGTTAGAAATAATATTGTAAAAGAATCTGATAAATGTTGTTAATAATGAAACAATTATTTTAATACGAAGACACAACTGGGTCTTCTCAATTTATCATTTAAATTATACATTAAATCGTATTCTTTGCTATCTAATGTGATCTCGTAACCGTCGATGCGTTAAGCTCATTTTGTTAATGATTATCAATAATTGTAGAAAAAAACCGTTGACGACTTTATCGGCCATTATTCCTCTTTTCTGCGTCGTTAGCCTCTCGGTCGGTAAGCGAAAAGAAAGGGACGAGGATGGATGAGGCGCCTTGGAAGAACCGACACGAGAGATTTTTCTTCCTCGGCTCATTCACTCGATAGTCCATTCACCGGTCGAGCATCATTGCCATCCTCCGAGATCGACGGGCAAATAAGGCGGGAAACTTTTTCTTCAAGAGCTTCGGAAAATAGCCGCTCCACAAAGTCTATTTTTCTAGAGTAAAATGCGTATTTTTACATTAAATTTGGATATTTATAACAAATACTTACTACTTATATGATGCTGATTTCTACTTTTGAATGATAAAAAAGTAATTTCCTATAACCAAATGAAAGTCGAAATTGAAAATTTGTTTTTATTTCATTGACTTACAAGGTGAGCGTAATTAAGATTTATTATCTCTTAATCTGAGGTACTTTTTTAGGACCTTTATTTTTAAGATATCAGTTGCTCTAGTCCAATTAGGCATTATTTTAAATAGTACTATAGGGACAATTTAAAAACAAAAAGTGCAATATTAAAAAATTGCTGAAATTCTTACTTCATATTTTGTTATAATAAAACATATTCCAAAGCTTCAGGAAATTTCGGGGTACAACCCTTACGGTATCCTTATTAGGATATGAAGCATGAGCACAACGTACCCTTTAACTGGATGGATCACTGATGTTCCACAACTCTTTTTTCGTTTTTTTAGATTTTTTCATTAAAAAAATTCATTGTTATTTGTAAAACTTAATGCCAATACAATATAGATTATTTCAAATGAATTGATGTCCTTTATTACTATGTAGTTTAAAATGAAAATTTAATATCTTTTTGCATTGTTTATTTATTTTGATCGTATTTTGAATAATTGAGTTAAATATTAAATAATCAAATAGTAAAAATTGAATAGCGGTACTTTGCGGCAAGGTAAATGTACCAGTATCTGGCCACATCCCGGTACCTGGCCAAATGCTCACATATTAGTTTCTTTTCAGTATTAGTTACCTCCTAATCAAAATAATCTTGTGATCTCACATTCTATAACTATCAAGCGTAATATATTTAAATTTTTGGGCAAATATTTATTTCATTTATATTTTTAAAAAAATATTTAATAATGGAACTGGTGTTCGCATGACATATTAATTGTTTTTTAATCATTTCATACATTTAAAAGTTTTCTAAGGTTATTTATTAGTATTTTAACTAAAAATAAAATGCTAATGTGGGCAAAAAAATAGTTTTTACGGTAATAAATACGTGGCCATGTACTCGTACTTGAAAAACCGTATTTGCCCCTTACTTGGCCAGCTATATGAATCACATTATTATAAATAAATATTCGCATAAAACATATTTTGCTTCGTATAATAAGGTTCTCTATAGTGACTATTGTCAGATTATCAATATACTGTGATGCCATATTAGTGAAAATTTAACAATAATTGCTGTTGATGTTTGGCATCTCGGCATCGTAATTTTTCAGGCCTCAAGCGCACGCGTAGGTTAAGGTTGAGCACATACTTTAAATTAATTATTTATATACTTCTACGTTCAAAATACATAATAACCGTACTGAATTAATGCATAGAAAAAAGATTTTATTGAAAATAGTTTATAATTTATCTATTGGGACAGCGATGTCCAGGTATCGGGACGTATGATTTTGACGTGACCAGGTACTAGTACATTTGACTAGAATACATTTGTATGAATTACTCGGAATACAAAACGTATATCGATAATTTAAAATTTGATTTGATAGACAATTAAATTCTCTTTGAGATGGGTATATGATTTTTTATTGGCAGTGTTAATTTTAGTGTTAGAATTTAATAAGTAAGCTCAGCTGCTATAAAGCATCCAGGTATTGGTACATTTTCCTTACTTACAAAAATGCCCAGTACGCAAATACAAAATGCAGTGATAACGTACAAAAATGTGTAATATGTAATTGTGTGATGTTCCCATATGTCGATTAACAACTCTTAGATACCTATCATACTGATTTCAAATTAATTATAATTAATTTACTGATGTTATAAAATTCAATGTTAATATTCCCATTGTCATATATGACCATATATCTAAAGAAATAATAATAATATTCATTCCATATTTTTACTTGAGGTGTCTTTGTTTCACTGGAATAAATGTAGACATTCTAGACGTTCATTAATTAAAAATCGACGACAGAGTGTCAACATGTTTTGTCGAACAAACCCTCCAAAAATAGTCTGCTTATTTATACCATATGCTAGTAATCACAGATGTGCCGCCTTAAAGATTCTGAATTTCTCTAGACTGGAGCGATGTGTGTGTATACTACATGCGCTGTGGGAAATATGTAAACATCTTTTCTCTTTCGCCGCCAGAAACACAGGGCGATGCACCCGCAAAGCGTTTTCCCTACATTTTTTCTTTCAATTTTCAGATGTGTTTTACCTACTGCTGCAGTTCTTTCTTTATGATCTGCAGGGGAGCATCTTCATATGATCTCTTTTTTGGTTCTCACGACTTTTTTATTCAAAAAAACCCTTGATTTAATACATTCTTTGAAATGATATATATCTTTTAGTTACACAATTCTATATTTAAGTATATGATACATGTGCTATTTATTACGTTTTTCAAAAACAATTTTAAAGTGAGTACATTTTTCTTATTAGAAATGTAAAGAATTTCTTACAATATTCTTTTAATCTGGTTGATGAAGTAAAAGCCTGTATTTATGATAGTATTGTGTTTCGCAAAACAGTATGAATATGGACGTCAAAAATATTTGCGATGTAAACTTGTCAAATTAGCAAGCAATTACGTACGTGATTTATAAATGAATCATGAATTTTTATAAGTAATTTCCAAACGACTTGGGGTTAATTTACACTTAGCTACATGGTAATTGCCAGTTTGTCAACCATGCAAAAAATTTAGTACTGGTTTCAATGTACTTCTGCATAAAGATACGGATATTCTTAATCCCCTGCATACCAAGTAAGGAACTATATAGCGACTAAAATTTAAATATTGCAATATTGTCTTTTATGTTGATCTGTAGTTAACGAATTTCAAACCTTTTGTATGTATCAATTAACAAGGGGGATCCCCACCAATTTTCTTAAAATTGCCCTTTATTAACAAAATTTAAAGTTGTTTGATATATATATATATATATATATATATATATATATATATATATATATATATATATATATATATATATATATATATATATATATATATATATATATATATATATCAAACAACTTTAAATTTATATATATTGATTTACAATGAAAAATTCATCATTTTTTTAGTCAAAAGAACGTACTTTGCCAATGTTCCTAGTGCACAAAGAATTTCTTTAACAGTAGAAAAATTCCTATTTACTTTTTAGGCTAATTTAAAAATATTTTACATAATTAAAAATGAGATCATTTTATTTAAATAAAAAAACAGTGCTTTTGTACAATTTATAGTTTTTATATAAATAATTATTTTGATTTGATCTAGATCAGCACACAGCACCTTGGCGATCCATGAATTTCTTCATAATGCACTTACAAAGTTTTGAATAAGAAAAACATAAACTATAAAAAGGCTGTTCTTGTTAAAGAATTGAAAATTTAATAAAAATAAATAACGCGATGCGTTTGTGTTAAGAAAGGTTTGAAGAATCGAAAAAGAAAATAAAAAGAAATCGATTTTTTGGTCAATCAATGGTGGGGACCTCCGAAAGTAGAAATACTGCTAAAAATTGGTCTTTTAGATATTTATATATTTTGTCTTTGAATCTACGGAAGATTGTGCCAAATACGAAAAGTTTTTTCTGCTAATCAACTAAAAGAAACACGTAAAAAAAGTTGAAAAATCTATCTTTGCCTACAATTTCTAATAATATTTTTTTTTATGAAAACTTGTTTACATATTTCTTAGACATAAAATATTTTACATGTTTCTTAGATGATTAAAAAAAACTCAACGCGTGAATTCGGTATGATATTTTTGAGAACCGAAGATAACAAAAATATAAACGGCTAAAAGATCAATTTTCAATACTGCCTGCTCTTAAAATCTAAATTATGTTGAGATGGTAATTGGCATGATTATTCTATTAAATCCAGGTATCCCTTTTATTGTAAAGGGTTAGCATATTCTATAAAAGTTGCACAAAACAATTGTTGTAAGAAACATTGCTCTAAATAAAGTTATTGATGTTAGAAAATTAATTGAAAACCTGCTCGAATCTCGTAAAGATCCGATCGATACATCATACTAGATTCATCTGGCGTGTGACTGGTTCACTGATGTAAAGTGGCCCCAAAGAGATTTCAAGTGTCTACGTGTGCAGAACGCCAAATCATTAGGAGGCTCTTACGAGTTGCGACGAGTCGGTTGATTGCTTGACCCGGCAGGCAGAGGCGACACCCCACAAAGCGGCTGCGTCTTCTTCTTGCACGTCTCTTTCTCTCTCTCTCTCTCGAGTGCCTCGAGATTTACGGCCCTCAAGCGTGCGCGCATCTCCTCATGTGTCTGGCATGTGCGCGTGTAAGATACTGCACGACCAACGCGACCACGAAAGCTCTCCCACCACGAGAAGCATCTCTTCTCTCAGTCTTGAGCTCTGCCCCGCACTCGGCTGCTGCGCTGCTGCTGCTCATGCTGGTACCCCGTCTGTTTTCTCGGCTCGTTTCCCTTCGTCAAAGGGGCTGCCCGTTGGAACATGATGCAAATTTTCGCTTTGACTTTCGATTAGGCAAATAAGCGCCGCTACTGCTGCTGCTTGGGTTTGGAGGCTGCTCAAGCTCGTTAAACTTGCGTCGCACGGGAAATACAAGCTTTTTTTCATGGTCGGAAGTGGGATTTTTAATGAGCTGCACTATGTATGTTGAAGGGAAAAACGACGTGACGGACTTCTCTTGCGAAGTTCTGTAAGTTTAGAAATATGCAAAGAGGATTACGATGACTTGCATGCTGGTTACGAGTTATGTAACGAGTTTGACAATATTTCTCGTACGAGTGCGTTTTCTCATTATCATTTATCATTCGACTAACGCTCTTGTCAACACATTATACACTGTAACATTCGTAGCTCTATTATATAAATCATATTTCTCAATTATCGACATGCGATGTTGATCCAACTGATGTAATTTTATATTTTTCAAATATCCTTGAAGCATTTAAAATAATCGCGGATATCATTGTATTACAAAGCGCATTAACTCTGAATATGAATAATAGTACTGAGTAATTTGAATTGATCAAATCAGCGAGCGACTCTATCATTTATTACTTTCAATCAGATATACCGAAATGCCTGTTAAGTTGTGAAAAAATCTAGTTCTGGTAGACATTTTCGTACATTCTAATCCACTAAATACCTCTGCATCTCGGGCACTCCCCTCGATATCTCACTCTCTATAGCAAAAGCTCTGAATTCCATGAAAACGCAGAATCCGTTGCAGGATAATTCAGCATCGATCGAAACCCTTGAAGCGTCGCAAATCCTCGGATCACGAGCCAACAATCCCGAAGCGCAGACGTAGCGATGCGCGATATCGCTGGCTCTAGCATCAGTGCGTGCCCGCATGCTCATACATATTTTCTCTGGCCGAGCGAGAAGCTCCAGCTAGACGAGGGACATGCGGGGTGGCAAAAATCCGAGAGCAGCAGCAGCAGCAGCAGCAGCAGCAGCAGCAGCAGCCAGCATCAGGGGTGCAGGGCAAATCGGAGAGGGATGACGGCGCGGTGTAATGGTACATCCAGCGTCACGCACGCGCGCTGCTCGGGGAGGATCGCGCGCCTGCACCCCTCGAGAGATATCGGAGGCCGCAGCGCGCGCAACATGCACAAGTCGGCCGGTTGAGCGCTGTGCCGCTGCGTGCCGGCATTCAATCGGACGCTCGCTATCCTATAATAAGCGTGCGGCCGTAGAGCAGCTTCGCAGGGGTTGAGGCTAGGCGGGCCCACCCCGATCTCTCCGCGTGCATGTGTCTATGTGTGTTATAATAACGCGCTAGAGCTAGGAGAGAATGAGATAGCGTGCAGCACAACAGCTGCTCGCGCCTGATATTCGGCGTGATTCATGGCTCTCTCGTACGCCGGGCCTCGCACGAGACCGCGCACGTGCCCCGTAACGTTCTCCGTCTCTCTTTCTTTCTCATTATACCGAGAGAGGGGCGAGCATTAATGGATGCTCATCGGTGGATGTAATGGAATTCCTTAATCGAGCGTTTCTTCTATGTACGTATACTTGTATACTGTGCGTGTGGCCATGTATAGCGCGCGATTAAGTATGTATGGCTCATTGAGCGCGTGTCGCGTCTTTGCGATATGGTTACGGCGGAGAGTGTTTTGGAATGCGCGTACAGCTCGGTTCTCCGCGAGGGGCTTATATTGCTCGGTCGTGAGGAGAAGAGATAGAACACGTTGGTTGCGAGCATTTTGGGCGGTGTTTATCGCGTCTCGATTATGTTTGCATCTAATGCGGAGATTGATGATTTAGCCTGTAAACGAGTGTTTGCGCACTGATGTAGAAAATTTCGTTAAAACGAATCAATGCATCGCGTGTACTATTATTACACTTTTGCTTAACGAATTCAGGAACGTTTTATTTGTTTATGTATTTGTACTTACAAGGAGAACACCAACTCTGCGGAACTCGAATTTCGATGAATCTTGAGGAGGTGCTTTCTGGGGGGTTATTCTCAAAGTTATAAACCATACATCACAAGATTTGTCTAAAAAATAATTACATAAGAAACGTATGTAATTATTTTTTGGACAAATCTTGTGATGAAGTCTATAGAACCCGTAGTTTGTTCTAATGAACCATTATATTTGAGATATAAGATTTTTTACTCCGAATATACGTAATTTTAGTGAAAAAAGGTACCCGTTTTAGTGATTATAACTATGCATGTATTAATATTAGAGTAAATGGTATATATTGAATACAATAAAAGTAAATATAATAAGAAGAAAATGGAATATAATAAAAGTAGTTGGAAAGAGATTTAATTTGCAACCTGTAACACTAGAAAATATTAATCTGAACCAAATTTATTAACAATGAAAGATGACGACTGAACATGCATGAATATTCGAGGAAATTGAACTGTTTTAATTTCGTTGATTTTTCCTGTATTTTCAGTCACCCTGATCAATGTTAATAACTTTGGCTCGGATTAATATTTTTTAACGTTACAGATCTCAAATTAAAGCTCTCTCAGCCTACTTTTATTATCTTTCGGGATATTTTTTCTAGTACTAACATATGTATAGTTATAATTACTAGAAGAAGTACATGTTTTCACTAAAATAACGTATATTCGGAGACAAACAGCATATAATATATTATCTCAAATACAAGGTCCCATTGGAGCCAACTACGAAATGAAATTGTTGTGCTGTTTATTTTTAAATAATTTTTATAAGATTATTAAAAAAATATTGACTTCTATTCCTCAGTATAAAACACAAACTACTTAATCTGAATAAAAATCTTTTTATTTTAAAACCGAAAAACTTTAGTGTATAAAATACCTCTAATTTGTGCATTATGTCGTTTTTTATAATAGGCAGTTCGATAATATGAACGATACGTTCAGGTGTACATAATTTAGCGTATGCGTGAACTGAACAGTTGTGCTACTTCAAAACCACATATGTGCATAGATGACGATGAATAGAACTCAGATTGCGGTTGAAGAAAGATTTAATTACTTAATACACTCACCGCACGCCATTTCACAGCTGGTCATTACCTATACAAAAAGTCGATTCAGAAATCACCACCTGCTTATAACAATCAGTTTTATTGTAAAATGATATTTGTTAAACCTAGTTTCAAATATTTTTCGTATATTAAACGCTAAATGTTGCAAAGTATATTAAGTTTTGCAAGAATATTTGCTAAACTTTATCTATTTTAATATTAGTATCTTATACCTACCATATATATCTATATATCTGTTTTGTCTATCTATCTATTTATAGTTGCTGTATATGTAAATATTATTAATAACTACGGTAACGGTCCGTATTAGTGAGCCTGTCCCTATTAGTGTGCCTTTTTTTAAATAGGGCGTATAAATAACAACCTTAAAATAAATAGAAGGGATGATTTTTAAAATTAAGGTAACCTGATTATCTTTATTTTTAAAAATAATTCCGTTTATTTATTTCCAAGTTATTGCTAATACGCTTTATTTGAGAAAAGGGCGCACTAATAGGGACATGCTCACTAATACGGACCGTTACCCTATATATATATATATATATATATATATATATATATATATATATATATATATATATATATATATATATATATATATATTGTAAATATTTATCCATACACCATGTTATATTATAAAGTTCCATATATTCATGTCACTAACATGTCACTTTTCTTTCCTTTTTTAGCAAAATCCGAAGACACGCGTCGCTGGAAAAACGAGAACCGCGTCAATGGGTGAGTGAACATCAATGGCACTTTGCGCTTCCTTACGAAAAAGCCTTCCCAAATAAATGTTTCTTTCTTCATCCATACTTCGTTCAGTTCATCTCGCTTCACAATTCGATCCGAGGATCTATCGAAATTTGTACGTTACTCTCTCTTCAACGAAGTGAAAAACTTCAAAGTCCACGTAGGCACAATAAAGCCCCAAATGCACCTCCCTTCAAATAAAGCTGAAAAAAGGATCGAGTTCCTCCCACGCAAGCTTATACCTTGTACGTGGCATGCAAGCCACATAAGAAACCCATTAAAGAACCACGTCTTAGCGTACTCCCGCTGTTACATACTTTTTCGTATCGTCTCACTTTTGCGTCACTGTACCCGACGAGTGCAGGTTCTCGGAAATGTCACACATAAGTTTGAAGGAAAAAGGCCCGGCGACAGCGCGAGGAGAAAGCGGCCTGCCCCCGCCTTGAGGGGAGAAATTCGGCACTCCTCGAGGGATGCACATTGTTGTGCAAAGATTCTTGAGGGTATAAAAAAAGAATTTTCCCGGCCAGAACTGTTGTAATATTTAATCCACCAGATTGATTTAATACTCCGGGTTCCAAATATTACTATTGAATGTGCAGGTACCTCCCATTGTTAATATAAAATATTGACATTTTATGAATGAATGTAAACGTACATCTATAGAGAAAGTTTCAAACAACTCAATTAGAAGTTTAAAATATGATTTTTTTTTGTGGACACCTTTGGCGGCTCAATACCGATCTTCACATTATTCTCGACACAAAATTAATGATTTAGATAACTTATATTTTCATTGTTTATTTTAATTAAAATGCATTGTTAACATTGAATTGCAAATATTTTAAAAGAGTAAAAAAAAACTTAGATTCATTTATGAAAGTCATCAATCAACGTATACTGGTAAAATATTCTCGTTCAGTATTAAAATTAAGAATAGTTAATCTTTTTATTATGGACAGAAAATATTGAAATATTTTGACATGCTTTCTGTTTATTTTCTTTTTATAAATTCAATTTTAAGGTATATCCATAAATGAAAGTATCGTGATATTCCCCACAACTAAAATTAAGCAATATTCTATCATACAAAAAAATGAACATTACTTTATTTTTTCATTCCGAATTCATACTACTAAATATCTATTAACTTGTATAAAACACTTTGTCATGAAATATAATCTTGAGTTATTTTTTTATCAACACATATTTCTAAAGTTCTAATACACTGATTTTAAAGGTCTTTACTTCTAAGTAAAATGTATTGTTATAAGTTTTATTAATCATAATATCAAGAGATCAAACTATACAAATACTGAAAATGCAACTTTGTTTACAATATAAAATTGCAACATTTTTTAAAATCATCCATATCATTTCATACAGATATGTAAGTCACCTACTATCTCTTATCTGAAAGTTATATTAACTTGGACTCTGATTGGTAATAATCATGTACTTCCTGTAAATCTGCTGGAACACAATAGCTCAGATTTCATTACCAAAATTGCCCATCCAGCTTCTCGGAAGTGTCGCGCAGCATAAAAGACAGGACCGAAGCAAAAAAGAGGAACGAGCCACAAAACTGAAAACACATAATAAGGTGTGCCACCTAGCTCAAGGCTGGAATTCGGCGGCCCTACGCACATAGCCGAGGCACGAAGTGCAAAGTGTCTCCGGAATTTCCACCCTCGAGGAAAAAAAGGCGCCGCCGACTCGTCCACACATACTCGCCTACAATGCGCCTCATTCCAACGTACACACGCACATTATTTCGCAAGGACAATGCTCCTGAAATCCGTGCTTTCCCATAAGTCTCAATGCCGGGCGCGCTGCAGCAGTTTACAAAACACCGACATGTCGTGATGGAAGAGACCGTTGGCATATCTCGAATCTGCACATAGAGATCGAGAAATAACGACGAGGAATGGAAAGAAAGAGAGAGAGGGAGAGAGAGAGAGGAGAGAGAGAGAGAGGAGAGAGACGTGTGGGTGCTGCAAGGTCTCGAGATTTGTGGGACCTCCGTCGGAGAGGTACTGCAGCGAACAGGTAGATTCGTCCACAGGAGAGTGAGAGTATACGTGACACGCCACCCCCCGAAGGGAGAACCAACGGACGTCGTCGTCGCGTGATGGGTTGCGTGCGTCTTCTTCTTTTTTGTCTTTGCATGTGGGTCGACTGCGGGGAGGCGCTCTCGAGATATCGCTGATTGCCGAGGACTGATCAGTGCTTCGAGGTCCTTGGGCGGTTTTCTGGACCGCCGAGACTTGCTAGGGGAGAAACCCTCAGACTCCCAAGGAGATTTATCGATGGGCTTCTTTCGTGTTTTTTGGATTTGGCTTTTTTAAAATGTTTTTTTGGAGAGTGCAAAGCGTGATTTATATGTGGCTTTTCTTAGGAGGGCTAAATTGAGGTGTAAGATAACGCGTTTGTGAAATTATTTCACAGGTACCTACATTGACAAAACTGTTTAGCTAGAATAACGAAAAATGGTTTAAGCAGCGATTATGTGGTATTAGAATCGAGATAAAGTAAAAGAATCGCTGTATTCTCGGAGATTTCGCTAGCGAATAAATTTTCTAATTTATCAACAAAACATTTATTTTTCTTCATAATTTCTTGCAATATCTGTATATTACGATACTTTACAATTTTTATTTAATGTGTAGATAATGTAGATTCCTATGTAAGGTTAAAAAGAGAATTTCCAGCTTCACACCTTTTAAGGTGCAGCGAACTTTTGCAGATGAAAGTATAAAATTTTATTATTTTAAATATGACACAAATGAAAAGTAAGTAACAATAATTCTCCACTAAATAGTACAACAGTTAGATTTTCAAGAGTTTTTTCGCGCTTATATAGTCGTCACCTACTTTAAAATTTTACAGAGCTAATGACTTATGTTAATAACTTTATTTACATACTTTAATTTGAGGTAACAAGATTATTTTTGATTTTATGGAAGACTGCTCTATTCTTTAAATTAAAAGTATAATAAAAACGGGATTATTAAAAGATATTGACTGCAACTGTACATTATCAAAAATTTTACTTTTTAGTGAATAAATGGTTATTTTTAGTTAAGAAAAATACAAAGTACTTCTTGTAAACGCATATAAAAGAACAAAGTTCCCAATGGCATTTACGATTGTTCCAGGATCTAAGGACAAGTCGTTTTAGTTTTTCTTTCCCGTTTCGGTTTTATGCGTTTATTTTTCAATTAGGTGGTGAAAAGCTAAGCTACCAAACGTATATCCGGCACCGCATGTGCCGACCATAGGTCAGTGCCAAAATTCTCACTTTTTTTCATAAGCTCGCGCCAAGCCCCAGCCGAGACATCGGCAAAGCAGCAGCAAGTCCCATGCTAAAAAAAAAATTTTGGTCCATATATCACCTAATGACAATAAGGTGCAGCGCCGCCGGTGTGATGCTTCTCTCGAAACTCGGTATAGCGACCCAGACTCGAAAAGCTTCGAAAAATAAAAAAAATCGTCGCAACGGGAAAACCGCGTGGGGTGACGGTATATCCATGAGAGTCGTCGTCGCCCCACAACGATGAGCACCGAGCGATGTCTTTAATAGACGTAAAGTGAGACTAAATATGCTTTTCTTTAGTTTTGAAGATTTTCCATGAACGGACACAAAAAATTCCAAAACTTCAATGACACAGGCCGCGCGTTAAGACCACCTTACGCGGTGGTGGCCGTTATCGAAACCAAGTGCAAATTGGCTTTTAAGAGTGGTCTCGTGCCAATGAATGGCTAGTCGAGCGGAAAGAAAGAAAGTGAGTAGAAAAAACAGGTCCGATTCGTGAGGGTGGGTGGACATGGGCGGAAGAAAAAGCAAGGCCTTTCTCCCGTAAGAAGATCGGAATTCTTTCTCCGGTCCCGAGTCGGTGCGAGGCAAGAATCTTTACGCGATCCTTGTCGCGATTCGTTCCGAGGTAGTGTCCTCTCTCTCTCTCTCTCTCTCTCTCTCTCTCTCTCTCTCTCTCTCTCTCTCTCTCTCTCTCTCTCTCTCTCTCTCTCTCTCTCTCTCTCTCTCCGGGATGCCTTTCCCAAGGTCGTTTGATGGGCCCATCGGTCTCGGTCACTTATTGCCGAGTTCAGCAGTGGCGGCGGCGGCGGTCAGTCAGGGCTATGAGGGCTGTTGCATGAGAGAGCGGCGCGAATCCGCGCAAAAGAAGGCCAGTTAGTTACGATTTTCTCGGCCAATGGATGGTCCTAACGAGCTGCGGATTCGCCCTTTTTTATATACAAGGATCGGGCTCTCGACTACTCGCACTTGCACTTCACATTTCTTCTCTCTTCTTTTCTATCCCCGAGTGATAAATAGTGTGCGGTGGTCCTGTGCGTTTGAGTTAAGGCGACACGAGGCGACTTTTGTCGCATACTTTCGAAAGTGAAGTTTCGGAGAAATTTGGACGTAGGTTAGGTTCTTTGGGAAAATTGGTATAAGGCGATGTGTGTAAAGATTCGGTACTTATAGTGTGTGTGCAAAGATTTTTGTTCTTGCTATTATTAATGGATCTTAGTTTAAGTGCACTTGATACGGCTGATTTCGCTGTGTGCTTCGGGCATCATTAATTCTGTTGTTGTATTTTTACAAGTGGAGACAAATTATTGTAGGTCAATTTTTGCTCTACGGTGGTCCAAAGTAGGTGCTTTACATCTTTTACAAGTGTAGATAAATTGTTGTAGATCAACTTTTGTACTTAGGTGGTCTAAGATAATTTGTACAGATTTTGGAAAAGAAATCATTATTCTGAAGTTCATTAAAGAAACTAGGGTACAGTAGTAAAGTAAATTCATTTCATCATATAGTTCTGTAGCCCACCTGAGAAGTATTATTTTACGTTATTATTGTGTCTAAAGCAATATGAAATTTTTATAAACCAAACATGTAATTTTTCAAATACTAATAAATAACAGTTTACAAAGAGAAAATTTTCTGATAAATATTACCGTGAAATCACACTAAACATAAGACATTCGGATGGATAAAATAACCGCTACCAATTCATTCGCACTTAGCTTTCTTAAACTAAATTAATTGTTTCAATGTGAAATTCTTGGTTCTTATAAATTAATTTTAAATTGATATATCTTTCCCAAATATATATAACCGTTTAAACTAAAAATTACAATTTCGTGTATAACAAAAGAAAGGAAAGTGCCTATCCAAAATTTGCGGTTGTAAATGGTAGGTAATTTTATCTCTTTTTAATGCATTTACACTAAATTGATAATAATATTTCTAACATGTCAAAAAACCGAAAATCTGAAACTCAAAACTCGAAACTCGAAAAATCTTTACATGACAAAATAAGCCGATGAAACTTGAAATTTCTTTTGAATTTTCAATCTTTATTAATAAACACATGAAATGAGCCCTCTTTGATAAAAGATGACCGCGCCGTTCTCGAGATATAAGCGATCAAAAAAATTCAAAACACATAACCTCAATATCTCAGAAAGAATAAGATCTTTTCATCTCAAAAAACATAAAGGTCGTGAGATAGTAAAAAGCTACCTTTTTGTAAAGTAGCTCGAAAATGGAAAAAAATTATTTTGGTTACCCCCATTATCTAATAAAAAAAAACCCTCTGCTAACTATCTTAGCTAGCAGACTACTGTTTCAAAGATAGGTCATGATTAATCGATTTAAGGAATCTTATAATGAAAATTCGCAGTTAATAAATTAATTCTATAATTAATTCATTAGATACAAACGCACTCACACATACACACACACACACACACGCGCGCACACGCACATGCACACACACACACACACACACATATACACACACATACACATCCATACAGACATTTTTTAAAAATAGTGTATTTTGATTTCTAAGTCTCAAAAAATGTTTCTAATATGTTTTTAGTAAAACTATTGCTTCGTAGAGGAAGCTTTGTGATGATAAAAAAAAATTGCTAAAAACATGTTAGAAACATGTTTTAAGATACTGAGAATCAAAATACACTATTTTTAGATAATGTGTGTGTGTGTGCGTGCGTGCGTGCGTGCGTGCGCGTGCGTGCGTGTGTGTGTGTGTGTGCGTGCGAGTGTGTGCGTGCGTGCGTGTGTGTGCGTGCGTGTGCGTGTGTGTGTGTGCGTGCGTGTGCGTGCGTGTGTGTGCGTGCGTGTGCGTGCGTGTGTGTGCGTGCGTGTGTGTGCGTGTGTGTGTGCGTGTGTGCGTGCGTGTGTGCGTGCGTGTGTGTGTGTGTGTGTGTGTGTGTGTGTGAGTGTGTGCGTGAGTGTGTGTGTGTGTGCGTGCGTGTGTGCGTGCGTGTGTGCGTGAGTGTGTGTGTGTGTGTGTGTGTGTGTGTCTGTATGGTTGTGGATCATAATAAGTCTGAATATACACGGTGAACATTAATGTTTCCAGGCTCGTTTCTTTTTGGTTTACGATGTGTTTTGTTTTTTTGCGGTTTTTCGATTTTTGAGTTTTAGTTTTTCGGGTGTTTTGATACCAAAGCAATAATATCATGGGTTGAGTGATAATACATTTGAAAGAGCATAAAATTACCTATCTTTTCCGACCCGAAATTTTGAATAAGCTATTTCCCGTGTTTTGTTATTCACAAAATCGTCTTTTTTTTAATGGTTATGTCTGTGAAATAAAAGAAAAATTTTTTTAAAAATTGAGATGACTAGGAATATGGATAAGAAACTTCTGTAAAATTTTTGTGGCTTTATGTTTTTCTTTTGATCAGCTGTGAATACTGGAGTAAATCGGCTACATTTGATCTGAAACTTTCCAAAACGGTAGCTTTTTACTATCTCTTGAATGAGTTATTGGCCCAGATCACAAAGACCTTTATATTTCAAGATATTTGAGGTTCTGTATTTTTTGAAAAAAATTTTTGATCGCTTATATGTCGAGAATGGCAGGGACAATTTTGACCAAAAAGGACTCATTTGTTTCGTTGTTTAATGAGTTCAAAATTAAAAACAAATTTTAAGATTTATAAACTCGTTTTCTTTAAACCTTATCTTTTATTTTACGATTATCTTAAATCGATAAGGTAAATTATTTTTGTATGATATACAGCCTCTTGGCATAGCAAGTGTCTCATAGTTATTTTTTCATACCTTTATATTATTCTACCTTATCACATGCCGCATTTGTCCAGGGCTATGTCTGTGCAGTGGGGAAAACTTGTATCAGGATGAAATCCGCTTTGAGATAGTTGGTGTATATGTATTAGTTAGGGGGTTCCCTGACCGTTACCCATCCAAGTACTAAGATCAAATGATACAGGGGTCTCAAATGTGGCAACCACCTACCGTGAAATTAAAAAATACAAAAAAAACTGCTATAAAAAGCATTCTAAAAAATGTATTTTAATTTATTTTTAATTAATAGGGAATAATTGTAAGTCATAATCACGGATAAAATTACTGATAGAATTACTAATTGTTCATCATCAATTTTGAAGCATTTGTTACTACTTTTTTCACAAAATTGACATATCCGATTAATAATTAATCACATTGTTGTTTTAAGATATTTGTAAATATGTATAAATTTGTGTATCCATGCTTGCCAAAAGTATTTTCTGAAATCTTTCATGTTAATTTCTATTCTTATATTAATAATTAATATTTAATGATTAATAATGTTTAAGAAAATCTGTAAAGATTATTACCCATAGTTTTGTAATTTTAGTAAAACAATATCTTTGGACAAACCATCAATGATAAAAAAGTAGATCTTTTTTTAGATATTAATTAGAAAGAGATATAGTGATTTAAAATTAATTTATTAGATCAAAGAATCTCATATTGGAACAATTTTTTTTTTAAGTTTTTTACTATTACAAAGCTTCCTCTTTGTGGAAGCAACAGCAATTACCCCAATACGCCTTAAAAGATGCTCCTAACTGTTTTAGAAGATTTCTTTCTCAAATTACTCTAAACAACTCGACTTAAAAGAAATTTAAAAAAAATTAAACTCAAAAATTAAGTTTATGCATATATGCACAGCACGAAGGTTAGCTCCAAATATACAGTAAACTTAAAGTACTGTATACATAAACTTCAAATTAAACTTTGACGCCGTATTAGACATAGACATAGATAAAAGACATGAAGATGAATTTATTTTCTTACATGCGTAATGAATGAATCGTATCAATTCTGAGTTTCGAAAGTAAATATATCGTAACACGAAAATGATAACTAAAGAATGATTTTTGAACTATTAACAAATTATTTTCTTGGTCCAATAAAATGTAAGCAAATTAATAATTTGTAATGGCGAGCAATGACGAGCTGTGATATGATTGACTATACTAATGATCTCTGTAAATATGTATTATTATTGAATGTAGTTTTATTGTTTTTGTCTTGCACAGAATAAACATCTAATCTAATCTAATCTAATCTAATCTAATCTAATTATAACGCACAAATTTATTTCGCTATATTCCAGTCAACCATTTATTAATAGTTAATACATTGTATTAACAATAACAAATGCGTTCTCCTAGTGCACACATACACATTAAGGTGGTCTAAAAGTCCCTGAATTTCAAAGTATCCTCTTGTAATCCGTTAAAAGTTATAATTGGCTTAAAACTGATGTATATCGACCGTCTATTGCCTGAAGTTAACATTAAGAGGTCTCTAAATATTGTAAACAGCTTTTAAAGGTTAGATTTGTGCATCTCGGATTTTATATTCTAACAGATTATTAATTTATGTTATTATGTTCTAGTTAATCCCTCAATTCGTACTTGAATTTATACATATTTCAGAGGCCAACTTTTTTGAAGAACCATATATTCTAATTCGAGACCATAAGGATATATCTAAATCTGGGATTTTAAAAATCTTATTGCTGCAAGAGTTTTTACGTTCAGTGGGATACAGATCATGAATTAAAGTAATTTTTTCGTGAAATCAAAATGTCTCATAATTACTAAATACATATTTGACAAATTTAATTTGTTCCTATTTTAAAACGTCATACTAATTGACTTTTAATAAATTTGATAGTTACAAATACGGTTGAATAAGTTGTAATACTGCTCAATCTAAGTTTTTTTTATAAAGTTCGAAAATTGAGTCATCCCTTTTAACACCATATATCACGCTGCCCCAAATCAATTCTCTTGAAATCCGTTCAGTCACCATCACCCTTCTCCTACTTATCCCCCTTTCTTTAAAACTATTTTCCAGCTAAAGTAGAAAATTGCTCTAAAAAAATACGTTGGCAGCGCTAAAAAGGGGGGAAAACGTAAAGAAAAGCGCATCATCCGCAATCCGTTTGGCGCCCAACCCTATACATCGGGATTTCGCGGCCAATGTCATATACTCTTCCGCTTTTACCAATAATACGCGCCACACATCATGTCTCCGGGCGAAAAGTGCCGCAGCATTCCCATCAAGCCCCTCGTATCCCCATTTCCCTCAACGTCTCGCACATTCTCACCTGCTGGCGCTTTCTTCTCCGATTCGTCGCGTGTATAGTTCGCATCCGGCAAATTACCCCCTTCCGCAGCCGCAGCCCGCGTGCTAACGAGTTTCTACGAATCGACGAGACGATACACAGCGACATCGGACGCAGAAAAAGCCGAAAAAGGAGACCTCCGGGAGCAACTCGTCCCTCGTTTGTGCTTATATTGGGCTCGCGCCTTCGAGAATGGCCGGCACTTTCACGCTGCAGGCGCGCGAATGGAAAAGCCTTTGGCTGGCTGAGCAGAACTGACGGGAATTAATTATGCACGCTTCCGCGCTTTTTCACCTCGTCGCGCGCCCAGGAGAATCATCGCACACGCACACGCACAGGCACACGAAGAGACACGCATACAGGGACAAGGAGAATCAGCAGGTCCTTTGACAGAGTGCGAGGGAGGACCGCAAGCCTGTTTACCCGTCCGCAGAGCGACACCTCGAGCTCTCTCTCCTTCCCTTTGGCCGTATAGTCGTCGGTCGTCGTCGTCGTTCTTCCTCCGATGATGGGTCTCTGCCGAGGCCCTTTGAAATTTCTCAATTTCCCTAATGCGCTCTGGACCGCCTCGCGGCCCATTGTGCCCCACACTGTGCGCGCACTTCACTGCGCACGCACTCGCAGAGGAGGACACAGGTATATACACGGGCTGGACTATGCGACCCGTGCTAGGTGGTCGACCGACTTTTTCTCTTCCGCGGCCAGGAATTCCTTCCTTCCTCTTCATTCTTCGAGTGACCGGACCTCTACTTCCTCTTCTCTTCTCTTCTCTTCTCTTCTCTTCTACTTCTTTTTTTTTCTCTCTAGCAGCTATAGCTTCTTTTCCGCAGGGAGTTTGCGGCTGACGGCAGCATACAACCCGTTTCTGCGCTCGGCGCGCGCTTTTGAGGATCGCGCGCGGTGGACACGCGCGCACGCGCGACGATCGGCCAAGAAACCACTGCCTTCTTTGGTCCGCTCGTAGGTTGGCCAGTGGATTCGAGTGACTCGGTATGGCTTACATCTGTCACGAGTGTGATTTGGCTTTGTGCGCCGCTGGACACAGCCGCACGTCCGGTGCTTTCAATGAGAGAGAGTGTGCATGGCGAGAGAGATGTGATTCTATGGGAGATTATTGACTATTGATTCGTTACAAAACGCTCAAACTGGACTTTACCGCAAAGTTCGTTAAAGATTAACGGCTTTACGGAAGTAATAATTACAGCTTTTGAAGTTATTATACTGAAAAGAAAATCAGTTTATTATGCATCATAAAAAAAAAGAAGATCTCATTTTATGAAGCTTTTTAGTTAAGCATTCGAGAGGATAAATTAATTCGTGCAAAGTACATAAAATTAAATTTATATGTTGACAATATTTTGAAGATAAATATTGCATTTTAATTCTAAGAGAAATAAAATTCTGAATTATTATTGTTAAAATTAATTAAAAATTCAAATTTTCTACCTCAAATCTTATTCACTGAGATAAAAGCTTCATTAATCCTAATACGATTCCCTATGAAATCGGCAGAGATGAAATTCAGCGAATTGTTTGGATATTTCTAAATGATCCTCACTTTTTAGCATTATTCAACACTGTTACATATGACTTAGTAAAGGATATGACAATTTTTCAGAATATTTTAAATGCATCAATTTACTTATAGTAAAAACATTCTTCTTTCAGTGCTGAACGATGAATAATAATGTTTGTTGTATAATACTTAAAAATTAAAGCAAAAATTTCCACGATTCTGCAATAGTGCCATTCTTTAGCCTTAGGTAGACTCAATATTTTTCTTTGATGACATTCGTCGATGTATTTGCTTGAAACATTATAATATAACCTAATGGTAAATTTGAGGCGGGAAATTTAAATTTTAAATTGACTTTAATACCCCCTTGAAATTCGTATGTAAATAATTTTATTAAGACAAATTCAATGATCTCAATATTAAAAGTATTTTGAATCATATATTGGAGTAAGCAATATTATTTTCGAAATGCACTATATTAAAATAAAAGCTATTTATATCGCTAGATCAATCAAAACAAACAAACACAATCGCAGAAAAAAAATCCAAGCATCATCAATCGAATTTTCCACAGTAGAAAAACAGACAAACACGGCTTCTGCGGCAATCCTACCACTCACTTACATTGGCGTGCGAGCTCTTCTAAGGCAATCCGCCGCGCATAGATCGCAATAATGGAAATACAGAGAAGGCGCTCGATGAAAAGGGTTGCTCTCTCTCCCTTACTCTCCTTCTTTGGAGCACATCTTTATCCCAATCGCGAGCTCCACATCGGAAAACCTACATCCGCCTCATTGTGCGCGCGTCCCTTCGCCGGCATCCAATACCGCGCGCACAAAGCGCCACACAGTCGACGACGCGCGACATTGTGGTGCGCGAAGCCCGCACTTTGCGACAAATAGCCTCGAATATGTAGAGGGAGGGAAAGAGAGCGCGCTTGTATGCGCATAGAGGCTCACGTGAAAAGCCTCGAGAATCGACTTAATCGGCTCACTCTTCGCGAGATTCTTTCTACCGCCGGCGGACTTTTCTCAGACACAGAGAAAACGACTCTACCTTTTGCGGTCGCGACTGGATAATAAGACGAGGAATTTCGAGGTACTTTGGGTGGCTCCGTAGCTTCGTTGGCGGTTTTTGCGTATATGGGCTTTTCTTCTATTAGCTGTGGATTTTTTTAACGGATTTTTTTGCTTTATTGAATTTACTTTAGACCGTTAAACATACCTTGCCAATCTTTAATCTCTTTCGTATACATAACATTTTATGGGAATGTATAGGAAATCGGATTTCATTGAAACGAAGCAAATATTACTAATAACAATAGAATTATATTATTTTTAATTCAACTTAATTTAATTTTCTTAGTAATGAAACAATAAATACCTTTTTCTAGTTTAGGCTTGGAAAGTTTAGAAAAACAACTAATTATTTATTTATTTGGTGTAAATTGATGTATGCAACTTCTGTTATTAAGTATATCTCGCGAATAAACAGTAAATCAAAAGTGCACTTATTTTGACTAGCCACCTACCGGTAGTACTCCTTTAAATCGAATTGTCAAACGAAAAGAGTTAATTTTGATTTTACGAGAGTTTTGCAATCACCCGTTGAGTCCAAAGAACCACTAAAAAAGAATATTTGGTATTTCTAAAATGGTTCTAATATACATGTGCATCGAACAGCTGTTCATCAAAATAGTTTATTTAAAGTACAGTATAAGTAAAACCAACTCTAAGTATGATTTTTAAATTTAGTTTTAACGATTAAAATTGTCATTATTTACCATTTGAATGTTCTTATATGTATAGCCATTGATAGAATTCCAAATATATAATTTTGTTTTGTGGCACTGATATTTAGAATGTTAGTGCAGGTATATAATAACATTTCTTTTGTATCTAACGGTACCCTTGTTTTAATCTTCACCCAAATCAAAGAATCAGATGTTTTAGAAACTTTTTTTACATTATCAATATTTTTCACCAGCTTAAAAAAGAGAATAAATGTTTACATCCTCCCGGGCACTGAAGGATTCCTATACGTTACTTTAAGTATAATTAACAGGCTAATCAATTATTTTCAAGATTGGGTTAGCCTCTTAGTATCTTTTCGACAAACAAAACACATTATCTGATAAAAATGAAATTTTCCATTCATACTATGATCGAGTTCCTTAAAGCTTACGTTCAGATTCTTCATCGGTATTCATATAATAATCCGGAAGATCTCGGATAGCAAAAATTTGTCACATTCCGGACCAACCGGAACCCTGTCACTTCCTGAATTCCGGTGTCATAAAGACTCGGCTAATCGATGCACAAAAAAGGTTCGTTTGTGTACATACTCCGGGGTGCGGGATCGCGATTGCGCTCGTTTCCCACGTGATGCTCTCGTCTCTTTAACCGTCTTTTTCCGGAAAACTAGCCGGCGAGAGTCTCGCAAGACCGACCGAGATTTCTCATCACACGCGCACATAAAAAGTAAAAAAGGAAGAAAAAGCCCCCGAGAGAAATACATATAAAGAGGAAAAAGTTGGCGGGAACGCGCGCGATCTCACCCCCGCACTTTCTCGTCGCCTTTCCCATCTCTCCTCGCCGGGCTCTTTCTTCCGTCTGGCTGAAGTACTACAAGGCTCGCGCGCACCCCGAGAGACCCAAGAATTCATCGCGTACCCACTAACTGACTATAAGCGGATTCATTCTCATAGAACTTTGCTCTGTGTATGTGTATATGTATGCATGTATGTATCCACAACAGAACCTTATTTTGAGGGATCAATGCGGCCGCAGCACGCCAGGGAGAAAATCATTCATTGCTTGTGATTCTTACATTCATTCTTCAATAACAATAACAACATTTGCACTAATTCAATAATTATATAATTTTGAAAATAATAATATAAGAGACCTTATGACACAGTTTTATATGTATACCAAATTTTCTTCTGTGAATTTAATACTTGAATCATGGACTAAAAACGCTCATCATTGATATAACAATCACTTGACTTCTAAGGGTTAAAAAGAATTTACATACAATAGAATATAAAGTAGAATAAAAAATTTAATGAACGATCAAAGACAGTGAAGAAATACGACAAATTCACTAAATTTCACGATGTCTCATTTTTGACTATTTCTTATCGGCCGATTTATCATTAAGAAGCAAAATAATTGAAATTCCTCAATTGTATACAGCAAATATAATATTTTTACAGAATGCACTATTAAATGTCAAAACGATTATCCTTCGTATAATATATAGGTCAAATATACCACAATATTAGTACCATGGAATATTTTTGATGTAAAATAAGAGTATGAGTTATATATATATATATATATATATATATATATATATATATACCTAACGTAAATATACAAATACCTACGTCTATTATAAGAGAATCGTGTTGTCAGTTTGTCACGGTACTGACCAAAATATGACAGTTTTATGAAAATCACCCATAGGTAGACCTAAATGAAAAAAAAATAATATTTAGTTTCGAATGTATAACATTCTAATTGTGCAATTTCGATTACTTACACAATAGTTTGTTTGATATTTTTGGCATAGTGCGTTTCTTACACATAAGAATTGTACACGTAATTATTGTGCACAATATAGCATTGGTCAAGTATATCTATATATAATTTGACCAATGCTAAATTGTGTAGAATAATTAAGTGTATAATTCTTATGTGTAAGAAACGCGCTATGCCATATTTTTGAAAATATGACTTTTCTACTTTCAAAATTTGAAGCTATGAAATTGTTCAGTTTAATGTTTCAATTTCAGAAATTAATTTCGAATCGAAATAAGTCTGCTTCTTCTTCTTCTCTTTTTATTGACTAAGAGTTGCCTCATTTTGCCTTGACCCGTAAGCTAAAGGTGGTATTTCTGCCTTTTCTGTTGTCTTGCCTTCAATTTGACGTTTCATATGAATTATTCTCAAGGCCGCTACTGCATCTCCGAAAATTCTTAATCTTCATCTCCTACCCATCAAATTCCACCAAAATAGAATAAAAAGCAGGAGCGCATCATCACCGCCACCTCCCCTTGAATCTTTTTTCGAAAACAAATACTTCTACTGTAAAACAAATATATATAACTCTCGAGTGAGCTTTCCATCGAATTTCAATTATTTGTAGGTCATAAGTTCTAAAGTCTACAGTTTCAAAAATGGTTAACCATAAAGCCATACAAGTTATTATAAACAATTATTTAAGGATTTAAATATAAATTTTTTTGGTGGAAGTGGATATAAAAATTAACCTTCATCCTCACCCTGCCAAAAATGGGGGAAGAGGGTAATTTGTCGAATGAACATTTCAGTTTTTTTGTAAGTTTAGAGTTTAAATAAAATATGAAAGAGCATTTTCCATTGTTATATTATGACGAAGTAGGAACTGGATATTTAGAAAAATAAGAATTTTTTAGATATAGATTGAAGCAATATATAATTTCGAATATCAGTGTATTCATCTAAAATCATTTTAAATATCTTTAACAAATATAGCAATATATTATCTTTTTATTAATTTGGAGTTTCATCAAATAATCTTTATTGATTATTTAAACATTCGTTTTTACTACTTTTGTCTTACAACCCCCCGCTTTTTGAACGACAAGGAAATATTGAGATATTGTTGGGAATGTCATTAGCTTTGTTAAATTTTGTCATAAGAAATACCCGTATTAAGTAAAAATAAAATAAAAGTCCGTGACTTTTATTTTAAAATTTGTCAAAGGCATAAAAATGAGAAATCTGAAGCAAAAGCAATCCTCGTTATAGCCTCCCATCACTCCTATTACCTCCGCCTCAATGAGGCATACATCCCAAATAAGCCAACTAGTTGTCCTACTTCGAAAAGCCAACCATTAGTTAAAATTTGGTGCACTTGACGAAAAAGTTCCATCCGCTTCTTCCCATCCGCTCTACTCCCAGCCATAGCTCCTCCGTTCATTCTAAAATCTTCCTTTCTGTTTTTTTTCCGATCTCTCCTTCGCAGAATCTCTCTTTCACGCGCAGTGCCGGTCAGCTCGTGAAAACGCGCGAAGGAAGGCTGCCTGACTGGCCCCTGGGGCCCACCACCGACGAAGACGCACACGCGAGAGTGTTTTTCCCTTTAGCGCACATACACGCGTACACACGTACACACACAGCTCCACTTTAAGATTCTTGAAAGACCGGCGACACGAAGACGGTTGCTAGCCGGGCGTCTTCCCTCTCCGTCTCCATCTCTCTCGCTCTCGCTCTCGCTCTCGCTCTCGCTCTCACCGGCTCCGCAGTTCATTCATAAGAGTTGGCTTCATTCATGAAATTCCTCGAGGCTCGTCGGGGGCTAGTTTTCTCAATGTACGCACCGCAGCTAGAATCTCTCTCTCTCTCTCCCTACTCGAGAACGAAACTCCTCTTCCCTTTTCTCTCCTCTTCCGCGCTCTCGCTCGCTTTTTTTTCACCCCCTGGTCTTAATCCTCCCACACCTCCCGCCGCACCGCCTCTCCTCATACAGACGACCTCCAAACATAGCGAAAGTGCCTGTAAGCTCCGGATCTTCGGGTGCGCACGTGTCCTCCCACCTTCGAATTTCCATTGTCGCGCTCTCGATGCCATCGCGCGCGCCGCCGCCACTCGCTTGACGTTCCTATTATTTACCTATACGGCTGTACGTGACACCCGGGCTTCGTTTTATTCGACGAATTCGCGGGCTCTTGAAAGAAGAAGTTTGCACTTTCCGTTACACATAGAGCCAGAGGCGCAAGGGTATACGCGCGCGCGCGCGTCTAGGTGTATTATATACACAGACAGGATAAGACCCTTGAGGATCGCGTGCCGCGCACATTCCACGCACCGCGAGCCATTTAAAAATGTCTCGCTCTCTTTATAGAAGCAGAGAAGAGACCGTTACGAATAGAAGACAGAGAGAGAGAGAGAGAGTAGAGACGGATTTTTACGGTGTGCGCGTGGGCGAGCTAGAGAGACGCGTTCCAGGAAAAAGGTAGCACAAGTAGTCGTAGGGAGGAAGTACCCGCCGCGTATACGAGTGTATCTCTTCTACTCATTGTGGAACAGCAGCACTCTGTGTCTTATAACGTATATATACGCGTTGGCGGCAGCGGGCGCGTGCAAGGTACAATGCACAAAGAATCCCGGGCACGCGTTGATAATGGGAAGGATCTCCTAGCTCGGTTTCTTAACGGATTCTCGAGACGGTCGTTAAAGCCCAGGATCGCTGAATTTTTCGCCTTTTTTTATTCTCATTCTTCTCTTTGGCTGCGTATATACCTATATTATACGTGAGAGGAGCGACCGCGAGTTCGTTTTACGTCGGATGCGCCACGCGTATAAGTGCGCGGGCGTATAACCGTTCACTTTTCCTTTCGATGCGGAGGTCGTTGAAGTATAGAAGTACGTTGGATGTGGTGTTTCCTTCTCTTCTTCTTTTTCTTCTGTTTCTTCCTCGCTTTGTTGGTTTTTCCTGCACGCTTTGTTGCACTTCTTTATGGTAGGCTTGAAGTTTGATACTTACACTCGTTTTCTGCTTCGGGATAGACAAAGAGATCTTGGATTACCAAAGTGCATTTTCGGTTACGTGTTTTTCTGGATTTACGTAAGGTTCGATTGTTGTCCTGTGCGCGCTTTAAATATTTTGAAGATGCAGCTGCTTGAACTATTGAAGATCTACTGTGCCATTTCACTGCATTGCTCAGTCACATCGAATTCAATAATTTAAACATTTATTGTATTATATCATAGCTTGTATTTATGGTAGTCCTAAAGTGAAAATTGACGAAAAATAATATAGTGTGCAACTAGTGCGCGAAGCAGCACGAAAATTACCTGAGCACACGTGTTGCACATACTATTTTTTGAAACGAGTGTGAGAAGGTCGATTACGCGAGGTATATAAATTGAAGTAGAATTCTCGCGACAAAATGTTTGTTTTTACACAGCGTGCGCGAAGCAAAGTGCACTTTACTTCGTGCACGCCCCGGTGAAAATGTATGAATCGGGCGTTTCGCGTAGGCTATCCACGCATGAGAAACCGAGCTTCGCACACGGAGTTTTAAAAAAATGATTTTTTGGTAATAGGAATCATATTTCCATCACTTTTACAAGAGTAACAAAGTTAATAAAGTAAGTTAATGAATTTGTATATAAAATTGTTTGTTTTACTTACTATTGTTTTTCATCAATTTTTCTAAAGGTGTCTTGTGTCCAAAATCTATTCAAACTTTACAGTTATGTTACAATTTCTATAATTTTTTTAAAAGTACATGCTCGCAATAGCCCATTGCGTATACGCAATTTTCCTTATAGGAGAATTATGCAAAATGACTATTTTTTCTTAAAAATGAATTGTTGTTCTTGCATAACTTTTGTTATATTGACAGAAAACTTTGAAAAAATAATTTATACAAATAACTGACTAAATTGCGTTTCAGGAATAAATGAAAAAAAGTTGAATTTTGCGATTGCCCACATTTATCAGTCAATCTTGATGAAGCAACAAAGTCTTCAATAATCATAAGGAAAGCCCCCTTGCAAAAGGCTAATCCCCAAGAACAATGCTCATTTTGTCCATCGCCTCCAACTTCCTCTTCCTCCAGCTACGCGTACCGAGAAGTAGCTCGTCAATCCCGGCCAACCCCTTTCCAGCCGAGATGCCTGCAGATAAGGCGACAAGGCACGCCGCGCGACCCAGCGCTCTGCACAAGACCCACATGAATGCTCGCAAGAAAGGGAGAGCGCGTATAGCTCGGCTAAGCCCAACGACGAGCGAATCACAGGAAGTCAGGTAAGAGCACAGTGCCGCGAGCTCGCAGTATACCTTATACACACCCGCCCGCGCTGCACGCGCGAAGGAACATAGGTTAGGCGCAAGTGAGCAGAGAGAGAGAGAGCGGAAGGAAGGGTTTGTTGTTGGTGCACGCTCGCGCGCGAGCGTTGGAGTGTTGTTTCCTCTGCCGAGGTTTCTCTCTCTCTCTCTCTCTCTCTCTCTCTCTCTCTCTCTCACTCTCTATTGAGAAAGAGAGTAGCTCTATATAGGCGCGGGCGCGTGTTTTGCTTTCTTCCCTTTGATCGGCGCGGAGGCGCTCCTTTTTCCCCGCGGCTTTGTTCGGGCGCGCGCCCATTCTCCGTGATTCGAGGCCCCCGACAATGACGCCCAGAGCTGCAGAATGAGAAAGAGAGAGGAGAAACACACAGGTAGGACTGTAGGTGGCGTGTACCTGTTACGCGTGTGTATATATAACGCAACGGCGAGGCCCTTCGAGCTCTCGCTGCTCTTCCTTTCTCTCTTTCTCTCTTTCTCTCTTGAGCCGCCTCCTACTCTGTCTTTACTACTGCGCGCGCTGTGAGCTACTTGCATGCACACGGAGAGGGAAGCGAGTGCGCGCAACTGAGAGCATTCGCGCAACCGTCACTCGGCCGCACCGCCGACGCTTTTTTCTTCTTTTTACGTTCATTCATGAGCTCCTCGGCCGTTTGCTCTTCCTACTTTTCCCTTTTTTCCTAACCTTCTCGAGAGGATGACACAATGCCACGCGTTGGAAAACATCCTATATTTTGGAAAAACATTCAGCTGGAAACGGGATTTAGCAAATCATTTTGGTATTTATTTTATGAGCGATTTTATAATTTTACTTTCTCAAATAAAAACAATTGTTTTGAAAAACAATGTTTAATAACGCTACTCTTAAAAAATATCCACTTGTATAATTAAGTGCCCGTGTGTTTGAGTAGGTGTCGAATAATTTTAATTCAAATACTGTTTTACTGCGAAAATAGAAAAAATAAAGTGCCTACAGTGTCAATGGAATTGACAGCATTTTTGTCAAGATGGATGAACGTGGACGGAAAATAATTATGGATTTCGCTTTGAAAACAAAAACTAAAAGTGAATTTTAATTTAATCCTATTCAAGTGTGGCAAAGAAAAGTCTAAATCCTTAAGCTCTTAGCACAACTTCGAAGAGCTAACGAAAACAACATTATTTTCTTTCGTTTTATAATTTCGTAAAATAATTTTTCTATTAAATGGTATGATATTACGGCATAGTATCTTAAAATTTTAAAATTATATACACATTAATGAACAAAAAAACATAATAATAATAAAATTTATGTTTTATCGAATGTCATAAAACAATTTATTATCAATCAAAATTTGTATTTAAAAAATCGATTCTGTTTCCAAAGCAAATACCTAAGCCAAATTTATTTAAAAAAAAATAATAATTATTCTATGTATTAGATGATAATAAATGTAAAGAAAAGGAAAAGTATAAAGATTTTATTGTTATTTTTTAAATGTTTTAATTTTCTTAATATTTACACTTCATAAGTACTTGTATTCAAATAATGTTTAAAACATCAGATTTATGGTGTACGCTGAACAGCCGATTAAATAGTACCATTTGCAATATTTTGCTTATTTCACACAGATTTCTTTTATTAACCAACGCTAAACATTGTGGAATGTCGAACATTGTGCCATGTCCTTAACTCTCTAAGCACTTCTCCTCCCCCGTTCTCCTTGTAAATAGATATTGGCTTTTTCTCGCAAGCTGCCCGTCCCTCCTCTCTCTCTCTCTCTCTCTCTCTCTCTCTCTATCTCTCTCTCTGCCTACTCTTGACACTCATTCTTTACTCACTTTCGAGGGCGCTCTTTATGAATGAGAGAAAGCTCGCTCTCTGTCTGTTGCACGAGCGCGCGCGCGAATAAGAGGATGCCGCCGCATAGCCGTTGCCAGCGCGGCGCGCCCCCGCTGTTGGCCCCGTCAATGCGACAATGCGACTTGTTGTGCCCGCGGCCCGTTTCTTCGGCCTCTGTCTCTCCTTCGCCACGCTATTATGCGCGACACGAGACACCCCGTGTATACACACATACCCCGTATAGCGTGTACGGTATACACCTTCTCTGCTCTCTTCTTTTTTTCTCTCTCCGCTATATCTATCACGCCGAGAGAACGCCGGTGCGGACTAATTTTTGCCTTTTCACCGTAGCGGCGCGTTTATGTGACACTTCGTGTGAAAATTAGCGAGGAGCTGGCCCTTTGCGCGCGATTCTCCAGGGGTGTGCCGTGTGTACGTTACACGGACTTTCGGTGCTCTTTTACTGTTTCACTTTTTCCGAGGTTTGCCTTTCTCTGGACGCTCTCTCTCTCTCTCTCTCTCTCTCTCTCTCTCTCTCTCTCTCTCGAGTGCGATTTATTGAAAGGCGGCTAGGACTTTGACACTTTTTCGCTTTTCTTTTTCCATTGTCTTGTTTGTAGTGGCTTTTATCTGCCGCACTTGAAGTTCCGTGCATTGAATTATTGCTCCATTTGCATTTGATCTATTTTTCCGGCCAGGTGAGGCATTCTTCGACAAGTCAAAATATTTTGTGTAGCTAATGAAACATATTGTTGTTAAGTATGAGGCAGTTATGATGCTCAATAAGGCAGTTGAATAATTTTGGTATGATTATATCTGATTTCTATTTACCCGACTGCTCTCTGCAAAGGATGGTATTATTTTCACGCGTATGATTGTACGTTATATCTACTGTATCTACGTATGTGCGTGCCTTTGTTTCATTTGAGTCTAAAAACTTTGCATACATGAGGTACATGAATAAAGCTGGAAAAAAATTTTGTACAAAGTTAAAATTTTTTATTTGTTTTTAATAATTAGGGTCATCCTTTAATTACGTAAAGGCATTTTTCGTGATTTTGGACCACCCACTCCCATGTAAGACACCGTAAGATTTTTCGTAACTCCTGCATCTTGCGTAATATATTTTAATATAAGAAATAATTTTCTAATATGATTATATTATTAATATCAAATTAAATTTTTTTCTTTACTGTCAAATGACTAGATCGATAGATTATTGGAATCGTTTTTTCTTACTTAAATTAATTATCATGCTTTATACAAATATTTTTGACTACAAAAATATTCCAACAAAAATTAATTTGTGGTCTATGGATTTTGTATACAAGGAGGCTGTGTGCGTATAAAATATATATCTTAAAAAAAAACGCTGCCAATTCTTTGGCACTTAGCTTCCTCAAACTAAATTAATTGTTCTAATATGAAAATTTTTGTTCTAATAAATTAATTTTAACTTGCTATATCTCTTTTTAATTCGGTTCTCGAAAATTTGTGCTGATTTATCATTGATGGTTTAATGCAGAACATTAAATTAAACTAGCTGTAGCCATAATCTAATTTTTATTTTATATTTATATTTTAATTTCCATTTATATATAAATTAAATCTGTTTTAAGCAGTTTTCAGTAACACTATATTTTTAAATTAATAATTTTCACATTGATTTGAATTCAACGGCATCTAAAATCACATAATTATATCGTTCATACGTATGATTTTTACCTATATTTAAAAAAAAAAAACAAAAAATATTGATATACATTATTTAATTTATCTTAAAATACTTTTTCAATCAATATTTCAAAATATCAATTGAAAAATTATAAAAAGAAAAACAGAAATCGTCCTGCTCGCATCACTCGCCAACCCTCAGTATATAAATTAATAAATAAAATATTACTATTTTCTTAACATTTAACGTTTTTGCATTTACACTAAATTGATCATAAAATTTCTAACATTCCAAAAACAGGAAAAACTAAAACTCAAAAATTAAAAAATAAAATAATCACTATAAAACAAAAACAAGTCGATGAATCTTGAAATTTCTTTGGAATTTTGAATCTTCATTTAAAAAGGAAAAAAATTAGCCCTTTTTGATAAAAAATGACAAAAAATCGAAAAACCGCTAAAAAACAAATAAGTATCAAAAAACAAGAAAAAAATATTGTGCCGTCTTCCTTTGAGAAAAACAAAAATAATGAGCCCTGTTAAGTGAACATTAAGTTTCACCGTCTGTATGCAGAGTTATGCTGGTAAACATCCATACAGACATTTTCTAAAAATAGTGTATTTTGATTTCTTAAATCTCAAAACATATTTTTAACGTGTTTTTAGCAAAACTTTTTTTTACTACCACAAAGCTTCCGTTGCGAGGAAGCAAAAATTGCAATGATTTGTACTCATATTATAATATGAGGAATAGGGTAGAACAGGGTCATACCGAGCACTTAAGGGAAAAATGTTATAAATAGAAAAATATTAGCAATTCTTTGCTTTTTATACCTTTAAAAATAATTTCAAACTTGCATCTTTTCAATTTTCATACTTTTTTATCAAAATAAAAAAATCGTTTTTCAACGTTTATCGTATCAGGTGGGTCACTTCCGATCAGTTAGACCAAACATAAAATAAAGTTAATTTTCTCTTAAATGTATATTTCTCATGTTCGTAATGTTAGATTTTAATGTGCAAGACACTATTTTGCACTAGCAAAGTAAAAAAAAGCATTTATAAGCATTTTATCCTCTAATGAAAATATACGGCAATCCTAACCTCTTTTTGCACTTGCTCCATTAAATACACACTGATCGAAATGACCCCATTTTACTACACAATTTCAAAATTCATTTAAAAAATAACAAATATTACTAGGCAAATAAACTTTTTTGAATTTGAACGTCTAAATGCTATATTTGTCTTGTCTCGCACTTAAAACCTTCAATAATTAAATTAAATAACTGTAAAAATGGTTTTAACGTAAACTTTTCTGATAAGAAAAGTAGCTAAAAGCTATCAATCTGAATATTTTTATGGAAATCTTTTATATGTTTGGTTTTTAACATTTATTAAGTTGAAAGATACATTCTAAAGAATATAAAAATATTTTCACAATTCAATAAACTTAATATTTCTCATAATTAAGTGATTGGTTTGAGCCACCCGATTGGTTTGACCCCGTTCTCCCCTAATATAATATGAAAGTATGACACTTCATATGACTGAATTTTTCAACAAAACTTTCATATTGCAAGAGTCGTGATCGATAACTAAAGAAAGATTCGACAGATCAGTGTAGACTTTTTTCTTGTTATCCAATTTGAATTTTGAAGGTTTCATTTTGTTCCTTCAATAATTTCAGGAGAACTTACCGATAGAAACAATTTTCTTTAGTTTTTTTATTCTTTTTTTAGATTATTTCCAACTTGTTGATTCAGTGCTTAGAATTTTGAGACTAAATCTCATTCTTTAATTTTTGTTCAGCACTTCAATATTGCTGACAAATATTCTGAAAGTCACCTATATGTGATTTATAAATATTGATTAATTTTAAATGTGCAATGCAACGTAATAAAATGTTTAATATCTACTATAAGAGCTGCATTAAGATTTATTTTCTTTTGTTATTTAAGTATTTTACGAATCTTTGGAAATATTGTTTTCATTTAATTAAATATTGATCATTAATTTAATTAAATAAAAATGCATAGTTTTTTAAATGATTTATAAGTATTTGGCGATGATCAAGTCATACATTAATTTTGCATTGTTATGTAAAATCTATATTTGTGCAGATCAGTGAAATGAGGACTTAATATTTGTGATCGTAAAAAGAAAGAATTTCATATGTACAATGTTGTTTGTATCTTATCTCGGTTTCATTAAAGCTCTGATTATGCAGATATTTGTAACTCGATTATCTTGTGCATCAGCATACAATTATTGTGCAAAAACTGCTTATTTTATTAATCCTTAACGTGAATCGTGCATTAGTAGTAGTAACATCTTAGAATTTATTTTGTTCGATTGTCCGCCTAATTTTTTACTTTCTAAGCTGAAAAAGCACTTAAATAATTGATCATACGGTACTGAGCATGCATGAAAAGTAAAATTATTAATATTTTAATTCCGCGTTTAAGAAAATGAAGTAGAAACCATGATTTACTAACACCAATGCAGATCACAACTATACGGTTTCAAGCGTTGTTCACTTTAAAGGGTTAAATAAATATTCTCTGATGATTTGCCAATTATGCAGATTTTATAAATGAATAACCAAAAAATTGAAATAGATTAATTTTTAAATTAATAACGAAACCGTTTCTTAGCTTATTATGCTCTCAATTAAAATTCCTCCAAACTTTATAGACAATATCGTAAAATCAATGTTAATGCAACGTTCTGCTCAGGAATTCCAAAACACGTTTTCTCTTTTCGGCATAATAAGAAAATAAATACAATTTCACACGAGACGATTACAATCAGAAACAAAGTCGAAGCGCGCGCAAGCCAAGCATAACGCGAAAGCGAGCTCCACGAGCATGCAGAAAGAAAGCAAAATAAAGAAGCAGCAGCAGCAACAGCGAGAAAAAAAAATACACCATGGGCTCGCCCACTCGCCGGGGGCAAAGCAAGACGAAGCGAGCGCTATATACGCGTCGCCTGCCGGCGCGTCCTGGCTCGGCTGCCCCCCCCCCCCCCACTTGGTCTGGTCGCGCGAAACGACCGTTAAAAAATGAAGCAAAGCGATGACGGCGGCGGCGGTGGCGGCGGCGACGGTGTATGCGTGCCCGTACGCGTCGTCGAGAGAAAGAGCGAGAGAGACGGCGAGTCGCTGGACCTTCCCCCGCAAAAACCCTTTCTCCCCCCAGCGAGATCCTTCCCTCTCGCTGCGGCTATAATAACTCCTCTCTCCTCGCGCTCTCTGCACTCTCCTTTCGGCCAGCTTTTATCCGTTGGGCGAAACGCTGACACGGCATTGGTCCGGCTCGCGGGACATTTAAACGTGCGCGTCTCGGCATTTAAACCCCCCCCCCCCGCTTCCACCTCCCTCGAGCCGGGAGCAAGTGCACACGGACGACCACCACCCGAGAGAGCGCGGGTTCCCTCTTCTCTTCTGCTTCTTCTCCTCGATCTTTTTTCTTCTCTTGGCATGGGTATATCTTGCTTTCAAGATGCGAAGAGAGCTTCCTTGGCTTTGTCTTGGAGGAGTGTAGTGTACGTATGCCGAGGAATGCGCAGCTGTTGCTAAGGATCCTTGTGTCTTTTTCCGGGAAATCATTTTTATGAGCCAGTTCAATGCGGGTGCCGATTTTTTTTTCGCTACGTGTTTGGGATAGAGAGGCTTTGATTGCTGAGAATTAGGGAGGATACGGTGAATCTATACCTCTTTGCGCAATCCGTGAATTTTAACTATAGGTTTCGAATGCGAGGTCTGTCTAACATCTATCATAAAATTCCATTTATCATAAAAAATATGTAAGTAGTTCAGTTAGAAAATATATCAGCATATAATAGATCGCAAATAATTTTCACAAAATTGCAAAAAAAAGAACTTTCTCTGATTCCTATAGTCTAAAAAGATAAATTTTTTCTAATAACCAACATTAAATATTAAATTCTTGGAGAACTTCTGTTACTGCTCATATTTAAAACTAGCTTCAACAACATGGATATGGATACCTATTATGTTGCATTGTAGATATTTCATAAATCTTGAAATAAAAAATTAAATATTATCATAAAATTATCATTTAAGTATGTATGCTAAATTATTAAATAAAAAAATTAAAAACCTAAAAATTAAAACCTAAATTATTTTTCCATCTTTTTAACCATTTTAAACGTAAAAGCATAATTCTAACAACAAATCTTTCAATATATATTAT
Source organism: Gastracanthus pulcherrimus (assembly GCA_949152435.1). Lineage (NCBI taxonomy): Eukaryota > Metazoa > Arthropoda > Insecta > Hymenoptera > Pteromalidae > Gastracanthus > Gastracanthus pulcherrimus. The sequence continues at coordinate 141,416,609 of OX424574.1, read as the reverse complement.
TGCAATGATTTATTAATCAAGCATTAAAAAAGTATTGAAAATCTTAAAATTTGTCTGGGTAGATAGATATTAGGGAAGAGTCAGACCCGGGCCATCTATGATTTTGAGAATACTGTATGATTTAGGGCAGTAATTCCGTATTTTTCTATTGTAACATTATCCTTAAGGTGATGCTAAAGCCACCTGTCAACGACAAATATGAGGATCCACTTTTCTCATTTCATTTTCAATTTTGAATAAATATCTCTATGGAAAGTTGTTGTTCCAACCAAAAGGAACAACCTTTCATAGAGATATTTTTTTTAAATTGAAAAATGAATCAAAAAAGTGGTTCCCCGTATTTACCAATAACATGGGGTTTAACATCACCTTAAGTATAAGTCTAGAAGTATATAAAGGTATACTTTATAGTTGGGGGAAAAAATGTTTTAATAAACAAAATCTACGTAAAATGTATTTATTTTATTATTTATGAACGGTTTTTTCTATATTTTGTAATATAAATATTTAATTAATAACTCCTACGAATAGAGTAACAATTCAAGAAGATGCAATACTTAAAATTGAACTTGTATTTGTTGTATTTGGATCTACAAAATATTATGTTAAACCCCCGCAAAGAAAGTTTTTAAATTATTTAAATGTGAAAAAATTTTGAACATCAAATATTATAAATTCTATAAGAAGATCTATCTCTTCCTACAATTTTTAATATTTTGTGATAAAACTTTTCTTACCTGCTTCTTAGATAATTTTAAAAACGTTTTCACGTGGGCTTAGTCATTTTTTAGTATTGTCTCCCCTTACATGTAAAATTATTTGTAACTAAATAAGAAAAATATTATTAGAGTGAAAATACTGCTAATGAAACTTCAATTAATAATTAATTCGTTTGCTTCTGCAAATATATTACAGTCGAATTTAATTTATAATAAGTTTATAAGTTTATAAGCATTTATAGTTATTTGTTATGCATTATCAAAAAGTAGGTATAAAAATGTTACAACAGCAGACACATCATTTACATGTCGAGAACCGGCGAAAAGAACTCGCCGAAAGCGAAACTCCGCATCGACGAAGGGACCATGACAGCACAAAGAACCCGAGCGCCAAGCCCATTAAAAATCTGCGAACCTAATTACGCAACACGGACCCGTAACGTACCTCGGTAAATTAACCTAAGCTCCCGGCCTCCCCACACAAGCATACACACTTATATACTAGACCACAGATCTCGAGTTTCCCCGTTAGCTTTCTTTGTTCTTGGGGGCGCCCCGGCGTACATACATCGAACCGCGCACTGCGCAGAAAATGCGAAGGTCCTCGTCGCCTTACGCTTTAAAGGGAAATAAATGGATATTAGGCCGGACAAGTGTATCTTCCCTCTCCAAGCCTCTTCCTTGCTGACTCGACGTTCTCCTTTATGCAGTCCGTATAGCGCTGAAGGAGCCAGGAGGAGAAGAAGAGGGCGAGTAGGAGGCTCGCGCGGCACCGTTTGTACAATATCGCTGACCAACCGCCTCTGCGCGAATCTCGACCCTCTTTCGCTCCTTTCCATTTCTCGTTGTTGCCTTCTTTATGTTTTCTCGGTCGGTAGAAAAGGCAAATCTATTTTTCTGAAGTCTGCGAGAGAGATTGAGAGAGAGAGAGAGAGAGAGGGCCCTCGGAAAACAAATTTAACGAACGATTTAAAAGGAAAGCAGCCGTTGCCGGGAGCTTGTCTGCAGTGTGTGTGTGTGTGTGTGTGTGTGCTGTGCCGATATTTCCGAGGAGGATGGACTTTTCCGCGAAAGGACTGCGTGCAGTAGAATCCGCGCCTCAGCTGTTTTTCCTTTCTTCTTGCGGAATGTTTGGTCGGTTCTATTTTTCTTCTGACATACCTCCCCTGCGGTTCTTTAATTGCTTGCGGATGACCTGAATGCATATGTAGACAAATAGGGACAAATAACTCCTCATTGTTCTAAACTGTGTTTTTTGTAAAAAGAGAAAGAACATAACTGCTTTCAAGGTTTCGAAAATTATGTACTTGCATTATCATGCACGCGATAAGTTTTTAATTTGATGACTTTTGCATTAGTCTTGACCAATAATATAATATGTACATACCTCAGTAACATTTACGTTATTTGAAAAAACCCTTACCTATAACACTTGTACACTCTAAAAATCAGTTACTTATCGCAAATATAAATAATTTTGAATTAGAACCCAAACGATTTCTGTTAACTACAAATGGATATCCACTTACTGCAAATATATTATAGTTTCCGGTGAATAGATTTTTTTCTGGCAGGTAACAGAAATCGTTTGTGTCCTCTTTCAAAATTGTTTGAAGCAGAATATGCTTGTGGCGAGTAACTGATTTTTAGAGAGCAGGAAAATATACTTCGATGAATGATTTTATGCTTTATATCAATAGGAGTTTGTTTACTTTTTATTTATTTGTAGATATAAATATATTTTAGTATAAAAACTATAGAATTATTTTCAACATTTTTATGATATAAAAAGGATCATATTTATAAAATAAAATTCGAGATAGTTAATTTAACGGAGTGTTAAATCTTATCTCTAATACACTTGATAATTTATCGCAATAGGAATATGCAAGGATATACGCGGTTAAACACTTCCTGCAGCAAATTCTAAGCATACTTAAGTTGATTTCTATTAATATGGATAACGTACTCTAACACTTCTTATTTTAATCCATTAAAAAATTAAAAATTGTAGTGTAAAGAAAAGTAGTTCTGTAAAATTGCCTATTATCGAAGTAATATAGAGAAGAGTCTAGGTTCCGGTGGGCAGATATGCGCATGCCTTTTTCGCCTCTTTTTTCGCCTTTTTAGAATATTTTTAAGTATTTATATTTTTGACCTCTTTTTTCATAACATAATGTCTCATTTTCTTTGTCTTCTGGAAAGACCTTTGGCTACAGTTGCACTAGAAACCGAGATAGGAGCCTTTAAAGTTACAATGTATTTTGTATTACTATGCCAATACTTTTGTTCAGCACTGTATATGTAGGGAGGGTGGGGAAAAACGGGGTATCTAACAGCAGGTTTCGGTTTCTTATAGTGCACGAGTAAAAAATATTTTCTTACATATTATTTTAATTTATTATCATCTTGTTTACACAATGAAACCTATAAGACTGCCATAAAACGCTTATACTTAAATAATTTGATCCATTTTAAAAAATGTTGTTCTTTGGTATTTGCAAAAACTGGGGGGCACAACGGGGTACCCCCAGTTATTGATTCAGAACATGGTCTAAATATGTTTAAAGTTGAACAAAAATAACATTTTTAAAATTTTAACAATATCTTAATAGACAAGCGAAAATGTTTAGGTTATTTACCAACTATTAACAATAATTAGCCAATTTTTAACAATTTTTGTCAATATATCCAGTCACTGGTTTAAACCACTTTTTATAAATCATCTGATTTCTCCTAGGCAATCTTTTATGAATTTTAATACTTTTTTTTACATTTTAACTTAAATTTCTTCAAATTATGAAGACATTTTTTTCTCTCTATTTTTTTCCTAGCTTTTGGTATCCTATTTTATCCCACACCAATTTGCCTCCAGACGTTATTTTAAAAATTAATGTATATACATAGCTTATTGCCCCTGGTAGAAATTTAAGCTGGTTTCTAGCCAGATATTAGCTAGATTTACTAAATCTGCTTTAGTTCTGGTTAAGAAATTAGCTAGAAATCAGTTAAAAACGACATGCTTTTTAGCTAATTTCTAGCTAGATTCTGCTTAATATTCTAGTTAAAATAAAATTGATAAACTAAGTAATTTATGTATTAATTAATAATGGAAATAATAACACTCTTATAATAATCAAAGTAATACGCATTTTTAATCATACTACATTAAGCATTTTACTAAATTAAAGTTAAAAATGTACCTTAAATGTCTAGTAGTAATGGAGGTTAGGTTATTTGTTTACACAACGACGCGTGCATTTAAGAAGTATTATTTACACAAAAAGTACCAGAGCCCCGTGTAAAATTTAAGTATCTTTATTAAAGAAATTTATGTTATAAATAATATAATGCATGTAGTCATATAATTATTGTTATTTTAAAAATAACAATAAAAACAGAATAATGTAAGTTATGACGATATTTGGAGAATTGGTAAACAAATATTTGTAGTTTTACAATGAAGTTTTATTACAAAATTTTATTTTCGACATCAATCACAAAGTTTTTGTTGACTAAGTTATGATTGACTAATTTTCGGAAAGGAAATTATTAGTTATCAAATACTTTTAGTATTGTATATACGTATTTCTATAATCTCGTAAGTTGTTATTTGTTGATAAAAATATTTATTTTGGCGGCATACTATATTGAACATTCAATAAAGTATAATAATGTATGTTTTTAAAAACTAATAACTTTTCAAAATAAAATATAAATAGGTTAGATTTGCAAATAAAATACGTTCTTGCTTAAAGCATAGTCTTAAGCAGATTCTAGCTAGATATTAGCTATAATTTGACTTATTAATAGCTTATTAATCTGGCTAATAATTAATAAGCTAACCAGCCATTCTAGCTAACTTTCTACCAGGGTGTTTGTCAATTACAACATATGAAGTTGATTTTTGATAGTGTTTTTCGATTTTATCTAATAGAGTTACATCCTTTGTTGTCCAGTCGACAAATACGTAAGTCAAAATTTACAATACTTTCTGGTACATAAAATGATTGGGATTCGATTTTCTTTATCTTTCTAGTACATAGTAAAAGATCTCAATTGATTTGAATTACGTTACCGTGTATAATACGATATACAGCCAGTACCCCATTTTGTTTCACCTTTTCCTACAGCCGATACATTTCTGTTAAACAAAGAGTTTTCAAATTTCTATTCTAGCAATCATCAAAATAAGTAGATATAACTATATTTTTAAAAAATCAATAAGTATACTTAATAAGTACACTTTCTCACTTATACTCTCTTTTATTTCATTTAATGTCCAATGAATATTACAAATCAATTAAATCTATGAATTAAGCTTGCCCATTGAACTAAAATCCATCTGCGCCATCGTTAAATATTAAAACAAAATACAAATGGTTAAAAAAAACCATCCTTTGAACCTCTTCAGTCAATCTCCCCCGCTATTGGCTGAGATTTTCCCGCCAAGAATGCATCCGTCTCTGTCCCTCCTCCATCGGTTTCTCTCTGGAACTCTTCTGGCGATGGGCCGTGGGCGCCCTTTCGTCACAGAGCCCTTTCCTATATCCTTTTCTCGCGCATCCATTGGCACGTCTATTGTTCGCTGGAGGAGCTCACTCCTTTTTCCTATCAGTAGCTCCCTTTGTTCTTTAGTCTTTTTAAAGACATCAGGGGCGGAGATGAATTCAAGACATGTTTTGTGCGGAATTCCATGGCAAAGATGCGAATCTTAAGAACTTTATTGATGTTCCTTTTGTTTGTTCAACAACGCATTATTTCTTGTCTATTCATGGTTTGTAACAATGATGTGTTACAGAAAATGGTATTAACATAATAAAACATGCTTTTCTTCTATTCTTTGGGCTAAAATATTGCAAATATTATTTTTATATTTGTAATCCTGCTTGTCGAACACAAGAATAAGTTATTTAATTGCTGGGATTTTAATAGATTTACATGTAGTTTGAAAAAAATAATTTAAATATCCATTTTTAATTTTATTTTTATTTATTTTGTCCTCGATTTTGATCAATAACACTGATTCGAATAATATTAATTTAGAAATGCATTTATCAATTGTCTTTCTAGTAAAAATAAACCTTATTCATAATTTAATAATAAATAGTTAATAATTTTTGTGACAATATTTTTATTACTGCATAAAAGAATAGTAACTTTAAGAGTAGTATTAACTTGCAATGCTGTAGACTTTTAAAACCTAAATTACGTACCGCATTCTCTCTTCGGCCTTTAAAGCAGTCCTAAGTTCATTTAAACAGAAGCCATCCACAATTCGATGCCCAATCTGCCTGCTAATGGGTTAATAGACATATCGACAGAGTGTTTAGCCGAAGAAAAACAATTAAGAGGTAGCCGGCGCATCGTCGTTAATTAAATCATCGCCTCCGATTCCCTGTGAAATTGGCGAATCTGCAAAAGAAGAAGCGACTGCGCGCACAGCATCTCTCGGCCGAGAAACCGAAAGCCCCAATTACGCGGGCGCAGTAGTTGCTCGTTATGCTGCGTGGAACATCTAAACGCACCGCATTCAACGTCAACGTTCGCTCGTAATTGCCGGCTTTCCGTTGGTTGACAATCTGATTGGTCACACTAAACCCTCACTTTTCGGGCGCTCGGAGTTGCTGTTGCTGCTGCTGCTCCTCCTTAATTCCTGGCGGTTTGTGAGGAAGACGTCGTGGAGTCGCTTCCAAATTCGCAGTCTACGCTCGGATGACGAAATATTTGGTCCAGCGGTAGGTCCTCAGTAATTATAGGAGACAGGTTTCACTTGTCTTAGGTCGCAGGAATGTCATTTCTCAAATGCTCCGCAAACTTTAAAAATGCAGCTTTGTCAACCGTAATTGAGGCAAGGGCGGTGTTCGTTAAGTATGAAATCAAACAACTCATTAATATTGTCAGTGTTGGTTTTTCGAAAGTATCCTTCATTTTTATTTATTATAGTTTGTTTCTTTTAATTAACTGTAGAGACTTTAACTTGTCAATGAAATTATCTTATTCATTATACATATAATGACAAAAATCGTAGCTTATGTTATTTAATAATGTTCACAAATTACTAATAATTAATAAAAATTGATAATAAATATTTAGATATAATTGTAAAAAACTTAAAGTGTAACCATACTTCGAAGAATTGTTTTCTTTGGCAGCTTGGTACCATGTATGAATTTTTATGGTAAAAAAAATAAGGTTGTAGGAGAGAGTACCCCAGTACGAGCACCCAAACTATTTTGAATGTAACTTTTGATTACGTAGGTAAAAGTTAAAATTTTGAAATGATAACAGGCTTATGAACAGACCTTTTCGACTTAATGAATTAGTTTTGTTCAAATTAAATTATCTGAATGGAGTATTAATGAAAAACGAAAAATTACAATTTTGTATTATCAAAAAGTGTGTCCCAGTATGGACACTTATAGTTAAAAAAAAAACTATTTTTTTTAAAACTTTAAAAAAGACTAAACCAATATTTGTGATAAAAATTATCGTGAAAAACGTGAGACATCTTGACTTCAGGGGAAAAAATTACCCTGATAAACGGTAGAAAGTAGCACTATTCATTATAATTTTTACCATTCCGTACGGTAAATGTTACCGTGAATCAGCGCAATTTTTACCGTTCAGTAATGTAAATTTGACGGTTTATGTATCAAAGTAATTTTTTCCTGGAATTAAAATGTCTCACGTTTATAATGATTGTTACTGTAATTTTTATCAGAAAATTTTCGCTGTGTATTCTTTGCCTAAGTACTTAAAAATGATGCTTAAAATATGGGACAGAATTTTCTGATACAAATTATCGTAAAAGCCATTGTAAACGTATGACATTTTGACTTCAGGAAAAAAATACATTACTGAACAGTAAAAATTGCCATGAGTCACGGTAAAATTTATCGTACTAAATGGTAAATATTATAGTGAATAATATTAATTTTCACCTTTCATCAGGGTAATTTTTTCCCTATATTTAAGACCTTCCACTTTTACAATGAGGTTTATAATTTTTTTCAGAAAATTTTCTCTGTGTAAGATAATTAGTATTTTGCTAACTTATGTATTGGATGTGTAATGTGTTTAACCTTCGATAAATAATTTTTGACACGTAGAATAACGGCATTTAGTTATCATTACGAGAACTTTCAGAGGGTTAATTTAAAAACAAGAACGTCGGATCATATTTACTAGATCTATAATATGCATCCAATGCAACATCTAAAATACTGCCTATGGAGCGGTAGAAACGCAGTAGTCGTGGATGTCCACATTGGGAGCTGGTATATACTGGGGGCTTCTCCCAACACACGCATTTTAAGAGTTTTGAATCTTTCGAACGAAGTTCAATTTTTGTCAAGATATGGTTACTTGCAATACAGTTTTGTCAAACTGAAAGTATATTTATTCTTTTAAATGAAGCAAAATTTTTTAAAACATTGCTTTTTTGAAAACGAACCAATTTTGCCATACTTCTCTAATTTTTGGGCGTACACTCTGCAGGTCGCAACTGAAATATGGTTTAACCTTCACATTAAATCTCGCGTGCATACCTCCGGGATTTCCAAAAACCCATAAAAATGTACAATGTATCTTTTTTCTCAATGTAAAACCGTAAACTTTCGGTTTCGAAATTGACACACAAAGCCAAAAGTGACGCAAAGTGTAACGAGGTTATAAAGGCCAACCAGAGCGTACAAAGGTGAAGAAAAAAACACCTCCGAAGTTCTCGCGGTAACAATAATCGCATCTCTCGGGTCTTCAAATGCTCGAGAAGAAGAAGAAAAGAAAGACGAAATGTAGGCCGAAGAGCAGCGGAAACTGACCGGAAAAAGAGAAGACGAGTAAAAGAAGTCCTTGCTCTCGCGCTATCTATGAAAAGCCGGATCTCCGAAATTTTTAGAGAAACCAAGCAATAAAACGGTCATAAACCGCGTGCACTCTCGCTTCTTTTTCTCGCGCCACTCGCGAATGCCTTGGCTGCCACACTAATGTCGGCTCGCCGTCGCTATTGCTGCTCTCTCGCAGACAGTCGAGACTGGAGTCAGGTAGAGCATGAGAATGGAAATAGCAATTTGGGGGCGAGACCTGTCTCGGTGTGGCAAAAGAGAGGGAAAGAGAGACAACGACGGCGACGAAGAAGAAGAAGAAGTGTTGCCAGGGGGATGAATGGGTGAGGTGTGGGAAGCGCTTAGACGTCTACCTGTGGCCCGTGTAGCAGTATATCCAGCCCGGAGCCCCCGGAGGCAAACACATCCACATAGGGAAAGATAGAAGAGAGAGAGAGAGAGAGAGAGAGAGAGAGACAGACAGAGAGGAACCTGCAGCTAGCTCTCATTCTTTTCTATCGCTCTCTGCTTCTCCTTGGACGACGTCTTGTATAAGACCTGCTCAACAAAGTCCAAGGCTTCCCGATGATAGATTTCCTCCACTTCTGAGAGGAGCCACTCTTTTTTATCCCTCTTGTTCTTCTTCCGACACATATAGGGTGTACGTACGCACACACGGGGGCAACAACGTTCCTTTCGCGCGCCGCGCAAACTGCTGCAGAGAAAAATTACTGGAGTGGCCACTGAGGCCTGTAAATTAGACCAAAGATGTATTTCAAGGGGATGGGATTCTTTAAAGATACATAGAGTGGATTTTTTCGCCCTCGTTCTCGGACTGCACTTCATCTGAGAGCTATGCCAATTTCAGGGGATCTTTGTGCGCCCACGTCTTTTAAGGTTGATTTTTGGTCAGTCGTGAGAAGTGGGTTACATGGGAATTACTCTCTGGTTCGTAATAGCTTTTGCCGTTGACACCTGCATTGCTTTTGTTGAGAGGGCTTAAATAGTTTGAAAAATGTGAGCAAATTCTTATTTCTTAAATGGTCGAAGTGTGTTGTATGTCACTGATTGAATCTTTCTAGCTTGATTTTATGCTATTATACTGCATCTACTGCTGTGAAAATACATTAACTATTGCATCTCAGTAGAATAATTTAAGCTATAGAAACAAACATTTTAATTTTGAAGATAAGGACACGATTTATTGAAAATGGATGTGAATGAAATGTTGTTGTATTATGTATAAAAGGACCATCATCTAATATATTAATTTATTACATTTATAATTTACGTTTAATTTTAATGAATTTAACTGACTATAGTTTTATGGAAATAATTTAAACTGAAACACTCGCCTTAAAGGTCTACTTTAAACTCATATATCAAAAGTGTTAAGTCATTTTGTCATCACGGTATCATGAAAATATCAGAAAAAGAGAAATAATTGAATAATTAAATTTTTTTATTTTCAAATTTGACTTTAAGAAAGACATATATGTATGCATTGGAGAGAAAGTGTAATGCCGTTACCCGGAACTGAAAAAAATAGGTAGTAAAATCCTTTCTTATCCAATAAAAAAAATCTCGAAACAAAGTCCTCGAAAACTCAACATGAGAGCACTTACACAATCCGCCCTCTCTGCAAGAGGTAAGACACTGTAACGAGAGGGAAACTGCGTTCATTGTCGAGAGTGGCGTAACGTTAAACTGCACAAGAGATCGAGAAACGGAGGGAGAGAAAGACACAGAGAGTCAGTGAAAGGTACCTGTCCGATTCTCTAGAAGTGATGAGACAAAAACGGGGAGTCTGGGATCCTGGGACGATTTGGGCGGTGGGCACTTGGAATGCCGAGGAAGGAGGTATTGGGGGAAAAATTGGAAACTACACCAAGGGTTGGTTAGACGCTAATCGATACGGAGATCGAGGTTACAGATAAAGAAAAGGAAAGTTAGTGCGGTTGATTGAATAATTAAGGAAAATGATAGTGTGAAAAGTTCAGGAATTTGTTCCTATATTCCATCACTGCAGAATCTTAATGTTATGCAAATGTAGTGTGAAAAAAACAGATTTTCATCAATCAATAAAAATTTCTATTTCTATTTTCTAGGATGTGAATGAAAATATATACTCACAAAAAATGTAATAAACAATAGCAACATTTTTATCATTTTATATATCAATAACTGTATCTGAACAAAATCTACCAAAAATAATCTATAAAGTACGATAAATAATTTATTACTTAATTTATTATTAGCTTAAAGTAGAAGAATTACAAAGCAAATAAAATAATTAATAATTGATATGAAGTGCGCAATAATTTACTAAATAATAATGAATTCTTTTTAAATTACTAGGCATCGTAATCATATTTATGAATTTGTAAGAAATTAAAAAATTCTTAAGTACTTTACAAGAGATGCATCTCCCCAACCTTCCTCTGAATATTTCGGTCTGTTTGTTCTCCTCCTCTTACATTTGGCGGGAATGCGTCTGTGGCTTCCACACAAGGATCTTCATTAGTATTTTCAATTGCTTGCAGTGAAGTTGAAAACATATTTTAGACAAAAGCAATAAGTAAGTAAAATTTATGAATAGATTTTCTTTATTTCAATCATGCACGATTGAAGAATCCACGATTGTATAATTCATCATCTTTGTTTATTTTTAAAATCAAAACAATATTTTAATTATTGATCAAGTGTATAATGATAATGAAAAATGTCTGCATCTTTTTTATTTAATTTTTCATTACCTGAATATCTATACACTGTGCATATTTTTAATGTTTGCTTTATACATTATTATATAATTTTTTATATAAATAAATATGATAAAAATGAAACAATGAAGATGAAAAAATGTATACTTGGAAATTTTCATTGCAAACATAAGCGTACAATTGTAATCGTGTATTATCTGTTAGTTATTGAATATATTAACTGATTAAAAAAATAATCTTAATCATCTGAACTGGTAATTGATAAAATCTGGAAACACGGAACAGTAGTAGTTTGGCTTTCTCCGAACACGTGGATTTTCAACCTCAGCAGAGCCCAAGGAGCTGCCTGCAGACCCGTCCATTTAAATTTCGCATCGAATCAAAGAAAAGGCGCCCTAAGTAGTTTTCAAGAGAGATGCGTTCTGCCCCTGCATCAGCAGCCGCACACTCTCGAAATTTCGGTCTGTTTGTTCTCTCTGGCTCGTGTGTGCAGGAGGTTTTGGCGGGATAACGGCTGCCGCAGCTTCCGTACACGAGTTTCCCTTTTTCTCGTAGACCCTCCGCGCAGCTCCGAGATTTTTTTCATCCTTTCTGGCTCGTGTGCAGCGCTGCTTGCTCCTTATCGATTTCCATGAGAAAAAGGGGAGATCGGTGGCGGCGGCGGAGGCGCCTGCTTAGACACTTGAAAAATCGAGAGAAGTCTCATCGGTTATGTACACCGCGCGCATCTGTATTCCCGATAAGCTTATCTCCTTTTGCTGCTCTTTCTCTTACAGCCTTTTCTCTTTCTGTAGTTACTTTTTCTCAATCTCGTTTGTCGTTTAGCCGAAAGCGGCACCGCAAATAAGAGCTCTTCCCGTTCCTTTCATAATAAATACGTGCATCATATATACACATGTAAAGAAATGTAAGATATTGAATACACATTCTTTTAAAATACGTTTACTTTAGTGATTACTTTCTATTGACTACCTAAGGAATATCCGATTAAAGTATAATTATTAATTGCCCTATATATATTATTTTTCTCCTGCATTTATCCAGTTTTGAGGTTCCCGGCTTATTAAGCTTGGAACCTCGGTAACTAAACAAAACTAATTAACTTTCTACCGGGAAATATACGTTATGATTTGCACCTTGTAAGTAGGTACGATTCAATTAGTAGTACATAATAATGATTGTTGTATTATGTTTGAAACATACGAAATAAATAATTTTAAATATGGTAATCAAATGAAAAAAGAATTATAATTGTGTGTGGCTGTTTGTTAATTGTTATTATTTATAAGAATTTTTAGGTATGAATTCCTTATTTGTATTAGGGGTGACCAGGGTAAAACAAGTCTTGAGATAAAGTGAGCTTTTTAATTTTCTTTTACAAATTCAAGATACTTTTAAGACATTCACTAGTCGACTATCGGTCTTATGAAAATGGACATGGCAGCTATTGAATATTTTTCAATTTCACTTTAATTTCCTCTGAATTTTTATTTGAATTTTCACAAATTAATAACTTATTGATTAATTTTTGTTATTGCGTACGAAATTTAAACCGTTTCTTTTTCATCTAAAATCATGGCATTCTATTGGCAAACTTCTATTGTGAACGAAAATTTAAACGTATGATTTAAAACTGTTAAAAATGCATTTCAAGAAACAAACCATTCTCAAATGATGCACTGTTAAATTATTAATTCACTTATTAGGTTATTGTGTTAAGAAAAATCTGTGAAAGTTCTAAAATAATCAACCACCACTCATGTTGAACAACACACAGCAAGCATTAAACCTCAAATCTCTCTGGATTCTCGTCTAATTCACAAAGGAACTGCGGCAAGTGTACTGTTATAATAAAGCCGCGGTTACTTCCGCCTCTCGTCCGAATTACTCGTTCCTAATAGTCGCAGTATCACTCCCGCGCGTATATATGTACACCATACGCGCATATAATAATACACACATCAAAGCGGAAACTCTAGGGCAGAGTGTGGCCGAGTGAGGCGCAGGTCCCTCGTAGCGAGCCTGCAAACACACATAACACACTATGCTCGACGAAATCCGAAACAAAAGCCAGTACGAGAGAAGAAGAGGAGAACCTTGGATGCTGGTCGTTTAAAGGGTCTTCCCAGAAATTGGCGGGAAAGCGCCACGTAGCAACCGAGTGCGGGCAGCGAGATCATCTGAGGAACACGTGAGGGTCTCTCTCGCTCTCTATCTCACTCTCTCTCAGTATTTTTCCCGAAGGCGCGCACAGCGCAGCGCCGCGGCCAAGCATAGACCAAAAGGGCGAGTGGGAGTGGTGCAGCAATCGCGAACAAAGGCCCGAAAAGACGAGGGAGCGACTGAGACAAAGCGACGACGATGAGTACCCCCGGGCCCGGAAAAAATCAGGACTTTTTAAGGGAATGCGTGCGCAGCCTCCGCAGGAAACTCGTCGCCGGGAGCCTCGGTATGGACACCACCCCTGCAGTTCGCCAAAGTGCATGCTTTCCAGATCTCCACCCCCTTGAAACACCTTCCTTCTTTCTTCTCTCGAGGGTAGGCGCTAATTTGCCCTCTTTAATCGAGGTTACGCCTTAATAATCGATCCTCGACGTTGGCGGCCTCCGTGAAACTTGCTCTTTGTTTCTGTCAAATCAGTTAATCATTTGGTTTCTCTGGGCTGCCTAGAATCGCTTGCTAAAAGCTCGAGGCGGGCGTGTGAAAAATATAATATCCGATCGCATTTTTCAATCTTACGTTTTTTAAGGTCGGTTAGAAAGCTTTACACGTATCATAATATTTGTTCTTTTTAAGCTCGAACTAATAAGTTTTATCAAATGGTTTATATATAGAGTGCTAATGATTATTTGACCATAAGCACGACTACAAAAAATAACACTTTTTATAATGGAGCAGTTTTTAATTTATAATTAATTCTTTCATTTTTTTGTATCTACTATACTTTGGAATTTTAGAATTGAATAATTTAGATTTTCATTGTATGAATTTCTATATAAAACCAATTTTCATTTTTCTTTATATTCGTATATTCATTTAATTTGAAATATATATATATCTATGGGTTCCCGGAAAAACGACTTAAGTCCATTTTATTGAAAATTGAATTTTGAACGATTTTGGTATCCTTACATAGTATATTTTTAGATAAGAATGCAAAATATCAATAAAACGTAAAAATAAGTGACCTTATCTACTATTTATGAGTTTTTTTAACATTAGTTTAAATGGCAATTAATAATTTTAAACCTTAGTATCTCAAAACATGAAAAGTGGACTAAAACCTTTTCTTAGGGAACCCACAGATATATACACAAATACAAAAGTATTATTCATGTACAATTTTGGGACTGTATTTATTTAAATGCAAATTTTAAAGATTTTGCTGCTTTTAAATCATAGATATAAGGTTTAGTTGATTTTGAAAACCGAATTTATTGGTCAAAACATGCTATTTTATAGTTAATACGCAAAATGATTTTACCACTAATTAATCCAGTTACAAAATTATTTATCTCGTTTCAACATATGCAATGGGTAAAGAAGTTCAATGAAATGTTATTTATGAACTTAACTCGACTTTTTACTTGGACGGACTTGAGAAGTTTAGGATGTATTAGTAAGCAGCAAATATTTTGTAGATTTCCTGCTTTTCGTAAACCAATTAAATATCGATCAAGCTAATATGATTGTCGCACTTGGCAGTGAAAATCAGGTGTATAATCTGTTAAACTTGATTTATAAATGAAAGTCAAGGTATCGCACAGGTACACCTTAGGAAAAAAGCGATTCCTCTTAGCCATTTCTCAAAGTCCGCTCCTCGGTCGCACGGCGAGTCAGACATGCGATTCGAGGGCGCAGCGCAGCATGTATAAATCGGGAGCGTATAAGAGGGCCATATAGTATCGGAAGATCCTCGAGGGAAAGCAGCAAGTCTCCCCTTCTCGAAGGAGAAAAATAATGATAATGTCGCCGTCGTCGTCTTTGGCCGCAAAGTCGAATGCTCGAAATTCCGAGGAGGAGGTAATAATACATCCGTGGCCGTGTATCGAAATGACCGTAAGTGAGCGAGGGTTCCGCTTGTTTGTTGTGGGAGCTGCTCAGTGCGGCCTGTATAAGGTGCAGCAGGTATTAAAAAAGTCCCAAATATCCTCAATACCTGTGTGCGAGCTTTCCGCTCTCCCTTCTCGGCTTTATCTATCTCTTTTCCTCTCCATCTTACTCTCCTCTTATATACACTGTATTTTTGTGCTGTCGAGAGGGAGGAGGTGAAGAAGAAGGAGGGGAGGGGAGGAGGAGGAGGCGCGCTGCGTGCGTGTGGGAGCCAGAGCAGGCCGACTCGCACCACGAGAGATGAGAAGGATTTTTTATGGCGCCCCTGGCTCTGGCGAAACACTGGATTCTAGGAGCTCGAGGGAGGAAGAGCGAGCGAGAGAGGGAGATCGAGAGAAATTAGAGAGATAATCGCGCCGGCGAAGAAGGGTGGATAGGAGGGTGGGAGCGCGCGGTGAGAGAATTTTTAGAAGGGCGGATGGAGCGAGAAAAAAACCAATGATGGATCGTTTAGGTAATTTTGACGAATTTTGGCTTCAATTAATACAATACTAATTCAAATTTAATATTGACAGTACATAAAGTTATATAGCATATATTTTATACATTGTCTAATATTGCAAAGTATTCGTATCAAGGATCTGTTTTTATTTAAATCAAATCATATTATGCCTTTGTCAAATAAGAAATTTTTTTATCTACGAATATTTTATTTAAGAATAATTATCTAAGATCGCAATAACCTGTGATCAAATAAGCAACTGAAATCAAACCTTTACAGTAATACAATTTCAGAAATGTATATGACAATTTAATTTAAATTTTAATTATAGGTAATAGGTAATAGATAATTACCTATAAGTAATTATTATAACGAATATTTTCCAAAAATTGTTTGTTTGATTAACGTCGACAAGGACTTGCTACATTCATTTAATAGAAAGTACACATGATATGAAAATATTTATTGAAATATATTCATATGTCAATTAACTATAGGCATACATAATAAAATGACCGTTATTTCTTAATGATAATGATAATTTGCAAAACAAACGATTTTCGTAACCGAAGACTTAAATGGAAACAATAACAATCAATTAAGCATAAAGATTCCCAGGACAAGCGCGATGGAAATGGAAAGAAGCCACAGACGAGAGTAAGAGAGAGAGAGAGGGCGATCTCGTGCGAGAAGGGGAGCAGATAAAGGCTGTCTCGCTCCTCGTCATGTATATACCTATAGGTAGTCCGCGGCGCAGAAAGGCTCAGAGTGCGAGAAGGAAGGAAGAGGGGCGCGCGGGCTCCTCTCGCCGCGTCCTTTTAAATCTGCCGCTGCCGCACAGCCTTGGCCTGCGTTCGTTCGTGAGCAGGGATTTAAAAATGGCTGTGTGGGGCCCGACACGCCGGGGCCACTCTCCCCGGCTTTTCACTTGGCTGCGGCTATACCGCCAGCTCTCTCAGCTGATTCATGAGGCGGACCCCGGCTTTTCCATGAATCAGCTGGGACCTGCTCTTCTGTATATACTCTTTCAAGGCTCTCTCTCTCTCTCTCTCTCTCTCTCTCTCTCTCTCTCTCTCTCTCTCTCTTTCTAGTAGTGTCTATCTCTGTTTTTCCCTTTCCCGCTCTTTTTCACGAAGGAAGTCGCTTCGCGGGGTATCCGGTGCCAGAGGCCGCGTCTCGGGTAAACGTGAATGAAGCTGCGCGCCCGATCGCCATCGGAGATAAGCGAGGGATATCGGCCGGGCAATCACGACGCTTTTCTTTTTTCCGCTCTTGATGCTAACTGAGTTAGCTGTACAGAGGAGGACCGTGTGATCTTATTTCACTCTTCATTAGCTGCTTTTAACTTTTCATTGTGGAAACATTGCGCTTCTTACTGGTAATATTACTGGTGCTGTTTTAATGTTTGTGTTTACCTGTTGATTTAGATGATATTTTGTCAATATTATTCAAAAATGCTATATATTTATATAAATGACGTTAATGCAATAAATTCTCAAATATTATATATAGAATTTAAAACATACAATATGGTTATTAATATTTGAATACACAATTGTTCAGAAAAAAGAATCTAGCGCTTACCAATAAAACAATGAATTTTTCTTCATTTGAATATCGATAGGAAACTTGCATAACAACATTCATTAGGTATGTCAAATAGAATATCGAAAAATAATCTATACGCATTTTTATTTTTTTCAATTAAATGTTTATTAACAAAGATACAGCAAATTGAAATGTATTGTGCCGTCACAAACTTCTGTTGTAGTATATCTATATAGTGGGAGTTGGTGACATCACGCGACATTTAAACCTGCTATATCTATATTAATAATCATTTATTTGAGAAAAGAAAAAATACATATCGATTATTTTTCGATATTCTACATTACGGACCGAATAGAGTTTTTCATGCAAGAATATGAAGGACAAGCCTTCCAGCTTTCGTACACTATTACGTTTGTCCAGCATTCAATAAATTGAAATACCACAATGCTACAATACCTTTTTTATTACTAAAAACGATTGTCTACAATAAAGCTTTAAAGATACCAAATACTCAAAATATATGATTTGTGAAATTATATTCCAGCATTGTATAACGAATGTATATTATTCAAATATCAATAAGGAAAAATCAATTGTCATATATTTTTTTATTAATTAAATAATAAATGTATAAATTAAATTATTATTAATATGTACGTGTATCAAAATACATTCTTATTAATTAATGAGTTGACTATAAAAAAGCATAATAATTTTATCTAATCCTTAGAGAAATATTTCTTTCGATTGACGGTTGATTAGTTAGTTGCTACTGTACCCATTTCCTTTTTTCCAGGAATCACTGTTGCACTAGACACTTTGAAATGTTATTTGTTGATTTATAATAATATTTTTTTAAACAAAATTACACATTTTTCATTCTATTCTTTCTTTTATATAAAAATTGGGACTATGCAAACAAACTAATTGCAGACAACTAATGTAGTCGATAATTCGAACGACAATTACAATTTTCATGTTTCAAAAAAGTTTACATTTTTACTATAAACCATTTATGAGCGTCTAACATGTATAGGACTTAAATTTTCTACACTACAGCAGAATGAAACTGAAGTTTGCCATATCCCATTATTCGTCCTTCAACCGTATCTGATGGCAGATCGCACAATATTTTCACTCGAGACCCATCAAATCCATAGCTCTCACGTTCTCTATGCACACGCACTGGACAAAATTTAAATCCCGACAGAAAAAAAAATTAAGTACCGCGACAAAGCGAAATTTGCAACGTCGGCTCTCGGCCGTAAAAACAGCGTGAGCCCGGAGTCGCAGGCATCTCCTCTCGAGCCCTGCACCACACCGAGATTCCCGAAGAAAAAAAAGGGAAACTCGATACTTTTTTCTGCCGCTCCTCGGGGGGATGGTCGCGCCGTTGCCGGTATTATGGCATAAGACGAGAGAGGAAGGCGCGCGAGCGAAGACAAATTCCTCTTTGTAGGCCTCGAGAGATCCAGAGTGCGGGGACAATATCGCGCGCGGTGGATGCCAAGGAGCTCTACAGGACGGCGACTCCGTGTTTCCTGCGTGTTCAGCTCTTTTCTCTCTTTTCACGCTCGCTAATTCCCCGAAAACTCCCTTTACTTTTGAGCGAGCGCGAGAGAACGCGAGCGGACTCTCTGTGTTCCATGCATCATAGGTGTAACCTCGGGAACACGAGTTCTCAAAGTCGCCGCGTGCTGATTCGGGATATTTTTATTTCGTCTCGTGGATATACGGGCTTTTTGAAGAATCGTCAAGCCGGCCGTAAAGGATTACACGATGTGTGTAATTATACGCGTCGGTTGGGAAAAGGAGGAAGTGGACGTGCCGCGATGAAAAGGCAAGTGCGATCGCCGTCGTTATGGGTTATGCGAGGGGCAGAGAACACGACTAATATAAAAGGATTATCAAGATTTTCGAACGTGACTCGAGGGCGCATAAGTACGAGGCGCTACATTTCGAGATTCGAAACGTCTCAATCTTCGTGAGATCGAGACTGATTTGAATTTTCTTATGAGAGCTTATGTTCGAGCTTATGCGACTTTGGTTTCGGGTTGCACTAACAAAGTTATCAACAGACTTACGACAAGGATATGCTTGTTTACAAAATTAAATTATATTTTATAGGGGATAGAGGGGTCAAATAATCGCGAGGCAAAATTAACATTTTCAATATTTAAGAAAGTATGCTTTGTTGAGAGTTCAATACGTTTTTAAAAGCACATAAGAGTATAAAAGTTAGGTATGTTGGAAAATTGAAAATAATATTAAAATGAACCAGAATCAAATGAAAAGTGACATTTTGTTTCCGAACAAAGTGGTCATTAATTATCATATTCAAATTAGAACTAACATGCTAACTGTAACCTGTCAAAGTGTTAAATTCACCTCCCAAAATAATAAAGTTGACCAATTATTTGTTTGTACTACTTGGTTTTTTATCAATGGCTATTTACCTCTATAGCGGCAAAATTGTCACTTGCAACGTTTCAGATAAATTTAATTTCGGATTTAATTATATAAGAATGTTCAATATCCTTACTTAATATGCTGGTATTTATCTATTAGCACTTCTAAATAAGCATTTTTAAATCCAAAATGATCAATTTACTCCGCAAAATGACAATTTTCCCCGGTTTCTCCTATGTAAATGTTTAGACTTACATTAATAATACAAATTTACATTATACTTTCCTATTATACGTTATATAGTACACATTAAATCATACAAAATTAAAGAGACAAATATTTTTTTATTAATTATACATTTATTCATTCATTCTATATTATAAAATCCATTGTTTTATGCAATTAAATGAATTTGATTTCAAAACTTGTGTTTATTTGAAATTTTTATGAAAAATGACTAAATATTTTTAAATAAAAGTTTTTAAATAATTTCTTATTTATACTACTTTTATACGTATTTTAGATTTGTATTATAGACACATAGAAAGTATCATACTTATTTATAACAATTTTCATTTGTGTTTAAAATGATATCATTGTTGTTTTTAAATAAGATACTTTATAAATAACTTATAAGTCAATAGATGAATGAGCACCAATATACTAGCCCGCTACTAAGAAAGCTAAATGTAAAACTAACTGTGTTTATTATCTTAGAGAAATATCTGTAGAAGTGCAAACAAAGAGAGAAGAAGGCGAAGGAGCGGCGCAGCATCAGCTGACCGGTTTGCACTTATATGAGTGCGAGAGAGCGAGCGCGATTTGTATTGTCGGTTGCTGTGCCATGCCAGTCTCCTTCACGCTGAGAAACTGACGATTTCCAGCTAGAGAAGGCCCTACGGCCACGTCGGCAATGAAAGGTCTCTCACTCTCACGGCCTTCTGAAATTCCTACACATGCCCCTTGTACCATATATAGTCTCGCTCTTGCCTGGCATTTAAAAATGGCGGCGGCGACTGTCCCGCCAAAACTGCCAGTAAAGCTTCGAGCGGCGACTAAGGCGCCGGGGCCCGAAATCTCACCGCCGCCGGTCCCATGGTTTATACACACCCAAACGCTTCCCATAGTGAAATGCGCCCTGGCCCCATTGTGCCGCGACTGACGGCATGAATGGCACATGCAAATCGACAAAGAATTAACGTTTCCGCGACGAACAACGAGCAAGGTGTATTTGTGTGTGCATTTCTATTGCTCTCCGCGGGGCCCTGTGTTGGCTTCCTTTTTCCCGATCTTACGACTGCTCAATGGATAATTCGATTTATTAAGGAACAATTAAAATTATTCCCTTTATTCTTTTCGGTATTTAATTTTTATGCAAGGACGTTTCTTTTTTGTTAATTTTTTTTATTCAATTTATTTGTTTATTTATTAATTTATTTATTTGTTTCTTTGTTTGTTACTATCAATCATAATGCAAATTCTTTTTTCCATAATTAAGTAAGAATTCTGTTGACGAACTTCTTTTATTTTTTAAATGACTCAAAATATAAAAAGCAAAATAATTTAATCAAAAAATAACTTTCTGCCGTTCTTTTTTGAGATATCGGGGGGACATACATACCCACATACAAACATTTTTAACAAAAACAAAACTGAATTAACAAATAACAGTCAAAAATATGTAGCAAAAGATTTGAAAACATACATTTCTTGTAATTTTTTTAACTATAAAATTGTTAAACATTCTTGTGAGTCGTGAAAACT
The DNA here is from genome assembly GCA_949152435.1 of Gastracanthus pulcherrimus. NCBI lineage: Eukaryota > Metazoa > Arthropoda > Insecta > Hymenoptera > Pteromalidae > Gastracanthus > Gastracanthus pulcherrimus. The sequence continues at coordinate 141,395,062 of OX424574.1, read as the reverse complement.
GGTGTTTTTACATATTTGGCTTTGGTTGATGGTATTTCATAGTTTTTTTGCAATCTTGAAAAAACAATTGAATTTATTAAAAAGTTTAAGTATTAAAGAATCGAATTTCAATGGTTATTATTATCCTACTAATTTATAAATATTAAGAATAATTGGTTACCATTGGATAAATCCTTAACCGGTCAATCACTAGTGCAGTGATCTTATACATAAAGCTTTAATTAATAGTAGTAAGTATACTATTTTAAATAAAACGCCTGGCTACTTAGTCACGTGTAGAATAATTTAAACGATCACAAAATTTTAGTATACCGTAACATCTTCTTAGCTTTACTTAACAGCGTAAATAGGCTCCAAGAAGACCACCATAGGGGCAAGCATTGAAAAAAACAAGATAAAGAAGATATGCGTTTCAGGGACCCGCTTTCTGTTATATCATCACTTTACTTCAAACTACTCGCACCAATCTACTCAACATAGATATATTTCCTAATTGGCAAGCCCTTTAAAAACCAAGCATCTTAACTTTTGTTTGTAGATTTACCAGTAAGGAAATAAAATGGGAAACTCATCCCTTAATGTATTATTGTATTGACAATGCCGATATTGGTCCAATAGAATTTATTTGTTCATAAACTAAGAAATGAATATCATTAATATCAAAGTATATCAGTATTCTTAAAATATGTTGCATATTTATTTTACGTAAGGTATGGTGATCGAATTCAGGTCAATGCTCAAATGTGGGTAATAGTATTTTTTTAGTTGAACACGTAAGTGAGCACTTTCATTGAATTTTCAAAAAAAGACAATAATACTGAATATAGATCTACTAAAATTTTTAAGGTATAACTTTTTAATAGTACCTGAAGCCATACGAACACTTTAAAAGAAAAACATTGTAGATTTTGGAGTGAACTTGAAATATTTTGACCCAAATTTGAACACCATACGTTAAACATATAAACACCGTGGTACATTTCCAGTCTATAGTTTCGATTAACAAAAATGATAAAAATACACTTTATTACAAGTATAAAATATTTTTAAAATCAGTGTATAATACCTTTGAAACATACAATTGATTGGAGATATGCATAAATATTAACTGCCACCTATATTTTATAACAAAGTCGAATTAAAGAATGCTTTATGCGATTAAAAGCAAGTCATTCTAATTCGCAAGATTCTCAATTTAAAAAATAAAAGATTTTTTCATAATAATAAGCAAGACAGAATCAATAGCAGCAAATAAGGTCTAAGCTCAATACCGAAAGCTGCTCTCTGTACCAAATCGCGTAATCTTTTCTCCCTGATAAAATGTCGCCCAGTGTTCCAAAAAAAGCCCCGTCTCCCGCGGATTTTGCACTAACGGTCTCTTTAACCTTCTCCACATCCTCTCTCTTTCTTCCATTATCTTCCTCCCAGCCTCAGCCCGCAAGAAAGGCCATAAGACTCTTCTCGTATTTGTCCCCGAGGTCGAAGCGATCCCTCGCGCGTATGCGTGCGAACCGCATACACATTCGAGGGAGCAAGCCGTGCACGAGCTCTCGCCATACCAGGGCAGGTCCTTCTTTCCGAGAAGACTCCCGCCTGCGTCGTCTTCGTCGTCGTCGTGGCCGTGGCCGTTGCTGCAAGCCGAGTCCGAGTATACGCCGGCACTTGACGCGATAACCATGAGCGGAGGGCCTGTGTATACACACATACTTGCGTGCACAGCAGCAGCGGCAGCGGCAGCGGCAGCCACCCTCATCCATCCCCGCAAAAGGCTCATGTTCTCGGCTTCGAAAATTGCGCCACCGCCCTGGTAAGCATGTTGCGAGCTCCTCGTGTTCCTCTGCCTATATGCGCAGTGGTAGTCGCGCAAAACAATGGCCCAGAGAGAGCCACTTCCGCTCCGCGTGAATCGCCGCTGCTCTCTAGCCTCTCCGCAGCGGATGCGAGAAGGACAGGAGCGACGAGCCCCATACGGACACATTCAAGATCCTCAATGAAGCACGAAGTACAAGCTCCCTTCTCCTGCTCTTCTCTCTTCTCTCTTCTCTCTTCTCTTCTCTTCTCTTCTTTCAGCGAAACTTGTTGTGTGCGTGTTTTTTTTTCCTCCTCTTTTTATTATTCGCCCCCGTGTTCTGCGCACACACTTCGATGTGCACACTTCAATGAAACGCGAGTTAGGCCGTCATTTTTAAAACGGCGCCTACGCGTGCAGTGAAAAGACAGAGAGGAGATTTTCCGGGATGCTGAGTTGCGGCACACGAGACTGTTTTGGCTGCTGATAGTTTGTATAGAGAACTTGGCGATGCTGGACGTCGATAGAGCGGTTTATCAATTAGAAGGGATAAGAGGGACGAGCGTGGCGTGCGGGGATTACGCACGAGGAAAACTGGAGCTTAGGTCGCTTGAGCGCGAGTTACACGTTAACTGCTTTACTTCGCTTCGCTTGCTTCGGATGGACCCCCATTGTTAAAGCGTATGCACGTGTCTACTTCAGGGGATCTTGATATTATAAGATTGAAGTTGAAATGATATCGTATTCAGAGATTATAATCGGAAGCCAGAATTCGTTGGTAATATGCGACAAGGTTTTAAATATAAAAAAAAAATTGAACCCGTTTAAGATTTATATATATATATATATTCATTTATAATGAATTTTAATGATTTATGGATTTATGAATACAAATTATATTAAAATTGCCAATAATAATTATTCAAAGCATTAATTTGCTGTTCAAATTTCTGCTGTTACTTTTGTATCGTTTTCAATATTTCTATAATTTTCAAGTCAGGACTAAAATATTATCAATAAGCAAATAAAACATGTTAGAATCTAAAATCGGTGAAGATATTTTATGATTTATAGCACTATAAAAATTAAAAAGAAATACAACCGACTTAAAAAAACGCTTTAAAAAGCTGAATAATAGTTACTGTAATAAAGAGATTAAGACAATAATAGGATTACGATAAACTGTTTATTATCTTCATTCAATAAAAAGTTAATAATTTGGTCATTTGAATTCAAAATACAACTATTTGGAGTTGACGCCAGAATCAAAAATTGAATATAATTGATCATGGCATATATTATCATTTAACTAGTAAAAGTTTAGTAATTTGTCAAAATTATGGCAACGACTCCAAATAGTTGTATTGACTTTTTATTCAATGAAGATAATAAACATTTTATCGTAAACGTAATAATTACTATCTCCATTAATTTCTTAAACTCTTTATTACATTAACTATTATTTTTTACTTTTTAAAGCGTTTTTTTGAAGTCGATTCTATTTTTTTAAATTTTTATTTAACTATTTTTATTGTTCTCATATTTGTTTTGTACTGAATTATATACGGTAGAACGGGGTCATACCTTAAGGAAAAAATTTTATAAATAGATAAATATTAGCATTTCTTTGCTTTTTATACGTTTAAAAATAAGTTCAAACCTTTATATTTTGAATTTTAATAGTTCTAATTGACAGAAATATATAACCCTCGTACTTTTTTATCAAAATAAAAAAATCGTGTTTTCAACGTTAATCGTATAAGGTGGGTCACTTCCTATTAGTTAGACCAAACGTAAAATAAAGTTAATTTTCTCTTAAATGTATATTTCTCATGCTCGTAATGTTAGATTTTAATGTGCAAGACACTATTTTGCACTAGCAAAGTAAATAAAAAAGCATTTATAAGTGTTTTATCCCCTCATGAAAATATACGTCAATCCTAACCTCTTTTTGCACTTCCTCCATTTAAATACACACTGATCGAAATGACCCAATTTTACTACACAATTTCAAAATTCATTTACAAAATAACAAATATCACTAGGCAAATAAAACTTTTTGAATTTGAAAGTTTAAATGCTATATTTGTCTTGTTTCGGACTTAAAACCTCGAATAATTTAATTAAATAATTGTAAAAATGGTTTAACACAAACTATTCTTATAAGAAAAGTAATTAAAACCTATCTATGTGAATATCCTTATGGAAATCTTTTACATGTTTGGTTTTTAACATTTATTAAGTTAAAAAATACATTCTAAAGAATATAAAAATATTTTCATCATTCAATAAACTTAATATTTCTCATAATTAAGTGATGGGTTTGACCCCGTTCTCCCTTATTCTCTTACGGAACTATCTTGAAGTGACCATCTAACTAATTCAAGAAGAATTTTTTAAATCGGTCAAAATCGTTTGCTTGTATTGGTCCAGTACTGACCCAGTACCAATTTACATAAGCACTTGTGGAACCTTGTTGGGTAACCCTCTACTAAATGCAAGAATGCAGTAAAAAAATTTTAAATCTCTTAAGCTGTTCCTGAGTATTTGGTGTACATTAGATATTTTAACGAAATTTGAATAATTTGCGAGAAAATAAATAGTTTTTGGTTCGTATTGACCATATACTGGCGCAGTACTGGTTGATATTTTTATGGGACCACCTTGGAGTGACACTATCAAATGCAACAAGAAATTTTGAAATCGGTCAAGTTCCTGAGTAATCGGTGTGCATACATAAAAAAACATACGCAATATTAAAATATTAAAATATTAAAATATTAAAATATTAAAATATTAAAATATTAAAATATTAAAATATTAAAATATTAAAATATTAAAATATTAAAATATTAAAATATTAAAATATTAAAATATTAAAATATTAAAATATTAAAATATTAAAATATTAAAATATTAAAATATTAAAATATTAAAATATTAAAATATTAAAATATTAAAATATTAAATTAAAAATAAATCTTAAATACAATTATTTATTTTACTCTTAAAAATTATAATTTTTTCAGAAATCTTAAAACAAAATAAGTATGAAATAATAATTTCAAAAAATATATTTTGTTCTAATAATTTTGATGTTTTAATCAGGTAATACATTTTTAATATATAAAATTACTATCTCCATTTAAAAGTAATAATACACTTTTGAAAAAAATGAATTAATCTTTAAATGGATAAATAATATTTTTAATAAACTATATTAAAATAAATTTTACTCTTTTGCTTCCACATTAATTCTTGGACAAGAAACTTGCATACACTTACTGACCAAGTAACATTTCAACGTAATGTCGGATTACTTGGTCAATTGTCTTACCCGAGCATTGCTTATGATGACAGTTACAATGGAATAATCCAGAGCTCAATTATTCCCATGAAAGAATTTGCCAGCAGTGATAGTTCAGGCCATTTCTGGTTGAACATTGTATGCCAGTAAATTATTTTTCGGTGCTGAAAAAATAAAGGGATTATATCGTTTGGATAAGAATGGGCCAGTAAAATGAATCGACGTTGGCCCGCAAATCGTCTCAGAGTCGGTGTAATACTTTTTGCCGATATTGAAAGAAAACAAAACATCGCGAAATCGTCAAACGTAACTTAACCTACTTTTTAGGCTAGTTTTTAACAAAATATTAATTTAATGTACGATTACTAAGCTTACGTGAAAATTTCGGCCGCGTGATAGTAATCTATAGTTATGATTATTACACTAAACATTGAGTGAAGTGTCTCGCGTGTGCCTAAAAATATATATTTCTGGTATAATTTTGAATATATCAAGAAGAGAAGTGTTGCACTGGCCCGTTCTTATCATCCCCTTTACATCTCAGTGCTGGACCTCTAACGTTTGCAAGTACTGGTAGTATCGGAAACTAATACTCGAACAGTATTCTGCCAAGAGTAAATTCTTCCATGGGTTCTGTTACGATGTTCCGTCGTGTCGTCAGCTGCATCCCCAACGAAACTTTGCAGTGCAACTGTACACGCGCGCAGATTTGCAAGGTACCCATAGCTGAAAATCCAACGGCAATCAAGCTGTACGTTCCTCCGAAGAATCGGTCGCCATAAATTATTCAACGGACGCTATAATTACTTTAACGCTGTCGTGACAGGATCCAACTTACACGTAAAACCGATGTAGAGCAACAAGTCGCAACTTGTGCGGCTTAGGCCGCACGCAGGCCAAATCGGAAAACCCAGGTGTAATATTATTGCCGGGCTAAATATAATTGCCGACGCCACTAGCTTCCATTGCGGTGCAGCGCGTGCACAGCTCCTGTAGTGTGCGCGCACTTGGCCAATCTCCCCCTCTCTCTCTCTTTCTTGTGAACGAACAACGTCGTCGTTGTCGTCGTCTTTGAGCGCATTGTCTCGTTATATGGCGCTCTCATTGTTCGCCGATTGTTCTCGACCATTGTCAGTGGGTGGTACGGGAAAATTGAAGAGAGAGAGAGAAAGAGGATCGGTTACGCAGCCCCGCAGCAGCAACTGCAGCAGAAGCACTCAAAGGGCAGCGCGCCCGTTACTTTGCCTGTAAATCTGTGTATATGTATATGCGGCAGCGAAAGAGAGAGATAGAGAGAGATAGAGGGAAAGAGTGACGGAGATAGATCCTCCTTGCTGGCCCTGCGCAGTGTGCCTAAGGCACACTACCTGTTAGCTCGGCAGTCCTCAGTCAATGGGCCCAGGATTAATGACCTTGAATTCACAACCAATAATCCTCCTATTTTCTAGCTTTGTCGATTTTCTCCCCCCCCCCCTCTCTCTCACTTGCTTTTTTCTACTCTGTGGCTCTAGCCCCATATTTGCCGTTCTCTCTTGCTCTTTCTTTCTTTCTTCGCCCGCGCCTGGAAACAGGTACATAACGACGATGACGACTAGCAGAGAGTCTACGGGGCCGAAACACACGTCGAGGAGGTCGAACGTGACGATTGCGTTTTTTCTCCTTACGGGGTGTGCGCAGGGTTATTTCTTATTCTTCTTCTGAGTCTTCGAGTTGGCTGCTTTTTTTAATGGACGCACGAATCGAGAATTCGCTGTTCAGATCTCGGCGCGGCGTGCATTGTGGAAGTCGGGGAAATTCTTTCACGAAGTGTCGGACGGGGTTTGAGAAGAGAAATGAGTGGAAAATCGTTTTTTACCGCTCAGGTGGGAGCGTTTGTATTTTTCCATTTTTTACGCTCGTGCGAATGCAAGATCGACGTGAGCAATGACTGTGAAACGAGTATGGAAATGTGAATGACATTTAGTTATGGTTGGGAATCCCCCACAAAAGTATTTTGTGTCATTAGACGAGCATTTGTTAAAGAATGTTTGTTCTACTGTGTATATTGACTCGTGTAAAGTTCCATGCAAATAATAATTAAATATAATAATAATTCAATGATAAATTAATTTTGAATGCAAGCATTGTTTGTTTTTTGAAATATTAACAAATTATTAACGTTAATATTTACATATGCAATTTATGATTGAGTATGAGTAGATCAAAATAACTATTCAACCTTACGGTATATTAAAAATGCGGACATTTCAATTATTTTCGTCAATCCTCCTTTGATATTACCATCTCCATTTGAAAGTATAATAAGTACGATCAGAGCGCGTGCGTTCTACCTTCTCTTACTCTTTCTATTCTCTGATCCTTCAAAAGATGTTCCGATAAAAATATACAGCTAAACAGATTAAATAATTTTTGGAAGTAGACAAAATAAAAATAATCATTTGATTGCCATACGAGAGTTAATATTTAGACATGATAGATTCACTTATCGTTAGAATAGGAAGCTAGATACCAGCTCTGTCATCATTTTTTATCACCGAATACGATTTTTCTCCCTCGAACTCGCGCGCGATACCCTACTCGAGTTTGTAAACACACATGCGCGCGATATGCGCGTCCTCGACTTCCGCTCGCTACTGCTCTCTTCGTTTGCGAATTTTGCGATTTCCGTTCAAGCTCAAGGCCAAAAGCGACCGTTGCTCATTTCACGCTTCGGGCGATAAATCCTCGCTCGTCTCTTCTTTTTTACGCATATACTCATACATAACACGCGTCCGTCCGGGAATCCCATTAGAGATTTCTGGTTCAAATTCGCGAATACGACGACGACCCAGATATTCACTCGAAACGCATTATACTTATCATAATGAAAGACCTTGCGCGCAGTTTTCGCGCGCGCAAAAGAAGAAGAAGAGAAGCGGGAGGAGGAGGCCTCGTGTTTCGAATTACATAATTGCACGCGCGTATTCCTCGCGTTTCGACACGTGTGTGTACAGATAGAGTGTAGTCGGGAGGACCGATATATCCTCTCGTCGGCCTTTCGTGTGCGCGCCCGAGTCATTAAGGAAAACTGGTTTCAAAGACGTATACATGCGCACGTGAGAATTTCGGGACCGAGGAGAGCACACGTCAACTTCGCGACGCCGCTAGACTTGCCAAGCTCTATCTGTGTCTCTCCCACTTCTCTCTGAGCTAGGTCTACGGTATCTTTCATCTCTTCCGTGATCGCACTCTTAAGTGAAAATCCCTTTAATTTTCCGGCTGATTTTACCGATCTGTAGTACGCTGAAATATTTGGATCTTACAAGCGGGAGACATGAAACACAAGAGGGTTCGATGTGCATATTTATGTGAAAAAATGTTTATTGCACCTGATAATACATGCGGTTGAATTTTTCATTTCATATGTACAGGAATTTCTTAATAATGTTAACATGTACTTTTATTAATTATGCAAATTGAATAAATAAATAAATAAATACAGCTTTATCATTTTACGTACATTCAGTAGAATAATCAGGCTGTAATCAAACAGGATGTATATTATACCTAAACTATTAACAAATGTTGTAATAACTGAGCTTTCGATTATGACCTAAATGATTACTACACTGTATATCCAATTAGTGTATCAACATTTTATACGCGTTTTTCTTTTATATAGAAATAGTTTTTAATGCAAAAATTACTGCACACATAGAAGTGCGGAAAATTAGCGACAAGCAAGTATGGTAAAATAACACACATTTTACAATTTTAATATTGTTTACAATTTAGATTGTGAAAAATATTATATTATTGGGATCTATAATGACATTATTTCATTACGTTCCTCGTACATTGCAATCATTATAAGTAGTAACATCAGATCATTTTTACATTGTTTTACTTTATACGTATATAGATAGGAAGTATATCACTCTCTTCTATATACTTTAGCGTAGCATTTTTTACAATCAAATTATAGGTTCTTCCTAAGATTTAATAATTTATCAATTTATTTATTATACCTCTAATGAAAAAAAGTAACATATAAATTCATGTTACATTTAAACAAAAAAGCAATTTCCTTCAATTTTCTAAAAATTGAAAAGCAACATGAACAAACGGCGAACAAACGGCAAACAAACGGTCTTCCGAAAGAAACGCTAAATCATCGAGTCGTGTCAGTGGCTGTCGATGGCCGCGACCTCGGTCTCCATTCGTCTATTTTTATCATCAATCCACGTCGCGTTAGCCAAAATACACGTCCAGCTCTTGGCCGTTAGAATGTGGCCCGCGTCAACGTGTACGCGGGCGCTCTCCTCCACGCGAGATTGCGACTTGTGCTCCGGAGGATGCGCTTCGGCGTTGCCGTGAGCCCGGCGCGCGGCGGTAGCGGTACATTAACCGTCCCTCGCATCGGCTCCTCAGACTCTCTCGACTCCTTCTCTTATTCTTTCCATTCCTCGCGACGCGATCTTTCTTTTTTTCCTCTCTTCTCTCTCCCTCTCTATCCTTTTTACCTTTTGCCGCGCGCGCGCACACACGCATCTATACCTTCTTCGCCATCTCCGCGTAGACTCTCTCTCTCTCTCTCGCGACGCATCTTTTCATCTCGCGCCCTTTTTCGCTCCATCTCGCTCTTCTCTCTTCTCTCTCTCTCTCTCTCTCTGGCTCTTCTTCTCTTTATCTTGCTCGTGTCTTTCTTTTTTAGGGTAGAGAGAGAATGCAACTCTCCCCGAGTAACGAACTCGTTCGCTTCGAGATATTGATCTTCTTACAGTCTTTTCTTTTTAGCCAAAGGCGATGATGTTTACTATACTTAGTTGTGTTTATTTTCTAACCGATTTAGTTTTTTAGATTTTAAGATTTTAAGACTTTTGATCAAATTAAAGATTATTGTCGCTAATGTTTGAAATAAACAATGGCAGCTTTTTCATATGCACTATAATACATTTATTTGCTTTCTCTACAACAGTTGATTTTATTATATGTACCATTACTGTATTTTATTTGTTAAATAATGCTTGCTATTAATTTATGTTGCAATTAACTTCTCATAAAATATTTTTAAATACTGGATTTAATCATTGTCTTTAATTAGATTGTTCCAAAAAAATGTATTTGATATACCATATCAGACAATAAATACTTAATTATTTCTTATACTATAAACTAAAGCAATGAAAACAATAACATATTTATCCTACTGTTTTAAAAAGGGGAAATCGTTAAATTTGTAAGTAACGATGTATCATTTAAAATTTCCATCTAAATCCTAAAAAATGAAAAAAAATTAATGGCGTACATTATTATGCACCACCAGCACAATCAAGCCCCTTATCACTTTCGGTCCAACTACAGCACGGAATGTACCGAAACGTTCTCATGGCACTGGGATTGAAGTTCCATGCTACACGGCGCCTCTCTCTTATCTCTGTTTGTAGTTTATATATTTTGAATGCGCGGCGTTTCACTTCCCTTGAAGCTGAAAAACACCGAACACGCATTTTCGTAAATAGTATACAATCGGTCCCAGTATCTTCTTCGACTTCCGCCTGAAGACGAAGAATCTCTCTTCGAAGATCGAACAACACTAAGAGAAAAAAAAGGTACCGCTCCCGCATCTATCACGATCTATCTCACATGATCTTCTTCGTTTATTTTTCCTACGGTGGTCGGTTTGGTCTAAAATGCGTTAACGCTCGAATAAAGGTCGTTTGAGAAAGGGTCAGACGCGAGCGTAACGCTAGTGTTACTCAATGGGAAAACTCGATCCCGCACGAAGAGCGCGCCTCGGCGATTAATTTCCTTGAAGTCCGGCAAACGAAGTGTGTGATGCGCTCACTGAACGAGAAGGGTATATATAATGTAGGTTGTCGTCTCGTGCGGGGAAGTTAACTTCTTCGTTTGGGAGATTTAATGACAACGTTCTGATTGTGAAAGAGAAGCATTTCTTTGTATGGAGCGAAGGGCAGTTGATTTTAAAATTTATTTTTTATTAACGAAGGCATTCCTTTAACTGATTTACGTTTTTACCGTTTTCCCCAGTCAATTAGTGCTCATCACTAACTTCAGTGGTAAACTTTCAAAACTTTTAAGTTATTCTTTTTATTTATATGAATTTAAAGTAACGTCACGTTTAGTGAATATAGTCAAGTCAAGTAACGACTATTATAAACAATTTAAAAAAAGTATGGTTTTTTTTATAAAAAGTTGTTTAATCAGTACCTTTAAACAAAGCACCAGGAATACTTCGGTATATCTTTTTTCTCATGTTTTCATAATAAGATTATAAATAAAAGCAAACAGTAGAAAATTACATTTATAGCAAATGTACAGTCAGTTGCACATTAAAGAAGGAATGGAAACATTTGATTAAGAAAAAATAGAGTATATTAACTTGCTATTGTAATTTTTAAAAACACATTGTTCTACGTGTATAAAAGCGCGCAATCGATTTGAGATTTAAATTTGTATTACATTTATAATCAACAAGTGCAATTACATTAAAAATGGTTTGGAACCAATGCCCTCGATATACTTGCAAAACACATTCCTAAATCAATGAAAAGTCCCGCGGAGTTACATGACCGAGTCAAATCGTTCCTCTGCGGCGTGGCAAAATATAAATCGTGCAGCGCGCGCGCCGAGGGTAAAAAGCATAAAACACACACCCATCTCCTAACTCTCTCTCTCTCTCTCTCTCTCTCTCTTTCTGCCTCTTTCTCTTCTCAGTCTAAAGTATTCGTTTGGCGCGGTTTACGGCCTCGGATAGCAACAACAAGACGCTATACGGGCGCCCGGGACTCTCCTGCACACCTAACATATCTCGGAGGCCCGCGCGTTTTCGTTGCTCCGATGGTCATGGGCCGCGCGGCACGCTGGACCAGTCGCCGTCGCCGCCGGCCGGCCCGGACTGGTTATGTATGAGTATAATAACTTCGGAGAGCAGAGTGTATAGTCGGCCGACAAAGGGCCCCGCCTTCATTCTTCGTCTTCGTCTTCTTCTCCTTCTCCTTCTCTCTCGGCCTCGCTCTGCTCTTCTTCTCTTTCTCTTTCTCTTTCTCCGCGTACTTTCGAAGCGCATCGGGGCCCATCCTGCACTTCAAGAAGCCAACGGAGAAGAGAAACGAGAGAGATAGAGGAGAAAAAATAATACCGGGAAGGATGCACAGCGCGGGCTCCACGTGGGGGTTGCCAGCGAGAGCAACGGAATTAATATTTGTTTGAATGCTTGAAGGCAGGAGAGAAGAGCGAGTGCACTGAAGCTGGGAAAAGAAAGTCGGCCTGTTTTCAACTTCTATGCGCTTTTGGCGAAAAGTTTAAAGGGAAATTGGAGGTTTGTGAAGAGAGCGACGAAGAAAGAGGCGTGACTTCAGCGGAATTTGTTTCATGAGAAGATAAATAAGCTTTCGGCTTTCACGGTGCGAAGCATTTGTAACACTTATCATAATTAGAAATATATTAGATTTTTTATTATGTGAGAAACGTAACATTCATAACGACTTTACAGTCGATGAATTTTTAAAATTATAGATTCTTAAAAAGGAGAATGACTTACGCATTTTTTTGTATCATAAAATTGCGCTGTAAATATAGTGATTACCGCGTTCGAAAATAAACGTATTTTTGTTTATAGTAATATCAGAAGATTGCTTTACCGAAAGTTATTTTTATAAACAAATAATTTCTGACACTACTTATCATATGTGTCATCAAACAACAATGATTTAAAAGTACGAAAGAAATATGTTTAAAAATAACAACAACGAAATATTGCAAAATACAATTGATAATGACAACTATTCTCTTACAAGTCGACAAAAAGTTCTTGTTTGATTTTCAAACTTTTTAGGACACATTACACAACGATTACGTGAAAATTCGAAAAGAAAACAAACTTCTTCAACCTTGCACTCGCAGGTAGCAAAGAAGATGAAAATAAAGAGATGAGAGAAGAAAAAAAAAGAAACGTGTGAAGTCACCGTGATTTTTTTTCTGGGAGGAGAAAAGGGATGAGAAACATGTGAGCGCGGAGAAAAATGAGGTTCTGTATATATACCTATACTTCGAGGAGACTCGGTCCTCTTCAGCGTCCCTGCGATGTAAACAGACCCCCCACCCACGCACGTGCGCGCGGCTATATCGCGATGCGTGCATCGCTCGCGCCTCGCTTTGGTACCGGTCCCACGTCGATCTCCGCCGGTGCGATGCACTTTGACTTCGGCCCCGGCGTGAACCACTGATTCCGTCTTCTAGGAAAGGTCCTTCGCTTCGGCGCTCTTCTCCTCGTAAAAAAAAGAAGAAGAGTCTTCTTTTTTTCCGGCTCTTCGCCTTCACACACATATATAAATTCCTCTTTTTCCACGGTACGCGCACTACACGCACCGCCGAGATAAAGCGAGAGCTGTGCGCGGCTCTACGGGGGCTCTCTTGAATTTTCCTTTTGAAAATTTTTATTACCTCCGCTCCCGGGCAGCCGATCGTTGATGCCGCGGCGGCGATAATCCCCTTCTTCTTCTTCTTCTTCTTCTTCTTCTTCTTCTTCTTCTTCTTCTTCTGCTTGAAGCGGAGCACTTTTTGGTCTGTAGAAGTATAAAGTCAAAAGCTCACTTGCTCCGCTCTTTGAAGGTGTCTTTTTATGACCTTTTTCTTGTTGATGGGAAACTGTGGATACTTACGACCCCAATGTGTGACAAGACGAGACGGAAAAATTTATTGTGCGCACCAATTCGCTATGGCGGCCTCGGCGCTGCGCTCGCTGGACATTTTCTTACGTCACACGTATTTTGAGCACATCGTAAAAACAACAAACTAAATTTTTGTTGAAAAACAAATGTTAAAGTCATGACTTTGAAATAAATATAATTAATATTGTATAATGAAAGCGAAAGCTGTATATAAAACTTATTATTTATTGTTATAATAAATAATAAAATATAAAACAAAAATTTTAGTATATTAAAAATTGTATTAATATAAACTGTTCATAATTATTCTAATAACTTTTAAATATTCGTATGATTTTATTATTACACTGTAATAATTATTTATAACATATTGTTTTATCTCCGAGAATCCAAGATAAAAAAATTTATGAGTCGAAAATTTTTTAACATGTTAACGTAATTTTAATTTATCCCGTTTCAAAAATTTATGATTGAGCTACTTTCATTATAAACCCCAAAATCTTTTTTTTTAATCATTACTCGTTCTTTTTTTTAGTTATGTAAAATAACATGCTTGGTCATTCTTTTGTGGTGATTCAAAAGATCGAATTTCGCACAAATTAGGTACTTTTTCGCGTTAATATTGGCCTTTTTTAAAACTTATTTTTTTATATAGAAAAAAATAAATAAATATACTGAACTATTTTGCTCGAAATATCAAGTGTGAACTCTTGACAATTGGAAGTAGTAGAGAACTGCACTAAAATCCATTAAAAATAGTGTAAATATTGAAAAAATTGTTTTAGAAAAGGTGGTAAGAATACTTACCAGTATTATACAAAGGGTTAAATAGAGTTAAAATATAATTAAATTATTTTTTATTGTACAATAAAAGTGTGATCTTTTGCATTATTTGCTAACTCTGCTGTAAAAAATGCATGAAATAAAAAAATACTGTTGCTGCCTTGGTAGGAAACAGCAGACAGTTTTTATTGGTCAATCAAATAGAGGCCTTTTTACTTTAAATCAATATCTAAAACTAATTAAAAATAACAATAACAGAATAACTAGTGTTATACATTAAAGTATCAATATCATGAATTGTTCTCATGGAAATATATTAATTTTTTGCATATAATTATTAATTAATGCTAGTGTAGCATTTTTAATTTTAAATTTGACGATTAATTGACCAAAAAAGAGTGAACATTTCTACCAGGGTATAAGCAATTGCTATACCTGTAAAAACTTTTTGAATTAGAGACTTTTTCTAATACTTAATTAGAAAACCATAAAAAATAAACAAATATATATATATATATATATATATATATATATATATATATATATATATATATATATATATATATATATATATATATATATATATATATATATATATATATATATATATATATATATATATATATATATATATATATATATATATATATATATATATATATATATATATATATATGTGTATATATATATTTTCGCGTCATAAAAGAATTGAGAAATTTACGACTGCAAGAATTTGACACCCCGCAATCCTCGCAAGCCCAATAAAACGCTGATCGAAACAACGCTTAAATTGCGTCAGAGACCAACGAGTCGCTCGAGAGGCAAAAGCGCGCCAGAATAAAGTCTCGTAATTCACCAGTATACGATAACGTAGGCGTCGATAAATTTTTGCACGACTTCCAACGACCCCGCATTACGTGCTATACGTATATACTATTGTAATATCACGTAAACCCCTACAAATACCATACGCTCTTAAAAGTCAAGAAAAGAAAATACGGATTAACTAATCCACAGAAAGTGTGCAACACTCGAGAAGAGTATATTGTATGTGCATGCGATCTGACGCCGGGGAGGGTCGGTGCCGCTCTTACGTCTCCATAACATCTTGTAGACATTCGTGACACATGTTAGCCACAAAGAGTGCATTCATATTCGTCGTTAGCTTGACGTCGCGTCGCCGCCACGTCGAGACTCTCACGCCATACTATGCTGCTGCTGCTGCTGCTGCTGCTGCTGTCGCTGCCTTATTTCCAAAAGTCAATGGAGACGAGACAGTGGAGAAGAAGAGGAGAGGAGCAGGAGGAGGAGGAAGATTTCAACCTGCGAGAAATGTGCGCGCGTAGCCCTGCGAAGCGCGCGATTCGTTCACGGAATATTAAAGAGTCCTCGGGTTTTTTTTCTCGACTGCTCATTTTCGTCTTCTTCGGGTTTTGTTTTGAAACGGTGATTTCTAAGGCGCCTTTTTTTGTTTTCCGGTGACGTGATTTATGTCCCGGAATTTTTATCACGTGGATATGATTTTCACGCTTTTTTGTTGACTTCAAATTTGAGAGATGCGGGAAATGACTCGATAAGATGCGGAGCAATCATCGGTTGAAAGTGTAACTTTACGCTCTCACATACTCGTATTATTTTCTCAAAAACTAATTTAACACGAGCACAAGTGTAGATTGTTAACGTTGCGTATAAAGTTTTTCAATCAATCAATCAATAATTTATTACTAAAGTTTCCAACATGTCTAAAGAAAAATATGTCCACGGTTTCTTATTATAATATCTATATGTGTGCCGACTATACTATCAAAAGTACAAAACTGTTATTTCAATTTAAATTTTTTCTCAAAAAGATTTCATCATAAAATAAATCAAAAATAAGTCAAATATTCAGGAATTAAAAAAAGCAGGACATAAAACGTTGGAAGTTCAGACTTCGATTAACATAATACAAAGTTGTCCACACCGTGATAAAATAACGTTCTTCTGCTGTTAAATGTAATTCTCTTTTAAAAAATGGGTTAACAAGTGAATAACATTTTACAAATGAAAAGTGCCATTCGAGTGATTACAATATGATACCCTTATCACTAATTGTTATACATTACTGCATACCATCTTATATCTGCAATTACTTTTGCATGAGGCTCCCTCCCACAACAAGAAAAGCACCGAAAACCAGCCTCCAATCAATCATAAACAAGATCGAAATCGTTAGTTCCAGCATCGTGGGCCCGCAAGCCTGGCTCGCGCTTGCTCATTATCAGAGGGTCCTAATAGTCCTCCTCTTCCCGCGCAAATTCGCCGGTCCTCCTAAGGCCGCTCGTTCATTCGGCCCCTCCAACGCCAGCATCGCCACCACTACCTGCTCTCCCTCAGCTCGTATAATGTGCAAGCAAGCCACGGAGAGGAGGCAACTCTCTCTCTCGAGCGAGAGAGAAGAGGCTCTCGCATAGCAACACGAGGAGTCGCGCGCGAGAGGAAAATGTTTGAACGGAGCGACCGTTTGGCGCGCGCGCGCGCACGTGGAGAAAGAGGAGAAAGAGAGAGAAAGAGAGAAAGAGAGAAAGAGAGCGCGTGCGGGGGGCGCGGATCACGTCCCTTCGCTCCCGCGCTCGCGCCCAGGAATCTCGCCGACTCGCGCGCTGCCACGAGTCTCGGACGCTCTCAACGGTTTCTGCGCACTCCCGAGACGCGCCAAAAGCCAGACTCGTATTATACGATGAAATGTGTGTATACATATCAATGCTCGCACGGAGGGATATGGGTCAAGAGTGTCGTCTAGGCGCGATTTGATTTTCGAGGATTGTATTTAATGTGGGTCAGTGGTTGGCAAATCTTTTATAATCGATTTTTAGAGCTTTTACGTTTTTTTGCAAGGTTCTTTAAAGTGCCAAATTTTGCCCCATTTTGAGAAAGCAAGTTTATCGAACTTTCTCATTATATGTATCTTGTAATATGACATTTCGTAAATAACATATAGAGTATGGGAGTTTATTTGGATTAGTTAAGTAATCTTTTTAACGACTTTTTTTATACTATGGAAATCCATACTACATTGCAATGCAAGCACTACAAATTGTTAAATATACCTCCTTCAGAGAAGTATGACTTTATGACTTCTATTTTGCAATTTGTTTGTTTATATTTTTTATTAATTTTTTTAAATTCACTAATTAGAGTAGGAAATACCCATTTAAAAAAATAATTATGATACATTAAAAGAAAAATAAAAGTTATAAAATAAAAGTTTATGGTCATTCGACTGTTGTAATCTTTAAATACTTTCAAGTAGAATTACTATTATCACTCAAATTGGAAGTGAAACTTCCTTTCATTAAAGCAGATGTTAGTTTAACTAAAGTGATGTTTTTTCTGCATATGTATTATGTCAGAATGATTAATTTAGAAAGTCGTAACACTTTTTTTATTGTCAAAGCGTAATTATACCGTGCAAATGCACATCGAAATTAGGGTTTGCTAAAATAGTAATTCACTTTAAGATTTGATAAGATAGTTGCTAAATTTATTAAATTAATATCAAATTACATATTTATTTTAATCATATAGTTTATCTACGAGGTACCGATTTCTGATTAGTACCAAGTTTCTAATAATTTATTAAAATTATAAATTATCTTTAATTTATTATCATAATTAATCAATACTAATTGGTTTTAGCTAAATAGAAATACCGGTGCCTTGTACGTATACTATTCAAGTTGATCAATAACAATACGTTAATTTGAGATCTTACATGATTTTAAGCACGTCGCGAAGTAAAGTAGCATATGCAATAATCATCTGCCTACAAAAAATGTTCAAAAATTACAATGTACCTTTTCTTTTATTGTAAATGTCGAATGAAATTAAATTGAATTACATCATTTAATATACTCGTAATGAAATAAAATAAAAGAATAATTGATAAGATTAAAGAAAGCAATTTCTCCCAATTGAAAAGTTCTTCGTGCCTGTCTGCGTGTGTTCTCCTCCTCTGCACCTCCTCTCCTCCGCAAGCCGCAGAGCATTTCAAGGTGAGTCCAACGGATTTGTTCGCGTCCGCGCGTCCAGCAAAAAGAAGGACCTTTTGCTCCTCGCGGCTTTCTTTCCGCTTTTCGATTGCAGCGCAGCGTGCACGCACGCGACCAAATAATGCATTCTGAACGAAATAATCTTTTCAACACACAGTGCGAGATGTGCACCGGATAAAGGATGTTCCCTCTTATACCTATTTTTGGGCTTGTCTCGCTCTTTCTCAGAAATTGCTTCTCATCTCTTTTTTTTTCCCTAAAGTGCTTGTGCGATGAATTTTTGATACCTTCGCGCCAAATTGGTCCTATGCTGGTAATGTGCGACTTAAGATCGCTGCAGATGGTCCATTCATTAACACTATTTTTTATAATCTTTGACACATTATTTTAACATATTTTTTAAAAGTCGATTGAGTTCATTAAAATACTTTTTACTTAAAATAAGTATATTCAAAGAGAAGGAGAATATCTGCAAAAGCAAGAAATGAGCAACAAGAGCAATTGAATTGGTTTACAATTTCCCAAATATAATTTACCGAGTTTATTATAATTTCTCCTTTCAAGCTAAGCTTCAAAAGTTCGTTTCATTCTTCCATTTCTTTCTCCAATTTTACGATAGTCATTACGCAGTGATTACTTTGGAAAATAATTGCGGTAATGATTTTTTGCCCATTACTGCAGTGTACAGAGCGCTCCACCGCATCCTCTCTGTTTACAAACAAACGTGCCGGCACGAGCAGCACAGCTCTCTTCGTACTCCCGCGTGGTCTTCTCTCTTCGCGCGCTGCTTCAATCTTCCTTTTTTGCCACCTCCACTCCCCTCTCGACTTCCCCCACGCGCGGGGCTCACTTGCATTCCCCGCGAGTTGCGATGTGTGCGTGCGTGTACAAGGTATATGTGTTGTGCGCCCCCACCGCGGCCGCCGCCGCCGCCGACGCCACCGACGACGGTTGAGATTTAAATTCCACTTGGTGCCGGTCGTGTGTGTAGGGAGCTATAGAGGCCTGGGAAACGACCGCGACGCCGACTCTTTCTTTCTTTCTTTCTTTCTTTCTTCTTTCTAGCTCTTTCCCTCTCTCTCTCTCTCTCTCTCTCTCTTCTTCCTCCGTTTTCTCTACACCGCCGCCGCGCCTCAATTTATCAGCAGAAATGGCCTCACTCTCTCTCTCTCTCTCTCCCGTGCACGCCACTGGACCTCCCCCGATATCTTTCTCTCGCTTGCTCGCACTCGTCACAAACGTTTGCCTCGTCTCGCTCTCGCATACACGCTCCGACTGATTATGTAGCCACATCTGACCGTTTGCGAGGTTTTTGCGCTAGGCAACACATTTTTAACGCTCTGTTTCAGTGGCTTCCACGTAACCCGGTTTAAAGACCTTTTGAATATGAAACTTTGAGACAGAGGATAGTCGTGCTTGACATTACAGAATCTCTTGTACTGTTACATAATTATCATATATGGATCACTTTTATTCATTCTCTTTCTTAATTTATCATTCAGCCATTGTAAGCTTTTATACACTCATATTGCACTCATTATGCATTATTTTAGTTGTCAATCTGTTTGTGTACGTCTGACTATAACGTATATATCTACTTAAAATACAATAAAAACGTTATAAATTAAAAACTATGTAATACCACAATTTTAAATTTTATCATTTTTAAAAATAAAATTATATAAATATTTAAATATATGCAGTTTCATGATTCAATTTAAAATACACAACAATGAAATAAATTGAGTTATATATTTACCTGAATTTGTATTGGAATTAAGAAATTTCAAAGAATGTGCACATCAGTTTGTAAAGTCTGCAATCGTACTTAAAATTGTTTGTATGCATATCTAGAACTTTCTTAAGAATTGTTATATTTATAACAATGAAAATGATTAATAGGGGGAACAGGGCTAAACGGAGTACCTACTCTTTTAAAAATTGTTCATATTATTTATTATGTATAAGCGTTCTATCACATCCCTCAAAAATACTATAACAACTCAACGTTTGATATTTTTGTAAAACCAAGCCAGCAAAATCAATTTTTCATGAGATGTAATTTGTTTACTTGAATTTTCATTTTTTATTATAGTTTTTTTTTTTAACTTTTTTCAACTCATTCTCAAAGTGTATTGTTCTGTGAACGACAATGAAGTTAATTTTTGGTTATCATAATCATATTCTGGGGATGCGATATGAAACTTTTATATACATTTTTCGTGTAAATAAGATAATGATGCATGAAAATAATTTATAAAAACAATTTTTACTAAGTGACTTCGGTTTGCCCTGGTCTTCCTTAATAAAAAAATTCTCAAACATAAATAAAAAATACTTCACGTAATTGATGCAAACAACACGAGCCGCACACGCAAACTTGGCACATTTTTCCACAGCGACGACTCCAAATTCCTGCGATAATTTCCACCCGCTTATGCGCTACGGCAATTCGCTGTTTTTCCTCAGTAGCATACGCAAACTCTAAATAAAAAAAGAAAAAAAACCGCCGCTCTCGAATTTCCGCGTAAGACGCACATTATTCACCGGCTATATACCCAGTGCTTCGAATCTCTCGATTGTTGCGCGTGCACATCGCTTTTTTTCCCCCGTATATGCGAAATCGAACGACACGCAACCTACCGCAGCACGGTGCGGCTCCGATTCATCCGGACAACGAGAAGGTATATAATACGAGGGCGAGTCGCCAGTGTAGCCCTGGACCGCAAAGCCGCTACGTACGTGATCGACGAATGGCATTCCCGAGCGCATGTTTCGCAAACGTAACCGTGAGATTACGCGCCCCGGCTCTTGTTCCGAGCAGTAGGACCACACTTGCGAAAGCTTCTTACCCGCGGTCACGAACTCTAGATGCTTTTCTCGACTGCGGTTCACGCTGTGAGGTCATCTCTCTTTTTAAACGGTGTTTTGCGATACCAAAGGTTCCAAAAGCGTTATCGGTAATAAACGGCTCGATTGAAGTTTTAAGTGGTCCTTAATCCTCTTATAGTCCATAGATCGAAGAAAGGAAACATTTCCGTTTCAGATTCTAACAAAAAATAGTAGATCTCGATTTTTTTAAGTAAAACAAACAAAATGTTAAAAAGAAAATACTTGAAATCAATTATAAAATAATAAAAAACTTGGCAGTGATATGTAACCATATATAGAGGGATTACAATAGCAATATGATGCAATAAACAATTATACATCATTATTGCAAATGGTATTTCATTTTATTCATACGTATTGTTTATATCTTTAGTTTAAATGAGATTGGATGCAAAAAAGTAGTCCAGTTTATGTTATAATATGTAATTATTTGGATGTATAAATGCAACATATAAATACGCTGAATGTTAACAATTAATCAATTAATTAATTATGTAATCATTGTCTGAACTATTTCACACAAGTGTGAGATATTCACACTTTCGTAAAATAGTTTCTCGCACTATGAGAACTTTCCCAGATCTTTAAAAACCGTCTATTGGTTCCTTGAGAACTTTTTTGGAGGCGAGGCGCGATTAATTAGAGGCTGCACGAGAACTGAAAAATTATGATGAATCGACACCTCCATGACTCGAAGTTGTAGCTTTCTGCGACGCAAATTGGTCGCTTTTTCTTGGGGGTTGAAACTGAGGTCTACTTCCAAATGATCTTGGACAAAAGACGGAGAGTTAATTGGATGCCGCTACTCGGACTCCGTAATAGTCGTACTTTTCGGATTATCACAGGATTGAGTCGTTTCAAAAAGTGATTGTATTCTTTCAATCTTTATGCCAAGATTGTGATACTTGACGTACAAAAGAATACATTTGAATTATCTTTCAAAAATTATTACATATTCAAACTTTATCAATGTGTATACGTCTTATGATTTCTTTTGATTTAAATACCTTTACACTTGTGTCGGTAAACCCTTTCAAAGTGTTGGCTTCATGATTATTTTCTTCAAGAGAAGAAATGAAAATTCTTCTTCGACTTTTTTTCTCGGAAGATCAAACATGGGAAGCTTAAAAAAAGGTTGTAAAGCAATCAAAAGTAATCTGGTTAGAGGCACTGTCGGAGTATTTTGAAGAAAACCAGTTTAGCCCACCGCGCATATAATACATATATCAGGCCCTTTTTCATCGCTTTGCTACGGGGGAGCATAATAGGCTCTTTGTATAGGAGAATCAAATCGTTCTCACTCTGGGCATCCAGAAATGATTACAGAACAAATTCTTCACTCTTCTCATACTTCAGCCCGCGAGGTTATTAATGCCACGATAAAAACTTCAAGATGCGCTCGGCAATCTCGGCCAATGAAAACATACATGAGACTCATTCATATATATATATATATTATATGTGGAAAAGCATTTATATGTCGGAATGATAAATGAATTTTCTTAAGGTGCCTATAAAGTCGAAGTCATCACTACCTTCGGGGTCGTACAGCTTCTCTCCCACGGAAGATAAACATCTGAAGAGTTAGGGAACTACCCCGGTTCGACTTTAAAGACCGACGAAGATTTCTTTGACTCTTGTCCACTTCGTTCTTAGAGCTTTCTCTGCTCACTGGGTCGCCGTTGTAAAGCAGGCAAAGACAATCAAGATGGGTTTGAAGAAAAAAGTAAGATGCTACAGAATAGTCATTGTCGTGGCGCCGTATGAAAGAACTCCAACTGAGCTGGTTTGTCATGATTTATGTGCTCCAGAGACGTTTTTAACTGTTTTATGTTAGAATTTACTTAATATACATTTGTTAGTTATAAACAATTTATAATAATTATGTTTGCAATCTTAAATTCAGATTATCATAATTATAATTCTTTTAAATTTAAATGAAATTTCGTTATTATTTCAAACATAATTCTTTTTTAATGGCATATTCAAGCATCACTGTCCTTACCCGCACGTAGCAGGTTGTAGGTCCGATCTCCGTTACCGAATAATCCGGAAAGACATTTTCTTTAATCGTCCCTGAAATATTCAGACACCGACTGATGGGGATTTGAACCGCGCCCCTTTTATTTAATTTTTATATTATGTTTTGTAATTGAATAGTTGAAACTAAACAGAGTATATTAATTTCACTGACAGATATATAATATTTTATTAGTTAGAAGTAACTATTATACGTTATCATTACATTTTATTATCAATAATAAATTTATATATGTTTATTAGTTTGTTTACTAGTTTACTTAAATAAATATCATTTATGAATTTTATAATTAATATTTTTTTATTACTTTTAGAGAGTAAGAGATCCTTCTAGCTACAGTAACTCCATTACAGACAATATGATTTATATCTATTAAATATTATTTAAATAGTACTAACCAGTTAGAAAGCATACGTGCTTCACCCACTGAACTCTTGAAATTTTAGGAGTGGGGGAGGGTAGATACATGGGGTGATAGCTTTATGAATATAGGGTAACAGTTCTAATGAGTACAGGCAATTTAGATTAATGACATCTGCAGAGTTTACATGAACAATAGTTTTGGATAAACATTAACAATAGCAGTTAATTTTACATTTATACCATTGCAAATACAAAAAATGAAAATTCCCAACTTCTTAACGTTTCTTTATTTAAAAATAAATAAATACTTGAAAACGAAAATTCGAAGACGGCAGTCTTTTAGGTAATAATGGTTAAGAAAAGATTCAGGATGGAATGGTTTTCCTTCTGAAATTCCTCACTTTCAACCCACTTGGTTTTGGAGACGACAAAGGTTGTAAACTTGAAAACGACCCATCTTATCCTTTTCCTCGACCCTATTCCTTAATTCCGTGCTCGCACTTTTTCGTTATTCCACTTCCCTTCTCTTCTCGGATTCCCCTTTTCTTTATTTCCATCTTCCATCTTATCCTTCACTTTTGCTGGTCTTTTTGCTGCCGTCTACTCTCTGAAGTATATTGACCGTTGCCCGAGTTCTGAATTGGTTGAAGATGTTTATTTTTACCTTAACTCTGAAATAACATACAACGGAAACTTTAGTACTTTGCTAAAATAAGAAAGTTGCCATGTATTTGAATTCTATATTGCACAGTCTTCTCTATTATTAAAATAAGAAATATATTACATTTAACTAAATAAAATTATTTTACCTTAATAACATTTAGTTTATGAAAATAGCGTTGCTAAAGTTCGTACCTAAAATACATATGTTATATTGTTATACGATACATTTTGAGGAAAATATAGAATGATAATTTTTGTAGGCTGATGCTAATAATAGATTATCGGATCTTACTAATAGAACTTTAAATTTCATGAGGAAGAAATACTGATGAACCGCCAATGACGTATATAGAATTTATAAAAGGATAAATGTATAAGGTTACGTAAATTAGTGTCATACCGCCTCCTGCCTTTTAAACGCTGTATATAAACAGATGTATCATTTCTAGCTTAAAGGTCCATTTGTAATCGATTTCATAATTAATTAGCACCATATCTACAGTATTCTACTATTTATATTTAAATTAGCACGATTAAAGTTCAACCCGTTTTAGGTCTAACAAAATTATTACGCCCATCATTCGATTAAAAAACTACACATATGTATAAATGATTTGAAGATATTGTGTTTAAATTAATACAATAAATACAAACTCAAGTATTGCGATAAGAATGAACTTGTATACCTAAAATATCACGTTTAACGAATTTCTTAGCAGTCAATTAATTTACATATAATACGTCAGATGCACATTCTCTATGCCGTATAAATGTACCAACGCAAATACTACTACTAATCGTTTAAGTTTTTATTACATGCGTGAATTTCACCTGTTCTTATACACGTGACTTATACATTCTCCATGCGCGTATCCAAACGTGAAATCGACCAACATTGATTCATTGGTAAGCATGTGGACACTAAATATCAATAAACTAATATAATAAAAATGTTATTATAGCATAAAATAAACAATCTTTGTCACATATTAGCAAAAGATTTTGAAACAATTTGCATTGTTATTTAAAATTGTCTATAATATCAAAAGATAATATCGACAACTTGGTGAGCATAAATTAACTATCAAAAATCAATTCCGAATCCCACTGCAACCCCTACTCCAAACACACCCCCAGTATCCCAAAACTATTATCATTCCAAACAATATTGAGCCGCTCACGGAGACTTTATTTTCGGATCTCGCGTTCGCCACACAACGGGGATTTCAACGAGGGGGAGAGACACCGCGTCTCTCGCCCCCGATACACCCTATCTATATGCGTCCTATATGCGCGCGCCTTCACTCCCTTCGCTCGTTCAGTGCCTAAAATAAAAAGAGAAAAAACACGCTACTCCCGGCAGTGTACACACGTAAGCGCGCTCGCGCATGCCACCACTGCAGCTCAGCAGTTTCCTACACTTATAAATGAAAACGCGCGGAGGCACCCCCAGAGTTATATATATATGTACATACCGAGATAGTTCGCGCACCCCTCGCGAACCTCGTCTCCGGGAACGTTGGGGCACTTAGTCAGCGCGCTTGCGACCGGGAACTCATTCCGTCTCTTTTTCTCTCGCCCGGGAACGACTGGCCGGGACTATTGTTTAGGTGGCGTATGTGCGTGCGTGCAGCGCGGATATCGGGGTACATATATAGATATACGCCGCCGACGTGGCAGCTGTCGACGGTGGCGGGAACGAGCGAGTATACGGCAAGTCCGCGGTGGCGGAGCTACCGGAATGAATGGACTAATCGATAATAGCGCTCTCTTGGCGCCCGAAATTCGTGCGGACGGGGGAAAAAAAGAGTTGCCTCGAGGAAGCACTTCGTTATATTATAGGCGTATTAGCTTCGATGGGATTTGCTGGCTCGATCGATCAGTAAATTGCTCTTTACGCGAAATCTCGGTAATGGTTATACTTTTCTTCTACGACCCTAATTACTTTTACCTTTTCTTTTAATTGTATTGAACTGCAACGTTACAAAATAAACGGTATTATATTTCTCTGGCTTCCCGGAATAACGATTTCAGTTCATTCCTTTAATTAGAATTTACATGAAATTCTAGATATTCTCTATCATATAAAAAATAGTCTCAGATTCTGAAGTATAAACACTATGATAAAGAACAATACAATGACTTAATCCATCTGAAAATTTTACGAGACTTTATTTCATCAATCGTTAGCATAATATTGGTTACTGTTTATAGCAAATAATAGGTAATGTCACCTAATATTTATTTTTCAATAATTTAAATCATTCACAATAATAAAATTGTGGTATTCCCAGAAAATAAGTTCATTTTTTGTGCAACCTACAAATAGAAAATTAGTGATGATTTCAAAGCGCCTCTAAAACATAATGAAAGTAATGTTTTCCATTATTTTCTTAATGATTAGTATTTTTCATTCATAATTTTAGAATCAAATCATTATAATATGTATACTCAAGTCATGAACAAGATTTCTTGAAAAAAGTAAGAATTCTCTATTATAATTAGTTTAATAATACAATTAATATATTTAATATTTTTAATACTTAAATCCAGGACATTCGTATAAATATTATAAGTTCAGGAACGCCAGAGATATATATATATATATATATATATATATATATATATATATATATATATATATATATATATATATAAAATATTTTGTTTATAATAAATAGTTTTAATTTCGTATATTTGTATCAATAATAAAATGTTGATTAAAAAAGAAAAATAATGCGGTAAAAGTAAAAACTCAAAGCCCTGCGGTAAAGCCTTTCCCCCAAAGATTTTTTTAGGATTTCCTGGTCAGTTTTTGGAACTGGCCGATTGTTCTCTGGCTCGGTTCATCTGCTCTCGCTCTCTCCCACTCTTTTTTTCTTCCGCCCAACTCTTTCTCGCTTCCCTTCGGTGTCCTTTTGCCAAGATCTGGGAAGACGATCGCGCGGCGCGCGTGCACCGGAGCCAGCAGAAGAGAGCACTTTGCGCGCGTCCGGCTCCATTCACGCGCGCGACGGCTTTCATTGTCGGAGCGCGAGCGCGCGCGTCCGCTGTTCCTCTGTACTCTCTGTGGCGTGTAACCCTGTGCAGTGTCCTTTCTCTCGGCTATTCATTCATAAATTATCGAATTCTGCTCCGAACGACATAAAGACGACACTCGTCATCTTTGACGAGCGGCACACCCAAGGATTCCTTCTCAGTTTATCTCTCTTTCTCTCTACTTCTCTCTACTTCTCTCTTTTTTTGGAAAACCATAACCGTCACCACAACCAGAACGAATTTTACCGTTAGGATGGTCTTTTATCTATTTATACGAATAAAATTGTTATTTTATTAGTTTCTTCTATACAGAGTTAGAAGTAAGGATTGATCTGGATTCTGTCGCATTTTAAAATACTATTTATACGTAAAACAATTTATTTTACAGTGTCGTATGTTAAAATAAATATACTATACGTAAGTATTTTATTATTGCGTGAAGTTTATATAAATAAGTACTTCCTGGAAAATAATAGAATTTATAAATTTATCAGAATCATTAACAAAATATAGATGCGCATAATGTAGCTATAGAATCATAAGGATAAATACCTATTTTTTAACATGCGTGTTTTTGTTTACATTACATTTAAACCTGCTTACTAAATGATTGATGACAGTACATCCGATATGAATTATAATACAGAACGTAATTACAATATTTATATTAATGTATAACAATTTTATTCAATATTTTCACAGAATAGTGCTTTACAATATTATGTACAAAATGATTTTCTTAATGTTATTTGTTATTTGACACGACATAAATCGACAATAAAGCTAGTATACGATAAAACAAACAATTTATCTGGCACTGCAAAAATAATTTAGCAATCTCAATGTCGAGCAAAGTCCTTGTCCCAGAGCACGCGGAGACCGTTTCGCAAGTGCACAGCTGTTGTCGAGCGAGCATTTAAACGGTCGAATCGAGAGCTCGGTGGACTATACAAACGGATGCTCTGTGTCTGGAGCGGAATCCGCTGATAAAAAGGCTTTGCTCGTGATACTGCAGTCGAGTGTCGCTCGACGACAGCTCTATATATAGCGGCGGCGTATACGAAAAAGTAATGTATAACGGTCGGGGAGCGCGCGCCTGACTATAGATCCGCCTAGTGCCCCTTTTCCACCGCTACACGCCAGTCACAAAAATAGGTGATTGCTGTTTCATAGTTTCAAGAAATACAGCCAACGACGTATATCAATAAACTATCCAATTTTTATGTATAAAAAATTTCACTCTTTTTCTTAAACTGTACGAGGAATATGTTATAAAAATTAAAGGTGTTGAAACAACCAATCAAACTCATTATTTGAAAATCTACAAACGCAAAGAAATTGATATAAGGGTCCAATAGTTAAATGATATCGGAACTCATAAACAATTTTTGTAAAGTCAGCATGACGTAAACATTACCCCAAATAGAGAAAATGTCAAGTAATTTCCATAAAGATTGAAAAATATCAAAACAATGTAAAATATGCTGTCGATCTCGTGTGTCTAATCTCAATAAGCAAAAAAAATTAATAATATACCATATTTAAATCAAATAAATGTATATAATAGATAATTAATATATGGCTTAGTCGACTAAAAAATTATGAGCAACTTTTTAATTGATGCATTTTGTTTTTGAATGATTGTTTAATAATGTGTCCCTTGTTTTGATGTCTTGTCGATACGAGGACTTTGATCAATCAACATAGTTAAATAGTTCAAAAATCAAAGTTTAAGTGTTTCCTATTTATAATGCTTTTATTTATTTTGTAAAATATGTTCTTATATGCTCGTTTATTGATATTCTTTTCTAAAAAAATTAATCAATGTTGCACTTCAAACATTGCACCTTTATTACATGTTCTGTAGGCTTGAAAATATTTTTCTGCTGTTCTTATAGTCTTTTCTGGAATATCGGTGGGACGTACATACCCATATAGAAACATCTAGCTAAAATTAAAGAAAATTCTTAATAAAAGAGTAATTTTCTTATTATTGTTATTATGCATCGCGCGCGATACGACAAATCAATAACATTTAACTTAATTAATTGTTGAATATAGTTTCTAATAATCCGTAATAATTGATATTAAGGGAGACTATATGTAAGATAACAGGTACATTTTAGGCAGTATATAATGAAGTGTTATTTCATAATTTAAAAGAATTGATTATGAGAAATTTTCAATATTCCAATATTTTTTCTCTACATAAAAGTGTTACTTTATTTGGTCCATATCTACTTTATTCATTTGATTAATATTATTATAACATATTTTTTATTTTACTTTAAAATAATATTTTGTTTGCATTGGTACTCTTAAAAAGAACCAATTTTTTGACAACATGTTGTTACGTAGTTAAAAAGGATAATTATTTATATAGTTTTAAAAAATGTTAAAATTTTTTTTTCATTTAACTATACTTATAACCGTCACTGCACTGGAAATTCAAATGTACCTTCAAATAATACCGTTATTGTTCCAATTCTGTGTCACTTAAGACCACAAGGGACGACAAGGCAGCAATTATGAACCACTTACTTATTCTTGGTAATTCTAATTGTGTCATCGTTTAAGGCTTCGAATATACCTTTGAATATTGCAATGTTATCCTAACATAGAATTAAACAAGAAAATGATCTAAATTATAAGTACTAAATGACAATTGAATTCGTGATATTAATAGAATAAAAAGAATGATATTTGTATTCTAAAAAGAATTGCCCCAATTGTAACGTTTTCTTACAATCCATCCAAGTTAAAAGTCAAACCGTGTTCTCCTTGGAGTGGAGAAGTGGCATTAGAGTCCGCCTTCGCCGCCAGCGCATCTATCTATATAAGTATACAGCGCGGCCCCGTGAATTTTCGACGCGTACATATACCTATAGTTTGACTTTCATTGGCAGCTGCGCTGGTGGCGGGGCCGCACACGCGCGGGCGCGTGGCACGTGACGTTTTAACGCGCGGCACGCGCCCCGACACCCACGAGAATTACGCATTACTAATAAAAAAGAAGCCGGAATGAGGAAGAGAGGAAGAGCAACGGAGAGAGACGGAGGAACTGCGGCAGGCGCCCCCCCGCTCTGGATAAAAAGGATCAGCCGGCGATCCTTCCCCGTGTGTTAGAGTATCTCGTGATGTGTGCATTGGGATCGTGCGCTTGTTTTCCCTGGTTCTATATATAACGCCCACGCGTACGGAAGGTCATCGATTTTTTGCGCTCCAGTGTTGCTGTATTTAAAGAAAAAATCTATATAACTGCTGCGAAGTATGCATATACATGTAAAAACATAAACGATTCATTTTTATATTAATAATATCAATATTCATGTCAAGTAGGCATTATAATTACGTATAAAATATGAGGATTCATTTACTTCATTAAATAGTTATAAGCAAACTTTTTTTCAATCATGTATGATTATAGATGACTAATACTAATAAATTAATTGATATTGATTTGTTATACATAAATGAATATGCAATTATGCATAGCTGGTTAAGATTCTTGTAAAAAGATTTAAAATATTTTAAATGTTTTATGATAATACAGGTGATGACTTGTAATAATCTGCAACCTGCAGTTAATACGAATAATGCGCGTTTTATTTCCTGCTTTTACGATCAATTCATATCGTGAGAACTTTTTTTATAAACCATAATCCTTGTAAATAGTTGTTTGCAGCAAGGTGTATTAAATACAAAGCTCACATGTTTTTTTTAATATTTGTGTGTGTATATGTTTATGGGGTTGCGCTTTAAAAAATTGGTTCAACATTTTTTGCCTACATTTATAGATCAATTTCTATTCATTTGTTAAGTAGCATGAAGGGAAAAACATGTAAAGTAGCAATTTCTCTAAATGCGTACAGCTTTTTCCGCATCGTAAAATTTTCTTCTATTAACTGACATCAATGTAAAAGGTTGTTTACATTGAGACGTAACCAATGCATTAAATTTTTATATTTTTTTTTTACGACATTAGAACAGAGCATGCGCGTTTTGTATAATGCTACTCTTATTACGTTTTGAAGGGAGATTTTCAGAGCAGTAAAAATGCCGAAGTCAAGATTCTAACACGCCTCGAAGTTTTACGACCATCCCTAAAGACTTTTAACTTCCTCAATCCTATTTATGCGTATATCCTTTTATAGAAACCTTACATTGTAATAAAAGTGATGAAAAACACTTTTTCAAGGTCCAATGAATTTTAAATCAGTTACTTTTTACTATGTAGATGCACTTGTACATTCTCTTTAACTCCATTCAAAATATAAGCATATAAAAGGCTTTTATAAAACTATAGTTAAATTTTGAATATTGGTTGAACAATAACAACATTAAAAACTGAATGTTATATAATAATTATATTTTATTCTCGAGTCTCCGTCCACATTCCACATCGTTATAATAACATTTAAATCTGTTTCTATAAAAATCAAAATAAATCAAAGATTTTTATATTATGTTACTACAAATATTTTATCTCGTGTCCATTATTATATAGCTTTAAGCTAATTTAATTACAACATTTTTACGAAAGTTTCTGAAATAATGAAAAATTTCTCAAATAAGCTTTTTTTCAACTGCTCAACTTCCTCTTATAAGCAGTCACTGACTTTTGCGCACATACACTGTTACTCGCATGCTAGTTGCACTAGCACAAGAATTCGTAGTGATATCAAATTACCCATTCGCAAGAGTTTCTCGCTCGAGGCAAATTTCACAAGCGCGACCCTCGTCTCGATAATACAGCACGCAAACACACGCGCGAGCATATACCCCCAAGTACACTCACGACGTTTATGCAGCGCTCCTGCATGGACCGTCGCATAATACATTAGCCATAGGCGTCAACCATTCGCGTTATGATGGAACACAAACAATAAGTAGCGATCGCAAGGTTACCGCTATACCCTTCGACCATGTAGTTGTATGGTCTAAGGCTATACCGCAGCCAAAGAAAAATGACTTGGAAGAGGACGAGAATAGGAGTAGGGGAAGTCGACTATAGCGGATCTCGTCACATGTTCCGAAGTCCGCCAAAATTTCGGGAAGGAGAATATAACAGCTGAGCGATTTTCGTTCAATATTCAAGGACGCCTGCTAACTCTTGCATAGGAAGCCAAAGCGTTTTAGCGCGCTGGAAACCGGACACTGATTACATCGACTTTGCATTCCCTCCATAATATTGCTCGCAACAGCGCTACGAAGAAATGAAAAATACAACTCGCGCTATCTAATTGCGTAAAAGTATCTGCGGTAAGCATTTTTCTTCTCTCTCTTACACATACTCCCGTCGCTCGCGTTTACGCGACCGAATGCCAATGAAAAATCGTAATGACACGGGGTGGCTCGTTCGTTTCAAGTAAAAAAAAAACGCGAAAAAAAGGCAGAAACGTCACTTTTCAGTGTCAGTCCAGGGGGGAGACAGGAAAAATTTCAGAAAAAAAGTATCGGAAAGACGCAGCAGCCGCAGTCTACCTATATATACACTCGAAAAGGACAAGAATACAAGCTTTTTTTCGCTAGGCCTCCGCCCCGAGTCGAGGGGTCTTCATCAATTTTACTTCCTATAGCCCATACATACCCATGCACACAGTTACGATGAATCCGTATTTCTGCTTTCTTTCGGAATTCGCTTCTCGCCTAATGCGCATCGCTCTCCCTCGTTACATATATCCCGTGGCGAGCTGGAGAAGATCGAGCCAATGCGGTGCGCACGAAAACGTTGTCGCCTCCAGATGGGACGAGGAGGAAGAAGGACCGGTGCGTTGCCGCGCCGAAGGATCGATTGGCGAAAAGTACCATTACGAGTTTTCGCTACTGGCGCCTACTCCAGCTCTCCCAGACGCGCAGGATCGCTTCTTCCGCGTATCCAGTTCTACTTCCTACTTCCTTGTTCTAGTTTTTCTATCGTTGAAAAGTGCCGACTGCGCGTTTCTGGTCCCCGTCTGGACGCTCGCACTCGTTCTCTCCGCGTCTCCCCCGAAAAATTCGCGCCAACTCGTATGTGCGTACGCGCGCGGCCAACATCCCGTTCTGCTTGTGGGGTGGCGGTGCCGCTGGATTTGGGGTCAGCAACTGCGGCGGATGCTGGTTTCGCCAATGAGAGTCGGTCGGGAGAGACTGCGATGAGAAGGAAAGAATAAAAGACATTGAGGGAGATGTGCGGAGAGAGGGTGAGAGACAAATGCCGCGATAGTATCCCAGAGGGTGAACATGGCGCATAACGTCCTTGCTTACCTGCGCTGCTTTTTAAAAAATCCAGGAGTCAGTTCGAGGAAGTCCTGTAACAGAAGATGCTGTTAACGAATTTTTTCATATTAGCTACAAATTGAGGCGAAACAGAAATTGAGGGGTTGCGGAGTGAAACGAAGAAAATTTGAGAAAGCAAAATCTGTTAGTCTTCGTCACGAACTGGTGAAATCTGTTAGTCTCCGTCGCGAACTTGTAAATTCGATCAGTCTTCGTCGTAAACTGGTGAGATCTGTTAGTCTTCATCGCGAACTGGCGGATTCGATTAGACTTCGTCTTAAGTTTTGAAATCTGTTATTCTTCGTATGAGGTATCGAATTGTAAGTACAGTCGACGTTCAAAATATCTGGTCGAATTTATTTGAATTTTTTTGAAACATAGCGACTCCATTTGATTAAATGCTCATTCTCACTTATTAGCCTTGGAGGAATTCAAAAAATTAAAACAAATTTGACCAGATATTTTTAACGTCGAGTATACATATATCTATATAAAAGAATATTTTTGTTGAAGTATTGCTGATTTATTTTATGTCATCTTCAAATAAAACTGATTATAAAGAACATTCTTATGAGAATTAAAAACTCAAATAGTGTAATAGTTTGACAAAAAGTTCATGTATCCACATCCGTTTAATGATAATATGTGACCATGTGAGAATTTTATCCATTTAGGCATAATGTATGATAGATGTAAGATTACATATAATTTCTAGCCGAAGTATTAATGCATTTACAAGTGATTGTTTACATTTGTGAATAATTTCTCCATTCATAATCTTTATTATTGCACAGATGCACGTTATTATATTTAAGATGAATCTTTGCATGCTGCTATTCATTTGATCATTGTAATTAATCAGCATAGCTAATCCTTATTAGATACATTGTAACGACTTATTCAATGTCTCGAACAAATATGGAACATAAATTAAATATAAGTAAACCAACGTTAATGAAACTTCGATTTTCGATCCTTTACATGTATTACAAACGATTCTGCATTCCCATGAATGAATTTGCCAGCAGTGATAGTTCGGGCCGATTCTGGCTGAATATTGTATGCCAGTAAATTATTTGTCGGTGCTGAAACAATAAAGGGATTATATCGTTTGGATAAGAATGGGTCAGTAAAAAGAATCGACGTTGGCCCGAAAAACGTCTCAGAGTCGGTGCAATACTTTTTGCCAATATTGAAAGAAAACAAAACATCGCGAAATCGTCAAGCGTAACTTAACCTACTTTTTAGGCTAGTTTTTAACAAAATATTAATTTAATGTACGATTACTAACCTTATGTGAAATTTTCGGCCGCGCGATAGTAATCTGTAGTTATGATTATTATACTAAACTTTGAGTGAAGTGTCTCGCTTGTGTCTAAAAATTTATATTTCTTGTACAAATTTGAATATATCAAGAAGAAAAGAGTTGTACTGGCCCGTTCTTATCATCCCCGCTACATCTCAGTGCTGGACCTCTAACGTTTGCAAGTACTGGTAGTGTCGGCAACTAATACTCGAACAGTATTCTGCCGAGAGTAGATTCTTCCATGGGTACCACGATAAGATATGCAAACGCTGCACCCAGATACAATGAAATAATTGGCTAAAGTTTTGATGAAACCGAATCCAGCCATCGTACACTAACTATTCAAACCATAATCCCAATACTTACAATGAAATAATCCTCCCCGTTCTCGTTTAACACTCCCCGTTAGATTGTGGCCCATCACCAGCAGCACCAGCAGCGGCTGTCGGCGCGCCACTACATGCTATATACACAGCAGCAGTCTACCCCGACACACACACACATACTGCACCCATACACAGGTATAAAAATCGCGCCAACTCTCGCAATCTTGTTCCACGTTTCTCTATACACGGTACAGCAACAGCGGCAGCACATGGGGTGAGGATTCCCTTCTAGTTAAGAGGGTCGTCGTCGCCGTCGCCGTCGCCCAGATACGAGTCGTACACCTTGGCGCGCGCGAGGGACTCCCGAGACGTTTAAAAAGGGAGCGGGACTGTGAAATCCCGAAGGAACAGATGATGATCCCGTTTTGGCGCGATGCAGCCTCCGGATTCTCTCCTTACTACATGCATACCTATATATAAACGAGGAGAGGACTCTCTCGCCTGTAGGGATATATACCTATAGAGGAGACTTTCGGTTACGGGATCATCAGCGTCAGGGGTGCGCGCTTCGTTATTTATGTTGTACTGTCTCTCCCTCTCTCACTCTCTCTCTCGTCCTCGTCGTCGCCGTACAGAGGCCTCTTTTTTTCGCGATGCCCCGAGACTATGGGCGTACGAGTAGTTATATACTGTAGTGGAAGCGCGCGCTTTTCCTTCCGGCATATGCTTGACGGGATTATACGTGATGCGCGACGCTTTGAGGGATTCTCGTTCTGTCTTCGGAAGACTTTTTTACGAGCGCTATAGTTTTTCTGCCTCTACTTCGGCGCCTCCGGTGTTTCTCTTAACGCGTCATTTGCGTATCAAGAGCTCTCTGCAGCTGTTAATTGATACGTACTTCGTCGGGGGGTTTCAAAGATTTTTTGGAGATTTGTGGATCGATTTACGATTTTATGAAGTTCGGCGATTACTTAAGCATCATTGATTTATAGGTAAAGGTCATATTTTTTGGATGAAGGAACTTTACGAGACATTCATGTATGTTAGAATCAATTTTATTTCATTCCTTTTCATCGGAGCGGTAACTATAAGATACGCTTCAGTCTTGAGTGAACATCTTTTAACGTCCTAAATTCAATTTTTCAAATTTGAATTCTTTGGTTTTTTAGCGTATTTGTTTATTTTGTATAACTAATTATAAACTATGAAATAAAAAATATCTTTACTGTACAATGGTGCATTAAAAGCCTCTTCATTTTTTAATAGAAAAAGATCCTCTTCATTGATACACTCGAGTAACTGCTGAAATAAGTTCCTAATACCACTAGCTTACAAAAATTGTTATCTTGTATTGACACGCGGCAACGAGAAGCCATCTTCTTATAAAGTAAATTGATCAAATTAATCATGCAGTCATAGGTATAGGCATATCTGCGATTATCAGCATTGAAAAGACGAACAGCATGAGTGTCGATAAACTGTCACTGAAGCCATCCTGCTCCTTCCTACCCGCTTACGCCTCCTTAAAAAGAAGCGATCGAGAAAGCCGATAAATGCCTCAATTAGCATACATAAAATTGCAAATGAGCGTATATACATGCCGGTACGCACGAGTACATGTATTGCCGCCCGTCTGTATATACCTATATACGTATATATACAAGAGCGCCGGGCGCGTCGCATGCACACCTGTGCACTTATATTCCCTTCTACCGGCGCGGCGCGCGCACACACTTACAAATAATAAGCAGGCGCAATGCCCCTAGGTATATGAGTATTCTCGGTATGTTTATTGTTAAATATTTTGACATTGATACCTAACGCTTCAGTACCTATTTCATATAACTTTGCAATAATTAATTTTTTACAGCTCTTCTCTTATATATAAAACAAATTAAAATTGTAATAAGCAGAATTTAATATTTTATATAATTAAACAGCAAAAGCAAAAGCAAATTATGATAAATCTTTAAAGGAAAATATATATTGTATTTAATTACTTAAATTTCTTAATAAATAGATACTGCGGGTAATGAAGCAAACCATATTACTCAGCAATATAACTTACTTTTGTAGTAGAAGTTTTATAAAAATTAAACTATTTTTAACTGAGATAAGATGAAAATTAGATAGACCCAATAATGCCTTATTTTAGTTTGGCGCCAAAAATTAGATATCGCATAACAAAGTTCAAATGATCCATAAGCTTCACATATTTAACTTGCATAAATTATTGACGTACAATATCCAGATGTTTATGCTATACAAATCTTTAAGTTATTTTTCTAATTAAAAAATTAATAATTATCATCTAGCCTTACATTTATAGCATCTCTCCCCAACAATTACCAGGCGAAAAATTGATCCCCTCAGCATGTTGAACAATCGACAGTCTATAAATGTAGGTATATACAAATTCACGAATATCAGAATGAATTAGAATAAATTTGAATCAATCAAGCCCGCATAACTGTGTCATTCCGGCAAAGTCGAAGCCAAAAGCCTCTTCGCGGTTCTTTTCCTGCGTGCACACATACACCCAAGCTGGATCCATCAGCCATATGCATACAGGTATATGCGTTATGCCACACATACATAGACGCAGGAGCATGAGGAATACGCACACACGCGAAAGGTGGCACGCGCCCCGCTCTCTTGGCGCTATTGTGCGGCGTCGCACACCGCCCTAAGAGAGCGAGACGGGGATAGAGTAGCTCCCCCCAGTATATACCTATATGTATGTGTATGTGTATAGGAGTGCACCCTGCCACCATCTGCGCGCCCCGTGCATGTGTACAAGCAATGCGCTTACGTCCTTATGCGCTCGTCTCTCCTCTATATGTGGGCCACGGTCTATACAGTAGAATACGAACGGTGCGCAAGAGTAGTGTATGCGGACTAGTGGTGTCTTCCTCGCGCTTTTCATCTCCCTCTCCTATTTTCTGCTCCTGGTGATTTTTCTCCGCACACGCTGCTGCTGCTGCTGCTGCTGCTGCTGCAGTTGCGCGCGACCCCCAGGAAATCAAAGTCGATTCTTAGCCATATTCATCGGTACATGCGATCCTCGCCCTGCTGCTGCATTGTCGGCTCGGATTTCCGTGACTGATTGGTCGACGCGCCCGAGATTTCCGCAACGAACTTTACCAGCACTTCTCGGGCTGCACGCAGCTCTCTTGATGGAGCGATGCATATGATGACTACCGCGGGCCTTTGCCCTTTTCTCCGTAGATCCGACTCCTAATGCGCCGATAAATTTGTATACATTGTGCATATTGTAGAGGGAAGAATGAGGATTGGACGAAGCGAGACGCTCGTATTTTCCTTGCGGCTTGCGCGATAATGAACTTTTCTTTTTGTTAAGTCAAGGGGAATCATTGATCATTTTCGCCAAAAAACAATTAGGTGAGAACGGAAGAATGGCAGTTACTTTAGCGAAAATTGGTACTGATATGTTTAACCCTTTTAGTCCCAAGGTCCTTTTTCGATTGGAAAAAATATGGGAAGTGGTTTATTAGCTCTAACATGGTCTAAAGGAGTTTACAAATGATTTTTAAAATAAAAAAATGCTTTTAGTATGATTTATCGAGGTGGATATAAAAAACTATTATGTCCTGCTTATACTCTTATATTAATTAAATTTTAACAACTAGCATGGTTATCAGTTATTTTGAGTGGTATTATACAAGTATATACATATATATCAAATGGATTAAAAAACATTTTACTTCTAATTTTTAAGAAAAAATATATTGCGCCATACGCATCACTTTCTGCTATACGCATAGCTTTTTTGATAAAGCATCACTATTTGCGTTATCATTTTAAACTAATGTCTTTTATGGACTTTAATACCCTAGAAGTGACTGTGTGGTCCCAGATACTTTTTTCATCAAATAACAATTTCTTACAGTAGTCCAAACCGCGTGTGCCTGCAGGTTTCGGACCACTAAATGGTTAATAATAAAGAACATATAATTTGAATCATTCTATCAAATTTCTAAGTAATTTGATTAATTTCATATTTATTTTATCAATATTCACAAGGAAATTCGTGTAAAAATAAAGAACACCAATAATATACAAGCTAAGTAAAAAAATATTCTTGTTATACTGGCATTACACAACCCATCGGAGTAATACCTGTCAGCACCTGCGCAATGGTGATCATGCAATATAATATTGTGGAAAGTTTAACATTATTTTTATTTCATAACGTAAAATCTACTACAACGTGTACAACTGTACATCTTTAATACCCTTTTAAAACACAAAATTTATTAGATTAAAATTACCTAAAATTTAGACTATGCATATTAGTCCTTAAAATATCAAAATAAGTCAAGTATTACTTAATCCTTAGTTGGCACACGGGATCATTCTGATCGCACGCAAAGTAGTAATTTTGCATAACCTGCCAACTTTAGAAATAGATTTATTTTAAACTATTTATTAATTTTCTTTTGTAAAACAAATTTTACTACGTGAACATTTAACTTTTTGACTTAAACAAATCTGTAGATAGTCTTAAATATTTAAGTTTAAAAAGGGTTTAGGGTAAATTTGGATTGAAGTGTGTCAAGTAAGGGTTAAATTAAAATAAATAATGCATCGATAAAAGTGAGTAAATCTTTTATTTTCTTTAAAATGAGGATGACTAAGATTACTCACTCTGTTTTACGCGAAACAAAATTCTTTTTTAATATTTTGATTGATTTAGTTGTTGTTATGGTTACTATCTTTAAAAAAACTGATATTTATATATGCGAATTTCAGAATATATATAAACCTAATTAATAAAGGATGATTGAAGTAATTCATTAGTTTATAAACAATAAGTACAAACAACACAAAAAATTTTAACTGAAAGAAAAATAAAGAAAAAAAAGAAAAATAAATTTATCTAGAAAAATATCGGTAAGGTACGAAAAACTCTTATGTATAAACTCAATCAACGTACAAAATGTCGATAGGTGTTAAGAAGATGGGTTTGAACATGACACTCTAATATTTCTAGCAGTCTTAACCCGCAGTCAACACACACACACACACGGGAGGATCCCCTGGACTTGGGGAGTCGGATTTCGCGTTTCTCAAAATATATCTATTTGTTTAACGCAACGATGCGCCCTTGTGTGTTTGACGAAGGAAAAAGAGGGAAAGCTATGCCGCCGCTGGAAGCTTCGCAGTTGGACCTCCCTTGCTCTGACTTTCCTTTCCTAGATGCAGTGTGTCAGCCGAAAATACCAGACGCAACCCTATAAAAAAATATATTCATTTCTGTAAGTAGAGGCGTTAAGAAATGCATACCTCTGTGGAAGAGTTCATATAGAAATATCTAAGAAAAGCACTCTGTCTGGGTTAAATCTTGAAAAAATAATCATAAATTTATTATAAATGTTCACGGCCTCACTACAATTTTCTTTTGAAGCTAAGTATACACAAAATTTTTAATCGAAATATAATATTTTAAAAGAATTTTAAAACATATTAAGATCAATATTTCTATAAAATATATAGTTAGTCTTACTATAGTAAGACAAAAATTATATTTTTTGAGTTACTAAACTCAAAATTTTATAGCATTAACGTTTATCGAATAATGCAATTACTGTGCCTATTATTAACATCGATCTAAACCATTCAGAGAATGTTCATTAAATATATTATACCCTGGAATACACGAACATAATTTAAAAATATTAAGTTTAAATGCATTATTGTTTAAATGTATTCTCGGCATAAATCCATTAATATTTAGTACTTAAACTTAAAATATTTATAAATCCTGCAATTAAATTTTTTTTTGCAAATCAAATTATCGAAATTATAAATCAGAAACTGAATATGAATTCGATATCTTGTATTAAGATATTTTAAGGTGGTTCGGGTGATTTAAATGAACCATTTTTTTTCTACTTATTTAAAACTTATCAGAGTCGATATTTATTATAAAAATAGTATACATTATGAACGTAAAAAGAAAATTATTATCAATTCTGATGTTGCCAACACGATTAATGCCAGTCGAAATAAAAGTTATTAAGAATGCAATAAATCATTTTTTACAAATCGACCGAAAGAAAATTTAAATAATTTTTAGGTGCAAAGAAAAAGCTTATGGTTTAATTAGATTACATAAGTTCATATAAGTTTAGTTTAAACTATAAGCTCTTTCTTAGCAACCATAAAGTATTTTAAATTTTTTTTTCTGTCGATTTATAGAAAGATATTTAAGGAACAATTAATACCTCTACAATAAAAAATGCTTGAATACCGAAGAAGTTTTTGTATTTTTAGTAACTTTTTTTTCAATTGGCAATAATTATGTCTGCAATATTTCACATATAAATATCAACACTAATGAGTTCTAACTAGGTAGAAAACCAAATTTGTCGATTTAAAGCACTCGAACCTTCATAATATAAGTGTATAGATATAATAAACATTCTACGCTTGTTCCGTCTTCTGAGTAGGCATCGGCCCTTAATGCTCCACATTCTATTAAGAATTATTTCACCAAAATAGAAGTCACCGCAATGTGTCTTCGCACAGCTAACAATTTAATATGAAAAAGTATCCTATACCATCCGCAAAAAGTGCGGTCAGCGAGCGAGCATCTCCCTAATTAAGGGTTACAGTATATATTATAGAATTACACCAGCCGGCCTCTCGGATCGGCGCGCCTATATATACAAACTCGCAACTACCCCGCTAACAAACCGTGAAGTCGTCGACGACGACGTCGGCAGGCCCGGGCGAACGTCGCCGCCGTCGTCGCGCTGCTGGCAAGGGGTTCGCCGCAGCGTCTCGTAACGTTCGCCATCAGCTGCACGCGGCCTCTCCGCAGAGCCGTGAATCGCATGTGTACATGTATACATAAGACGTATAAGCCGAAGAGAGAGAGAGAAAGAGAGAGAGAGAGAGAGAGAGAGAGAGCTGCAGTTTGCGGCGATCGTTTTCGCCCGAGATGTCGAGGAGGGTCCGCTGGTGGCTCTGGCTTTGGGGTCGCCGTCCCCGTGTCTTCATATATATATATACACACATACACACGCTCGCAAGTTCACCGGGGTACGAGAGCTGTTTCGGCAGCTGCGCTCTGTGCACCTTTTTGCCTCTACTCTCTGCTGCGCTCTCTGCTCTCTCTCTCTCCCTCTCTCTCTCTCTTTCTCGATCGGTCTCATTTCTTCGGCGCGCGAATTCTCCGTTAATCGAACTGTAAGTTATTGCTCGCGGGACCTTATAAGGGCGAGACGACTGCCGCTAGCTTTCTCCCCCATTTTCGGAAGGAGAGAGAGAGAGAGAGAGAGAGATCGGGAGAGAAAGGTATTTAAACGGACGAGTCGCGCGAGCGTATTATGGCTTGTAATGCTGTGCATGTGTGGACGAATGTCAGTTTCGGGGTCACGGATGTGCCTGTGTATGCCGCACGGTGCAATGTGAATGTGGGTATCGAGCTATGCGCGCGCGGATTATGACTGGAAGGTCAGGGTGAAGGAGATGTGGGGTGGCTAAACTTGCAGAAAATTGGAGATCGGGAAATGGTACGTGTATAATTGACGCGGGCTTTTACAATGGCTTTATTTATCGGGGCGATAAATTATTTTTCGATTACTAAATCGTGTGTGGAGTCTGGAGTGCTTCAAGTGGATATTGACGAATGTTCCTTTTTAGCATATTTATGTGCAATATTGTACGAATCTAAGATATCAGCATTATTTTACTTTTTATCGAGCAGTATAGGGTGACTCCACCATTGAAAGGCCGGAAGATCAGTCAGTGAATGACCAGCTCCTGTGATATTTTCATTCGCTTAAGCTGTTAAAGATATAATTACGTTCTATTTCTTTTTTACACTTTTTCAAATTCCGGACCGTTTCTGGGTTGTAAAATTATGCGGTTTGTAGGTAAACTACATAAGCCCTGAACGATTAAAACAATTTCATGTTTCTAACTTGATAAATAAAGTTAAATAAATGAAAAACCGGAAAAAAAATTAATTTTTTGCTTCCTACTAAAGGATACTTTGTATATTTATATTTGTTAAGAATAGAGGATCGTATGTAACAGGTTAAAAATAATTTTTTGACACTATGTGCGCGAAACTCGATGTCGCACACGCTGCGTCAAATAAGCGTATGCTAAATCGAGCTTCGCACGCACCGTGTCAAAAAATACGGTTCGATAAATGTGCGAGAATGTGATTTCAGCCTAGTATCGAAATGTACTATTTTATTGCATCTATAATTATTTCAAAAGCATAATCCTTATGCTTACAATAGTACTGAATTCTTTCTGTTTTACCTATAATTGCCGTAAAAGGTGATTTTCCAATGCTTTTGTAAGTCTTACGGTTATTCACTCGTGCATTATATTGTAAAGCCCAATGAACTTTAAAAAGGCTACA
Organism: Gastracanthus pulcherrimus; assembly: GCA_949152435.1. Lineage (NCBI taxonomy): Eukaryota > Metazoa > Arthropoda > Insecta > Hymenoptera > Pteromalidae > Gastracanthus > Gastracanthus pulcherrimus. The sequence goes on along the minus strand of OX424574.1, from coordinate 141,351,188 downwards.
GTCTCAGAAAATCTTAAGAAACACTGTTAGTAAATAATACGAAACATTTTTAAATTTAAGTGATATAAAGTTTAAAATTTTAAAAATAAGCAGACCTTAAATTTGAATAATTTCAATATCTAAATAAAAAAATTTACATGAAAAGTCAAACACACGTACTCCACCAGCTTACGACACCCTCGACTTTACAATCAAACAACCAGTACAATCAAAGTTCATCGGACCGCCCAATAAAAAGGTAGAAAGCCATAAAGCCAAAGGAAACAACTCCGCGCTTATAAAAGCGAGCCCCTCGCGCAGAAGAAATGAAACCGCGCCTCTTTCCTTGCACTTGCAGCCTCCTTCAATTTTAACTTCTCTCATTCGCCCTCTTGTATTACATAAAGAAGCTGACTTGCTGCCTTCGACTCGTCTCGGTCTCTCTCTCTTAAAAAGCGGAGAAAACAAAAAGCCGCGACAAGCGCGAACAATAGTCTTGCTACACCTCTTCTCGTACGCTCTCCACCCCCCTTTCTCTGAAACAAAAAACGAAACATACACACACGCGCACACAAGAGTTGAGCCGAGCGTCCGACTTGCCAACGACTTCTATCAATTTGCATTGTGCGCGTGCACAGGAGAGAGCAAAGGTGTGTATACATACGGTCTATACACGCAATATAACAGGCGCGAGCCCACTCGGTCTATATATACCTATAGACACATGTGAGTTACTTGTGCGCGGGGGTCGGGAAGTAGGAAGAAGCAAAGGAAGAAGAAGAAATATTGGGGAGGGAGGATAATGGTTTTATATACGCGGGCTTTCTTAGGTGTGTATGCGTGTACGGGGGGGGGGGGGGCTTCCCCCGACGGACGAAGCCGCAAGCGCATTGTAGGAGTGCCTATACGCACACCCTCCAGACTTGGCGCGCGCCAGCGTGCAGCGGCCTATAACAATCGGCGCACGGCGCGCGAAGAAAACCACCCCTCGTAAACTCTCTATACTGTCCCCCGCGCGCTGCTTATACTCTCTTTCTATTCTCTCTCTCTCTCTCTCGGCCTCTCTCCCCCGAGACAAGAATTATGGGTTAGCTGCGTTTAGAGACTTAAATAATATTATAGTTATCGTTAATAAGCACGTCGATGTATAGCCGAGACCAGAACGTAATAAGAAATTGACTTTTGGTTAGTTGTCCTTTTAAGCACAAAAAATCTAAAAAATTTATGTTTTAATTTTTTTAATACTTTTCTTATGATTGATAAGTTTCGTTTTTTAAAATAATTTTAATTTTAATAACACACTGTTCTCTGATAAATTCGGGTAATTAAAATAATTTAGCCTAAGATTATATGGTACATTAAAGTTATAAAAAGGTAATAAATAATAAAGAAAATAAGTTATTTTATAAAAATAAAAAAGGCTTCAATTTATCGTTCTCGAATAACTAATTTTATATAAAAAAAAATAGTTTTAATTTTAAAGAAAATTTTAAATATATCAATATAAATTAAATTTTAATTCAATTATTGCTTCAAATAACAAGTTTAATAAAAAGTGAGTAAATAAGTAATTGTTAATCAATCCTTGCCGAAAAAGCATTATTTAAATCCAGTAATGTCGTAACATGCAAGCCGTCTAATGCACCTAATCCCATTGATCGGCGTATATAAAAGGAGTTTATGCCGGGCACGCGTCGCTAATACCCGAAGCCCCAAGACATCCCCGATGGATGTTTAAAGTTGCGTAAGGTCCACATGCAACTGCATCTTCCGCGCGCAAGAAGCTGCAAGAGCGGCAAGGCAATAGCACGAACAGCAGTAGCCGCAGCCTCCCTCCTACCCCCGACAGCAGACTCCTTGGCGCGTGGCTGCTTCCCCTTCCATCATCCCCCCAAAGAAAGTGTCGCGCGCCAGCAGCAGCGCAGGGGTTCCTTCGCGCGCGATTAAGAGTCAAAACGCTTGCGCGACAGCTGATCTGTCGGCCTCCCTCCCCTATAAGAAGACCGAGTGCAAGAGCCTTTAAGGACATAAGTCAATAAGTACGTTGGGGTCGTCGACGCCGCCGGCACCGCTGCCGTTGCATTCGCCCATCGAGCCTCCTGCGCTCGCTCGCTCGCTCGCTTTTTCTTCCAAGGAAGGGGAGACGTTGGCGCGCGTCCAACGTCAGGAGCGCGCGCGAACTCGAAGACACAGTAGAGGGAGGGCTGCTGCCTCCGCATTATAAGGGAAGAAAGCTGCAAGACACACTCATGTGCGAGGGGGAGACGTGCAATTTTCCTCGCGCGTGCTCGCTATTGACGTAATGGATCTACACTGCTGTAGCCCCGGCGCTGCAGCCGCGTGCGTGGAGAGGAGATCTGCAGGCCAAATTCCTCTCCTTCGAGCTTCTTATAGACGTGTGCGCACATTTATATACCTATACGAAGGGGGGACGGCATTATGAGCTTGATGGGGTGTTCCTTCCTTCCTTGATACTTGCGGTGCGGCGCCGAGCGGCGATTGTCACTTTTTCCTTAAATGCCGCCACCGCCGCCAACGTCTCGCTCGAGAGTGGCCGGATCCATTAACGAGGCGCGCAGATGCGACGCAAGAGTTCGTTAAACTGCGCGGGGTGTTGGAGATTTCGCGCCAACGGTGAGCGCGCGGAGATGCATCATGCTGGGCGAGCGCTGACTCGAGAGAGAGAGAGAGAGACTGCAGAAGGGGTTCCTTTGCGTTTCTTTCGCGCGACGGTTCTTCAAGTCGTGATGGTTGCGTGCTGTAGATCGGTTATGAGTTTTGCTTTTTTGAGGCTTGCTTGCGAGCGCGACACAGCTTTCACGCGATAGGTTTTTGTGCGAGTTTTAATGGCTCTATTATTGCAATCTATTGTGTTTGTTTTGACGCTTTTTCGCGGCTCTGTGCCATTGTTTTCGCGCTTAGAAAAAACTTTATGACGTTTCGGCTTTTATGACAATAGGTGTACCTATGTATTCATTTATGAATTTATTTGAGAACTATGAGTAAATATATATTTGAGCATATTAAATTTGCAAAAAATTAAATCTCAATTTCGAGTAAATGAGAACAAAAATGTATGCAAAGTATTTATTGTTATATTCTCTGAAAACCGATTTTGAATATTAATATAAAAATTACTACTAATAATGAAACTGTCAGTGTTCTATTATAACGAAGAATTGTATTTTTTGCTTCATAAATTTAAGCGGTTACACTATAGCATTTCATGAGAGTAATTATAAAGACCTTGAAAGATTTAGATATTTAGATATTACTCTAGAAATGGTTCCATGTTGGTAGTATTGATAAATTCCAGATCCTTATTTAGTACAGCGAGTACCTCGTTTCTAATGACATTTAAAATAAGCTTTAACGCTAAATCCAGTTACTAAAAAATGAAATTAAATAATCTTAGTAAACTAATTTCATTCAGCCTTTATGTTCGAACACTACTTGAATATGAATATCCTTTTATAAAGACATTAAGATTGATTATTAATTAAATTTTTATTGCGAAAGTAAGTGGTATAAGTTAGGCATAACGTTAGTAATTAAGCCTATTTAACATTCTAATCTGATTTTAGGTAGATCTCAGATTGTAAGAAGCAAATGTCGGTTTCCTAAAAATGCCATAACACCACCAACGGCGCACGTCCATTTAAATCTCGCAATCCTCGGCATTAAGGAGTTAAAGACCCTCAACCGAAAAACGCACACATATGACAAATGCACTGACACATTAACAAAATCCCTGTAAGAAAACCTCCGACTGATTTAGCAAACAATGCCTGATATACCTCAGGATGTATATATATGGCCCATACCTGCACAACACGCTGCCGCTAATCTCGGCAAAGTTTCATGCAGCCTTTCACCCTCTCGCCGTTCGCGAAAGGTAAAATGCGCGCTCGTCTGCCAACATCCCCTTTTGCGTCCACCTTTCTCCATTATCTCTCTCCTGAAGATGCGAGCAAGAGAGAGAGAGAGAGAGAGAGAGGAGCAATATTGCACGCGGCACGCTTCGTCTGGCCCGAATGTCCCGCAAGACGCGTTACGTCTCGCGGTGTCGTGTGCCTTGTATGCAAATGTGCGAATAATAAACGGGACTGTGCGCGAATATAAGGAGATGCGCCGTATATAAGGGAGGACGAAGGTGTAGCAGCAACAGCCCCGGTGCGTCTTATATAAGGTACACGCACACCGTGTGTTTGCAGCAGCCCGCCGGGGAAGGTCGTCGGAGAAACAGAGAGAGAGAGAGAGAGAGAGAGAGAGAGACGGGACGAGAGGGAGGCTGGCAAACGGCGCTAACGGTCCGCCATATATACCTAAAGATCCCGCTGCCTGCTGCCTGCTGCCGCCGCGCTGTCCTGCCTCGTCCTCTCTATTAATAATCTGCCCGGCGAATCTGTCTACGAATATACGTATATGTAAGTGTCCCCTGCTCGGCCTCCTCTTCTTCTTCTCTCTTCTGGCACGAGTCCCGTGTCCTTCCTTCTTTTTTTCTTGCGTCTGTATACCTTCTTTCCGTCTTTTTTTGCCCGCGCGCGCGCGCTCGCAACCATCGACCTTTGGACTAGGCGATAATCTACGAACGTCCATCCCCGGCTCTCCACGTCTGTTTCGCGTCTCGCGCTCTAGGTAGTTGTGCATCCGTGTGCGTAAATTGCGGACCGCCTGTAGTTTCGATTAACACGGATTAGAGGAGAATCGGTTGGTGAGTTTTTATACGTGCTGTTTGCTATTGCTGTATAGGGCTTTTTAAGTCAATTCTGCTTTCGTTTTTTCAAAACTGACCATTATTTATCCTTACTTTCTATTTGAATTGTTGCGTGATTTTAGAATTTTTTATTTGTTGAATGAAGATTTTACTTGATATTTCGCAAAATTTTATATTAAAAAAAAACGCAATTAACTAGCTTTAAGCTGATTATAATTGTAAATAAAATATGTTTAACAGAGTTTTTATTGTAAATAAATTTATTTATGCGTATAAAATAAATAAATTAGATTTTCGAACCGACACCAAAGGGTTAAAAAGACAATAGGTCAGAAACCATTAAAGAAATTCGATGTTGAAAAGAATACATATAATTTTATGATTTGATATTTGTACGAAGTAAAGTTATAAATAAACTGATTTCATAAACATTATAAATTAAATTAAATTCTTTATGAAAGATGCCCATCGCGGATGCGTAGACGAAACGAGATGCAGTGAACGTACAATACTTACTCTATTGTTTAGACTTTGTCAACATGATACGTACATTAAAGTCAAATTCAATCCGGGAACGTTAAGACGAAAAAAGCAACATACGGTAAAATAAATGAAAAAATCAAGATTATATCAGGCATTCAGAAGTGAAAATTAACAAAATTAATGTCTTTTTATGTTTTTAACTATATACAGAAATAAATTTTTGTTTAAATACTTTCGATTTTCACGTTTTATTGCCCTCAAAACTGGGCCCAAAGTGGCCGTTTTCCGGCCAGCGGGTGTAAAGTACTCACTTTACGCCAGCTGTTTATTTTAGGCGGCAGAAAGTGAGTCGTTACGCCCACTACTCGTTTTACTTTACACCTGCTCGTTCCGCCAATAGAAATGAGGATAAAACTAACCTAAACTTGGTTTGTGAAAATCACTACATGTGTTGCAAGAAATGTAGTGTACACCATGGGTGAGAGTACTTTTTTGACCCTTGTGTTTGCAGTACTCGTGTTTGGCTCGCTGTACGCACCAGCCTTCTGCTGTCATACTACTGTGGTCTACAGATACTTTACAAAAATTGCAATTATTAGCTTAAACACATGTCAGTTAGACTTATATTTTTTTTATTAGATCCTAAAAATTCCAGACTAAACGACCCTGATAGAAAGTTAGCTAGAATGTCCTGTTAGCTTATTAATTATTAACCAGATTTATAAGTTATCAATATGCCAAGTTATAGCTAATATCTGGCTAGAATCTGCTTAAAAGTATGCTTTAAGTAAGTACGTATTTTGTCTGCAAATCTAACCTATTTATTTTTATTTCTACAATTTTAAAAATATACATTATTATACTTCATTGAATATTGATTATAGTATGACGCCAATATAAATATTTGTATCAAGAAATACTAACTTGCAATACTAAAAGTATTTGATAACTATAATTATATCCCTTCCAAAAATTAGTCAATCATAACTTAGTCAACAAAATTTTGTAATTTATGCCGGAAATAAAAAATTTTGTAACAAAAGTCTATTGTAAAACTACAAATATTTGTTTACCAATTATTGTTTCTCCAAAAATTTGTCTAAACTTACATTATTCCGTTTCTACTATTATTCATGAAACTACAAATATTCATGAAAATACTAAAAATATAATTACAAAATAAAATAGTAGCTAGGTACGCATAATTACTTTGACTTATTCTTACTCTATGTCGAATTATAAAATAGACTTGCTTATCGCATTAAGTTAGCTTGTTTCCGGTCAAACCGAAAGTAAACGTATATTTTTTAAACCTTAATATAATAAAAAAACAATTTCTCAGATAAATGAAGTTACATACATACAATTGATTGTAAATTATAGATCATACTAATATATAGAAAAGGAATAACAATCACTTCTAAACGGCTGTAAAATATCTATACTTGTAGTTCTTACTATTACATCCATTACGATTGATTAAGGAGTAATAATGATTTTTCACTTGATTATTATATAACATTTCATTATTTTATTAATTGATATTATTTCTCTTTTATAAATGAAATATTAATTTTGATTTATTTATATCTAGTAGTAATTAGTTTTGTATATACCATGAAATTAAAAAGACAATATATGAGTTATATCGACTGTGTGCAGTAATTGATTCATTGAAACCTTAACGTTTAACCGTGAATTTTAACTTATTCAAACATCAGCGTAGCAAATTTTCATTTCCAATAACTTTTCCGATTTCCAACGTATTTCCCCCGTTACCATTTCACTTGATCATTATTTTGTCCAAAGCAAAAAAATAAGAGGACCGAAGGCATTTTCCCCAAAGCAACGAAACCTGTAACATAAATTTGTCCAAAATACTGGGCACGCACCCTCGGGTTGTACCTTCCTTACCCGTCCAGCCCGGGACATACGCAAATATAATAAATCGTTTGGTGAAGTCGCGTAGGTACTGCACCCTCTTGCCGGTGCGATCGCCGCGTCAATCGAGCATCACCGAGCGCCGCAGAAGAATCATACGAGCGATAAATAAAGATTTGCCTCGAGCAGTTGCAGTGCTGGCTGAATGCGCCGCGTCGAATCTCGAATTTAAGACTAAGAGAACTCTCCTATGAGCTCTCGAGCGCTCTTTAGGGGGTTACGCGTCGTGCCCCCGAGAAGAAAAATGAGGCGCTCCGCGGGAAATCCCTGTATATAGGTATACAGCCACATACGCGGCTATAGGTATGCACTGTACGCTGCCAATGGAAGATAGAGGAAAAACAACACACCTCTCCGACATCGTGCCGCGTCCATACGTACCCACATGCTGCATTTACGTGTGAAAGGCGAATGCATCGACACCCGACCCCTCGACCTTCTATTCCTTCCTTTCGCGTACTTCCGAGGCTCTCTATCGCTTTTTCTTCCTTCCGATCCGACTGCTGCGCTATGGGGAATGTCAAGGTGGGCGCGCGTTTCGAGGGGGGCAAGCTACGATCGATTTCCTTACCGGCCAACTTTTTCGGGACTCTCGTCAGATGTTGCGTGTGTGCGCGGGCAAGAACACCTTTCCTTATTTTTACACGGCCATCTCTTTTTTTTTTATTTATTTGGCTAACGTATTTATGTTTAAACATTTTTACTTTTTACAGAAGGCAAGATCCGTGATGCATGATTAAAAAACTCATTTTAATTATTTGAAACAATGACAATACAATTGTATATTGTATATTTAAATTTATTTTTAAATAAATTTTGTCCATCGTAAAATATTAGTTTTGATCTATTATATTACTAATGACATTTTGATATAATAAAAAGTATAAAATTAACAAGCTTTCAGTATGTTATATTATACCTTACACTGATAAAAGTTATACAATTTTTCATAATTATATGTATATAAAACTCTATTTATTGTAAAAATTATTTTCCAATTTGTTAATTATATTGAGATCGATAATTTTTCATTTCTTTCATTTGATTATAACAGCATATAACTTATTGATTCATTTATTAATCATTTTTATATGTATTTTATACAATGTACATTGGTCATGTAAAAAATAAATTAAAAAGCTTTTATTATGATGAACGTTTATTTTGATAAAATAAATAAAATCATTAGTGATAATCAAAATAGGACACACCCATCAACAAAAAATGTCTATTGAAGGGAAAGAAAAGGGGATCATCTCCAGTCCTACGTATGTATTCACTTCTGGCCGTTCTCTCACGGGTCGTGCGAACTTCGCAGATCGGAAGGACTTCAGGAAACTTTCTATCTTTCTGTTGGGGAGTCATTTCCCCCTTTTGCCAGGTCCGGAACGCGTATACCTATGTATGAACATGGAAAAATAATGTCTCTAGAAGCCCGCAGACGGTTTTCCGTCGAGATTCAGCTAATGGAAATCTATAACCGATATCCGTTGGCGCGAACGTGGATATATAACGCATGGAAAAGTTGCAGACTCCGGGGTAGGTTGAGGATTTATCGGAAAATACCGCAATTGAATTACATACGATTTTTCAAATAGAAGTAAGATCTTACATTTGCGAAGCTTGAAAAATTGGTTTGACGCTTTTAGCTCGTTCATGAAAATTTGTGTTTCTAGTACAATGGAGCTGTGTCTAATTCATTTGCAATAAGTTATTTTGAAGTGCAATCATCGTCAATTACAACTGATGTATTTATGTCAATGTTGAAATATCATTTCTTTTTGACATTATAATTTTTTAACGTATCATATTTAATTTACGTTTTAATCGATATTCATTTTCATCTATTAAAATAATAATTGAATTAATTTTTTTATTCATGGTATTCGACTGTTTGAAAGTACTAATCAAAGGGCTTTAATAACAAATATTCATTTTATAGCACCAGCGTGAAATACGTCAATTCACAATTACAATTAAAGAATTTTTTAATTTCATATATTTTTAATGATTGACAGTGTTCTAAAATAATAATAAATTAAATAACTTTTTTAACTAACATTAAAAAAACTTTCGCAAATCTTATGATGAGTATCTGTTTATAAGCATCTTAGCTTGTTGTATACTACTTGAAAATATTTTTATGAATATGTATTTAATTATTATACATAATGAAAAAACGAGTCAAATTGCTTTTTATATATGTTTTTTTTTAATTGAGGTTATTAGAGAACTTGTTCGTTTTATAATATACTATTCAATTTGTGATACCAGAAAATCTAATTATGATTTGCTTATTGACTCAAGCTACAAATTCATTTCATTAGAAAATTGAAAATCTCGAAACAAGTTAAAAAAAGTTTTTCGTTCAACAAAATTAATCAGATGGGTAGTGTGAAATAATAAGATCAATTATCACTTCGATCTACATCTCACCCCCTCCAACCCGATAAATATTTTTCGAAAATATGACGTAAGTTTGTTACTAGACAATAGGTATAACAAGATTTGACAGTAATCGGACAATGCACAATTACCGAACTCTCGACATTCGCACATCGAAATTCGTTGAAAATTCGATACAGAGTCAAACCTCTTATCACGCCTAGGGTTGCACCAGTCCAACTAGTCAAATCGGCCTACATTGGCCCACACGTCATTAAAAGAGTCCGTTAGAGACGCATCTCAACCCTGCCCCAAAAAGCATCGTGCCCGCCAGACTCGTATTGCGCCTGTCGCATCGGATGCCTCGTGCCTTCGAGTGGGCGAAACTTGGACGAGAGCCGACAATTGTACAAACGCGTCCTCCAACCTTCAGAGCTCGAGGATCGTTTATGGCCCACCCATCCACCCACTTTCGACTCGACTACTACCCGTATAATCCGGAATACCTCTCGATGCGGCGGCCCCGGCGAAAAGCCTACGTGTCCGCATTCACGCGTAGTCGTGGAGAGCGCAGAAACGGTGTAATACGAGTCGTAGAACAATGGAGAGACGTCGACTGGAAGCTCGCAATAAAGCTGCGCACGGGAGGACATTCGGATTTTGCGAGAGGGAATACTACAAGACGAGGGGATACTCGATGAAAATCCGAACAAGTTCGAACGTGCAAGTTTTTCTATGGAAAATTAACGAGCTGCGTTGTTAAACACTGCGTTATATGCTGGAGTGTATCCTGGATGGGAGGTTTATGCTCTCAGACTGGGGAAGTGTAAGAGCGGATGACTGTAAAAATATCAAGTTGTGGCACCACCGACGAATTTATGCGTTGTGTTTCGATGTACTTAAGAATATTTGTTCTTACACGTGAACTCTTGTCGAAACAAGTCTCAACAAGTTATAAATACATTTCAGTCTGCGAGAGAAAAATTTGAAATTGTTTTAAACACACGAATTTACTAGTTCCGAGTCGATAAATACTTTTTAAATACATTAATTAATATAGAATCGAATATTTACCAATTGTATAATTAGTACTTGGGAAGAACGTAGTCACTTTAGCGAAATGACATTCAATACAAATTTGTATGCAATTTAAATTATAAACTTCTAAGGAAAAATCTGATTAACTATAAGATTTCTTCAATATGCGGAGTAATAACAGTCTTGTAATATATATATTTATTCATACTGAAAGAAATGCTGACGTTAATCAATTTTTTAAGTTTCAACAAAGTAAACAATAAGTCAACTTAGAATGGGATTTATTTTATTTTTACTTTAGTTTAGAATTGGAATAAGTAATAAAAAATGCCTAGATTTTGTATAATGTGGTGATTGACATTACTCACTGACCGAGATTTTATAACTCTACTCTATCGAATTTTGTTTGTAATTAAACATTCATATTTTCCTTTTTATTGCCCAATATGTATGGATTATTTAAGTGGTAAGGGATCGATCGTAAACTCGGCACCCGATGTAAACGTTTTAAACCTTTTCAAATGGATCCTTCTGTTTTATCCATTAAGTAGATTTCCACAGCACTAAAACTGTCGTAAAATTTCTCACTCAAAATTCATATCCGGCAAATCAAAAGATCCTTAAAATTTCGTTGATATTCTCACGGAAATGCACTGCAGTTCATAAGGATGCTCCAGCACAATAATGCATATTATACGCTGCTTCATTTTTCATCTCGCGCAGGCGCAAGCAAATTTTTTTCTCATTGCTGCGGACAACAGAGATTTCGCACAAGCCAGGTCCATTAGAGTCCACCGGCGCATTCAGTCTCAGCGGAGTCCGAACGGCGGAAACCCCAACAAGTTACAAGTTTGGAAAAACCGCATTTTGCGAATGACAGAGACGCAGGAACAAAAATACGTTCATGCTTATGCTTATATTTTGTGGGCTCCGCGCTGGTCTCGCCCGACAATTGAACTGCATTTTGCGCTGCTTGGCTCCTTTGAGGTGTCCGCGCGTGTATGCGCGCCCACCGCCAACATTCCTTTCAGCGATCGCTGCTGTGCTGCCATTAATAATACGAGCGAAGCTCTGGCTGAGCTCTGGCGGGGCCCGTGTACCTGTGGAGGTATGGGACACCCCGCGAGGCGCAAATGCACAAAAAAGCGCACCGGCATTCATGGATGTGCGCCAAAAACGAGAGCAGCTCGAGGAAAAACCGATTAAGCCGAGTGCGGCCTGTGGCCGCTGATGGTCACGGCGTCTGGAGCCCGCTTTCCCAGCGCCACCTCAATTAAGGCCCGTGAATTTTCTTTTTTGGATTTCTCGGACTTTGGATCCAACCGAGATCGTATCTGCCAGTAGGAAATATTACTGGATGCATCCGCGAAGGATGGATGTATCGGTTTATGCTTTTTTCAGTGATGTTGGTTTTAGATAACGTTAACAAATTGGATTGGTTAAGCGTATTTGTATAGACGTGGCATCCGCTAATAATTTCAACATTTGAATACAATCAAAGTCTATTAATTTAATTTTTTAATAAAAATTATTTTTTAAGTCGTAAAGTACATGGCTATAATACGTATATATTATGCATTCATTGCATATATCCTACGAGTTATCTTTAATAAACTTATTCTTTTTTTTTAATAATTATGACTTAAATAATACAATTATTTCATAAGAATTAATGTTATAAAATAAAAATAAAAATACATAAAATAAATTAAATAAAATGAAAATTATGTTACAATTGCAGTACGTACATTTTTATACATACATTTTGTCATACATATTTAATATTTTTAATGAACGGGGAGAGTAGAAAGGTAAAGTTTAAATGTTTGTTATTAACCCTTTAATCGACGCGTCAAGACAAAACCTGGCGATGAGTAATCAATTAAATTATAACTGAAAAAGTAGAAGTGGTTTTATGGGTCACTGATTACAAATTTTTAATTAGTTTTTCATCATTTACTAACCCGTTGACACTAGACTGTATGCTTTTTAATTTTTTCCTTTTTCATTTTTTATGGTCCTGAAAAATAAGTGTCTTGCTTGATTTCAATGTTAAAACGTTTCTAAGACATCCGGATTGTTACCTAAATTTTTTATAAGAATTTATTGTTTCATTTTTACCATGTTATAACATGCCAGGTGCCTGAGACAATTTTTTGTAAAATTTTATTGTTATATAACATGGTAAATATGAAACAATAAAATCTTATAAAAAATTTAGGTGACAATCCAGATGTCTGAGAAACGTTTTAACATTGGAATCAAGCAAGACACTTATTTTTCAGGACAATAAAAAAGGAAAAAGTGGAAAAAAAATCCAGCCAACGGGTTAGTAAATGACGGTAATCTAATTAAACATTTGTAATCAGCGAGCATTCAAACCCCTTTAATTGTGCTGTAATTGTACAATAATCATTACAAATGATTTGCCTCATATATTGAACAAAACAGTCAGCGGGTTACTGTTATAACAATAATAATTCGTTAATGCAAAAATAAAACTCGTTCAGCTGCTCTGGCTAGGCATTTTTGGCAGATTTTGCCAAATTTTTCTTACCAGTTAAGGAGGTTCTATTGGCGTATATATGTCATAAAAACAAACATGTTTTAGTGTCATTTAATCTTACAATGATATAAAAGTCAATATATTATAAAATAAGGAATTTTTGTACAACTAAAAAAAATGTATCCCACATTCAGCGGGAAAATAAAAGAACTTTTTCCTGCAAATGCATTTTTAAAAATTATTTTTCACTATATTAATATACATATTCAATAAATTCTAGTTCTTACCGGAGGTCCTTCTTTTTAAGTCAATATAGTGGCCACAGTTATGTCGGTAATAATGTTCTATATGCAACACGGGAATAAAGTCGAGTATTCCCTCGGGTGATTACTGCCCTCGGGACTGCTCAAAATCGGGCTTAAAGTGGCCGTTCTTCGTCCACCGGACATAAAGTAAATACTTTCACAAATTCAAAAAAATTAGTTAATTTAAAAAATTTTCAACATTTTCAAAATTTTTAAAACTATTCATTACTTTCAAAATTTTCAAAATTTTCAAAATTTTTAAAACTATTCATTACTTTCAAAATTTTCAAAATTTTTAAAAATATTCAAAATTTTCAAAATTTTTATGAAAAATCAATTTTTGCTTCTTCAAAAGTGTTCCTTGAAGCTAACTTTAGACGTTGGAAAGCTCCAAATGGCATTTTAAAGCATCCTCTAAGTTTTTTGAATATTACGTGTCTGCTACGTTTGTTCATTTGACGAAACGCTAATCACGCTACATTTTGCACAAATCCTTCATTTATCTATGTACCGTGGCCTGTATACCATTTGGATCAGATAGTCTGATGAGAGATTATGACTGTTAACTTCAAACGAATAAAATGCACTCTTGCTAAGCCTAATGAATGACGACCGATAGCTGCTATATTTCTGGAATTTTCAAAACTGCATACTCATTCATACTTGTATTGTACATTTGATTGGCCTATTAACTATTTCCTTTACAAACTTCTTTCATACATTAGAACTACATACGTATTTGTATTATAATATAATATACAATTTTTTGAAAATTGAGTTTTTAGTGTTTTTGGCATCTATGCGTGATATAATAGTTTCATAGAAAGTAAAAACTTGTAATAATTAGCATAATCATGTAATTGCTAATTTTCGATTCTGATGATAATTCGAATGTACCCGCTATGTATTTTCCGCAAATAATTCAGCAAATTCTTATCTGCATTTTTCAAGAAAAAAGCAAAATTTTCGAATAACACGTTTATTGGCGAGTAGAGTAGGTCTGACGTATCCCCTTAAAAAATTACAAAATAGAAACTTCAATGTCTCGATAAACATGTACTTAAGTGGGTATGTCTCGAAGCCACATATTTTATATGCAAATAAAGTATAGTCTGTACTCAAATTATTTTTTTATGATTTTTTATTGTTATATGTACTTTTGAATAGCATCGAAAATAATAATATGATAGTATATATATATATTTATATTGACCTATTATTCTTGTCCAACAATAAGAATAAAATTGCTTATCTCATTAAGTTAGCTTGTTTCCGGCAAAACCGGAAACTAACAAAATAAACTTATTTGAAAAAATAAAGTTATTTACAATCTATTGTAAATAACTTATCTCCACACAATAAATAATAACCCCATTTATATATATTAAGCTTCTAAAAGTATGCGTGATTTCTCATTCTTTTGTACTTAATTAAATAAATAAAATATTCCACTATTTTATCAACTGATATTATTATAACTAACAATAACTAACCCTTTTCGAGAGAAAAATTACAATTTTATAACGAATTTCCACTCAATGTTAGTTATCCAGCATGAATTAAATTTTAAAAATAGACGTAAATGCTCAAAGCAACGCCTCACTAGCATCCTAGCCGAGCTAGGCATTTAAAATTTAATTTCGGCATTTTATAACATTTCAAAAAAATATTTTAAAATTTACAAGTTAATCATCTTATATAATAACAGTCATAGTTTATATTAATTTTATGTTCAAACTATCATTTTCATGTACTTTTACGGCTGTTATTTGTACTGAAACTTATTATTTTAAAATTTGTTCTGTTTCACCAAGATAATACTTGTAATAAAGGTTTTTCTGAGAGTTTCAAAACATATCATTAAAAATTGGCTCCGCAAACGTGAGTCATACGAACGTTGATGTGCAAAACTTGATTTTAGTATTTCAAAGAATTGTGATTTTAATGCGATGATAGATCGTACTAAATAAAAAAATTGATAAAAAAATGAGTGCTCAAGTTTCAGAGGAAAAATATTCGTGGGATCTTAAGCATTAAGATTTGAGCATTATATACATAAAATAAAATTAACAAAATATAAGTACATACATAGTTATTCTTAAATTAAACATCATAGATACCTTTAATGCGTTGCGTGTAAATCATGCAAATTAGAGAAAAAAACATAGATGTTATTGATTGTTATTACAAGTTTATTTAGATGTTTTTATAAGAGTAATATTTGAAATCCTCTAAATGCATAGTTCATTTGATAAAGTAAGTAAAAACGCATATCTATGTCGCCTTCCACTAAGCACATCAAAGTAAAACCGAGTCTACTTTCGCCTCGCCGTCCAAGCATCAATTAAGAATGTACAAAACGTTAGAAGGATTATAAAGCACACACATCGATCGTGCTGTCGCAGCATCCACAAAGCTCGTAATCCTCGCATTCAATCACGTCGTCGCATACTTTATTAAGGGCTTTTTGCATACACACCGCGACACAAAAACTTTCCCCTTAAGTCGACTCGGAATTTCCAAATCTCCGTCATTTCCACACACATCCGCAGCTACTTACACAGCCACACAGCATCCAACATAGAGCGGCGCCTCTTCTCTGTGTCCTGCTTAGCAACAAGCTCGCCTCGGCCTCCCTCAAACTCTCTCCCTCTCCTCTGCACCTCCTGTATTTCTTTGACTAGTATACGCGAAGGCGAGGCCAAAGGCAAAGAAGAAGTGTAACCCGGTGAAGCAGCGAGAATGCCGAGGAGCGGGCGCCGAAAAGCCCCCCGTGGAAGTAGCTCCGTCCTCGCCAGTAGCGCGGGGGCGCAGGTACACGCCGAACGAGCTTTTTCTCCCCCCGGCACTCTTTTTTTGTCTATGTGTGTGTGTGTGTGTATGTGTGTGCGATGTCTTGCATCTCCTTTCCTCGCCGGCTCGGACGGCGCGCCCTGTACAATGTTTCACCTGATCCTTCGGGGGCCACCCTCGCATTTTTCCCCGAGATTCGTCCGAGCACCGCGCGCGAGCGAGGATTTTTCTCACACGGCAGGTACCTACCTATGCCCGAGGCCGAGGCGCTTAGCCAAGGCAACCTGCACACACGAACACTTGCCTATCCTTCTCTATATACTGCATGTATACTGCATGTATTTGTTTAAGAAGTGGGTGCGTGTGTAGGTGTGCGGTAGACACGCATCAGCTGAGAGAGACGAGCCGACTTCTTTATGTACCCACATAGAGGAATGATGTACGGAGGTGTGGATGAGGCGGCGATGTCTTGAGATTCTCGGATATTTCGCGAATGGTCTATGGATCTCGGGGCTTGCACCTTGCTTCTAGCGTGTGTCTGTGTTTTCTTTTATGTCTCTGGGAACGCTGGATGAGAGGCTTTGTAGACGAAATTATTGGAGAATCGGCTTTGTGTTTTAAGAGCAGATTTTTTTCAGACAAACATATTTGTCGGAGTTGTGCCAATTATCACCCTTATAGAGGATATTTCAGTTTAGCAAGAAGCTGATGTAAAAAGGTATATAGGCTAGATCGGTTGATGGTCAAATCGCAAGTATCGCACATTGAACAAGTTTTTAAACAATAAATTTGATTTATAGAGCCTTTAACTGGTTAAGGGGGGAGTCATGCGGATGAATCTCGAACATTTATGAATTTATAACAATAAGAAATTATAATTACAAAATAAAGACCGAATTTATTTTAAAAACGTAAATTTCTGTTCAAGTCTCTCCATTTAGTAATTTTACAATTTTTCATTGCAAATGTTGGTTCATTCGCATGGTATTTTCATACTAAAAAGATGTTTTTTGTTTTGTATGTTTTAGACTTCTGCTAGGGGTGTCAGCTTACCCACTGTTTCTAGCCGAGCCTATGCACGCGATCGCTGTATATTTTTAAATGTACCTTTATTCACGAGAAAATTATTGTAAATGATAACAAATAATTTCTTCGTAAAAAGAGCATTTGAAAATCACCTCATTAACACTAGACTCCCCCCTTGATGCATTGTTCATTACTTTTGAATTATGCGCAAATACACGTGCAATTAAACATGTAGAATGTAATTTTGCATAATAAATATACAAATTTGTTCGTTACTTTTGAATTATGCGCAAATACACATGCAATTAAACATGTAGAATGTAATTTTGCATAATAAATATACAAATTTCTTGAGAAAGACAAATTGTATCGAAATTATGCTTCCTTAGATATCTAAACAAAAGTTTAACAAGCTATTATTTTACTTTATATAAAAAGAATCTGTCGATTATTATGTGCCCTACTTACCCTTAATCATTTAACGATACTTTAATATACTATGAAATTTTTAGAAAAAAGTACCATACACGTGTAAACTATTGTTCGTTAGAGAATTAGAATCAATATTTATTTTTTCATTACACTTTTTTTTATAGGTGCATTTATACGTTATTATAAATCTAACGTTTGAGAGCAGCGATGTAAAATTACTTTTCGATCGTTTAAAGGGGTTGTTTTACCCTTTTAAACTTTAGACAAGGGTTGCCATTCAGAGATGTTTCGCTACCCCTAGTTTTATCCTATACCTGCTTTTTGGTTCACGCCGAGGTCCGCGGTCGCGGACTACTTCTTTCTCTTTGAGAAGAATTATGGTATATCAACATAAATCATTAATAAACAATAAATTTAAACAAGAATAAAAAATGAAATATGTGAAGTTACATTACGCGATACAAAAATTAGTCTTTACAGTACATTCAATTTTTATTTATTTATAATAACACGATAAATATTTGATTTATGAAGTGCAAATCTTTCATGTAAACATTGACGAAGTTTCAATATTGTCGAAGTAAAGAATGACATCTCATTTCATGTACGTGTAACATTTTCGCTCTGATAATTATCTTTTGTAAAATTAAAAGAGCACGTTAAATTAACTAAAAGATTGTCGTACATCGTTGTAACGAGATAAGCATAAAACGTATTTAAAATCCATCCCGGCTCGAAGCAGTGTAATATACCGGCGCATTACTTTTAAAAAACTGGTTTCGATTTAACGGCCGCGAGAAGCCGAAGAGGCGAATTCTCGCACCCAAACATTCTTGTCTTGGTCCGCGCTCTTCTGCCAACCGGGCAACTTCTTGGCGGGCCCTAAATCGAAAGAAGAAAGAAAGACGAAGCGAGAGAGAAAGAGACAGGGACGAAGGAGCAATAAGGGCAAGAAACAAGAGTTCAGAGAGTTGCGCTCACCCTTAATGAAAGAAAAAATGCACGGAAAACCAGAGGACTAAGCACCGCATAAGCGCTTTCCAATCGCGCCCATCAAGAGAGTCATTCTCTCGGTTTTCTCTTGCGTCACGGGGGGTGCAGCGGCAGCAATTTTTCCCTCCGTCTTCATTTTCACGCGGCGAGGCCCGCGTGCGCCCCGGCGGCGAGGTAAGGATCGCGCAACTATGACCGCGACCGAAAAGCCGCGGAGCCGGCCAAAAAAATATCGCCAGGGCAGTGCGAAGAGAGAGAGAAAGCCAAAGACAAATGGGCTTGCGGCGAGACGGAATGAGAGGGACAAAAAGTCAGACGGAGAAAGAGAAACGCAATGCGTCGTGAAAAAGGGATCGGCTCGAAGAGTAAAGGAGTTGTAGAGAAGGTCGAGAGATTCTTGATTGCATAGATTGTTCCTCTTTTTGGCGCGAATGGCTCAATTTCATGGTAGCGTTTGGTTCTTTGGCTTGCACTCCTGCATACTATATTACAAATACATGCATCACGAACAAAAGGCCTAATGAGATGATTTCGAATGATACCTAAATAAAGTTACTCTTACATATTTATTTTATAGTTATTATAGTCTGTTGTGCGGAATTAAATTTATAAGCAATTATAGAATAAAAGAGTTTGAATGCAAAAGCTTTGTTTATCCAATAAGCTAATATTGGATCCAAAAAGGCATTTAAAAATCAGATTTTAATCGTATTTGCTGCCATGTGTCATTAACTTAAGGGGGCACACCACCTTTAACATGTGAAACAAAAAATTGATTAGGAATTTTTATTTGTTATTTATTTTAATAAGGGTTTTTTTCCTGAAAGTATACATAAAAACCTACCAATTTGTATATTTTTTACCTTCGTTGGACTTTCTATGCCTCCATGGCAAACCAGACTGTTTTCGAAGACTTTAAGCACTGTCCGTATGATTCCAAGTCTACGTATGGATGGATTGGGCTAAAAATTTATGGAGATACTCATTATAGTAGTACTATTACTATGAACGTAGGGATTTTGATTTGAGCGAGTAGAACATTTTTTACATCTATAAAAGTGATAATAGTACATTATGCATCAAGGGAGTAAAGTGGGCAATGTACGCACTGTGTGACGTTGCCGACCGAGCGAAGCGAGGTCGGCATTTCACACAGTGCATGCTTGCCTACTGTACTCCAGAGGTGCGTATACTACTTTTCACCACACCCCCGTAAAGAAATGACTGTACGCATCTCAGCAGGCCGTACAGTACCCCATGCTCTGCCTAGAAGTAAAGTGACTTGTGTACGCGCGACGCGCTGTTTTACCGCTCGAGACGCAGTCGAGAGCGGAAAAAGGCGCATCGCGCATGCGCAAGTCACTTTATTCCCTAGGCAGTCCATGCGGTACTGTACGGCCTGCTGAGAGGGCGTACAGTCAGCACTTTACGCGCAGTGTGGTGAAAAATTATTAAAAAAATAAGTGTTACATTGACAATGTTCATATAAAAAAATACTTCTACTCGCTCAAATCAAAATCCCTACGTTCATACTAAAAGTACTACTATAATGAGTATCTCCATAAATTTTTTGCCCAATCCATCCATGCGTAGACTTGGAATCTTACGGACAGTGCTTAAAGTCTTCGAAAACAGTCTGGTTTGCCATGGAGGCATAGAAGGTCCAACGAAGGTAAAAAATATAAAAATTGGTAGGTTTTTATGTATACTTTCAGGAAAAAAAAACCCTTATTAAAATAAATATCAAATAAAAATTCCTAATCAATTTTTTTGTTTCACATGTTAAAGGTGGTGTGCCCCCTTAAGTACGTTTATAGTAAAATAGCGTTAATTTTGTGCGCAGTGATGAATATACGCCAATATCCAAAGCTGTTTTATGAAACTATAAAAAATAAATTGTTATATTTATATTTGTAAAGCAAATAATTATACACTTATAAAATCATCAGGAAATAAAATGCATTCTTTAAATTTGAATTTAAATTTGGAGTACTCCGCTATTTCCATAATAGTTAATTAAGTTGATACTATAAAGCGATATAGTCTTTGACTTTTTGACAAATGTTTATCATTTAAATAAACAATCCCTGTAGATTGATAAAAGTGAGCTTGCAGGTCAGATATGTTCTTTATGCATGAAATCGAAGTTTTGCCGCGATAAGCCATCGCACATCCACTTGTAAAGAGTAAAAAAGCAGACTACAAGTGCCGGCAAGAGAGTGCACCACCTCCAAAGGCTATGCAGGCAGTTCGGAGTTGGTTGGCGCGCGCGCGCATAAGCATTTACGTTGCTCGGAGAGCGCATGCATGTGTATACACACACAGAGAGAGAGAGAGAGAGAGAGAGAGAGAGAGAGAGAGAGTGCGAGAGAGAGAGCGCGCACGAGGGGCGCAATTCGGCGGGATCCCGAGGCCGTCGGTGATTGGCCGCCTCGGCGGCCCCTCCACATTCGGCCGGCTCGGCCGTAGACGTCGACGTCCGCGCACGGTGGGGCGAATCCCA
Source organism: Gastracanthus pulcherrimus (assembly GCA_949152435.1). Lineage (NCBI taxonomy): Eukaryota > Metazoa > Arthropoda > Insecta > Hymenoptera > Pteromalidae > Gastracanthus > Gastracanthus pulcherrimus. The sequence goes on along the minus strand of OX424574.1, from coordinate 141,330,087 downwards.
TAAAAGGCCCGCCGCCCCTCTTATCCGGACAGTCTCAGTGTCGCAGCGCTCCAAGTGCCTTCTGTGTGCTCGCTCTTTCTGGAGCGTGTGTGTCTCGAGACTCGTTCGCAGTGCAATCGGCAAAACATTTTTCTAATTCTCTTCAAAATTACGCTACGCTCGGAGCGAATGCGTCTGCTTCGTGCTCCTCGTCCTTGGTGATCCGAGATTTCTCTTCCGTGACAGGGAGGAAAAGTCGCAGTTGCAGTGACCGGCGCGCCTGGAAATTGTGTTGTTGCATTCTCGTGAACAAGACGAGACGGCAAGGCTAATGGACCGACGAATCTGACGTCGAGCGATTCTTGTTTAGCTTCGTGGTGCGATCCAGTTATCAAATTCTGACACCATGGTTTGGGAACCAATTTCGGAGTCGTGCGACGTGTGCCACTGCACAAGGTAATTTCCAGGAGATTTTTGCGTTGGTGTTTTACCTGCGATTTGCAAAGTGTTTCTTCCTGTGGATTAATGAAAATGGACTTATGGATTTTTCAGTGTTAAATAGAAATACAAACTTTAGACAGTTCGTGAAGTCTTTTTCAAGATAGACGAAACAATATTAGTTCTTTTATTATTTTCGAGTTATTTTCTATGCAAGTTTTTTAAACAAGAACAATATTTTCGAGGTAAACACTGGTATTTAAACAAATATGTCTTTGGCACTTGTAGAACGACTTTTGCACATTTACACTTTATCAATTTAAATTTACTCTTACTACTTGTACTTTCTGTAACTGTCTTAACGTTTCTGACACTTGAATATTCAAACTCGTAAAGTAGCTGCACTCGCATACTGCACTTTTTTATTTACATTCATTTCATCACTTAATCTTTTTTCTGTAATTTTGCAAGTATTCTTATAATAACTTGTAGTGGTTAAAGAGCAACAATCAAGCATATGATTTGAAATTTGAACAAACGTTTTTAAGAAAACGGAGCAGAGCCAAAGGCCGGTTGTCAAGGTATCGATTTTCAAAATAAAGCCGCGCTCGTTTGAATAAGTTCGAAGGGGGCGAGAGCTCGGCCAAAGTTCGAAGGTACGACGAAGCGAGGCGCCACGCACGAACTTCCTCCGAATGCGTTCGCGGTCTCCTCGCTGCGTGGTTCTCGTCCGCCACTCCGCCCTCTTCAGTCGCGCGGCAAACGTCAGCCGTGTCGGTTCACAGACACAAACGCGAGTGACTCCGCAAGCAAGTGCTCACCGATGCACGCGCAGCGGTGATACAGATTGACAAAGACCAGTGTTTTTATAACACAAACTGGTCGCAAAACAGTGTTTATCTCGAAGGACGTGCCTCATACCTTCGGTAGGATATCAAAAAATCAGAGTTCTTTCGAGTTTTCAGTCGTCTTTCGAGCGCTTTTGGCGCCTGCTTCGAAACGCATTTCGGAGCGTCACGCGCATCCGATTACCACGCGGTTTATGCTACTTACGCAACATTTTATTTCAATTTTTGGTGTTTATTTATGCTAAATCCACTGTTACTGTTCAAAAAATGTAATTTAATCCCGAAAAATGTCTATTATTGTTTAATTGTTCGACTCCAGTTGTGCAAACAAACGTGTCTAACCAGGTGTTTTTTTCTGTGTGCTTGCAGGCTGTTCAGAAATGCATTCAAAATCAAGGGAACACCGGAGGCCAGGGTGAAGAGGTCCTTATTGTCGTCAACTAAGACCAGACGGCTCATCGGCATGGCGTCGGGACGCATATCCAGTCCGGACCTCGGCAGCTCGCCCTGCTCCAACAGCCAGAATGTCGAATGTACCGCCATCTTCAGTCCCAATGGCCAGAACTCGACACCGCACAAGGTAAGGATCGTACACATGCGCCACTCTCCTTTCCCGCACTTTTTCATTCAGCTGTGCTCCGAAATTTATAAATTCAAAAAATCATTTAAAATTTATTGTTTGTAAAAAAATGTTTGTTTCTATTTTTCTCGGGATTTAATATTGCAAGATTGTGTACATTTAATAATTCTTGTTTTATCGTTGTTTACTTTTTATAATTTTTTACTTCCTAACAAATTAAAAGAAAACATTATTTATTGATCCGCCTAGTAATTTTAGATATAATCGCGCTAACACTTGGTAAAATCAAGATAGCACGTATAAAGTGTGACTTCCTCCCGCGAGCTTATATCGATGAATTTGAATATTTAACTAGGATTCGTCAATCGTTTCATATAGGTAGCCCGGAAGCGAATGTAAAGTAGCATCGCGTCTTTGGGCCTTAAAATATCGCGCGTGAAAAAATTGGCTGGTAGCATCTGGCCTTTGAATTTGAAGTAGCCCAATGTATTAGATTAGCGATGAAGAATTTTTAAGTAACCTGTATAATTTCCAAGTTTTCCTTATAAATTTGATTCGATTTCGGAGCAATAAAAAATAAATTTCTTTATTGAACGCAATAACTAAGTATTTATGAAATGTTGTCTTCCAGTCGAGTGGCTTCAAGTCGACAAAAGCTCGCTTCCCGCTGGAGGAGTTCGACCCGAACAGCCAGGACAGCGGCTACGGCGGCAGCGCGAGCTACTCCGACGAGAAGAGTCAGCCGCGCACGAGCTTCCAGTTCGCCGAGCCCCTCGGCGTGGCGCCGCGACGACTCTCGCTCGAGTCGCGCAGCCCCATGAAGTCGCCCGTGCGCTCGTCGCCGCAGCGCAAGCGGCCGGCCCGGCCCGCGCTCTTCCGCAGCCTCTCCTCGGGCTACGAGAGCACGGACGACGGCTTCAACGACCTCATCGACATGGACAGCCTGGACGGCGAGGCGACGCGGCTGCCCAACGGCCTGTCCAGCCTCATCTCCGGCGACATCGTCTCCAACAGCGAGAAGCCCATGGAGCTGGACGTGAGCGCGACGACGCCCGAGGCCTGCCCGCGGGCCAGGCCCAGCTTCGGCATGCGGCGCTCGCTCTCGATGCAGTGCGAGCGGCTCAGCCCGGCCAGCTCGGCCTCCAAGGTGCGCTCCTGCCTCTTCCGCTCGCCCAACGCCAGCTCCTCGGTCGGCAAGCTCGGCTTCGAGGAGGCGCGCCTCGCCTGCCGCGACGACCTCGAGGGCCTCGAGGGCCTCGAGAGCCCGCCGCCGGCCCTCGGCCTCGGGCGCAAGTTCAAGCGGCCCGAGCCGCCGGTCGAGCACTCGCCGGTACTGGTCAAGCGGTCGCGCAAGTGCGCCAGCTTCCAGGACGTGAGCCTCGAGTCCAAGTGCGCGGCCGCCTCGCCGCCGGCGCTGCTGCAGCGCAGCCACTCCGAGACCGAGGCCCACGCGCACATCAAGTCCGCCATCCACCGCAGCACGACCGACGCCGACCTCACCGGCGACTTCAGCAAGCCCTGCGCCCTGCCGCTCGCCGACGGCCAGCACGAGGACCTCAAGTCCATCAGCAGCGAGACCCTCTCCAGGCTCATCGGCGGCGACTTCGGCGACCGCGTCAGCGACTTCAAGATCGTCGACTGCAGGTACCCCTACGAGTACGAGGCCGGCCACATCGAGGGCGCCCTCAACCTCTACAGCAAGGAGATGGTCGAGCAGTTCCTCCTGGACCCGCTGAAGCAGGCGCGGCCCGCCATCGAGGCCGACTCCGCTCGCAGGCGCAGCATCCTCGTCTTCCACTGCGAGTTCTCCTGGGAGCGCGGGCCCAACCTATCGCGCTTCCTGCGCAACGTCGACCGACAGCGCAACAAGGAGCACTACCCGGCCCTCCACTACCCCGAGATCTACCTGCTGCACGGCGGCTACCAGAAGTTCTACAAGGACCAGCGGGAGCTCTGCTCGCCCCAGGGCTACAGGCCCATGCGCCACCCGGACCACGAGGCCGACCTCCGGCAGTTCCGCAGCAAGAGCAAGAGCTGGCAGGGCACCGAGAAGACCAACCGGGCCAACGTCGTCACCGCCAGGGCCAATCTCAAGAGGCTCGGCTTCTAGGCCTGCCCCCTTTCTCGCCACGACGACCATGTACAGTTTATCAAAGAGGCACTCGCGCATTTCCCAGGAGATCCGCGAGTTTTATGTGCAAAAGTGTAAATACCAATTAAGAGAGCTCGCTCGCAATAGGCGGAGCCTTACTAAAGTCCCACACGAAGAGCAAGCTTTTTGAACGCTTTATAGATGTTTAATCTTTCGAATTTTCTACTGTTTATCTGTTCAAAATCGCACTTCCGACAGATCGCGAGAGAAAGGAAAATCGATAGTATGTTTTGTATGCTACTTGTGTGTGAGTATTTAATGGTCATTGAATATTTGTGTATAGGCGCAATGGAAAGGACGAGGCGAGACTTTAAAGCAAACAGCGACATAGTCATTTTTTCAGTTCGCTGATTAGCTTGTATATTATACCAAATTACTTTAGGCGCCAGGGTAGAATGAAATTATGAAATTTTCTCCGAATTTATATAGAAATCAAATCTTCCGGAGATTGAAATTGTACTTGAACACGTCTTTTTCACTCTGTATGGAAAAAAAGAGTCGCATCGATTTTCTCCTTTCTTCCTCGACGGAGTAAATGTCTATACATGTGTATAATATTTTATGTATACAATAATTGTTATTATTATATGAACTGAAAGAAAATTGATTTATTGATCAAAAACCTGGGAAAAGAAGGTCCGACTTATCCTCTCCCTAGATATGTGCAAAGTAGATTATATATGTTGTACAAAGCTGTAGCGCGCATTATGTGAAATCATAAGCATTAATATAATTTGTCATACAAAATAATTCAATCTTATTCTTTACCCTTACACCAACCTTTCATATTCACTAAAATCAGATTTTATTATAATTATATCTTTCATTTGTACATTGAAAATACTTGCTTTCAATTATTCATCATACAGATTTTTTTTAATAAGTTGTCTTTAAAAATTAAACATTTCTATTTGTAAAATAATATTTGACAATTAAAAGAACATCTATAACATTTACATAATTATTTTAATAAATAATAATATAACTGCAATATATACCTACTTATGATATAAAATTAATTTGTGTCATTCGATTGGCGATAATTATATATATATCAATCATTATAATCTCATATATTTAAAACTAGGGGACAGGGGGGATAATTTGTACAATGCAATTGTATCTGGAGCCCAAGTTTTTATTCAGTCTTCTTAATCGGGTATATTAAAGACATAAACATAATCTAACTTCCGACTAAATTTTAAGCAGTATCATCCCATGTTCTTTCTTTTAACTGCGTTGTCAGATTTTCTAAAAAATTTCTATAAAAATTCGGAATTCTAATAACTTTAGTGTATCAAACAATGTATTAAGTAATGAAAGTTTTTTATTTTTTCTAGTTAGAGTATCCATTTATGAAGATTTTATGCCTTCTTAAACAATAAAAGGTGTACAATATGCATTAATAATTTTCAGAAGATAATCTTATGTGTGCAATCCACTATACCTAATTCTAGACATACATAATTTTTTATAATATTTGTATAACGTACCTTTTCTTACATGTATTTTATTATGAGTATCGTTGCTAATCATTTAAAAATTGTTAATAATAACGTTATAAGTAATAAAACGTTAATAACCCGTTAAAATGTAACTCCACGTTTAAAATCTACGTAAAAACAAATTTACCCCGGCGGGGTAAAATTGTACGCAAAATTTTGGTTTTGTTCAATTTAAAAAAATACACATTAAATGACTAAATGGACTTTCAGAAAAAATCATACACTTACTTTGAAATAAATGTACAAAAACATCCCACCCTCCCTTAAATAAAAATATAAAACCCAGTGTTTTTTTAAAGAGTTAAGATTCAAATAGTAAACGGTCCATTAAAGTTTAATTTAGGCGGGTGTCTACGTATCGGCCAGTGATTGGTTGACAAAGTTGCGTGTGCAGCATCGCGAGGACCAATCAGAGTGCTGAATAATTTAGCAGGGATTCGCAATTTGTACCGACCGGCAGCGTATAATTTACTTGTTGTTGGTTTGCTCATTGCGCAATCACTTGCGCATATCTATTGTGCATATCGTGAATACTGTACACACGTGATAAATAAATAATTTCTCAGAGGCAAGTATCTTCCAGAAAAAAAGACTATCATCGTCATTCCAGTGGAGTGGCATCTTTGAAGTGATTCTGGCCATGTTCGTGTTTTCTCTCAGCGCAAGTAATTAATACACGACTGCGAAAACTAAACCCGAGAAATAACCCTTTTAAAGCTTTCGGAAAAGAGGTTACTTTTTTATAATTATTAAGAAATTTGTTTTTCTACTATTAAATATATTTTCAATACTCGTGTTAAAAAACTTTTTGATCTGTTTATTTAATAACCTCTTTTTTTTTAATCTTCTAAAACCGGTAATGTATCGCTACGCAGCTTGCTTCTAGAATTTTCTGCATGAACGACTGCATAATTACTTCTATAACGTCGTGGATCTGTTAATTGATTCCTTCTACACTTCACAAATACGAAGCTAATTTTATGCATGTATTATGATATGATTGATGACAGTACATTAACAGGTTGAGGGTGGCTAATGTATAAGCCGATTTTTTCAATTATCCCCAAAATTTATTAAAATTTCAAGCATTTGATAAAATCTCGATGTTTCTACGTCTTTCTAAGAGCTTAAAGAATACAATAACCGGCTGTATAAAAAGATTCATTAATTTTTACGTTTACAGTAAGACAAAATGCAAAGAAATTTGCGTCAATTTATGACACATATATGGCTCACGCGGCACCGAACCTGTTAACGTAAATTTTTTGATTGATATTGTCTAATTGTATTTTCAAATTGAGTTTTAGTTATAACATTTTTTAATTACACAGTTCAAAAATCAACTTGTTACTAGCTTATAAGTTGACTCATGCTAGATAGATATTTGACGTTATAAAATAAATATTGATAAATGAATTTGTTATTTACAATTTCAGTTTCATTAATAGCAAAAAGACCCCTGTTTAACCTTGGATCTCGGTTTCTTGCAACAATGGCAGATGCACTAAAAACTCATGAAGTTATACCAGATGTGATAGATACTGTTCCAGCTGCAATTGTCAAAGTATCTTATCCAAGTGGGGTTTCTGTAGATATTGGCAAGGAACTTACTCCCACTCAAGTTAAAGATCAACCGACCGTTGAATGGGATGCTGATGGTTCAAGTTATTATACCCTGTGCATGACTGGTAATTTTTATTTTCATTAAATTTAATCATAATATTTCTATACTATAAGGAATGTGCTACTTTAATAGCTACTATTTATCTTATAAAGTATTAAGATTGATAGAAATGATAATTACAAATAAACTGAATATAACATAACAACAACAAAAAATTATTTTTTATAGATCCTGATGCACCAAGTCGTAAAGAACCAAAGTTCCGTGAATGGCACCACTGGCTTGTCACTAACATTCCAGGAAAAGATATTTCTAAGGGAGATGTCTTATCCGACTACATTGGATCTGGTCCCCCACCAGACACAGGTCTTCACCGCTACGTCTTCTTGGTATACAAACAGCCAAGCAAATTATCTTTCGATGAGAAGCGCCTAACAAATCGCAGTGGAGATGGCCGTAACAATTTCTCCATTAAGAAATTCGCTCAAAAGCATAATTTAGGAAATCCAATTGCTGGAAACATGTACCAGGCTGCTTTTGATGACTATGTACCTAAATTATACAAGCAACTTGAAGGATAAATCAATCTATCAACGATATACCTTAAATAGTGTAGAGAAACACTAAAAACATCATTAAGACTGTGTCTTATTTATTTGTTTACATTTTCAATAATATGTTCCATTATCAGAAATGTAAATGAAAAAATATTTTTATTTGAATGATATCAAACATAGCTTACCATTTTTTGTAAAAAGTACTTGAAAGTTTCAATATTTGAATCTTTAAAGATAAGAAAATTTTGAAATAAAATAAAACTTTGAAAATTCATATGTAGTTTTAGTTACTCTATAATTTGTCTAATTAATTAATTAAATAATTTACAAAAAATAGACTTACAGTCGTTTAATCGATTTCTTAAAATACATATAATATTAAATAAAAGAGTGATTTACTTTATAAATTATGCACTTGTAATTTATAAATGCACTAACAAAATCATAGTTGTTATATTCAAAAAGTTCAAACAAAAGCTGAAATATAGAGCTATACTGTTCTAGATAAAGCATTTTAAAATAATAACTATATTGCTATTATTACCATTTGCATTATAATAACATTTAAATAACCGGCAGTTGCATTTCCGTTGGGAAAATTGACTGCATTGCCCTTGCCGATTTCATTTGTATATCGCCATTGAAAATCACCGTGATGTAACAATAATCGAAGTATAAATTTCTGTATTGGTGAGAATCTACCAACAGTCAGTGCCTGTCTACTTGAGAGATGAGACTCCTAATAGCAAGTATGATTTTCATTACTTCTCTATTCAACTCGCGATTATTACTATTGCAACGAAAGAATTAAATTTTGTTCATTAATTATTATTCATCAACATTGTAACATAAGTATTACTTTATAACGTTTCATTGTTAAAAGATTATTGTTTTAGTTATGTATTGTTAAAAATTGAATTGATCTAATCACTGTATAAATTACATTTCAATTTCTGCCGGATTTTTTCTTAAAAGATTGAAAATTATTTATTTAAATTCTAGGCCTAATTCTTATTGGAGCTTGCGCTTTGGCAGCAGATATTCCAGCGGACTTTGCTACATCTGCTATCGTACCCGATGTTTTGCCTAAATCGCCCAATGACTTACTTTCGGTAAATAATTAAAAAAGTTATAGAAATTATAAATGTTCTATTATAGTTTTACAACGTGTCTCTAAAGGTGTGTAACATTCAAAGCTATTCTATATGTATAATAATTAAATAAATCAATCGTAACAGCTGTACACTACTTGTAAAGTACGAGTTGCATTATTATTAAATTAGTGAAGTATTATGCAAATATGAAATTAAAGAAATAAACATTTATTGTACACAACACTAAAAAAAAGTTTTCGTAATGCAAATAGAGAAGCATAAATAATTTATTTTTTGATAGGCATATATGTATATGGTAAAGAACCTAAGCCGACGTGTAATTAATTTTCTATTTAGAAAACATTTTGCCCTTTGATTGACGTACGTCACATCGTTAGAAGATCAAAATATGTCAGCGGAAGTGACGTCACATCATTTTTCAAAATTTGCATATAATTTCTTCTAATTTGAAGATATCGTAAAAATGTTGAAAGTTTACAAAGATACTTTAACATGATCTACAAGAATACATTGTTGCTTGAATATTGATATTCCTCTGTATTACGCAATCATATAATATAAAATAATATATTTAACTAAATTATATAAGCTAGTGGTACAGTAATAAAACACAATTAATATAATTTGTCATATTTTGTTTAAATATTAAATTTACATTACAAATATAGGTAACTTTCAAGGACAGTAACGATAAAGACAAGGACCTTCAGTTCGGTGAAGAATTGACGCCGACCTTGGTAAAGGATCAGCCAGCCCTAGCATGGTACTCTGAAGATTCTGCTTACTATACGGTTGCTATGGTTGGTAAGTAAAGTGAAATAAAGTATAATTTCAATAACAAAAATTGATAAGATTTTATTTTAAGACTATCTGAAAGGTGTTCCAAAGTCGATTTAAATATTCAAATTTCTGCCTCAAATGTTACCGACCGAACAATCAATGATTTGGTTCGTTATCATGCGGCGAATGCTATGCTAACATATAGGTGCGAGAGAGAGGGTATAATCATTAACATAGCATTCATTGCGAATAATTCACTGCATGAAATCGGACCTTTAATTATAATTAATTATTTATTGTTCCATCGGTAACATTTGAGGCAGGATAACATTTGAATTTTTAAATCGTTAAAATGAAAAAGCATACGCAACAGACATTATTATTAGATTGTCGTAGAGAGTATTAAAATAAACATGTTTTCAAGAAATAAATCCTGAATATTTTTATCACAATAACATAGTGAGATATATCTATAAATTATGCCTATGTATAAATCCTGTTTAATCATCAATAGGAAAATAAAATGCATTTAAGAGTGTGATGGTGTCTCTCTGAGTCTTATGGTTATGGCTAGCGGTGTCAGGCACAAACTTATTTTTTGAAGGGTCATCTTATTTGTTACTGTAAGGGTACCTTTTTTTTCTACAAGAGTTTTCCTATCCTCAGTTTCTTCCGCGGATGTATGTACTTTATATAAGTAGATAAATGTCGTTATTGGTCAGACTAAATTACCGGACGCGGTACTTATCTTATACATACCTATAACATACTAGCATATGCAATTATTATACATAATACATGCCGGATTCGTATTAAAATCCATCAATATTATTAAAAAGTTCCTTTTTATAAACATAATTCTTATAATTTATAGTACTTTTTTAAATAACACATATCGTCTATTACTACTGTTTAATTCATTGGATTTACTAGCATGAAAAAGAAGCGACCTTTTGTGGCGTTTGCGATATATAGGGGAGAGTACGCTAGTATGACCACCAATAGCTATTTTAGCTGTAACTTTGGTGTAATAAGGTGAAAATTAAAATTTCAAAGTGGAATTAGTTGTATGAATGGACCTTTTTGGCGTAGTAAATTAGTTTTGGCCAAAGTTAATAATCTGAGTTGAATATTAATTTATTAATTACGAAAAATGAAAATTTTGAGTTTTTGAAAAAGTTTCTCCCAGTATGACCACCTAACATTTATAGAAGAGTACTTTTGCTTTAAATGCTTAAAAATTGTGCTTCAAAGATAGGTAAAAATTATAAAATAGTATGTTGTTTAAATCTATTATAATTTAAATCATATATATGAAATTAGTATTTAATTAACGTATATACTGGCATGTATTTAACCCTCGGGAAATAACTTTTGACATGGAAATTAACAGCTTTTTCTTTATTCTCACGAGAATCTTCAGACTATTTACAAACTAGGACTCTGATGTTTTTGGCCAAAATATGAAAAAATATTTATTTAATTTTTTTAATCTTTGTAATTGTAAGAATGTTTTGAAATTTATCAGATATCAAAACTTGATGTTTTTACAAAGTTATACGCGTTATTCACACTTATACACCTATGAATTTACTAAAACACGAGTACCGACTTTCTCTAGTCGACAATATTTATACTTTTGCAATATCGAAATTTGGTTAAAAAATTCTTTTTTTCGACGCTTAAAGTGTTCTTCTTTTACATTATATTGTTTCTCATATTGTAATATGAAAACAATGTATCATATACATTTTTATATTTTAGGTACACAATAACGCATGAACCACCTTAAGTAAAACAATTTACACTAAACATACAAAATTGAATCTACAAAATTGAATCTACAAAAGACGATCCGAAATTTCTTTCCAATACCATTTATATCCCAGATAGCACGACACGTTGTAGGAACATTGCCGTAACGTTACTCTGGCAACCAAGCTACGTTGTTCGTAAACGTTGTAGCAACGTGTTAGCAACGTTGCAAAAACGTTGAAATGTCCGCTTTGGTTGCAAAAGATCATAAAAGTAGGCGAAAAAAGCTTCAGCCTAGTTTGTAGCGTATCTATAATATTTGTTAAATCGTTTCTCGAAGAATATATATTCTTTTGCACTTTTAAGACTCACAAGACATTTAAGAGACACTTAAAATCTCCATATGACTTTCCTGTTGCCTTCTAATTGAAAAAGATCCGGACGTTCCGAGCCACGACGAGCCGAAGCTGCGCGAGATGCTGCACTGGCTGGTGAGCAACATCCCGGGCGGCGACATAAGCAAGGGCGAGATCGTGGTCGAGTACGTGGGCTCGGGTCCGGCCAAGGATACGGGTCTGCACCGGTACGTGCTGCTAGCCTACAAGCAACCGGAGAAACTGACCATCGAAGAGGCGCACATCACGAATCACGAGCGCACCGGCCGGCCTGCCTTCTCTATCAAGAACTTCGCCAACAAGTACAAGATGGGCGATCCCGTGGCCGGAAACATGTTCCGCGCCCAGTACGACGACTACGTAGAAACCATTCATAAGCAGTTGGGCGAATCTTAAGAGTGTCTTCGCTAAACTCTGCTGTGCGTAGTGCAATTGTTTAGCTGTTTATACCGTTAACGTTGTGTCATTGTGTATTTTATACTTCATATAATAAAGATTTTACTTTTCCTCTTGCAAGCTTGTGATGATGATTGTATAAAAATATACTCTAGCTATTTGTCTTGATATTATTTTGTTTTTTTTTTACCTTTGATTTTCCTTACATTTTTTAAACCCTTAGAAGGAGAGTGCCAGGAATGCGGGTCCCAACATTTTTTGAAACGTTAAGTAAGTTAACGCAATTTTTGTGAATGGGCCTTTTATTTAAGGTGGTTCTTTGATTATCACTGTGAAAGATGAATCTGTTAAACCGATCAATCAAACTAAATTAATTGTTCTAATATAAAAATTGTTATTCTAATAAATTAATTTTAAATTGCTATATCTCTTTTTAATTAGGAGCTCAAAAAATGTGTGCTGATTTATCATTGATGGTTTAATTTACAACAGTTAATTCAACTAGCTGTAGCCATAATCTTATTTTATTATACATTTATATTTTTAATTTACATTTATATATAAGTTAAATCTGTTTTAAACGATTTTCGGTACCATTATTTTTTTAAATTAATGATTTTAATTTTATACATTTCACCTCAAATTTGAATTCAACAAGATCTAAAATAACATAATTAGATCGTTCATACGTATCATTTTCACCCAGATTTATAAGAAATAAAACATAAAAATACTGATATGGGTGATTGACAAAAAAAACGGTATCTTTAGTCATTTGTCATCAATACACTGAGAGGAAAAAGAAATATTATTACGGTTTGGTAAATATTTGAAGTTCCTAAAAACGATGTATTTGAACAGCTTAAACACAAAGCTAAGACAACTATGCTATACTTTTAACACACAAGTGATATATATATATATATATATATATATATATATATATATATATATATATATATATATATATATATATATATATATATATATATATATATAGCCTAAAAGTAATTACCGTGGTCTATCGCCATCGAATAATTCATGTAATTTTGAATTTATTAGACAATAACTTTAGAATTTAATTATATCTAACCTATGAAACTACAAAGTACATCATACGTACAATATGTTCTAATTTTTAAAATTACAAACATTTTTCTAGCAAAAAGTATATATCTCATTTCACCATGAATACAAATTTTAAACCGAAATTACCCACAAAACAAGATTTTTAGGTTGGTCCGATGATTAGGTAAAAAAATACCATTTTTCTGACAATCACCCATACATATACATTATTCCATTAATCGTCAAATACCTTTTCAATCAATATTTCAAAATATCAATGGAAAAGTTATAAGAAAACAGAAATATCACCGTTTATAAGTAATTTTATACTCTTTCAAATGCTAAATGAAGCGATAATAGAGCCCCCCTTGGCTCAGTGCCACAACAAATAAGTATATAAAATACAAATGTAAAATACAAAATCACATATACCATGCATTGCGACATAAAATACAAAAATAATTTATGTTATCGATTTCAGAATATAGTAAAATATCGTAAAATGAAGAAATCATTGTAAAAACGGATCGATGAATCTCAAAATTTATTTTTAATTCAGAATTTTCATTAAAAAACTAACAAAATGAGCCCTGGGAAAGAATAGCCGTGCCATTCTCGAGATATGAACAATAAATTAAATTTCAAATAAAACATAACCTCAAATAACTCGGAATGCAAGGGTCGTTGAATTTGGGTTCGAACAGTCTCAAGAGATAGTAAAAATCTACCTTTCTGGAAATTTTCAGAAGGAATAATGACGTTTTACTTAACTTATCGTACCCCAAAATTTTTTTACAAAATGTTTTTTTTTCTAAAAAAAGTGTAAGGGCTTGAAAATTTTACAAAATATTCTTATCCGTATTCCTAATTACCTGAAATTATTAAAAAAAATTTTCCATGTTATATTTCCCAGATATCACCTTTTAAACAAAACACGACCTTTTCGTGTATAACAGAAAAAAGAAAATAGCTTATTTAAAATTTAGGGTGGAAAAGATAGGTAATTTTATGCTCTTTCAAATGTATAAAAATTAATTGATGATCAGTCCACACACAAATACACACACACAGACACACTCACGCACACACACACACACACGCACACGCACACACACACACATCCAGACAGATTTTTTTCAAAAATAGTGTATTTTGACTCCTAATGTCTCAAAACATGTTTCTAACATGTTTTTAGCAAAACTTCGTTTTTTACGATAACAAACCAAAATTTATACAATAATTTGTTTACATATTACTATATACGAAACATTAAGGAATTTTCGGTTCCCAGTAAATATATATCGAGTTTTGGGGCATCGGAATCTATCGAGACTTGTTATTTGAACCTATAACTCTACTGTCTCATGAATTTTTTACAAAAAATTTCACTCTGAATTATAATTGAAGAAGTTCTAAGCAGTTGAAAATTGACCACTTTGTCAACGGTGTTGGTAACTTTTGCAGAGAAGCATGTTACGCGCTGAAATTTTGCAGGCATATTAGGTACGTTCGAACTTAGATCTGATAGAAATTTGGAGCCAAATAGAGAATATTTAGGACGTTTTTTGATAAAATAATCATTTTTATGAAAAAGTTAAAAAATAAAATAATTTAAGCAGTTTTTACTTAAGATACAAGAAAAAGACGTAAATTTTGGAAGCGCGTACGCGTTCCTTTCAATTTATGTCTTTTAAAACTGTTTTTAAGCTATTTTTTAGAATTTAAAGAATTTTCGAAAAGTAGCTGTTTTAACAAATCAAAGATAATTTTTTTGGCAGTTTGTATTGAAGATATTTATAGACATAAATTCTTAAAATACACGTGATTATCTTTTGATTTTTCTATTAAAACTACTTTTAAACTATTTTCAAGAAAGAAAACGCGTATTTCAAGAATGAACCAATTTTTTTCCAAAATAACTATTTTATCAAATCGAAATTAATTTGTTTGCACTGCTTACTAAAATATATAAAATATACGTAAAGTTTTATTCGAACTAATTCTTTGAAGGCTATTCTGAACCCAGAAATCATAAATCAATGTTAGCATTAATTTATTTGATGCTAATTTCCATTATAAAAGTCGATTAATCAAGACCTCTTTGAGAAAGCATTCTGCTAAGGCAGAGGGCATCGATTTTTGTTTAAAAACGGTGATATCTGGGAAATAAAGATGAAAATTTTTTGAAAAATTTGTAATGATTAGGAATGTGGAGAACTAAAATTCTCAGTAATATCTTCTCGAGACTTGACCTTTTTTTTGGACGAAAAAAAAAATCATTTTGTAAAAAAATCGATTTTATTTCTCCCACGATAACTGGGGTAAATCAGCAGCATTTGATCTGAAACTTTCCATAAAATATTTTTTTACTATCTTTTGGCTAATTTCTTAATTTGCACAGATCTCGCCACGATCATGACGACCTTTATATTCCGAAATATTTGAGGTTACGTATTTTTTGAGAAAAATTTTTGATCGCTTAAATCTCGAGAACGGAACGGTCATATTTACCAAACAAAGCTCTTTTATCGTTTATTAATGAATATTCCAAATTAAAAAGCAATTTCAAGATTCATCGACTCGTTTTTGTTTTATAACGATGTTTCTATTTTACGATATTCGAGGTTATAGCTATATTCTTTTGCTTCCTCAAAGAGGAAGTTTTGTGATAGTAAAAAAATATTTCGTCAAAAATGTTAGAAATATATTTTGGAACCGGAAATCAAAATACACTATTTTTAGAAAATGTCCGTATGGATGTGTGTGTGTGTGTGTGTGTGCGCGTTTGTGTGTGTATGTTGTATGACGTCGTTTCTTGAAATATACACGGTAGAAATTAATGATTGACAGTAATGCAAACACAGGAGGTCAAAAAGGCCCAATCGCCCGTGGTAGACACCATATATTTTGTAACATATGTCTGGATTACGTGTTTTTCTGATACCTATACAGAGCGGTACTAAAGTGTGCCATTTTTCGACACGGCACAAACGTGGAACTGTTATATTAGAATATGATCTATCTTACACAAATCAACCTACTAAAATATTTAGGCACCCTTAAACACGTGATATCCTCCGGATGGTACCCCATGTTTAGGGTTCCTAAACACCTTTTCGCTAAAGTTTTATCTTGTTTGCTTAGCGAGCTAAACAGCTCTAAGCGGGCAAAAAAGTAAAAAGCGACCCTGATAACACATAACGTTTTTAGAATTAAAACCTTCAAATGTTAAAAAGAAAAGTTGTAAATATGTCTGAAAAACGTTGGTAAAACGTCTCAATGTCCGGAAATTAGTTCCACATACGACGATGTAATACCGTTTTTAAAACGTTAGAAAAACTCTCCAAGGTCTGTTGAATGGTAAAAATTTAAACGGTTTGAAAACGATTTTAAACGTTTGAAAAAGGTTTGAAAATTGATTGAAAATGGTTTGAAAAAAATAGCATAGAATATATCGAAAAAAATTGTTTAAATAGAATTTGATGCTACACATAATACCAAATTTGGAAGTATCATCCACATGGTACTTCCAAAATTGGTAGTATTTGTAGCATCAAATTCTATTTAAACGATTTTTTTCGATATATTCTATGCTAGTATTTTTTCAAACCATTTTCAAACCTGTTTCAAACGTGTCAAAAACCGTTTTACAACGTCTTATGTGAAACAAATCTGCGAACATTGAGACGCTTTACCAACATTTTTCAGACGTATTTAGAACTTTGTTCGAAAAACGTTATGTGTTATCAGGGGAGCGCAAAAGTCCTTTGCTCCCGCTTTTTTGCCGGTCAGAAAACATTCACTTTAGGCCCGCTTTATAGGTATAAAAAACGCGTAAATCGTGCGTGAAACAATGAACATTTATTTCTAAATGATATTTAAGCATAATAACAAGAAAAAATATTTTCGTACATTTAAATTTTTAGAAATATATTTTATTTTATTTCTAAAAGTACCATGGGGATGGTATGTCACGCAACGATTTCTCCTTTACATAAGCGTAGGCTTGATCGAAATAACGCACAAAACACACAGCCCATTGTTCTGGTTTAAACACATTTTTAATTGTTTTTTTGTAACATTCATTTGTTTACTTTTTTTGACTATTGTCTGCGGAAAACTAGTTGCATTAACCTTGATTCGTTTGGTTTTGTGGAATCTGAAAATCAGCGCGTGACGTCATTAGGCGAACGAACTATCGTACAAGTATAAGTTTCGGCCGCCGAGAGAAACCGGTCGCAGTCTCCGGTGCGACATCGAAGAAAGATGAAGCTTCTGACAGCAGGTAAGAGTCTTGTCCTAGATATAACTACGTGGCCCACTCATTTTAAACATATTAACTTCTTAAACGTAAAATTGATATTTTAACAATAGTATTTAACTGGTTTAATTAAAGTTTGATTCTTTTACAGATTTATCATAATATTTCAAATCGAATTTATATTTTAGGGCTCTTTGTTTTGGCATTGGGTGTTGTAGCAGCCGATGTTGCATCGGAGTTCAAAACTGCAAAAATCGATCCAGATATCATAGACAAAGTTCCAAATGAAACCATTGAGGTACTGTTTTTACATTTTTTATTATGATCGAGTTAGGATATTGATAAAAAAATATTATTAAAACAGATCAAATATGGAAACAAAGAAGTAAAATTGGGAAACGAATTCACTCCATCGGAAGCCAAATACGTACCAGACGTGCACTATAAACATGAAGGCGGAATTCTTTACACTCTCGTTATGACAGGTAACAATAATTATTATTTGCTTTTATTTCATCCACTATTCATTGTGAAAGTCATTTTGTATTATTAGCACATTATTTAATAATATTTTTATAATGTACATAGTCATAATATTTGTTGTTTGAGAAGTATAAAAGTTCAATATTGAAAAGATAATACGTAGTTAAAACGAACAACTGTAGAAAGTTCATATAAAGTGAGTTGGCTAGCAGTCAAACGTCCGGAGACCATTAGAAAGTAAACTTGGATTTAAAAAAGAAATGAAAACCTTTTTTTAACGATCAAACATCTTTATAAAAAGCAAAGTATAAAACTTATTAGACTACTTTTTGTTAAATATTTAATTCAGGCGATTAAAAATAATTTTGCGTGCTATTATCTTGTGTGCATAAAATAACAGTTATAGGCGTTCTCTAAATGGAAGAGGCGAATAAATTACACTCCATCGAAGCTTATATATATTAAAGAAGTGGGTGAATTGGTGGGCTTACCATTAGCCGACCTTTATATTGTTGTTTAAAACCCGAGTCACTTTCACCGTGGAACAGGTTTCTCCTTTGTGCAGCTGCGCCTCCTCCGCGACATCTATTACGTCGAGGAACTGCATTTGCGCTCGATACTTATGTATTTCGAAACAAGAAATGCAAAACATAGGATTGTTGTTATTCGTCCTAGTATGCTAAGTAACGTAAATCGAAGTATTTTATTACAGCTTGTTTCCTAAGCATGGACAATCCTAAATTCCTAAAAGTAAATTATCTGATTTTTAACGATACTAACGTCACCACAGTGAAGCAAAATATATGTTTATCATAGTTAATTCAATTTAATTATTTAATATAAAAATATTTGCTTCTAGAGTGTTGTATTGTCTAAGATTTATCATTATCAAAATTTCCATCTATATACATATATGTACTTAGATTTGTAAGAGGTTATAAACGTCTTAGAATAACTGTTATTATTGTGAGCATTATGTAGTGTACGTGTATTATTACAAGATTTTTGTGAAATAATACACCTTATACTTAGCCTTAATGCATATAGGTGATCACGAAAACGTAAATTTGTGTTTTTATGCTATAGGTATAACTGTATTTATAATCTCAAGTACACACAGTGTGTTTATTTTAGACTAAAATTGTAAAGGATATCTTCAAACCATTTCCGTTTCATAAAGAGTATCATAAATACTTGTTACCTTATTCCAGGCATCGATTACCGAATTAAATAACTTCATTTTGTTAGTATCATACACTTTCGAAGGTTACTTTTTCAAAAGAAAAATGTTTTTAAGATACCTATCTTTAATGAAATGTATTCTCCTTATTTTCAGTAAACTTCTTGGTAGTTTGTATCTCTTTATAAGAGATATATCTAGAAATTTGATATAAGGCAATTTGAAGATCTAGTATATAAACTGAAATAATTAGTAATATTATTTATACGCGAAAAAATTAATTTCATGAAAAATATTAAACATTTAAAATTTCAAAACGGCCACAGAGATTATACAAAATTGACGTGTTCTCTCAAAGAATCACCCGTATATGAGTGCTTCTGCTGTAACTTACCCCGCTTAGCTTTAAAAGTATTCGAAAATTTATTAGACCATACAAATTTTTATTCTCCAAAACTAACTCTTTCCCTGTGTTTAAGAAGTATATGCACTCATAATAGCATTTTTAAATAATACTTCTGTGAGTTCTCGGAAAAGCGACTTAAGTCTATTTTTTGAAAATCGAGTTTCCAGCGATTTTGATATCCTTACGTAATATATTTTCAGATAGAACTTCAAAAAAACCAGTAAAAATATAAAAAAGTGACTTCAATATTTACTATTTATGATTTTGTTTGCAACATTAGTTTAAATAGAAAGTAAAACCTTTAAACCTTAATATCTCAAAAACATGAAAAATGAACTTAAGTCGTTTTTCCGGGTACCCACAAACTTAATTCGGATACATGAAGGTGGCTCAGTCTCGTAGTCCCGTATTTACGCGGGACCCCGTGGGGGGAAAACAATTTTTTTTCTAATAAACAACGCAATTTTAATAAAAATGATTCAGTATTAATTCAGGTAAAAAATACTCGTAACATCTCGTATATTTATTATTAAAAGTTTTCCGCGCAGTTAACCCTTATGTCCACCAATATTATGAGAAAATGAATTTTGTTGAAAAATAAACATAATTTATAATGGTTTACGGGGGTAATGGAACTAACTGAAATTTGTGTACGCTCGACATTGAAAATATCTAATTCGAACGATTTGAATTTTTTTGAAATACTGCGACTTCATTGGGATCATGGAATCGAATGCACATTTCAGCTAACCTCATTGGAGGATTACAAGAAAATTTAAGTCGTTTGAATTATATATTCTCCACGTCGAGTGTACTTTGTAACAATTCTGAGATTTGCATTCGTATACTCTAAATATATACTTTGAAAACTCGTCGTTAGATAGTTCTGAGAAGTCAATTAGCGCATTTTTCAAAGCGATTAATGCTGTTTTCAACATCTTGGTACAAATCGCTAGACAAATATATGTATTCTTTAATAATAGTAAATATTTGAATTTGCCTTTAAAACTAGTAGATATATGTAATAAACCCTATACAGGTTGCAACACTTATGTGACGATTGAACTTATAGCTTATTTTATTTCATGAGGTATAAGATTTCACTGAAAACCGGGTTTTGGACTGACGACGGAACTGACATTTTCACCCTATATTACTGATATATTCTAAAAAAAAAATAACAAACACGGTTCCTGTACTTTTTAAGAAAGTTGACAACATTATACTGACGTCCCTTACAAAGACTAGCACATTTCAGAATCCCGAAAAATACAAATTCTTGCCAGGAGCCTTCCGCGATCAAACTTAGCAATTTTGAAAATCTGAAACAAAAACTATGATTTTCTCAGAGGATCTAAGAAACTGTCGATATTTATCAGAAAATCTGAAAAGTGATAGTTTTTTAATAAAAAGCCTGTGTAAGAAACTAGGTATTTTTGAGATATCTGAAATGTGCTGGTTTTCGTTAGGTCCATCGATACATACATTATAGTCAGCCCGATATTTGTTTTTATCTCCGTACATTCGTATACGAGCTCTGTATGCTATGTAGACAAGTTATGGCAGAATCACCCATAAGTATATGAGCAAATCCTCAAATCGTGATTAATGCGATTCGAATACTTATATTACTTGTAAACCTTGCCTAAGACGTTTCAAAATTTTGAAAAAAATTAGTTATATACTTTAAATTGTACTTTATTAAATTAAATTTGTTACAAGAGGTTTCTCTAAAAGTAATTATATTTACAAATTATAATGTAGTAAAAATCCGAGTAAAATGATCGTTTCCCGAATTAAAAAATTAAATGTCCACGACCGTCATCTAAAGTTATAACAAGTGCCCGCAACCAGATTGGCTCGAATTTTTTATCGCTATCGTGTAATCTTGGTATTGTATAGAACTCTTCCAAAGGACAAACGTGTGCCTTTTAAAGTAGTTGAGTACTATAGATTTGAATATTGATAAGAACTCAAAAAAACAATGATTTTTTAATAATAATGTCGGGACCGTCACTTTACATCTGTAAAAAGTACCTGCATCCAGTTTGGTTCATATTTATTTTGGATACTGTTAGATATTGGTATGGTATAGACCCTCAAATAGACCTCGTGAAAAAGGACAAGTGTGTATCTTGACAAGTATTTGGATACGATAGGTTAAAAGATTTTCAAAATTTTATATGATTGAGGAACGCCGATTCTGCAGAGGATTTACTCACAATAGGTTGGATGTACAATTTGCACTAACATATTTAAATATATGTTTAACCATTAGAAATATTATAGACATAGAGTAAATAATAGTATTTCATGAAAATATATTCACAGAAGATGCTAATTTTTAAAAAAATAATTAAATGTGTACAACTTACTTATTATACAATCATATAAAACAAAATTTAGAATGATGTTTATTAATAAGAATTATATATTTGTTCTTGTAAAGATCCAGATATTCCAGTACGCGGTTACAATCGTGAGTGGCAACATTGGGTTGTCGGAAATATTCCGGAAGATAAGGTAGCTAAAGGAGAAGTTTTAACCGAATACGTTGGTCCGGCACCTCCGAAAAACAGTGGTCTGCATCGCTATGTATTTCTTCTGTACAGACAGAATCAGGGATCCATTACGTTTGACGAAAGACGTATCGGAAACAGGTAATATAATTAAACAAATTAAAATAAAATAATAATCAATCATTTCGTCGAGATCTATCCAATGGTTATACATATATTATTGCAAATAGAAATATATTCTATGCTATTATTTAATTAAAATCAGTAATTAACATTATACATATAATAATTTTTTATTTGTGTTTTAAGGGATAAGAGAAGAAACCGATATTCTGTCAAGAAATTCGCTGAAAAATACAATCTGGAAGGACCGATTGCCGGAAACTTTATGAAAGCACAATACGACGACTATGTTCCTTTCGTTCAAAAACAACTTGGAATTTATTAAACAATAAATTCTTGACTCACCTTAATTTTAAGTCTAATGTATTTCTCAATTTGTATGTATTATTCTGGTTGATCTAAATATAAGTATTGTTAATTTACAACATTTTTTTATAAATTTCGGTATCGAATTCTTTGTCTTATTTGTATTCCTATAATTTGTCATCCTTAAAGTAAAACTTTTTTCTAATTTATAAAAAAAAATATTTTTGTCAACATATAAAATCAGTAAAAAAAAAATATTTGACGTATATTATTATATATAAGCTAAATTTGGAGCAGACTAAAATATTGAACTATAAAGAAATGTTAAATCTGTCACTATTACCGACAAGCCCAATTCTGTGACTAGACATAAAAACTAACACAGAGTTTAGGTCACGGATTTTGAAAACTTTAGGTATCGATTTTTGGAATATAAAAATTAATACAGTACCCAAGGGTGGTCCAAAATTTCCAAACTTTTTAATTTTTTAAGTGTAATGATTTTTAATGAACCGATAAAATTTTTTTCTTTTAAAGCAACCACTGCGAAATTAGTTTTTGCTATAAATGCTTGATAAAACCTGTAATTTTGCGGTACAAAACGTCAAAATCTTGCTCCTATGCCACACAAGACATTACCATTGTCGATACTATATTTATTGGGAAAACTTAAATTAAATATTTTTTTAAATCTAATTAAATATTTTTCTTAACACGTACATGAATAAAGCCCTTTTTCATGCTTGCAAAGCGAATGGAAAATTGAGCATACAGAGTGTCTTTGCCTAAGCGAGAGGTAATATTATACCTCTCGCTTCTAAGTTTCTTAGGTCTAGTGGATGTCCCGAAATGCCCATTTCCCCATTCCCGTTGCAAACATGAAGAAGGCCCGATTCACACACTTATTAAAAAAACATACGATGTATAACACGGGTGGAAAGGGCTTTTTCAGATTCGGATGATGATTTGAGCGCCCTCGACTTCCACTATAACTCAATCATCATCCTCACTTAGAAAAAAGCCATTTTCTCCTAGTCAAGTATCATTCCTTACCTACCGGAAAAAAGACTATTGTTGATGCCAATGGTTGTGCGAGCGATCACCCATGCAAGTACAACCGCGCCGCAGCGCTGCTGAACTTTCGTGAGCGATCCGTCACGCAACCACTGACCCCACCATTGGTGCCGGTCACCATGTACTATTTTATCATTATTTTTCATAGAACAAATCAATTACAACATTTTTTAAGAAAAAGTGAACCGTAAAAATTTTAGTACATGTCATAAGGAGTCAAATTACCATCGGAAAAAAAATTGTGTTGACCATGTCACCTCCAGAAACAATTGTAATATCTTGTGTCATGTAGGAGCAATATTTTGAAGTTTGATAACGATAAAACTACAGATATTATCAAGTATTTATAGCAAAATATTTCGTATCGGTGGCTTTTATTATAAAAATTTTCATCGGCCCATAAAAATGACGCTTGACAACTACTCGACCGATTAAATTGAAATTTTGACAGAATGTTTGATAACTGAATTATCTAAGGCGGTAGATGTAGGAATTTTTCGATTAATCGAACATGTTTTATATACAGACTATTTTATTTGACTTTTTTTACATAATAGATTTTTTTCTTTAAGTGATCACCATTTTATCAAACAAGAATATTTCTAAAAATCCCTATACGTATCATCTTAGGAAAATCAGTGAAAATGCGTTACGAGAGGGGTAAAGGGGGGTGGGGGAAGGTTTGGTAAGAATCCTCAAAAACAGCGTGACGTTACTTGTAAACAGCCCCTTAAGTATAGTGAATCTAGTGCACCGAGCAAATCAGGTATACATGTCCAGTTTTTAGACAGTCGATACGTCTTTAAGATATCTTATGTGTTTACTGGGGCAGATAATGAAAAATTTATTTTTATTTCTAGTTCTAATTCTGATCAAATTTCCCCGTAGATACAGACGTTTTAAAATAAGCGTGCAACTAAACAGCTCCTATAATTGAAGTAAAATTGGTTTGTAAATAGAAGGCTTACATAATAATAGTGACAAACCATGAATTCTCAATTTATTTCATTGTGTATACTCATCAAAAACTAAATTTTTAAGCGTCAAAGATGGCCTGAACCCTGAAGGAAGTTCATGCACAACATAGCAAGAGTTTAGATCCCCTGTGAGATTTTATCAATTTTCACAGATTTCAAAGTGTATAAATTATTATAAAATGATAAATGAAAACTTCATTTGTAAACTTTTATAAAGTAATCACATAAATAAAGATTTCCATAGGGTACAATTTTTAAAATAAATAACATGAGATTTTAAATATTTACGATTTAAATTTTTTTAAATAAATTACATGAGATGTAAAATATTTAAGATTTAAATTTTTTTAAATAAATAACATGGGAAAAATTTATAGATATTTCTGCAAGATATTCTACAGAATTTTCAGAACCTACAGGGTTTTCTGCAGATTTTTCGACACGTTTCTCTACAAGGTATCCCGCGTGAAAAGTTCCACATGGAAATCACATGGATTCCACCTGATTCTCACAAGGTTCCCATATAGTATCTTATGGGAACCACGTAGAAACCACGTGGGCTTTTAGAAAGATTTCCCAGTGGGATCCCAGTTGAAAACACATGGTTCCTATATGAATTTTATATGGTTCCCACATGATCAACTAAAAAATATAAATATTTAATCAAATAAGTTAGATGATATTCACGTGGAAACCATGTGGTAACCACGTGGTCCCTGTGAGTGTTTCACGAGGTTCCCATATGAGTTTCACATGGGTCTACAGATATTGTAAATATGCACTTATGAAAAAAACTTTAAGTTCCAGAAAGTTCTTAAAAGCTATAAAATTCATAAAATGAGTGCCTATATAGGTGTTACCATGCGGATGATAACACCAAAACTGAGGGACTAAGCCAAAGAATTCCTATTTTTTAAAATTCTATTTAAAAAAAAAAATATTAGCTTTAGTAGACTATATGGGTATCATGTGGGAACCATGTAAAATATATATGAAAACCATGTGTTTTCAACTGGGATCCCACTCGGAAATCTTTCCAAAAGCCCACGTAGTTCCTATACGTGGTTCCCATAAGATACCATATGGGAACCATGTGGGAATGTTGTGGAATCCATATAATTTCCATGTGGTAACCATGTGGGACTATTCACGTGGGATTTGTCTGCAGATTTGTCTGCAGAAATATATATATATATATTATATGTTTCTGTAAATAGATCTGCAGGCAAACACCTATATGTACCTTAGTGGGAATGACAACTGTGAGTAAGTGTGAAAAACTGTGAAGAAAATGTGAGTAAGTGTCAAAAACTGTGAAAATATACATACTTTTGGAACATCTGTTACAAAGAAATATGCATATTTTTTCACAGTTTTTCACAGTCTTTCATAGTTTATCACAGTTTCTCACACTTATAAAAACACGTATTTTATATAATAAAACTTGCATAATTTTTCACATTTTTTTACAGTTTTTCACATTTTCTCACGTTTTTTCCGTTGCATTCTCTTATATAAAGGAAATTACAACTGTGAAAAATTGTGATAAAATGAGAGAAACTGTGAAAAACTGTGAAAAACTATGTAGAATATGTGACAAAATTTATGAAATATTCTATAATATTTTTTAAAATCATGTTACAAATGTAAGCCTAATTTCACAGTTTTTCGTGAAATTTCATGGTTTTATACACTTTTTCACACATTTGTCACAGATTCTCATAGTTTTTCACAGTTTGAAATTTCCACTAGTGTACAGAATGATGGCGTAGAAAAACCTGCAGGCTCTGCAGCAAAACCCGCAGGATTAGAAAATTCTGCAGAAAATTGTTAAAAAAATCTGCAAGGAATCTTGCAAAAACTCTTGCAAACATTTCTACAGATTATTTCCGTAAGGCATACTTTGCAACAAGTGAGTTTTGTTAACGATCAAAAGTCATCGAGTGATAGTTAACCCCCCTGCGCAGAAAGCTGAGTATACTCGTCCAATCCGCATGTCATTTTTGTATACATTTTGTATCACAAATTTAAATCTTTACTTTGTTAGGACATCTACAACCGCTCAAATTGAAGCTAAATAGTATAGCTTTAATTTAGAAAATGTTAGAAATTTGCAGAAAATATTGTTGCAGACTTACATTCGATCTAATCCGTCTACACGAAAATAAACTTCTGTGCAAGAGGGTTAACGTCTCGTATGTGCAAGTACTTTCGTATTGTAATGGTCTACAATTATGGTGAAAAGGAAGTTATATAAATAAAAAATATGTTAAAATATTTATCAATCTGTTTATCTCATAAAATTACAATTATATGGACCATGAAATGTTATTTTGAGCTTTATAGATATATTTAAACCTTGAGTAATAACTTGATACTTATTTTATTTTAGATGGCTATAGTTATGTCGTTACTGCTACATATGATATGATTTCAGTAAAAATAATGATTGTTAAACTTAATGCGCAAAATTTTAAAAGTACTCAAAAGGAAGGTACTGAGCATGCGCAGGAAGCAGGAAGAACAGGCGCACCAGTCACGTGATAAGTTATATGACTTCCATGACGGTGAAAGATATTCGTTATTTCCTTGATGACGGTGACATAAAAATTGAATCATCAACATTAAAGAATCCCAGAAATTCGTAAGTAAATCATTCTGCCATACAGGTAGATTATATTTATTCGTTGAATAAGCATATGTTCACAGACTTTGATAACAAATAGAATTCACTATATATGCAGGTATGTGCAAGTCGAGGAAGAAGCAAAAAGCTACTATGGCTGTGACGTTCGCCATTTTGGCATGGCGTCAACCAAAAAGCGTCAACTGATGTAAATCAACGGTCACTTCAAGCCATGGTCACTTTTACGTGTTGCTGCAGCTCAAATTACGATTTGTTTCAAATATTGACAAGCTAAAATGTGTATTTTTTAATTTTTCTTCAAACGATCTTTAAAGCTAATGATTGTTCATAGGGATCTGACAACCAAACAAACATTAAAATCTGGGAGCAAAATTCAGGTTAGGTTCTATAATAAATTTCTTTTATTTTAATTTCAGAAGAAATATTGCTTTAACTAGTTTGCAAAATGAAGTTGAAGAAAATATTAGAAACTAGTTTCACTCTACAGCCTAAGGAGCCAAATCAAAAGCTTGAGATATACAAATGTAAATATTGCGGTCAGACTTATGCACGCCATATAACAAGAATGAGCGTACATTTACTGAAATGCAGTGGTTGTCCAGGTGCAGTGCGAGAATTACTTGAAGAAAAAGTGAAAGGCAAAATTCTTGAATCATCTAAGCACGGATTCAACAAAAAGGGACAAGTAAGAAATTTAAAAAAAATTTTAGAAGAAAATTTTGTTCTGCAACCGCGTGATGGAACTCAAAAGCTTGACATATTTAAATGTAAACACTGCGAGCAAAAGTATGCACGAAATGCATCAAGAATGAGTCTCCATTTACAAAAGTGTGCAGATTGCCCGGAAGAAGTCAAAGAATCACTTGAAATAAATGTTAAAGGAAATATTGTCCATAAAGTATCTAGGAAGTTAATACCGAAAAAATTGTTAGAGAGTAGTTTCATTTTACAGCCAAAGGAACCTAATCAGAAACTTCAAACATTTAAATGTAAATATTGTGGACAAGTATATGCTAGACATTCAACACGAATGAGTATTCACTTACAGAAGTGTATAGGTTGCCCAGGATCAATTAAAGAATCACTCATAGAAAAAGCAAAATTTAGGAGATTAAATTTGAAAAGACGAAATTCGGAAAGTGAAGATATTGTAAGTGACGATGATAACAATGCTTCAATGATGCAGATGTCTTCTGATAATTTATACTATAATGAATCTGCCAATGAAAGTAATTTTATCGATAAAATGACAAAGCAAAGACAAAAGTATTGTGAAGAGCTTCTTGCAAAAGCAATTTATGCTTCTAACGCACCAGTGAGCATTATCGACAACGACCATTGGCGCACATTGCTGAATACCTTGAGTCCAGCTTTTCAATTACCAACTCAACATCAGTTATCAACATCTCTACTTGAATCAACATATGAAAATGTTAAAAAGAGTGTTGATCAAAAAGTTCGAGATGCTGTCTCTATAGGACTGCAATGTAGTTACAGGTCAAATGCAAGAAATGAAGGAATCATACACTTTGTATTAAATACACCAGATCCTGTGCTTTATAAATCAATTTCTTTATCAACGAATGTAGAAGATGAAAATTTATATATGGAGAAGATAAGTGAAGTAATTGACGAAGTTGGTGCTGAAAGAGTTTTAGGAGTTTGTTTGGACAGTATATCTACTTGTGAAAATCTTTGGGAATTACTGCAACAAAAATATGAAGAACATAATATTGCATTTTATAATTGTTCTTCACAGACTTTAAACAGATTACTGAAGGATATATGCGAACTACCCTCTGTTAGTGTCTTATTAAAGAATGCTTCAACAATGGTAAAGGAAATAAAGCAATCTCATATTTTATCTGCATTATTAAGTGAAGCTCAAAAGGCTTCAGCTGAAAAAAATCATAATATTGTCTCACTCAAATTACCTGGTACAAAGAGGTGGAATTCCTCTTTAATATGTTTAGATAGCCTACTTGAAAATAAAGATAATTTGCAAATTCTTGCATTCTCTCCAAAAGCAGAAAAGTATATAAATAAGTTGTCAAAAGAGCTGATCACAGATGAAGAATTTTGGGTTAAAATAAACAGCTATATTAAACTTATCAGGCCAATCATTAAATGGATAGCACATTTGGATGATGAAGAAGCAAAAATCAGTGAAGTTCCCGAAGTATTTGCTGATCTGGAACAGCATTTTATTACAGAATTTCAGGAAGCATCACTTTTACTTTTATCAATGGAAGAATCTGATCAGATTTTAAAACGATTCAAAACATTATCTTCTGCAGTGTTACAGCCTATTCATTTTGCAGCAAATATTTTGAATCCATTATTCAAAGGTGAACATTTAAGTTCTTCTGAATTTGTTCAAGGAACAGAAATAATAAGTAAATTATCAGCGAAATTTGGAATGCCAGAAGACGATATTCTTGTTGATTTGGCAAATTATAACTCTGGTAAAGGAGTATGGAGTGTAAATTTTGTAAAAAAATCTATTGCTTTGATGCCTCCATCAACATGGTGGAAAGGCTTTTTCAAAAACTCTTTTTTAACTAAAATAGCAGCAGCTATCTTAGATCTGCCAAGTACATCGATAGCTACTACTGATAGATCTAACAAGAGAAATTCTTTAAAAGATGATCCCACTGGAAAAATTATGTATATAAGTCAAAATCTTAGGTTATTAGATCCTAAACGAAATGACAAAAGTAACAAATATCAAGAAGAAGAAGTTCAAGAAAAGATTGATGATGATTTAATGATTGAAGATATTGAAGTTTATAATGAAGACATTGAAGAAGTTCTTGTTGAAGATCCTGAAGAAGTCATGGAAGAAGCAGAAGAAATTACTGGAGATCCTGAAGAAATTCGTGAAGACAATGGTGAAGAGCAAAATACTGGATTGTATATTCAGATTGTTAATGATGCAGGCGAAACGTTTTATGTACAGCAAAGTAGTGTTCAACTTTAAAATAATCTTATGATATATAACACCTTATCATAAAATTAATTTTTTTTAACAATCACCTTATCATTCATAACTTAAGATTACTATTTTTTATTATAGTTATAAATATTAGACATTTAATGTATTTATAATAAAAAAGTATACAAATTATGCAAATTCTTTTAATTATTTAATCCTTACAATCAATTAATTTATCAATAGAAAATAAAATAATAAAGGAACTGTTCTGATGACTGTCAGTTTCTGTAATATGTCGTCATGTCGATTGACGAAATGTATTATGTCCATTGGCCACAATGGGTGGAGAATTTCTAATTTTTGCTCTAAATGAAGGGACTCTATTCTACAAGTGAAAAGAGCGCGAAATTCGAAATCCTAATAATAATAATAATAACAACAAGAAAAACAACCATAATAATAATAATAATAACAACAACAATAACAAATTGAGCCGGGTATCATTTTTTCAATGGGAGGGGCCTCATTTCTTGTCCTTGACCTTCAGAACGTCAAGCAGCAAGGCCAAACAAGACACAACACGCACATACACACAGCGGTCAAAACCCAAACAAACATACCCTCTCCCCCTACAGGCACTCCAAGGTCAAACAAAACACAACACACATGCTCCATAAAACACGCGAAGGCCAAACAACAACGCAACAGGTACACAAGGTCAAACATCTGCCCATCACCCTGCAGCTATTGAGCAAGGTCAAGTGAAGAGTGGAGTCCACCATACTCTCCCATTGGCTATCTCAATGTCAAGCGAAGAGTGGGGAGTCCACCATAGTCTCCCATTGGCTGTCTCAAAGTCAAGCGAAGAGAGGGGAGCCAATAAGCATAAACTATAATGACTGCGCAGTTAGCCTCAAGGACAACCGCCTCTTCAGCCAGCTATATAACTATATAAGATGGGGCCACGA
Organism: Gastracanthus pulcherrimus; assembly: GCA_949152435.1. Taxonomy (NCBI): domain Eukaryota; kingdom Metazoa; phylum Arthropoda; class Insecta; order Hymenoptera; family Pteromalidae; genus Gastracanthus; species Gastracanthus pulcherrimus. The sequence goes on along the minus strand of OX424574.1, from coordinate 141,299,016 downwards.
CAGGGTCAGCATGCTCATTCTACTCGTCACGCGAGCACTGCCCACGCGAGTAGAATCTACAAAAGTCGTCACCATAACTTTTGCTAAAAGTCAACTCTTGTTTTTGCAATTTATTATTACTTAATTATTAATTTATAAACTATTTGGCAGTCTTATGAGTGATTATTAAAAGTCAAAATCAAGTTAAACAAAGTCTTGTTATTTCAAATTTCCCGCTCAAGGTACACTTTAGTGTTTCGACGACTCTCGATCCCACCAACCAATCGATTATCGCTATTATATCTCGAACGGGATAGGCGTAACAAATGCCGACTGCTTTTCAATATGGCGACTGTCATGTTGTGGGTGCTCGCACGTGTTTTGATAATGAATTCCAACCTGCTGTAAACTTTGTTTAAAAAACTATATAAATCTAAAATATATAAAAATGGGACTGGTTAATCAAGAAACCCATCGACCTGGTGTTTTTAAAAAACCAAACAAGTCACATAAGACTGGAAGACATCGTAGTAAAGGCTGTATTTCTAACGATGCTAGAGGTATTTATACCTAAAATATTTTTAGTTTTTTCAATAAACACATTTTACAATGATTTCCGTTTATTTCCAAACTCTTAAGTTTGTACGAAACTATGAATAACATTAATAACAGAATAATTTTAGAAAAAGGGGTTATATCTACTTTAAGGGGATGTCGGAACTAAAATCGTGTATTTTCTTTTTGTGATTACTTTTAAAATATAGAATGCAGGGAAACCTTAAGAGCAGAGCACCGTAGTGCTTTTTATAATAAAGCTTTTGCGTGCAAGATAAAGTTGATCTGATGAGTTATTTTTCTGATTAATTGGAAATACAATAGGGTGTTTACGCATTAAAACCTAACCTCAAAATTGTAATCATACCAAACTTTTGCTAATAATTTCTTTTAATGTAATTTTACAGTAAGATTTAGAGCTGAGCACCGTAGTGCTTACTATAATTAACCGATCTGTATAAGATAAAGTCAGTTGGACTTGTAGTTTTTACATACAATTGGAAATACAAAATAGATCGGACTGCAAAAGGGGGGACGGGGCTCCGACATCCCCTTAACTCTGTATTTCCAACTAGGAATATTCTTTTGGTAGCTCAAATTTTATAAAAAGTTTGACAGTTATTAGATTTAAATGCATACTTATTAAATACTAAATTATAATAAATAATTATGAATTCAGGTCGAATTTCTGTTAAGAGTCTCTCTAAACATGTAAAAAAGGAACTTGGTAAAGAAGCTCGTCGACATCAGCTACAACAAATTCGTACTAATAAACGAGAAGAAGTTTTGAAAAGAAAGCGAAGTCTTGGTGGTGCACAAAGTCCACCAATTTCTATTGCTGTTATTGCTCTGCAAGAGGATGTAAATATAGATAATATTGTAAATTTGTTGACAACTGCTGATGAAGAAGCAATTGTTACTTCGAGTTCTTGTGCCACTCACATTAGGTAATTTTTTATTTTTGAACTAAAAATTTTATTTATTTTCTGTAAATAAATAAACAATTATAATTTACAGTATACCAAGGTTTAAACAACGATTTTCCATTGTTGTACCTCCTCTTGGCAATACTTTTGCAACTTTGGATTTAACAAAAGTCGTCAATACTGTATTATTTGTTACATCTGCTGTAAATGAATCAGATAAAACTCCAAGAAATGTAGTACTTGATTCATGGGGTGAAGAAGTCATTCAGTCAATAATCTCTCAAGGCTTAGCAACACCTATAATTGCTGTGACAAACGTAGAAAGTTTACCTGTTAAGGTTCTCTATCAATGTGAATTTACTTAAGTTAAACTGTATTGATAATTTATTAAAAGGTTTAATTTTTATTATAGAAACGCCAAGATCATAAGCAGCATGTACTAAAGACAATATTTAAATGGATTCCAGAAGAAAAGATCATGACTATTGACAAACCTGCAGATGCACTGAATATTTTGAGACGAGCAGGATCTCAAAAACAAAGAAACGTTACTTACAGAAATAAGAGATCATTTCTTTTAGCAGAAGATGTTAAGTTTAATCTAGATGACAATGTAAGTTGATTTTTGAAATATAATTGTTTTTATTTCAAAATTTTTTTCAATTAATATATCAATATTATTCAGAATTCAACAAACAATTTTGGAACTTTACAAGTATCAGGATATTTACAAGGTTTACCTTTGTCAGTTAATGGTTTAGTACACATACCAGGCTTTGGAGATTATCAAATGTCTCGCATAGAAGAATCAAAAGATCCTTTTCCTTTAGGACCCGAAAAAGTGCCTTCTGGAGACGTTCAGATAGCTGGAGAAACTAAAGTTCTTGCTGTTGCTAATCCAGATAAACAGGTAAGTTTTTAAAAAATCTATGGTGATTTAAAATAATGAAATAAGAAATAATTTTTACTACTTTATAAATTCTTGCTATTTATAGGAATCATTGGTATCGGAAAATATTCCAGATCCAATGGATGCAGAACAAACCTGGCCTACTGATGAAGAATTAGCCTTAGCAGAGGCCAAACAAAATCGAAAAATTATCAAACGTGTACCAAAAGGCACATCAGAATATCAAGCAGCTTGGATTCCTGATGAAGATGGAGGTTTGTCTTATTCTTCTACTTGACAGTTGTATTTTTTACATTTTTTAACTATATGTAAATTTTATGTTGCGCTGTGCAGAAGAATATGTTGAGGACGAAGATGATGAAGAAGACGAATGTGAAGATAAGATGACAGTCGATGATGCTAAGTCTGAAGAAGAAAGTGAAGCAGATGCAGATGACAAAGAAGAGTATGAAACCATAACTATTTCAGAAGCTCCAAATGAACAACGATATGATGAAAAACTGGACTTGTATGAAGAAAAACAAGCAATGTTAAAGTTTAAAGGTAAGTAATAAAAATTTCAATTGTTATTAAATAATCGTATCTTATTTAGAAACTCACGTTAATTTTATGTAATTTTTTAACTTTTTAATATACAGAAGCTAAACTGGATTCTCAATTCCCTGATGAAGTTGATACTCCACATGATATGTTGGCTAAAGATCGATTTCAGAAGTATAGAGGGTTGGAATCATTCCGCACTACTGAATGGGATAAAAAAGAAAATTTACCATTTGATTATGCAAGAATATTTCAGTTTGAAAATTTCAATCGTACTCGTAGGCGTATTTTTAGAGAGCGAGAAGATTTAACTGATGTACAGGTATGTTATACATTTTTTTATTTATAAAGTAATTTAGTTAATTTTATTTAATTTACTTGTAATTATTATAGCCTGGATCGTATGTTACGATTTATATTAAAGGAGTTAGCAAAGAATTGTTTGAAGCATATCGAACTGCGAATAATCAGCCATTAATAGTGTTTGGCATTCTAGAACATGAACATAAGATGTCAGTTTTAAATTTCATTTTAAAACGAACAATAAACAGTGAAGTTCCAATCAAGTCAAAGGAACGTCTTATTTTTCAATGTGGATTCAGAAGATTCACAGCTTGTCCAATTTTTAGTCAACATACAAATGGGAATAAACATAAGGTAAGTAACTTAAAGTAGATCATTAATTATGGTATACATAAAATTTATAGAAAATATAATTGTTTCAGTTCGAAAGGTTTTTTCAACCAAATTCTACCATTGTTGGTAGCGTTTTTGCTCCAATCACATTTTCACCTTGCCCAGTTTTATGTTATTTAGAAAATAAAGATGGAAGTTTGGTATGTTTAACACTTGTCTTTTTTTTCATGCATAAACTTTCAAAATTATCCATTTTATAAATTTTATTTGTTATTTAAAATAGGAATTAGTTGCAACCGGTAGTCTATTGTCAAGTAATCCAGACAGACTTGTTATCAAGAGAGTTATTCTAAGTGGTCATCCATTTAAAGTACATAAACGATCGGCTGTGATAAGATTTATGTTCTTTAACCGAGAAGACATATTTTGGTTCAAACCTGTAAAACTACGTACAAAGTATGGACGCAAAGGACACATTAAAGAGCCATTGGGTAAATATTTAATGCTAGCAATTCATGAAAAGAAAAAAAACGATCTATTCCTTATTTACTTAAACTATATATTTTAAATAGGAACGCATGGTCACATGAAATGTATCTTTGATGGACAACTGAAATCTCAAGACACAGTATTGATGAATTTGTACAAAAGAGTCTTTCCAAAATGGACATATGAACCAGTGTTATTAACGATGTCTTCAAAAGATACTAGCGATGTAAAAATGGAGTAAAATTAATTACAAAAGTATGTACTATACATATGAATTTTTTTATGTTGAAAAATGTATTATATACTGATACATGAAACGCGTAACAAATTACGATTTATAATTCATTTAATTCATAAATATGTTTATGCCATTTTGACACTGTTCATTTACATGACCTTTCATTAAAAAATTACAAATAACTAAGTTGCGCAAACTATTAAATATTTGAAGAAAATAATTCAGACAAATTGTTAAATGAATTTGTTTCACAAGTATATTATGCTTAATCACAGCAATATATCCTTTTACGTCTTATCGCTTACACGAATCGATATACACATTTTTCCGTGTAGTTAAAAAACTGCTGTACAGTCGAAGATTATCTAGAAATTATCAATGAGTTTATGGTATGCACCTATTTACATTATCTGGACTAACTATGATAATTGGCATTACTTTTTACTTATTTACTTTTTAAATATTTAATTTTAGCAAAAAAAAATAATTTACTTAAAAATTAAAAACCATAAAAAAGTTATTCCACCAGACAAGTTAAAATAGCAAACGCATGTTTGCGAGATACGCAAACGTTTGTACTTGATAAAAAATAGAAAAAAGTAAATTGAAAAAGCTACCTACATTTTTTACAGTTAAGAATTATTATATCTTCATGCATGCTTGACGATTCACTTTTCTCCAATCAGTTAAATTAGCAAAAAGGGATATATGACATTTACTTAGTTGCAAAGCTGTATAGCTCAGCAGAGTGATACTTAGTCTTGATCGAAGTCTTTCACTTTAGACTTGGATTTGTAATACGAATTACCATACATCTTTTCTATACACATGGCGCACGCTCTTGACGTATTAGTTAATAGTCTTTATATCTTATGTACAACGTCACAACTCACATTATCAAGAAAAAAGTGTACATCTTCGTAACAAAAATATAAAAATGAAATGCGCTTTGAAGCATGTTTTGCTGAACGTCACACTAATGTCAACGTAGGCAAAGGATTGTATATGTTTGTCTTTAAATAAATTAATGCTTCTTCCTTCAGGTAGATAGGTAAAGTCGATGATAATCGTTGGCTCCAAATGCGCAGTTGCATTTTGGACACTTTCTCTGTCGAGTCTCATATCGAGTACGCAAGCAGTCCCAGCAGAAAACATGGAAACACTTGGTGAGAACAGCATCTTTTCGCTTGACTTTGCAGGATGGACACGTCAATGTTTCCTTGTATTCTCGAAGTTCCTCTGCCATGACTTCATCTACAGTCTCTGCCAGTTCTATCTTCTTCATTCTCTCTACCTTGCGTCTCAGTTGCGCTATTTCCTCCTAAAATTAAAAATTTGAATTTTAATGTAAAATTTCTATGAATCTTGAATATTTAAGATCTTATAAAAAAATACTCACTTGTAGTCTTTTTGTTTTATATGCTTCTGCCTCTAAAGAACTAGTTTTCTCGGCTACAACTTGTTGTGCTTCCTTCATTTGAGAATGATATTTTTCTGAAAATTGTAATAAAAATAATTTTTATCTAAAATTGAAAAAAAAAATTTCGTGGGATCATACAAAAACACCATAGGGTTAACATTTAACAATTCTACAAATTATCAGTATTCAGACTCAGTTTCTTATTTGGATGGAAATAAATTTGTCAAAATCTATTAATTCTTGTGAGAACATATTTACAATTGTATATATTTGAGAAAAATTATTAAAATCTGTCAATAGTTGATTATTGAACAGTTTATAATTCAAACAATTGACAGTTTCACATTATCAGACAAATCATTTGTTACGTATCTATAAATAATTTTCACAGATTTAAACAATTTCTAACCCTTCACATTAATTTTAAATATTTGGCTAAATCTTAGAAACTAATTTTAACAATTTTTAATATTTTTGTTAGAAATTTTTTCTCTTTAATTGCACCGAAAGTATACTTTTTCATGCATATAAAGCGTGCGGAAAGTGGTTCTTTAACCGCCTTCGGGTGGAAAACAAATCCCTTGGCTGAATATGTACAAAAAATCATCCTTTCAATACAGGTAGGACAAAAAATATCGTGTGCACCACGGGCGAAGGCGATTAACACTTATGCAGGTTGCAGCCCTTGTCTCATCACACCTCAACATTCCCCGGTTCGTCTTTGGCTCGGTCTGCAAATTGCACTCACGGTAATCGCCTACTTTCCGCCCTTGATACACAATATACTATTTTTGCCCATGTAAGGTTAAAAAGTTTTTTTTGACCGCCGGTTGGAATACGGCCATTTCCGATAGACTACAGTTAATGGATACCTCTATAAATGGACATTTTTATAGACTTCGCAATAAATCTATTAAAATCGTATTGTGCAATTTTTTATCAGTCACGAAAAAACAATATTAACTTTTGCAATGTAATATATAGTTTATTAATGTAAATATGTCTCAGTAACCTAATATTATTGTATTAAAACAAGTTCTATAGATTTAAGAAAAATAAGTAAGTAAATTCTAAAAGAATGTAAAATTGTTAAAAATCACTACTCACCAAGATGAAGTTTAAGATCTGCAGCAGACTGAGCACTTTCAATGGCTTTTCGTTTATGCATCTCCATTGCTTGTTGTCGTAATGCGAGTTCTTTCTCAACAGTTGCCAATGAATTTTGAAGCAGACGCTCTTTTTCTTCCAGTTTTCTTACTACGACATTGGCCGCTTCCACTTGAGTTGTTAATGTTGAAACTTGTTCTTTGAGAACATCTTTCTCTTCTCTTGCAAGCTTATGCAGTTGATTACTTTTAATTCTTTCAGTCATTAATTTAAAATTAGCATCATCCTTTTCACGTAGTTGTTGAATCAACCTGGAATTTTGCTCTTGCATATCCTCAAAAGCCTGCCCCGTCACCTCCATTTCGTTTAAAAGAGCTTCTTCCTCCTGCAACCATGCACAGTTCTATTTAACGTTACATCACCGTTCAAGCATGAGTAAAAACAAATATCGACTGCGTACACCCATTATCTATTACTGCATCAAAACATCATTTTAAAAATTTAAACATTCTCTAAATGAAAATTAGTATATTAATTAATATTTCATGAATATTTATAATATTAACGTGTTTGTTATAACCACACATTTTGTATTAAAAAATGAAATTTCATTTGACAAAAGTTACTTCTTTTATACTCAAAAAAATTTGTTAGATTGCAGATTAGAGGCAATGCATGCACCAAAAGCATGAGGTGGTCAGTGATAGAATACAAAAACTACCTGTTTTTGGGTAGCGACCTGTCTTTGAAGTGAATATGCTTGCTCCTCCAGCTTCTTGATCTTGATCTGCGCATCCTCGTCTGCTAGCTTTTTTCGTTCCTCCCGCTTGCTTTCCTGTAAAGAAAAAGAACATAATCGTTACTAAATATCTGACAAATTATCCACTGAAGTATTTTCTTTATAAAAATTAAGCACCTGTATCTTTTTAATTTGTTGTCGCAATTCTTCTAATTCAGCTCTCGTTTTCCGTTCTGCAGCCATCAGTTGAGCTTTGTCTCTTTGTTCTTTTCCAAGACCTTTGTACATGTCTAAGAGTAATTTCATCTCTTTCATTTCATTCACAGCCTTCCTATTATGTTAAAATGAAATTGTTAATTTATAAACATTGCTTAATTTAACTATTTTTACAATATTTCTAATATGGAACTTACTTCAGTTGTGCCTTGAGGTCCCTTACTAGCTCTGACTCTGCAACTTTAGCGTCTTTAGCACGATGTGTTGGATCACGATGTTCCGTTTTGACCGCTTCTTTTTTTATGTCTTTTTCTCTCTTAATATCTTTTTCTTTTTTGAGAGTGGGAGATGCAAGAGCATGGGAATCGGGAGTTCCTTTATCTCCCTCTCCTGATTCAGTGTCTGCCTCTTCATCAATTCCTTCTCTTTTTATTGGCATGCCACCTTCTTCTTTAATCTAATAATGGTAATAACAGTATCAATATACAAAGATTCATTAGTAAAACAACATTGTAAACAAAGTGCACTTCATGCATGAAATAATCTAAATTATCATGTCCACTTTATTACATCCCATATTTGACTACTTTAATACAGACTAATTTTATTATAAATAACATCAATTTTTCAGTGAATCTTTTATTGGAAAAAATTAAAACGTAAAAACGATATTAATTACAAGTGACTAATAAACAACTTTTATTGAAATCGATGTAATAATAAAATTATCAAAATATAAAAAAGAATTCTAGAAGATTAAAGTTTTCAAATACCTGTCCAGATCCTGGTAGAGAATTGGAAGCATCTTCTTCTTTTCCACTACCATCAGAATTATTGCCTTCTTTATTTTCTTGTGCTAACTGCTGACCAAGTTTTGCTGTCAATTCTTCAACTTCTTTTTTCAACTATAATTAAACAGATTAGTATTAAATATGGCATTATAAATAAAAATTATAACTTCATATTTATTTGTCAGGAAATAAAGACAGAAATGAATTTTTTTTATTAATTTATTTACATATTCAGCTTACCCTTGGAACTTCAGAAGAAACTTCCTTATATTTTCGTTTATAGCGATGAACTTCGCCTTTAAGTTGTTGATTGTGATTCTGTAATGATGTTATGAGATGTCTCATTTCCCTATTAATAGGGCCAGTTTGTTCATTTGCTGCCAGATTTTGTTCAAATTCAATACGTAACATTTCATATTCTTTTCGTAATTGAGCTAATACATCTTCTAATTGTATACACTCTCCTCTTAACTTCTTTTGAGCCATCAATTCTTCACTCTAAAACATTTTTTAAATTTTGCAATAAATTATATGAGAATGGTAACTAAATAAAGTAAAACAAAAAGATCATTACCTCCATCATTTCTATGTGACGTAGATGAGCGTTTTTACTAGACTGAAGTTGTTGCCGAGCTTCATCTAGCTGTGTTTTTAATTGCATAGACTCGTTGTATAAAACTGAAAATTGTGATTGCAAACATTTGTACTCAGTTGTTTCCACAATAACTGATTCTGGTAATTGACGAATCTAAAAAAATGTTATTTTGTACAAGATGTATGTTAATTGAAAAATCATAAGTATTTCAGTGTTACTTACATCCATTTTTAATTTCTCTACTTCTTTTAGTGCATCACGATGTTGTTGATGTAATTTGTCTAATTCTTGTAACCTGTTATTAGCCAATTCACGAGTTTCTTCAATTTCTCTTTGTAAATCTTCCAGCTTTATTTTAAATTTAGAAATGCTTTATTAAAGTGACAGTTATAATTAAGAGAAATTAGATTTCAATATATTAAAATACTTTACCTTCGTTTGTGAGACACCAGTTGCAACCAGAGTACTTGGTTTGTTAGTTCCTTTATCATCTGTGCCATGAATTTGTTGAAATGCTTTCAGTTTCTCAATAGCTTCACCAAGATGATGTTCTAATTTATCATTTCTTGCTCGCACTTTATTCAGTTCGTACTGTAGATCATCAACTTGGTTACGAAGCTCAGCAGCAAGTGTATCTTTTCCAGTAATAGTATCTTGCAACTCTGACATTTTAAGTGAAATAGTGTGATATTTTTCATGTAACTGAATATTTATTGCTTGTAAATTTCTATTTTCCATTTGAAGATCACTATTAGCTTTTCTTACAACTTCATCAATATTTGGTGCTTCTTCTGTGAATTTGGTTTATAAGAATAGATTTAAGAAGTTGATTAAATATATAAAAATGTAACAAGAAAAATTACAAATTAATTACCACCATCAAATTCTCCTTTAAGAGCAAGAGTAATTTTCTCATTTCTTTGAGAAAGCCTATCGAATGCCTGTACAACTTTTGATACGGCACGCTTGGATACTTGAACTCGGTTTGCAAGTTTGTCATCTAATTCTTCTTTGTCCCAGGAAGACAATTGCATCAGAAAAGAAGTAGTGGCTTCACTTTCATCTACAAGAATGAAAGTTGATTTAATGAAAATAGAAAGCTTTATCTCTATCGTTATAAAAAAGAGTTAAGACTAGATCATACTTTTGTTTTCTGATTCATCTGCTGTTTCGGCATCAAACCTTTGAAGTAATACACGGATATCTTCGTTGAGCTGATTCCAATATCGATTAACTACGTTTAGTACTGCATCATCTTGAGTTTGTCGTTTCTCTAATTGCTCTATCCTTTGTCTTAATTCTATTTCAACGCGGTGCCTCTGTTCCAGCCTCTTTTATAACATAAGCACAAAAGTAATTTATAATATTAATATCTCTACGATTTAACTTTGGGTGATACTTATATTTTTAAGCTCTGTATTTCTTTGTCTCATTATACACAAACAGAAGAAAGATAACCTTAAGAAGTTACAAGTAGAAGACAAAAGTAACCACTGGCTAAAAATCTGTATCATCAGCGGTAATATATACGTTACTTTTGCATGAAAAAATAATGTTTTGAATATATTATTAAAGAATAGAATGTTGTTAGGTAGATATTACCTTGTATAAATCAATTGAATTTAAGAGTGCCTTTGCTTCTTTATATAAATTTTCTTACTGAATAGGAAAAAAGCAAAAGTGAAAGTTAAAGGCAAAGTTGAATAAAACGTTGAGTGAATACTTGAGGCTTTAAAGTGAATGGTAAGCGAGTACAGAAGGTAGTCAAGTGAAAAGTGCAACTATGCAGGCAGCTATACGAAATCTCCCGAAAGCTTCTTATACCTGAGCCAATTTCTTGTTCTGGAACTGCAGGACCTTCATATCCATCTCTTCGAGAGTGGATATGGGCCCGATGAGTATTGGTTCGAACTGAACCTTCTTGATGGGAGGCTGGGAGCCAGAGTCCCCACTGTCAGCCGATCTCTTCGACATCTTCCTTGGGTTTTCTTCTAGTCTTGGTCCTGCGAATCGGAAGCAAAAGTTGATTAAAAAGAGGCTACGCCTCGGGCCTCGGCTGTTAGAACGCCAGCCGCAGCCGGTGTTTTGTATTGATTAGGCCGAGGGCTTGGGAAAGAGGAGAGAAAACGAGGAGAGGCGAGGAGAGGAGAGGAGAGATGGTGGGCCATTAGCCATTATTGTACCTCGGTGAGAAAAAAAGGTGTATACTTGACGCAGTGCTCGCCCGTGACCTTGCGTCCCGCGGATATGCAGCCCGCGCTAAATTACGTCATGTTTGCGGGCCAGGGCAGAAGGCGCGCGGAATAAGAGTCGAAGGTCGAGGAGACGAGGTCTGCGCGATTCAACCTACCGAATCGAGTGCAGAGCAGCCCAGCGATCCTCGCATTTTTAAAGGCAGGAACAGCAGCGGCGGTCGAGGGGCTCGCTCTCTGGAACGGAAGACGCCATTGTAGGCCTGCCACAGTCGGGCTACCTCGGAGTGTGGGCTGTGTGGGGCGGTGCAGGCAGTTTGCGTACGCGGCGCCGCCAAGGCATCTAGCCAGATAGCCTCCTCTCTCTTGCGCTTCTATGTACACTCTACACTGTTCGACGTTCCAAGCTATACCTATATATAGGATGGAGGGGGGAAATAGGAAAAAATCGAATAAGGGATCTGCCAACTCGTCGTCGTCTAACATTTTGCCACAAGGTTCGCTGATCATCAACTTTTCTTATATTTTAAAACCGCTTACAAATTTACAATTCATATTCTGGACATTTTCAGTATTTTCACTTTTATCATTACCTACAAAATATTATAACTAATATTTAAGTAATCTTCATTTATTATACTTTTATTTGGTATATGCAGATGTAGTTCAGAAAATTTTCTTACACAAATCTTCATATTATTTAATTATATTTTATTATAAAATATTTATGAAATGTATAAGAAAGTTAACAATAGTTTTACTTTTAGAGTATACAGGCTAGTTAGTGCCTTTTAGTAAACTTACTTTTTATAAATAATAAATAATTATTAGATCACTTAATCAGCATACAAATAACACATTTATTAAAGTAACTTTGACTTGGAATGTCTGTCTTCACTTGAAAAACTATTATAAAAAATAATTTATTTTATTACAAAATTATTATAAAATTATAATACGTTCTTGGCTATAAATTTCTATAATAATTTGATATAAAAATGGATTATGAAAAATATGGGTTTGTTCTCTGATTAAGTTTCTTAATAAATACAAAAGCTGCTTGTTTTTACACAAGGTAATACTTTAACATTCAAAACAATCTTCCTTTTGTCTTTGAATTGCAAGGTGCATAGCACGAAAAAATTTTGTTAGCACACAATACTTTGTCTGTAAATAAAGTGCATGAGCTAAAAAGGGTATTTTCCTTAAAGCTCGTCCACTCATTCCTGTGCTTTCACGGCACAATTCAAATAACATAAGACTGTGTTTTGTTACAAAATTTACTTCATATCCCAGCATCTTTAAATATGTCAAGTCATAAATTTCCTCAGATTCAATAAACCCAGTCTGAAATTAAAAAATACAAATACGTTATTAACTTCTAATTATCAAATAATATAATAAACTACAAAACTATAAATGTTTCTTTTACCCTCATTAATTCCTTGATGCAAGAGGTATAAATCTTGTAGATAGCTTGTTCATTTGGAAGAGATACATACTGCTTTATATCAGCACGATCAACAAATGCCAAATCAATAGCTTCTGTTAAGTTGCTTGTTGTTAAAATTAGAACATTCGGAAAACGTTTGATGTTATCAAGTTGTGTCAATAAAGCATTAACTACTCTGATGGAATCACTAGGTTCAGTACCATTTGTACAAGCTTTGCGAGCATGTGCTAATGATTCAATTTCATCAATTAGTATGCATACAAGAGCTTTAGGGTCTTGTAAAAGCACTTTAATTTCATTGAAAAGATTCATAACTAATTTACCACTCTATAGATCAAACAAAAAATTATAAGTAAGATATTTTGAATATGAAAAAGACTTAATTTGTAAATTATTGGATAATACTCATTATACCTCCGAAAACCATTTTGAGAATAAACTGTGACTGTTTATTTCTACAAGCTCTCCACGAGTGAATTTATTTCCAAGACGAACAGAAATTTTTTGTGCTAATGCTTTGCACAAACTAGTTTTTCCTGTTCCAGGTGGTCCATGCAAAAGGATTACTTTATTCCAACTTATTATATGAGAATTGACTTGACGTTCAGAATAAATCATTGCAGTTTCAACAAAGTTAAGTAACTATAATTTATATTAGAACTGTATCACTAAGGAATTAAATATAGTAAAATACAAAAATAAATTCTTTTTTACGTTTTCTTTAACACCTGCTTCATAAAATAAGTTTTCCCATAAGCCAAAAAATTCTTCTGAAGGTAAAATCCAATGTGCAGCTGCAGAAATTTCTTCTCCATCCTTATGCATAGTTTCTAATGCAACTTCTTCTTGATTTAAGCGATAAACATGAATTTTCGGTGTCAATCCTCGTAATTTTATACGTGCTTTCTACAAATATACAACATAAAAAAGTTTATTACAAATCAAATTAACTCTAAGAAACTAAGTTATTAAGAATAAAAGCTATTACCTCATCCTGTCCGCAAGAACAAAAAATTGATTGAATATGTATTTTTAACGGTTCAAGAGAAAAACTTTCTGGTAACAAAGATTTGTTCAGAAAGACTTCCTCCATTGAATCCAATTCAGCTCCTACTAATTCTTCAATTTCATATTTTGTTAACATGCTGTAACCAAAGTATTTTGCGTTATACAATTTAAAATATGTTTATATAATACAAGACTGCATTACTATTACTAAATTGATAAGAAACTTTACATACAAGTATTTTGTGATATTTCACGTTTGATTTTTTTTTTTAGAACAAAGGCAGTTTCCTAAGAATAAGTATCAACCCCAATCACCTATCTCAACAATACATACCTGTCAATGTTTTGACAAACTTCCACGTGTAACGTGTCATACATTTTAAATAAGTATCGTTTGTTTAATGGCAAGAAAAACAAATTCGTTTCTTAAAAAATGAACAACAAAAGTAAAAATTGAAGGAAACAGTCAGAAAATCTACAACCGTTATGAGCCCGATAGTGTGTGTTGGTATACACGCGCCATGCACCGGTCAAATTCTGTTGGTCCTTATATTTCGTGATTTATTATTGGTGCTGAATTCGGTGGCCATCTTACTCTTTCAGTCACGTGACTGAAATTTCGTGGAGGTTTGAAAACTGAAAGTGTTATATAGTTAAAATGTTGTAGTTTTCAAGCTATTAATATAATTTTAGTATGCCAATAATGACAAATTGCATTCTTTTATTTTATCGTATATAATTTGGAAAAATTTTCTGAATTAGGGGTATTTCGTCATGAACTACGCACGTTATAGAAATTATCAAGTTACGTATCCATAGCAGGTTTCCGTAGAAACGCGTATCCATTATGGAATAAAACATTTTTTACGATAATCCATCTTTTATTATTTCTAACATTTATTTATTCAAGGAAAATGGTAAACTCATTAAAAATTGATCAAGTAAAGCAACATACTTTAAATTCGAATAATATTAAATTCACTATAAATGATTGGCATTATAATAATCGTTTGAGGTACATCCTATTATTTTATTTAGTTTTAATTATTGTATAATCACTATTATCTACCTATTTCTAAAAATTTTGAAACCGTCTTGCGAATAATTAAAGTCTGTGTGTAATAGTTAGTAATTTTGTATAATATATAATATGTATACCATATAGAACCCATACATATTTTTGTGTAAACCATTGTAGAAACCATTGCTCTGAGGTGCAACAACAATTGGCCCGACAGATTCTTGCAAAGTCTGATCGAGTATGTGAGTTTACTACTGAAACAGTCACTTCTAACAAAGATCAAACTAATCATTGTCTTAATGAGAGAATAAATGAAATTGAATTTTGCAACCAAGAGCTTATACGTAACAGAAATGAATTACCTTTAGAAATAGATGAACTTACAATTTACAAAAATAGATTGTTAGATTCTCTATCCTCGTTAAGACAAAATGCTCTTGATATTTCTGAAAAATGTTTATTGGCTAGGTACAGTTTTTACTTTTATAATTTAGTTATTATATATAGCTATAATGTTTGATTTCATGTATTTTTATGATTGAACTTTATAGAGAGCATAGATTAGGAATAGACTTAGTAAATGACAATGTAGAGAAAGAATTACGTCAAGAATGTCAGGGAATAAAATGTGCTGATAACTTAATGTCTAAAACCTTGGAACAAACTCAAGAACAAATTCGACGATTGAAAGCTACATTGTATTATATAGATCATGATTTAGAAGATAAAGAAAATAATTTACGTATTGATCGGCATAACTCTACTTTGAAGGAAACTAGTTTGAATCTCAGTATTTACCATGGAAAATCATCTCTGGATGCTTCGTATGCCTTTTTATTGTATGCCTATTCACTAAAATAATAACATTAGTATCAAGACATAACATTTTTTCAGGAGTACTACCATAGAGGAATGGGAAATAAAAACCAGAAAGAATATAGATGAATTAAGCAAGGAAGTACAAAATTCCAAAAAAATGCGTTCTCATATTGATCACGTTCTTAAGCAAATTATAACTGATCTAATACACCAGAAAAATACCACTGATGAAGCTTTTAGACAACGAATTGAAGAAACTAAAGAAGTCAAAGAAAAATTGGAGCTACAGCATTCAGAGGTAACCTTATAATAAAATATAAAAGAAATATACGAAGATATAATGTTTTTTCTGGTATAATAAATAAATAAATAAATGATTAAAAAAAAAATTTAATAATTTAGATCATGCGTCAAGCAAATGAAATGACAAGAAACATAACACGACTGGAAAAAATAATTGCTGAGAAAGAGGGATTTATAGCATTGGCACATACTCGATTAGGCAATCGTTATCAAAGACCAGGCCTAGAACTTACTTGTGATCATGTAGAAAAAAGCCTTACTAAAGAAATTTCTGATTTGAGAGAAGTTGTGACTCAACTTCAGCAGACTTTATTTGAAGTAAGTTATTTAATAAATTATTCATGTATGTTTTATACATTAAATTTATATTTATTTAATTATACTTAATAATTATTTTTAATATATTACAACATTAAAATCTGTAAATAGAAACATTTTTTCATACATACATATTTACATACACAATGCAATAGTCTTATGAATTGAACTCAATTTTTTCAGGCTCAAGCTTCACTTCGTTTCTTACTTAAAATGCAAATACAACTTGAAGAAGATATTAATATAAAAACAAACACATTAAAAATTGACGAAGTTCATTGCATTTCTATGCGTCAAAGTATAGATTATCACGTATTTTAAATTAATTAATACGATAAACATAAAATTTTTAATGATTTAAGAACAGGTCATACTAATGTAGTATTAAACGAAATTCGCCGTTTCACATTAATTTATTGCATTATTAATTTTTAAATTTTTAAAAGCTGTCTCCCATTCTATATAGTACAAAGAATTGAGGACTGTTTTTGGAAATTCGTAAAATTAAAAATCCAACGAATATAGTGTGAAACAGTGAATTTTGCTTCGTATCCTAGTACATCTTCGCCTAAACAGAAATTTAATTTGCAAACATATTAACAAGTTTCTTTGATTGTGCCTTATTTCTCTCCTTAACAGCTGAAGCAAATGATTGCAATTCTTTATTAACAGCAGACTGCAAAGATTTATCTAATTCAGCTGCTTTAGTTAAATCTGTAATTGCTTCATTTTCATTCCATGCACCAATGTGTGCTTTCCCTCTTCTGTAAAGAGCTTTTACATTATCTACAAAAATTTCATGACATTTAACATGTAATACATTAATATATTGCACACATATATATGTATAATAAATAAACGAAATACACATACCAGGATCACTTTTTAGTACAGTAGTACAATGCTCAATCACAGCATAATATTCTTTGCTTAACAATTTACATTGTGCATAATTTAGAAGTAAAGGAAGTTTCATAGCATTCAAATTTAACCATTCTGTGTCATTTGGCTTTTCTCTAATAAATGTATTTATAATTATTACCTTACACAAATTAAAACAATTTTATTACTCATATATGATATCAATATTTCAAACTTTACTCACGCAAGCATAAGTTGCTCTACTATTCCAATTGCTTGTGCATAAGTATTTGCTGCCACTTCGTAATTTTTTTCTCTAAATTGATTATTTCCCTTTTCTTTCAGAATTGGAATATTTTTAAGTTTTTCATCTTCTGTCATTTGCCATGATTCTTTTTCATATTCATGTGGAAGTACAGCTTGCAATAATTCTATAAATATAAATTTTTTTTAGTAATTATAATAATTCTGGTACACTAGTAAAAAAAAAATGAAATATAACAAATATCATACCTATAGTGAACTCTAAATTTTGAGAATTTTTTATTAGATCATTCAAATCATCATATCCTATTCCCTCATTTTGCAATGTCACACCACAGCAGTGATGGTTACGTTTTTCACCTATAGGTTTTCCAGCTTCTCGAAGAGTTTTAGATACAAAAGGATATGGGCTGACTAGCTGAAATAACATATATTATTAAAATACATGCTTTAGTATGGTTACAATAATAAATTTAATTATTACACTTACACTTTTATCAACAGTAAATACAGCAACTTCATTAATGGCCATTTTCTGAACTATAACTTCCCATACCTCTAGTTTGAATTGCTTTCCCAATACTAATTCCATTGGTTTACCCATAATCCTACTATCATCAATTACAGTCTTTAAAGAATCACATTTTGTAGTTCTAAAATGAAAAACTACCTAAAAAACAAATCGACCCTGTATTACTAAGAAATTAAATCATATGTGTAATATAAAAAACAATATTACTAATAAAATAAATAAAATAATTTTTTTCATAATGGTTGATTCATTATCTTTTATAAAATAAATACCGTATGTATTATTTTATTAGGTAATTTTACTTACTTTTGTTCCAGGTACAAATGTAACTACTTTATTTCCTACATGTAATACTTTTTTAATAATTTTCTCCATTATAATTAAACTAAAAGAAACTAAATTTGCTAAAAAATCAACATGATTTCAATGCCATTTGATATCCAAAACACTTGTACACAGCAAAAACAGCCATCACTGTATGATTTGGTATGATGCTTGACTTTGGTCTTGTAGTGTTTATAATAGTGATCAGCTGATTCACTGTTGGACTTCCATCATGAAATATGAAATTATTAAAAAAACTTAATATTAAATATAAATAATATAATCACCTTAAAGAGTTTATAAATGTATTTAAATAAGTAATTCTTTAATTATGGAACAATTTCTTTATATATAAATTATTGTTTTAGACGGGTACAGTATTAGGTCTGTTCACTTTATGACATATAGCGAACTCTGTGGGAACGCGTTCAAATTTACCATAATATATTTTCAATAAAATAAAATATGTGCAATCATTTTAAATAATTAAAAAATAACCCAAAAATTGTTCGTATACTAAGCTATAAAATTAACGTTCGATCTACAAAACACGCAACCAAAAAGTATTTTATTTTAAATAATGACGTACGTGTGATCAAAAACTGTAATCATAAATTGTAATTTATTTGACCAGGATACAATTTTGGAATTTTTAAAAAATACGTGAAACTAATAAAGCAAATAATGTTTCAAATTTTATGGTTATGCATTTTTTAAATAAACAAATACGCTGAAATTCGTCCATTCTTCTTTTTTTGAGATTATTTTTGCTAATTTTATATCGTTTATCCATAATTTCCATGAACAATAGTATAAAGTGTATAAATATAATATATACGATAGTTTTTTGTATTTATTTATTACTCTAAACATGAAAGAATGTACTTTGTAAAAGTTTATGAAAATTTTTTAAAAAGGCGGTCTTTTACACTAAAATTAATAAAATATACAATAAATTGATTGTATGTATTGTTTTCATATATTGTACTGTTATTGATAGAAATCACAGAAAAAACTATGAAATTAGCCAAAATAACCTCAAAAAAATAAGAAGAAGAGCCAAATTTCAGCGTATTTGTTTATTAAAAAAATTCAAAACCATAAAATATGAAAGATTATTTGTTTTATAAGTTTAACGTATTTTCAAAATTCTCCAAAATTGTAAATTGCCCATTTGATTTTTAATCACACGTACTTCATTAATTAAAATACTTTTTGGTTGCGCGTTTAGTAGGTCGCATGTTAATTTGATAACTTAGCATATGGACAATTTTTGGGTTATTTTTTAATTATTTAAAATGATTGCACATATTTTATTTTATTGAAAATAAATTATGGTAAATTTGAACGCGTTCCCGTAGTGTTTGGTATTGTCATCAAACTGAACATACCTATGTGACATAATAATACGTCACGTGTTATTCACCATTTATACGCGCAAATATTCAAATAAAATAGTACGTATTCATTTAGAAAATATACAAAATATATATAATCACTCGATTCTCGAACAGGCTCAAGCACAAATATTCAATTTTAGAAACGGCAAACGAAAGTAAGTCCAAAACAAAGAACCTCTGTTCTACGCGATATTGGGGGGTCCGAGTTCAAGTACTTGTCCGGGAAGAAAAGCGTGTCGTTCGTACGACAACATGTGGCTGGATGCAGCCTCTAGACCACTATAGACTGCATATACAAAAATGGACAGGGGCTCAACAGGGCTACAAGGAATTTGTAGACGACGAAAAAACGTAAAATCAGTAAAATCAGTCAGAGTCCAAACGTGCTAAGGGATACACGGGTTTTTCTCGCGATATTCATTTTATTCATTCTTCTCGTTATTTTTCGTTTCAAACAGTTTTAATGCGGCCGTAACCGGTCTCAAGTCCGGATTATTACCTTTTAATTATATTTTATTTCATTTATTCATTTATTATTTATTTAAATAAACCGCTCTCTGGTCACACGCTACCTAACCTAACCCGACCTGGGTCATCACAGTGGTAGCAGCGGTGGGATATTTTTCGACTCACAATTAAATTACACACAAAAATTAATAATTGTGTAAATTTTTAAAAATAACCTCCGAAGTGTAGAAATTATTGTGATTTAAAATTTTAAGAAAAGTAGAATCCAAAAGTGTAAACGTAATGCTTTCGAACAGTGTATTAAAAACATGTGAATTATAAAAGTAAAATTATTGGATAGTGAAATTTGAACGCGACACTTCTCTCAATCGAGTTTTTTATCAAAGTCATCAAGAGGGCACGGCAAAATTTTCAAAACTGTAAGTCTCTAGCCATTAATGAGTAATCGAGTGATAAATAACGAATAGTATTCAAATCAATAAAATTTATAAAATATCAATAGTTAGAATTAGAATAGGCATAATAGGAAGAAGCTCCTAATATAGCGCGTCGGGTTGATTGGCGCATCTTTGTTTTAAATATATATCTTCAAATTAAATGCATCAAACTAATTTTATTTGATTATATATAGATTTTACACAATTCATACTACTTTTTAAAATTTAATGTGGTTTTTAGTTTTTAAATTGTATGTTTTACTTAAAGAAATCACCTACTTAGCAAGCTAGTGCATTATAGACGGGAAATGTGGTGCGCAATTTTATTTTATTATTGAATCAATCCTTATTTTAGATTTAATAAATCTATATAAAATTTTTTATTCTGAATAGACATGTTAAGGTAACATTTAGTAATTTTTTATATTTGATTTTAGCAATTATTTAGTAGATATTAGATAACGAATTTAAAGTGTGGCTACGCTGGACAGTAATGTAAAATTATAGAATAAGTATATTTATTAGAATTATATTTTCTATAGTAAATTAAAAAGCATCATATTCAAAAGGTAGCTCATGCATTATTTGTTTTAGACTTATCGAAAAAAATGTTAAATTTATATTTTCGCTAATAAAATAAATTGATATATCAAATTGGATTAAACATTTTTATATAGTTAAATATAATGTATATACTTTATCAAGTATGACATTTTCTATGATTTAAATTTAAAGTACACACGAGGAATTACAATGAATTTAAATCTTAATATGCTTTTCATTCTTGAACCTATTGTTTCAAAGAGATATGAGCAGCAAGTTAATCATAAATCAGTAAAATTTGTATAAACAGTTATTTGACAAATATTAATATAATATGTGATATATTCTGTTGAATTCATCATTTTTAAATAAAAGTACTTAATGATTATTTATTTCTTTCAAAAGATTAGTGAAAGAAAATTGATTATTCTATAAACTCTACAACGCATTATTTTATCACTTTCGGTTTATTTTTGGATTGCGATTTTGACATGCATTCTACTGAAGCATATAGCAACTCTTTGTGTTATATATATATATATATATATATATATATATATATATATATATATATATATATATATATATATATATATATATATATATATATATATATATATATATATAATATGTAAACTTTCAATAACTTAATAAACTTAATATTTTACGAACGCTTAATACGAATACATACATTTTTTTATTTTAATATCTAAAAAAATGCACTTTCTGCAGTAATAAAATACAGTTCTAAAACTGGCAGTGATATATAATTTTTCGGTCTATTCTCTAATTAGCATACAACGTGAAAAGATAAAATATTTTTTTATATTTGTACTTGTACTTAAGCATAAATAAGTATAGGATATGTGATATAATATTAGACTATTTTATATAATTCACTAGTTTTTTGATTGCACGTTGATTTTAATTTTAATTTTATCCTACAATTTGATATTCCATCTGGCTCTATATCTAAATAAAATAAACCCCCCTATTTATTTTATCAATTTGCTCATTCCATTTTTTTAAATTTAATATAATTTGAATGTTACTATAAATACTTTTCATAATACATTCATGAATACGTTAATAATTGCTTTTGCATATACGTACTTTATTGTATAAAGAAGGTTATGAGTGCAAGTTCTTTTCAAAGTTTTGGACTCAATTTATGTATTTTAAATACATGATAAAATAATGTTACTCACCGAAAAATTATATATCACTGCCAGTTTTAGAACTGTATTTTATTACTGCAGAAAGCGCATTTTTTTAGATATTAAAATAAAAAAATGTATGTATTCGTATTAAGCGATCGTAAAATATTAAGTTTATTAAGTTATTGAAAGTTTACTTATTATATATATATATATATATATATATATATATATATATATATATATATATATATATATATATATATATATATATAACACAAGGAGTTGATATATGCTTCAGTAGAATGCATGTCAAAATCGCAAACTAAAATAAACCGAAAGTAATAAAATAATGCGTCGTAGAGTTTATAGAATAATCAATTTTCTTTCACTAATCTTTTGAAAGAAATAAATAATCATTAAGTACTTTTATTTAAGCGTAAAAGCGCTACGCAAAATTTGTGATTATATAAATTAGTTCTTCAAACAAACCGTAAGTTTGAAAAATACTGTTCATTAGGCTTCCGACAGAATACCATTTTATTAGGAATATTATTACAATAGTTCAATGTGACGCGATATGTATATCAATTTTGCACAATAAATCTTTGAAAAACTATGATTCTTATTATGCATACAATTCTTATAAAATCATTTGATTTGAGTGAAATATATCACACCGCTCGACACCACGGGTTATTTTAGGTAGCATATGAATCGAAAGCGGTTTATTTAAATAAATTAGAAATAAATAAATGAATAAAAATATAATAAACGCGGATTGAAATTATAAGGATGTTTTGATTAACAACGACACTTTCTCTCTGCGTTTAATCCGGGTTTGAGTCCGGCTACGGCCACATTAAAAGTGTTCGAAACGAGAAATAACGAGGAGAATGAAATAGCATGAATATCGCGAGAAAACCCGCGTGTCCTTTTAGCACGCCTAGACTCTGACTGACTTTACTCGTGGTCTACAAATTCGTTGTAGGGGAAGGTGGGGCACGATGGGTTTGGCGGGTGGATTGGGCATTCAAATGTTCACTAAATAAATGAATATTCTAACATGATAGTATTTTTTATATGTTGTAAATAGCTTTTACTTTTTCCCTCTGCAAATCCTAAATGAAAAAAATTAATACAAATCGTATGAGAATTATTAGAAATTGAGGACTTCAAAACGTTGTTTTTTCCATAATTCTAATCTATTTCTCAAGAACAAATAAATCATATGAGCTTCAATAGGGAATTACTTTTACAGTTTAAATCGTAAATTTTTAATAGTATTTTTGATTGATGATCTCCGATGCTTAGGAAAAAAGTAATATTACATATAAAAATACTCTAAAATGGGGCACGACTGGCACCACTTCCGCCGAGTTTAACAGCTGATTTTCTTAACCTTACTTTTGCGCCCTTAACATTTCGGAGTTGGAGTCTTAGATGTTGGTGAAAGAGTCAGTGTTAATGAAATGGTCTGGTTTTTAGTTTTGATCCTCAATCCTATAAAATGCAAATTTAATAGTAACGTCCAATATTTTTTTAAAATAAATTTTTCATTAATTCACCGTGCCAATCGTGCCCTACCTCCATGCCAATCGTGCCCCACGGGTGGAGAAAATGGGCAGTTTTAGCGGTATTGTACTTTGCATTATAAAAAACAATGCAATATATATTTTATAATAAAAAATAATGTATCTAAATCTTGAGATATTCTACTTTAAGAAGCACTTTTAATAATTTGTATTGGTACAAAATAGAAAGTACAGGATTCTTTTGAAGTTAGGGTGCCCGTACTGCCCCACCTTCCCCTAGCCCTGTTGAGCTACTCTCTTCCTCCGGTCCCTTTTTTATATATGCATTCTAGAGGTTGTTGCCAGCCACATTGTTGTAGTGCAAGCAGCATGCTTTTCTTCCCGGAAAAGCACTTGAACTCGGACTCCCCAATATCGCGTAATACAGAGGTTCTTTGTTTTTTAGTGAGCGTGTTTTCTTTACCTTTCAGACAGTTTGTAAAATTGAATATCTTGTGTCTGAGTCTGTTCGAGAATCGAATGCTTATATATTTTTGAATATTTTCTAAATAAATGCGTATTATTTTATTTGAATATTTGCGCGTATAAATGGCGAATAACAGGTGATGTATCATTACCTACATTACAACTAATCACATACCCACGTGCGCATGGTGTAGTACCAGAAGCGTGGCAATTTTAAAAAGATTTCAGTGCTCATAAATATTTTTAAATAAACAGTTTTCATAATGTATACTGAATTACTAAATTTATTATATTTCTGAACAAATGAAAGGACATTGAAAACGTGGGATAATTAACTTTTTAGAATCATAATTTATTATTTGCATTACAAAATTTATTAAAAGTCAAGGTTGCATATCTTTTTACATATAAAAAATGAATAATTACACATCATTGATCAATAATCATTTGCATATAGTATTATTGTTCATAAACATCAATATTTATTCATATTATTGATGGTCTTACTATTAATATAAAAATGTTCAAAATTTTTACAATTCTTATTATTTAGAACTTATATTGTACATGTTGTTTTTGTTCTGAAGACTTTGATATCAATGAACTAACTCTTTTATATATGTATATTATCTAACTTAATGTGTAAAAAAATAGGTGGCCATGCTAATTTCATTTGTAATTCATTTAAATATAGGGCCGAATTGAATACCAGCTAGAAATTTCTTTATTAAATCACTGGTTCATTCATGCTATTAATCACAATTACTTTCATTTAATCAATTTATCCATAAAGTAATACATTTGTACTCTTGTACATACTTTTTACAAAAAATAAATTGTCTTCATATCTTGACAAAATTATTTTTATGTGAAAGAATTTATCAAAGACCTTTTATGTGGAAAACGTTAATATTAATTTTTATATAAAAGACTTATAACTACATCTGAGTTTTTGATAAACTTTTAAGGTAATGTGATTTATATTTAAACTTAACAGTTCAAATTATTCAAACGGCAGTATTGTAAAAATTCTGAGATTAAGAAATATTATTCAATTTTTTTTCTCTAATTCGGCAGTCTTACATTTTTCAAAGAAGCCCATAATACAAACAATGTTTCACTGCTATTTACAGCAATAAATAAATTTTTTTAATCTTCATTGTATAATACTTAAAATTCTCTTATAGATCATTAAAATCACTTTTGTAAAACAATTAGTCATACATGAAAAATAATTACTTTCATGAGCTTTATAAAAAAATTAACTATTTTAGTAGCTTACTAAAAAACAGCTACTATTTTAATAAAATTGAGTTTAATCAAATTGTTAAACTTTCATTGTATGCTTCATAAAGATAACAAATATATCTATTAATTTCAATGTTACATTTGCTGTTAAAGAGTTGTTGATGTAACAGCACTGACACCATGGACTAATAAAGTGGGTGGCAAATCAGCTGTTAATTCAGTTAAAAGTTGAAGATATTGCCTGTGTAAAATATCCTTATCCCATGTATTAAAACTGGGTGGTGCTGGTAAGTATATAAAAACGGCGGCTGTTTGCGCACAATATTGCCTGATTAGTCTATTAACACTGTAAAATGATAAAATATTTTAAATTAAATGTATTTTTTAAGTATGCATTAAATATGTCATTATTATGAAAGAAAAATTTACTTTCATAATTTTTAATCTTATTATATGATAAAGCTGATGGTTATAACCCATATATTTTAAAAGAAACATTACAAGACTATTTTCTTACTTTAGAATGTAGGCTCGAGATACATTGCTTAATGTATTTTCGATAGTATCAACACTTGATTCAAATGAACTTTCAGCTTTACTTTCTAACAAAGTGCGACCATTAAGTTCTCCAATTTGTTCACTCCAATCTGAAATTTTTGTTATAGATGCGGATATGCGCAACATATTTAAAAGCTTTCTCAATTTATGTTCATTAGAAACTCTAGGACATTCATTAATTGAACTATGAGATTCTGAAATATTTAAACTTGAACTGCTACTTTTAGCAACTTCACAATGAAATACTCGAAGATGTAAGTTCTTCCAGTTAGGGACCATGTTGATAATACATGCTAATTGTAGCATAAACAAAGAAGTTGTATCAAAAGGATCTTGATCTGAAGGTTGGAAAAAGTTCACAGGCCATACATCAATATATTTGAAATTGGAGTTCCTACAAAATATTAATTAGATATAAATACATTTATTCAGTATAATATAAGTGAGCAAACAATTTCAGCTGTGTAGTTGATAAAATTAATTTATACAAATTTTTATAGAACATTATTATCAATTGTTAATCATTTTTAAATTATTATTTATAAGATTTATAAACAGTACATTGTGCAACTAGGGGGGAAAATGAGCTTTTTCTAAGTGAGAATGATGACTGAGCTCAAGTGGAAGTCGAGGACGTCGAAGGCGCCCGAGAAGTACACAAGTGCTCAAATCATCATCTGAGTCTGAAAAAACCCTTTCCACCCGTGTTACACACCGTATTTTTTTAACAAGTGTGTGAATAGGGCATTTTTCATGCATGCAAAGGGAATGGGGAAATGGGCATTTCAAGTCATCCACCAGACCTACGAAATAAAAAGAATACAATTTTTCAAAATTTTGAATTTTTTCCAAAATTTTGAATTTTTTCCAAAATTTTGAATTTTTTCCAAAATTTTGAATTTTTTCCAAAATTTTGAATTGCTTCTAAATTTTTGAATTTTTTCCAAAATTTGAATTGCTTCTAAAATTTTGAATTTTTTCCAAAATTTTGAATTGCTTCTAAAATTATGAATTTTTTCCAAAATTTTAAATTGCTTCTAAAATTTTGAATTTTTTCCAATATTTTCAATTGCTTCTAAAATTTTGAATTTTTTCCAAAATTTTCAATTGCTTCTAAAATTTTGAATTTTTTCCAAAATTTTGAATTTTGACATTGCCATTTCACCTTTTACTAAAACGCTTATAAAAACACTTCCCAGGCAAATGCACACAATGGCTAAAATAGCAACGCTGGTTTTTTCAGAAGTTTTCAGGAGTGGGATGGAATGCCTATTCCCTCCCGCTCCGGCAAAGACGCTCGGATTGCCCAGTTTTCCATTCGTTTTGCCAGCATGGAAAGGGGTCTTTTTCACGCACGTGTTGAGAAAAATACTTATTTAATATTAATAAAATTATGGTATAGCAATGTCAAACTTACTTTGTTAGTTGAGATTTGTCCAGAATGTGGAAATTTCTACAGAGACACAAATTTTTCTTCATATTTAAAACGTCTTGGCACATACCAACATATTGAAGTTCATCAATAGTTTTATCCACATTAGATTGTCTAAGTGGAAAAACTTTTCCATTGGCATATGTTGTAACATTTTCAAACATTGTAGTTGCATACTGGGAGCTTTGGAAAAAGTCTTTTGGTACTTCGTCATCATAAAAACCAAGAACAATAGTATTAGGTTTCATTGCACCCATTCCAGATAATCTTATCAAATGATGTAGGCCCTCTCGAACTGTTCTTGTAACTGTTAATTCAATAAAGGCCTTCACTTTCATATGATCTACAAGACTAAGCCAATGAGGATATTCTTCAATAGTTGGATCAACTTTTCCAGAAAATTCCCCAACTTTAACATGCCCAATAACATAAAGTCCTCCTTTCTTCAAATCATTAATAAAATCAATCAATGGGCAAACTGATCTAGGTGATGCAACCATTAGGAGTACCTGTGGTCGCCAGAATTTAACATGATCTTTGCGAGAATCTAGCATCAATAAATATTTCCGAACTTGATGAAAAATCAGAGCCTGGGAAATACTTCCCCAGGCAGCATTTTTGCTTGGAGAGAATAAATGAAGTACAATTACTAATATAAGACATAATATAATACTGCTTGATGCATAAATGCTGTTTATAACAAACATCATGACAATTGTTCCAACAAGACCTATTGTTGCTGTGTGCCAAGTAAAATAATTAAATGTTGGCCTAAAGTTTGGAGCACTAGCAAGTTCTAGTCCAAGACATGCTAAATTTGTAGCCAAATAACTTAATAAAAAGAGAACTGAATTTATTTGAGCAATAGTATTTAATGATCCAATGAGTAATATTATTTGAACTAAGGTCCATGAAGTTAAAACTGCTCCAATTGGATTACCTCTCCATGTAGCTCGTACAATAAAGTTTAATAAAGAACCTAAAAAGAAAAGGTAGTTTTCATGCATAGTGTTTAAATTTAAATTTGTATAGTACTAAAATGTAAAAGTATTCAAATTATAATAAAAATATAGATATTTTTTTTACATATTTACCAAATACATTATCTTTAGCAAGTGCCTCCAAAACTCTGCTTGATCCGATTAGATTACTTAAGCCAGCACTGAAAGTAGCTGTTAAAATTCCAACTGCCACAAAGGGTGGCCAAATATTAATAGGCATCATATAAATAAAGTTATTTTGAAGAAGAAATCGACTTGTTGTTGCTGCTGTGAAAATAGATAGTAAAATGTAACATATAAATGTGAATAAAACGGCCGAAAGAGTACCCTGTGGAATGTTTTGTCCTGGATTTTTTAATTCCCCTATAAATAAAATAATGTTTGTTATTAATAATATACATACAACCCAATGGCAATGTTAGTAAAGTTAATTACATAAAAAATTCAATAAAAATTACCACTCATGTTAGCTCCAGCCATTATACCAGTAACACCACTGAACAGTACTCCAAAAACACTAGCAAAATCACTAATAGCTCCATGACTGGTATAATCTGCACTATAATTCGAATATAAATTATCTCTTAAAGTAAGAGAAGAAAGGCCAGTATAACTTCCATTAACATGATTGGTTGCATTCTGTACTAGAGTATTTCCATCAGGAATGGCTACCTATTATGTATAAATTAAATCATTTTTTTTTAAATAAATTTTATGATTATATATGAAAAATAATCTAATAAATGATTATGTTTTAAGTAATGTGAGCAAATTATTATTATTACCTCCATTTCACCTTTTACTAAAAAGCTTATAAAAACACTTCCAAGGCAAATGCACACAATGGCTAAAATAGCAACGCTGGTTTTTGCAAACATA
Organism: Gastracanthus pulcherrimus; assembly: GCA_949152435.1. Lineage (NCBI taxonomy): Eukaryota > Metazoa > Arthropoda > Insecta > Hymenoptera > Pteromalidae > Gastracanthus > Gastracanthus pulcherrimus. The sequence goes on along the minus strand of OX424574.1, from coordinate 141,269,657 downwards.
GCTGCTCCAATCAAGCAAACAACAAGATTTGCTGTGTTAAGTATAGAACAGTATAAAAATCGCCACCATCTTCCATCAGGTATTAGTGCACTTTCACCTACTAAATAACCAGAAGGTCCAAAATTTTCAATTAATCCTTCAGCACATCCAGATATGCAAAGAGCGCTTGATACTACATTTGCCATAAAAAATAATGTGCCAATAGATCCACCAAATTCAGGACCTAGTGTTCTACTTATCATGACTAGATAACAAATTTAAGAAAAAGTATTTAGCGTAATACAAACTTTGAGAGATAAAGATTTATTAATTAAATAAAGAACACAAAAATTTTAAGGATACAATAAGCTCCACCTCCTTCAACAGCTCCATTTGTCGAAATAGCACAAACGGATGATACTGTAAAAACTAAAATTCCATAAGCAATTATAAACTGTGTCAAAGTAACTAATAGTCCTGCATTTCCAACAATATATCCTATAAAAAGAAATGTGTAGGTAAACTAACTATATAATTACATTATACAGTTGCATTATAATATTACTGTTAAGTTAACTTACCCATTCGTATAAATACCAAGGCACTGAACATAGACAAAGTGACAGGACTGAAAACACCAGCAAATGTTCCAAGTGTTCGACTAGTGTCAGTGCCTAAAGTACTGAATTCAACGTATCCATCTCTTTCTTCATTTGATGGTTTTCTAAATCGAAGTAAATTACCTAGTCTATGAAAAACGCCCCTATTTCTAATAAGAGGCACTTTTTCTCCTGTTATTTGAATTGTTTCTGTATTATTTGTAGACCCAATCTCTGATGCAATCATTTTGTAAGTCTTTGTTATAATTTATATGCTAATAACTTGTGTCAATGTAATCAATAATTTCAAGTAAAAAAATTCACTTATCATATGGTTGTACAAAACTTCTTTGTCTTCTATCAACAAACAACAATACAACAAATATTTTTAGTTGACATGTTTTTTAGAAACTTTGTCTTTATTTCAAACCATTTATCGACAAAAAATGTAGTTAACTAAAGCATTTTGAAAGTCTATTACTCAAAGATTAGGAAGTGAAAGATTTGTTCTTTCATACATGATGTCATTTGATGCGTCAAAATCAGAACTACCTATATGTAAACGAGTGTCATGATTGTTTTGTTGAGGTTATGCTGTACACCCCCGCTTCAGTTAATCAGCTGTGGGACTGTGGGGGTTTCCCAACATTTGATGAAACGTCATGCTTTCTGTTAGAACAACCAATAGAAATTAAGTAGGGGAAAAGTGAAAGAAGTCGGGTCTTGAAATTATTTTTTATTTGTTTAACTTTATTTCATTATACATTTTCATTATCAAATTTCTAATTATTAGTTTTTTATTAACTAACCCATGGATGAAAACTTTTATATCGATTTTAATATATTTAAAAAAGTTTATTTATTAACTGTACGTGCAGCTCTTTCAAATGGAAATTTTTTTGCTTAAATTTGTATCACAGGTCTTTATATGGTAGCATTTGAAGTTGTGATTCATTTTATGATCTATGAAATAATTTTTAGAATACATTTCTATTCACATATACAGTCCAGTATTAATTAAACTGTTATAAATATAGCAAATTTTTATATTTTTCAATAAAATAAAATAGCAAATCTTTTGTACATTCATTATTTTCCATCTCTGGAAAATAACTTCATGACCTTCAATTGTTGTACGTAATAATAGTGTTTTCACCACACTGCGCGTAAAGTGCTGACTGTACGCCCTCTCAGCAGGCCGTACAGTACCGCATGGACTGCCTAGGGAATAAAGTGACTTGCGCATGCGCGATGCGCCTTTTTCCGCTCTCGACTGCGTCTCGAGCGGTAAAACAGCGCGTCGCGCGTACACAAGTCACTTTACTTCTAGGCAGAGCATGGGGTACTGTACGGCCTGCTGAGATGCGTACAGTCATTTCTTTACGGGGGTGTGGTGAAAAGTAGTATACGCACCTCTGGAGTACAGTAGGCAAGCATGCACTGTGTGAAATGCCGACCTCGCTTCGCTCGGTCGGCAACGTCACACAGTGCGTACATTGCCCACTTTACTCCCTTGATGCATAATGTACTATTATTTTTAATTGCGCACAGCACAAACACTGAAAATTACAAATCAATATATAAATTAGAGACTTCTCAATCATTTTCATCAGAGTCTTCACTGTCATTTTCATCTTCTAATTCTGGCATAGGAAAACGTAATATAGCTGCAATACCTGTGAGTTGATCTAGTTCTGTAAGAAACAAATATTATAATACAAAAAGTAATATAATCTTATTATTTTATTAAATTAAATCAAAACTTATACGAACGTTCGCCAGATATATGCATGCTTGAAAATATTTTAACATCACCACTACTATCTCTAACTGCTTCAACAAGGCTTACATATTCTTTCCTCAATGCAACATCTTGGCATCTAAAAATTGAATATTTTATTCTATCATTAATGTTGAATGTCATTATATATTATAATTATTTTACATTTTATATTTAAAAAATAAATAACCTAAATAATTTATCCGAAATAAGCAGTGTCTCAACTGCTTGTGCTTCACATGCTACTTGAACATGTCTTTTACCATAGAAAGCTCTAGATGGATCTGCTTGGAGCATAGTGTAAAAAGTATCTAAAGCTTTTACTTCTCCTGCAGCTTTGGTATCAGATATACGAGAAATTACTGAAGGATCGGTCAAGACTTCTGTAGAAGTAATTGATTTATGATAAAAAAATATTTTTATAGTTTTAAATAAAATAATTAATTAAATAAAAAAAATTCATTACCCCTTAATGAGTGTTTAAATCCTGAACTTGCATGGACAAGCATAAACTTGCTTTTGTTTTCAATAATAAGTTTATTTTCAGACTTTACTGCTTGCTGTATCATATAGCTCATAAATTGATCTTTGACAAATCCAGGACTTGCAAGTATAACACATTTTACAATGTCAAAGTTTACATGTCTTAAGATTCCTTGCATTATGCTTTCATAAAACCGGTTTAGTCCCTGTATTCAATTCTACATTATTAATATTATAATAACAATATAATAATTGAATAGATAACATTACATACCTTTTCATGTTGTGAGACATTTCCTTTCCTTTTGCGTGGAATGACTTGATCTATTTTTGCACGTACTATTGTCATATTTGAAGTAATTAAACATATATGTGCTATGCCTTCTTGCATTACAACTGCAGCTATATCAGCATGCTAAACATATTACTTGTAAATAAAACTAAAAAAGTTTAGAAAAAATATGTATTATCAAAAATACTTACTTGTGTTGGATCACATGCCATATCTACACGTTCCAGGGCTATTGAGTCCCATGTTGGTTTTTTTAATGTAAATTTTCGATTTTGTTCAACATCTAGTGTATGATATGCACCAGTCTAGAACCATATAAATTATTAATTATTAAATCTATTGACTATTTAAATTGTTAATAATTTTATATGATAAATAATATTAAAAATAGCAATAAACATTCACCTTTACATATTTATTTTCTTCTATATTTCTTCCCTTAAGTCTTAAAACACAAGCTTGAGTATCAAAGTCTATACTTTCTACACGTATTGTTAAAGTTGTTCGTACTCTATAGCTGTTTGAACTACCAGTAGAACTTTCAGTTTGTACCTTTCTAAAAGAAAAATTAAATCAATCTAATTCAACATATGTTTTGATAGTAAATAATTAATGAATTAAAAATGTTATATTCTTCAGTACCTTATTGTAGAACAGCTAACACAATCCCCTTCACTGATTAAATTGTAAACATGCCACATATCCTCAGTGTTTTCAGGGACCAGAGAAACAGTCCTTAAAAAGTCAATTATAATATAACTAACTTGATTCAAAATTAAAAAAGTGTAAATTACATTTTTAGCTTACTCACCCTTCACCATCTTTATCAACATTTTTGGCAACCAATTTCATTTTAAAATTGTTATAAAGTAACCTGGAAGCAGAATTTACAATTTTATTATTACATTGCACCTTTTAAAAGCAGTTTGTAATTTTTTTAAAATTACTTACACTTAAAGGTTATTAAAAATTAAAACACATGTGTCACACATTTTAAAGTCTTTTTTGTTAATCGACGCATCGTAAAACAAAGTTTTTGATCAAGATGGAATGATGAATTTGGTATAATCTTTACGTGGTAAAGTACAGATTGCATTACATTATTGCCGGACACACACGACACACCAAACTTTTTAAGGTTATCAAGCATTTTATTTTGGAATAAACCATAGAACTTCTACATTCGAGACAGCATACTATACTTTTTGTTTTACAAAATTCAAAATAAGTTATGAATGGTATGCGAGTTGTGAATGTCTATTAAAGAATGATCAAACTGATGATCATCTATGATCGGGTCTATGGTTAACTTTAATAAATTATACCAGTGTAGTGCTCTAAAGATCATATTGCCCAATGGCACTATACCAGAGATTAGTAGAGAGATTGCCAATGCAATGTTAAAAAGGTGAGGAAAATTTCAGCGTGGCGCTGTCTGGCGGCTGCCGCCCGTACTATACACATAATTTCAGACAGCGGGATGGAGGGGGAAGCACGCGTGAAAAGCGGCGGAGGAGAATGTGTGTACAGCCAGCGGAAGCGGGCGCCCGCGCGACGGCGCCGCCTTTACAATTCTGTTTTGGTTCGCGCCTACTCGAAAGGTTTATTTATTTCTTTGAGTTTTATATTATTATTACCTTACAACATTTTATACTAGCATTTATTATTATTTTATTAAAGAGTGTTTCAAAGCTTAGTTTTTCCGATTCTTTAAAGAGCGTAAAAATGTTTGATAAATACTTGTTATATTTTATTGTATGATATATAATAAAGATTATATTTACAAAATAATTCATCAACAACACCTGTTCAATTATTTACTATCAATGCAATTTTATTTCTTTATTAGTTTTATTTTATTTATTTCATACTTCAAATATGACAGTGAAAGATTCATTATTGCCCAAACATTTTTTTTGCAAATAATATCAGCTATTATTAATTTTTAAAGTAATATTGTAATTTTTACCGTTAACTCATATTGGTTGTCAACAAACGTTTTTATGTGCGTGCGTATATACATAACAATAAATACATGTTAATATCAGAGATATATATATATATTTGATATTAACATGCATTTATTGTTGGTGACGATATTACATTAATTTTATATTGCCTCGCAATGTTTTCATAATATAAACTTTTTGTATACGAAAAACGCGAGCAAAAATTTACACGGCCATGTATAGTTATCGTCATGTAACCGTTAAAACGCCATTTCCGGCACTTCAAAAAGCTTGCATTTGTTTATTGTCCTGTGAATTAGCACGTGGAGTTCGCGACACTACAGAAAGTTTGATAAGGATTGTGAATATCTTTATAATTATATACCATCGTGTGCTGTTTATCACTTGTATAAGTTTAGATCATTAACGCGTCGTTATTTAATGTATATGGTGATTACTGCCAAGTGTAGAAAATTAGAATTTTTGTGAGTAGGTTATTAACTTTTATAAACGTTGTGTTGTCATAACGTTATTCTTGTCAATTTCACATTTTTCTTATTAAATTTAGTCTTATTATTTGATTCTTTTTATCTCGTGATTCTTGTTATTGTTTCTTATAACGATTCGTTTTTGTCTATTTGGTAGTTTTATTATAAAAACCGTGAAAATTAAATATTCTTTGATGTGTTAGGACTGTTTGCTTGTTGTTTTTGAAAATCAACATATCAAAATGAACAAGCAAACAGTGTATGATCGATGTAATTTTATCCATTGTAACAATGGGAAGCACAATAGCCATCGTTTATTTCGATTTCCATCACCACCAGTGCAACGACACAATAGATTAACAATTCAGGTAAATAATACACAAGTCTTTTACAAAATTAAGCCTTTTTAATATTGCATAAATTTTCTATTCGTATTTAAAAATTATAAAATATTTTATTAGATAGTTTATTTTTTGCACTTTTAGATGCGTACATTTTTAAATTATTTTAATTTATTTATTTGTTTGAAAATTATTTAAATATTACAATATAATGAACATTTTTAATTAATAATTTCATAATAGTAATGGGACCGTAGATAAAGTTTGCTATTAAATTATCGTTTTCATTTATGATGTAGTATATAAAGAACAGTTACTGTACAGTTAATAACTATGCACCCGAAGGTGGAAAAAACTTTTTCCGAAAAGATAATAGAAGTAGAAGAAAAGACCTTTAATTTGATTTTCGTTCGTTGAAAATGGATGTTCTGGGGCAAAGTTATGACCAATATAAAAAATTACAGCAGCATTTACGCAAAAGTTATGTAACGTGGTTTTTCGTTACTCTGGTTATTTATTAAACTTTTGCTCGGCACTTTACCGAATTTATCTATATTAATGGGCGCCAGGTAAAGCGCGGCTAACTCTGCACGAGCCCTTTCCCAGAGGAAGTTCCGTGAAGTGAAAAATCAGGAATGACTAATTATATAATAAATACACAAAAATCTCACTCTTTAAGTACCTAGGCTTTATTACAAGTTACAATATGTACGGTCGCCAAATTTACAAGATTTTCACACTATTAACCGGTCGCTATACAAATATGGCTACGTTAGCCCTCGCACGCGTCTCCCGCGACGACCAAATCACCACGTTTCCCGAGTTTTCCCGAATCGCGTAATTCCCCCCACACTAATATTCATAATTTTCAAGCTGGACCGATGCGCACTGATCCTAGACAACGGTGTCACACCACCACGAGTTTATTTCATTAACCCCGAGTACATGGCGGCAATGTGCGATATCTGTTAAATTAATTTTACCTACAAGTGCAGAGGGAAGCTCGAAAATTATAGTCCACTCACCGTCGCTAATCCTGGACGCCTAACGGTGCTCCTTATACTCTGGTCGCTATGGTTCCCTCTGATAATATTCTCGCTGATAATGTCTGCCGATTTTCAATAAGTAACAGGTGCTCTCAACGTGCGTCTATACTCTCTAACGGGCGGGCAGGCAATGCTCAAAATCGGAGAGGGCGGAAATCTCTTCCAAAATTTTAGCTCTTCTTCTCCACCACCTTCAGCCCACACACTTGTTGCTTCCGCCCCTTTCTGCACGGTGATTGGCCTTGATTTTCCCTAAATGCGAAAATCAAGGCCAAGTCTGCGGCGATTTGAGTCGCTAATTACCATTGGTCCGCTCCGCGATTGCCGCCCTGTCCACGAAGCGCGGGCAATATGAATTGCTAAATATACACGCGCGGGCAACCCGGCGTGTATATCTATATCGGGCGCTTTCGGTTTTGTCGCCGCCGGACCATCACAGTTGGCAGCGGCGACGTGTGCGCGTCGGCCTACGCTATGATAGGCCGACAGCTTCAATAAGCTCTCCCAATTCTGTCCACAGCCGTGTCGGTATCTCTCTCTCTCTCTCTCTCTCTCTCTCTCTCTCTCTCTCTCTCTCTCTCTCTCTCTCTCTCTCTCTCTCGTGGCTACAGCCGAGATGGTGTACCTCGAGGAAGCCGCCACTGCAGTGGCGTTGGTGCCGTGCATGTGTGTGTATAGGCTCGTCGTCGTTGCTCGCTCCGATCGGTCGTCGCTGCGGCGATCAGCTGGGGCCGTTATGTGGATGTGTACGTGTGTGTGCCGGTCTGCGGCTTTCCTCGGTCGCGACTCCTTATCCTCATTCCCTCAACAAAATAAAATAACAATTCCTTCCATTAATAACAATAACCATTTACTAAAAAATGCTCGACTCTGGTGACGGGTGACTTGGTCGCGATTGACTGCCCGTGTTTTAATAACATTGGGACGTGAAATACACGTCACAGTTATGTACAATTTTAACATTTTTATAGTTATTAATAACATTGTTGTATATGTAATATGCAATCTTTAGAGCCGTTTTTCTAAAAACTACTTTTTTTCGATTTGCGCAACAGATTTTCGTAGAATCACTTACAACTTGGCATGCACGTTCTTTTTTATTTTTACGAGAAAAATAGAAAGCAATTTTTCGTTTTTAGGCATTTTTAGAATTTTTTTTAAATGCGTAAAAACAAAACATGTAGTTTTCAGAAAAATGGCTGTAAAAATTGAAAATTACATATACAACAATTATATTAATAACTATAAAAATGTAAAAATTGTACATAACTTTTGCGTAAATGCTGCGGGTGGGGATAAATGTACCGAAAGATAATTTTGCAGAAGGATAAATTTACAGAACGGTTGAAATTGCCGAAAAATTTAATACCTATGGATAAATACCGATGGATAAAAATGCCGAAAACGAAAATTTGGACAAAAAAGTGCTTTCATTAGAATATGCTACTGTAGTATAATAATGTGTTAATTGTTGCTACGTCGTTTCTTTTCAGTATTAGATATTTTTAGTTTTTACCTGTTGCCATTCAACATTTCGGCATTTTTAAATTTCGACATTTTTTTCTATCGGCATTTTTACCCGTCGGAACTTTCTTTTTCGGCACTTTTGTTAATCGATTACTTTACCTATTGGCACATTTCACCTTTCGGCAAATTTACCCTTCGGTAAAATAAATTCGGCATTATTATCCGTCTGCAAAATTATCTTTCGGCACATTTATCCCCACCCGGCAAAAATGCCGACAGTTAAAAATGCCGAAATGTTGAATGGCAACGGTAAAAACTATAAATATCGAATATTGAAAAGAAACGACCTAGAAACAATTAACACATTATTATACTACAGTAGCATATTCTAATGAAAGCCCTTTTTTGTCCAAATTTTCGTTTTCGGCATTGTTAACTTTCGGTGTTTTCTTTTTCGGAATTCTTGTTTTCGGCATTCTTAACTTTCAACATATTTATCCATAGGTATTGATTTTTTCGGCAATTTCAACCGTTCGGTAAATTTATCCATCTGCAAATTTATCTTCGGAATATTTATCCCCACCCCCATTATATGTTTATTTATCAGTTATTTATACCTATTTTCAAAAAGTCACTTGCGCATCTACTTATTTTCGTACATTGTAGAAAAAATTTGACATTCTTACTTCAGTGCAACAAATAAAAGTTAGTAACATTTATATTTTTAAACATTTTATCAACCGTATAAAAAATCCAATGAGTTTATTCATTGTAAAATGGTTTAAAAATGATATTGTGTATACAAAGTTTTATAATGACATACAAATTGAGCCCAAAATTCTTCACAAAAGCTGCTAACTTTTATTCTAAACATTATAATTCATTTACTCTGATAGTTACAGAAAGATTCATTAATATCTAATGCGCGTACAACTGTTTTAAGTTAGAAAAATCAGTTTCGAAAAAAACACGTCTAAAGATATAACTTTGTATGTTAGCTAATGTTAATTGTTTTACTTGAAGGCGTATAACCTTGTTAAAAAAACGAGTTATGACATCAGACAACTTTTAAAACATTCTTATAATTACAAACATTAAGAAAACTCAATAAATAAATTTTGATATTTTGGTCAAAAAACACCAGAATCCTACCTTAAAGTTAATAAAAAATTTCTATTTTGAGTACCTGCTTCTCTCCTTCGTAGACGATGTCTCGTCAACCTGGAGATCACCCTGACAGCTAGACATCGTCGACATGGAGTGTTTGGTATCTTGCGATGATTTTAGTAAGAAATATTAAAAAAAATATTAAAAAATATTAAAAAAATTTAAAAAGATTGATAGAAAACCAAATCTTGTAGAAAATAAAAAATGTACTAAATAAAAACACTTATCTTGTACGTAAATGTTAAAAAACGTAAAAAAAAACATTTATAACGTTTGGTGCGTTGCTCTAAAATGTTGCACCTCGTTGGATTCTGCATTCTTATAGCTACTAGACCATCGACACAAAATTACAGAAGCGTGCTTTAATATTTAAATATTTTTGTTTTTTATCGCTCAAAATTCAAAGGTTACTGAGAATTTACCATATATTTACTGAATTGAAATTATGTTTATTAAAATCTTGATTAAGGCCAAGCTGTAGAGCATTTTTGCTTGACATAAAGACTAGTAGCAAACCGATTGTGCGATGATATAAAAGATAATGAGCAGATGTATAGGTATGTGTTTTTCACTCGCATTTCCGGTCCATTTGTTAGTTATTAACAATTTATTGCAAAAAAAACGCGATTTTTGTCGTTTTTTGTTTATAACTTTGAAACTAATGGAGTAATCGGAATGCCCCAATGCGATGATTTGTAGATAATAAAAATATCTACAAAAGTTATTCGTGGATCGTCTCAATCGGATAATTAGGTTCTGAGATATTTAGGAAAAACCGGAAAATTAGGCGTTTTTTCGAAAATTCATAACTCCGTCATTTATTGAGCTGGAGCGCTCAAATTTTGAGAGAAAGTAGGGATTATAATGTACTTTATATGTGCAAAAGGCAGCTGCTGTCGGATTATTAGTTTTCTCAAAATCGCGATGCAAAGTTTGCAGTGCGTCTTTTTCCGGCAGGCCTGTATGCGTCACCGTAAGTCCGATTATAATTATCCAAAAACTTTTGAAAAGTTGACATCGTGCACTACAAAACGTATATTTCAGTTTTTCGATCAGATGCCTGGAAGCATGCTAAAAACCGTCGTAAAGTTCGCGTAAATCGGCCGAGCGCGCGCTCGCAGTCGAGTGGTGGGGGAAGCAGCAGCGGCGGAGGAGAAATGTATATATAGTAATAGGCGCGCGCGGCGCGCACATTATTTATATTTGCAGCCACATTTCTCAGCATCTACTGCAGCTATTTGAATGATTTTTTTTTTGATTTTGGGGTAACGGAATCAGAGGAATTGGATTCTTCGGTCTGTTTTCAGAAATACTCATTGGAAAACGCACAGTGTGATGTTTTTACGTTAAAAAATAATTTATTCATTGATATTTACACTTTCATCTTTTTTGCAGGCGGTTCACAGTCGATTTCATCATCGCTAACATCAACATTGAAATTTATCATTGGCATATTCATAAAATCATCATCATTATCATCCTCGATTGCGCATTCATTCTCAGACTCAGGTGGACTATTAATATAAGACTGTAAATTATACGAGTAGCATGTATCGTCTTGACAATGTGCGCATAGGTTTGTACAAACTAATTCGTGCTTTTTGCACGTGCATGAAGCATCGATGCACCCTTTCTTACTGCACGAACAGGAAATTTGTTCAAGCAGTTTTCGAGGAATTGGTGGATCTGTGGTTCCGATCGGAATCAAATGATTATGTCTGACTTGCCAGCCCCAATTCGTTGCTTTTAAATTAGTGTGGCCTAGCCATAGCTGCAGCTGATAGTATACTCGAAAAGCGTGCTGTTTCGCTGCTCCTTCCGTCGGTGGCAAACTCTCTAAAGCGAATTTCGTTTTTATTTTTGCTTTGCTGAAATGTAAGTATCGTAAGTCACTTAACGAAAAGGAGCTCGACTTTTTTATCAACTGTTTTTCAGCTTTGTTGCTGTACATGCCTGTCACTAATTGAAAAGCACTAGATGCGATTTTTTCGCAACTGGCACTATTATCATAGAATACTGAAGCTAATTCTATTAAGTCGTTGGGTTCAAATGAATTTATTAATATATTTTTACCCATCCTATAAAAACTTGACGTTGTGTCGCAGCCGCAAAAGGCGTGCAAGAAACCTACAATATTATTCAATGTTTGGTGTCCGAAACTAGCACTATTGTAAAACTGATGGGCTTTTGAGCCTTTGCCCTCTTTTCTGAAATAAATGTTATCAATATTTTGGCCCAGTTGCGAAAAAATGGCCAGCAAGTCGACATCCTCACCTACTATGATAACAATATTATCATTTTCTACGCGCGCATTCTCAATTGCAGTCACGACGATCATTCTATCGGCGTCTTCGGGTGCAATTTTTGTCCTAAATCCTACGCCATTTAATGCTGTGCAAATCATGTCTATCAATTTGGATTTATTCCTCTCATTACTGAGAAATTGCTTTTGATTAACGACAATGGTAGTATTATTATTAAAAGAAATTTCGCGCCCGATATTTTTTAACTGTCTACGTGAACGCTCAACAGATTTAGTAGACAATGTCTCGTCCTCCGGATAACCATCAAAAATAATCCAGCTGTTCGCAGTATAATGATTCTTTGCACGTAATTATTAACAATATTTTCAATGGTTATATTACTTGTCCACACAACTTTATGTAAGAAAAACCCACCATCAACAACATACGTTATGGTTTTTCCTGATGTCGCTATCTCATGAGAAAAATTAAAATTGGAATAAAATACTGATTTCGTAGTTTTGCGCATGCCGTTTTCATCAAAGAGTGCTAATGGTATAGGAGACAGTTTTTTTTTTTTTTTTTTAATTAACGTCGCCATGTTTGTGCTCCCATGTGGTGCTAATCGACGACGGGGGTCTGCGGTGTGTTTGTAAACAAAGCACATGTAATTTTTACAGAGGTGCTTGTATCAATCGGCAGAGACTAGGATTCGAACCCGGGTCTACCGACTGAGCCGCCGCAGGCCCCATAGGAGACAGTTCGTAAGAGCTACAGTACTCCTTCATGTCTTTTTGGCTTTCGATATTTAGCGATATGTTTTGAAAAATTAGCAACGGCGATATATACACTTCATCATTATTTAAATTTTTAACCGTTGAATTCGCGGCCGCCAAGTGTGTGACTTTACTGCTTCTTTTAAATTTGATGTCAGTAAACTTCATATTTGAAGTCTCATTCTTCAGAGCTTTGCCTATTTCGAATGCCTTGTGGCAATTGACTTTGTTCAAAGCACCAACAACTCCAGAATATATACCTATAATCTTATCAGTTTCGGGAAACGGATTGAATGTTTCGAAGTAATTCTGAATTTTTGATAAATCGTCAGCGTCTCTAGAAATACGTGAAGCGCGGTTCTCGACATGCACATGTTGCTCAGATGTTGCAAACGTAGTATTACAAAATAATTCTACAGCATTGCCAACTTCTAAAACCGCTACTCTTGATAAGACCCATCTACTTATAACATTTTCGGTCAATCCACGACCATGAGTTAAGCCTCCACTGCATTTTATTGCCCTCATAAGTACTTGCTCGATGGTCATATCGGACCAGATTCCGCACCAAAAACTATTAGAGCGCCGTATCGTATAGAAACCTCTCTTGCAAAACTTGTCATATTCGACGATATCCATGATATTTTTTAAATTTGCCATTTGTTGTACGTATAAAAGAGAAGCTTTGGCGTATAGATGATGACCTGATGCGAAAAAGAAAAGTATCATTGACTTGACTGTTTGCAGATGTAGATTAAAATTACCCGATCTTTCTGCATCGATGAATCTTTGCAATAAACAAATTAGTTTGAAATACTGCACCCATAGTTGGCTAGTTGGGCCGTTCTTTTCCAACGTATCAATAACGGTCAAGAATTTTTGTTTGATGCCTATCATCAAAGGGTTATCAAAAACAGATTCCAAATTTTCTTCACCAACATTTTCAAGGGTTTTATCAAGATATTCTTTTTCGTTGTCCGTAAGTACTATTTTCTTAAACATGATAATAGCAAGCGCAGCTTGCACTAACAGATGGCCTCTCTCGGATCTAGAAAAGGCATGTCCCGTCAAAGCTTTATCAGCTGACAATTCAGCGTAAATTGTAGTAAACGCTTCCTTTAAACCGCTGCCTGTCATTATATTACCAATCGATCCTAAAAATGACATTGCCAGATGAAAACCACCTAAACGAGGGATGACGGATCGCACATTGTGGGGATCGTTATCAGGATTGATAGATGCTACGATCTCACTAGCTTTCATGTACAGTGGTAGATCAAAAGTTACAAAACAGTGCATTTGATTGTTTTTATCTGCTCTTTGCCTAGCATCAATTAAAGCGGTCAGAATAGTGGTATGGTCACTTGGCGGTGCTTTAATGAAAGGTAACGCGATAACTCGAGATGTACAATAATCCACATTAAAAGTGTGATACTTGTTCATGAAGCCATGCCAATTTGACGTTTTTTTGGTGCTGTATGCTTCCCGTAAAAATGTAACAAGTCTATAGGTTCAATGTTAATTGTAAAATTTATATCGTCGGCTTCTTTCCAATTATGCACAATGAAATTATCCAACTTAAACGGTTTGCTATTTCTGAAATTAGTGAGCGGAAGAAAACCGAATGCCCCGCTAGTGCTTGCCGGCATTACTCCTTTTAATCGAGGGACAGTGCTCTTGAATGATACCGAGGATGACGGTGTTATGCACATAATACCGCCCATGCAGTGAAAAGTATTTTTACCGTCTATAGTACCTGTATTATGATAAGCGTTATCATATATAAATTGTAAATACGTATCCGAGATGAAACCAAAATTATCTGGATCATTTACGACAGAATTTTCAAATCGAATAGTTTCTGCGTATGAAGCACAGAGACCGATATTATGCAGACAGTCGATGAGTCCTCTTGCAGAAAATTTAGTGTGCATCATGCACGAAAGCCCTAATAAAAGCGGCGAAGTAAACGATCGCGGTCTAACCGCAGACATTAAAATATGTGCCGCCGTAAGAACATTACTTTCCCATTTATTCCACGAGCCTCTATTTGGTGTTCGTTTGTGCATTTTAATTAAAATATCAAGTAGTATTTTAAACTGCGTGGAATGTCTTCATTTACGCCATTCAAAAAATCATTTGGCGAATTGTAATTTTTTGTGTCAAGTCATTGAGCGAATATCCTGTAGGATTATATGAGCAGCTAACTCGACGATTCTCAATCTTTCCTCATTCTCGTCAGTTTTTCGATTGGTATACCAGCTATTTTCGAGGCATTTCCCTAAAGCTCGTTTATAACAAATAAATTTATCGTTACTACTTGAATGAATGACGATTTCATCGTCAAAATGTTCTTTTAAATGACTTTCAATCCTATCGAGTCTGGGTAATTCTGTATCACCGTGTACTTTTTCGTATTCCTTCAATATTGCTTTCACTGAAAATTGACATTCTTCGCTATTTTCTATAATATAATTAATTATGAATGTCAGTAAGTCGGACATATTTTCATTAATCGGTCTTCCCTTTACATTATTGGGTAAATATTGATAGAATTGGCTTAAACACTTTGCATGATAAGATACGTTATTGCTAATATAATAATTATCATCTTTGTTACGTAAGACACTTAATCGTGCGGATATCAACTTATTCTTTTCCGTGCTTTGGTATACTTGTAATTGTGCGATAATACTATCAATAGTATTTTGCTTTACGACGCGACTACATTTTTGTTTTGAATGACAAATATTAGAACAAAAAAAGCAGCAAGTCGCAAAATCAAATTGACGTCCATCCGCACGCCTCTGACGATTATTCTTCCAATCATTTTGTAACGCTTTTAATGCTGCTTGAATGTTCGATTCTCTTGGGTACATTTTCTGACACGTCTTATGTACATTTACGATGTTCATGTTCCGTAATTTGAAATACTTATTATCTTTGCGCTTAATACTTGCTTGTATTAGATTCTGTATCCCACGCTCTTTAACATAACAAAACTTGGAAGGTTCCATGGGTTCCCCACAGAGTATACAGTCATCATTAGCAACTTCTGTGAGTCGAGCATCTTCTCCACCAGATGCACTTTCATCCTGCCTAAAAAAATATATATTCATTAAATATCGGAAGTTTCGATATGTGAGGTCTGATTTTGATAAATAGAAAGTTCATGTAATTATATTTACCTAGCATCTGCAGATGTAGACGCTTCATTCATATTTGCCATAAAGAAATCGTTATTGCGCCGATGTTTTAATTATAATACACTGAGTTTAATGTAGTATTTCGAGCGACTTGAAAGTGAAGATAAAGAGCATATACGCAGCACAAGCGAAATAAAGATTTACACGAACAAAAAGAAAGGATTAAGCAGAAAAATAAATACAATAAAAATAAAATTTTATTGTCTTCTCAGAGGTACAATTAATAATATTTTTCCCCACACCTGCACCGAAAGTACCACTTTTTCTCCCGGGCGCCTGGAGAGAAATGTGTATTTTTGGTGCTGGTGTGAGGAAAAATAGTATACACACTATGGGAGGTAAAATGGCGACCCCATAGCACGTCTTTGCCACCCTCGCCTTTGGCTCGGGTGGCATTTTACACGTGATATGGACTCGCCAATTCTTTACCTTTCTAGATGCGTAATATACTATTAAGCATTTAAATTATTAATGAATACGTTTATAATCATTTTAAATATTTAAAGAAGTACAATTTATAGTTTTGAGATCATTAAAATTATAAATTTCTGACATATTTGAGAAATTAGGCACGTGTTTTAGGCTCGTTCGTGATTATATTTTAGTAGTTTATAGTCTTAAGAAATTGTGTAAAAAAATTAGAACTGTGATCCTAAATTAATTTTACCTGATTTTTAATGTGAAAAAGTCAAAGGTTCTAGAGATTTACCCATATGTACGCGAGAGAATTAAGCGAACGCGCTCTTTCAACCGGCAACCGGTGCTTTCGGTGAATTCGGTCTGTACATACTTCTCCGCTTCTCCTTCAAGCGCGCACACACATTTCCCCCTCCGCGCTGTGATCAAATTATGTGTATAGTTCGGGCGCTCAGCCGCTAGGTTCGCTAGCTCACGACTGACAAGAATCGCCCCGAATCCGCCCATGCTCACTGGCAATCTCTCTACACTGTAAAAAAATGTGTAGTAAAATTACTACATCGGAAGTTGGTAACAAACCGACCCATTTCCAAAGTAGTAAATTTTCCTAAAAAATTGTAAAATTACCATAGGGTAGTAAAATTACCATACGGAAATAAAATTACGATGCGGAGGGTAGTAATTTCACGAGTTAATGGATTAGAAGTTGAAATTCATTACCAAGGTAGTAATTTTACCACCCGAATAGTAAAATTTCAATGAGTATGGTGAAGTTTAGGTTATGAATAGCACTTTTGATGATACGCCAATAAATTAATGATGACTATATTATTTGAACAAATTTTATTTTCTAGTAGTACGAATACAATATTTTATAATATAAAGGAAGAGAGGTGCAAGAAAAGTCGATGAAACGTCGAAAATCAGCTTCAGAGCAAATACACACATATATATATATATATATATATATATATATATATATATATATATATATATATATATATCGTTGTATTGGAGTGATCGGCACGGCAAAATCTTTACGGAATATAAATGAATGTACACTCGCTGAATGAGAAACTAGTATAATATATAAATAACGACATACCTTTTTGATGTTTAATGGAAGAAAAGTACGATAAAATCGATGAAACGTCGAAAATCAGCTTCGCACATACATTAGACAGCTGACTGGCACTATTTTCCGGCGTCTCTAAGATAATCTAAGATGGCTTTACGAGTGGTACTTTTACAATGCTTGTGTGAATTTTACTACTACTGTTGTGGAATAATTACACTGTTACCGTTGGTAAAATCACCATATCTAAAGTAGGTAACAAAGCGACCCATTTCCAAAGTGGTAAATTTACCAATTATGGTAATAACACAATTCTAATTGTGTTTTTACGTCACTCACAGTCGTAAAATTACGAAACGAGTAGTAAAATTCCACAATCATTTTTTTACAGTGTACTAATGCAATTATCAATATCAACCAATTTTGCGCGGCTAAATTAAAATTCAAAATATAAAATAAAACATATACCTACTTACAAGAATTTTTACATTTTAAACATTATCTTATGTGTAATAATTGCATTATAAAAAACATTTTAAGAAAATGCTTTTCCAGATTTTCTTTAAACATTAATTACTCTGTTAAAAGTATTCAAAACGTCAAACAACACCTCTGATTATGGACCTCCAGACTCTACATTTTTTCACCAATTTAAACAAAAATGAACAAATTTAAACAAATAATGACAATTAATGACAAAAAGCAGGCATTCTGTTAGCATAACTCAACGAATTTGAACAAAACAAGCTCGCCATGCGGTGTGCGGTCTGTGGTCCGTAGACCGCGTGACCAAGATCGCGTCAGACCTACTTTACCCGCCGATAAAATACATTCGAAAATTTCGGGTTTCTCAAAAAATACGCATCAGAATCAAATTTCCTTTTCAGGGTTGCTTTATTTACGTAAAATACTTAGCGGAACACACGAATTATAATGATAATCAGAATAAAAAATGGCAATTATGTGATTATGCTAATTTTCGATTCTGATATCAATTCGAGTGTTCCGCTATGTATTTTCCCTGGATAAAGCGATCCTGAAAAGGAAATTTTATTCTGATGCGTATTTTTGGTGTAAAACGAAATTTTCGAAGAACATTTTTTTTTCACTTTCCTATTGAGAAATAGAATGATTTACCTCAAAATTTCAGTGTTTCACTATTTATTTGGTCCAAATAAAGCGATCCCTAAAAGGAAAATCGACTCTGATGCGTAGTTTTTACGAAAAACGAAAATCTTAGTTTTGTTTGCCTCGGTCGGTAAAGTAGGTCTGACGAATCAAGGGGTGTCAAAGTCAAATGCTATCCTCCGTACCTTACCGACCAGGGAATTCTAAAATATTGGCTATAATTAAAAGAATAAATTGAATTATGAAAAACTAAGAGGTCATTGCCCTTGGTTTTGTAATTATCTACCACTGAAATTTCATAATAAAACAGAGATCTACAAAAGATGATCTAAAATTTCGTTCCAATGACATTTATATATGCAATGATATTATTACCTGAAACTTAGCACAGTGGTAGAGTGTTACAAAAGGAAGGGCAATGATGTCTTGGTTTTTCATAATTCGGTTTATTTATTAATTGTAATCAATTGTTCATACCTCGGTCAAAGATTTGAGGTTAGGAATTCCGACGAGAAATTTGAATGGTTAGACTATGGAGGGTAGATAGATCTATCTACCCTCCATAGGTTTGACACTCTCTTAAATACAGGTTTGGACACTCCAATGCGGCAATGCGTGACTGATCGAGTGATGACTGAAAATTCATCATGGCGTCACTGTGGGGAGACGTCTGCTTGCTTTCAATGTTTATGTTTACTTCTAATACAGGTATACGATAGTTTGACTACTGTGGTGAATTTCTATGGTGTTATGTACTGCAAAACTAATAGTCATTTTTTCTATTATAGAGAAAGTACCAGTATCTTCATGTTGAATTCCTGAGAAAATGTTGTTAGAAAGTACAATCCGAGATAAGTAAAATACATACTTGAATTTCGGTCCTCGCTCGAGTCACGCGTTGCCGCATTGGAGTATCGGACCTGTCTTCAAGCAAACGCCTCCGCGCCTTGCATCGCGAGTGATGTAAGGCATGCAAAAAGCTACGCTTTTGGCACATATAAGGCTCGCCCGACAACGCTCGCACTTCGCGCTCGAATTTTATTTTTATGGCTCCTTGTTGGTTTGACATTATATTAAAGAAACCGCTGCCAATTCAGTGGCACTTAGCTTTCTCAAACTACATTATTTGTTCCAATATGAAATTCTTTGTTCTTATAAGTTAATTTTAAATTGCTATATCTTTTAGAAATGTAACAGCTTAAATTAAATAAATTGTTCCAATATGAATTTCTTTGTTCTAATACATTTTTCTTAAATTGCTCTATTTCTTTCTTATTAATATTTCAAAAAGGTATTTTTCTTATCATTGATTGTTGTCAAAAGATAAATTACAAAAAATTATAAGCTTAGGGTTAAAAATAACTTTACCGATTTCAATATATCGTAAATAGAAAAATCTTTATAAAATAAAAACGAATCGAGGAATCTTTTATTTTTTTGCTGATTTCGTATGTTCATAAAAAAACAGATAAAAAATCGTCAAATTATTATAATTAGTAAAACATTTAAGTTTTTGGAATGTTAATTTATGATATCACTACAAGAAAAAGTATGGGTTATAAAAATCGTTATAAGACAAAAACAAATTGACGAAATTAAAAAATTCTTTCTCATTTTGAATCTTTATCAAAAAACAAAAAAAATAAGCTTTGAATATATATGTGTCACGCATTTTAAAGTCTTTTTCGTTAATCGACGCATTGTAAAACAAAGTTTTTGATCAAGATGGAATGATGAATTTGGTATAATCTTTACGTGGTAAAGTACAGATTACATTACATTATTGCCGGACACACACAACACACCAAACTTTTTAAGGTTATCAGGCATTTTATTTTGGAATAAACCATAAAACTTCTACATTCGGACAGCATACTAAACTTTTTATTTTATAAAATTCAAAATAAGTTATGAATGGTATGTGAGTTCTGAATGTCTATTAAAGAATGATCAAACTGATGATCATCTATGATCGAGTCTATGGTTAACTTTAATAAATATATACCAGTGTAGTGCTCTAAAGATCATATTGCATATTTATAATTATGAATCTTTATCAAAAAACAAAAAAAATTGAGTTTTGAATATACAAAAACTACCGCTTAATATCCAAGAAATAAGCGTCCAAATTAAAAAAAATCATACAAATGAAAAATCATTATAAAACAAAAACGAGTCGATGAATCTAAAAAAGAAATATTTCATTTGCTCAAAAACAAAAATAATTAGAGTGATTTATTTCACTCCAACGTGTTTAGCGTATCATTAAATCGTTCGTACGTATCATTTTTACACAGATTTATAAGAAATAAAACATTAAAAAAACTGATATACATTATTTCATTAATCTTCAAACACCTTTCCAATTAATATTTCACAATATCAATAGAAAAGTTATAAAAGTAACAGAAATATCACCATTTATAAATAATTTTATACTCTTTCAAATGCAAAATGAAGCGATCATAGAGCCTCCCTTGGGGCCTTGGCTCAGTTGGTAAGGGACTGTCCACATAACTGCTGTACTGTGCTGTGCTGTGCGTTACTACTTGTAGACTGTGGCGCTGATGGGTCAACTTTTAGGTATCAGCCAATCAGCGGCACAGTCTACAAGTAGTAACGCACAGCACAGCACAACACATCACAGCACATTACAGCACACCACTTATGTGGACAGTTCCTCAGACGCTTGTCTACCGATACAAGACGCTCTAGAAATCGAGACTTGATTACCGGTGAAAAATTACGAGAATTTTTTCTTCAACTTTTTCGTCGGGAAAAGATCTTCTACTATGCATTGTGCTTTGATACAGGACGTATGGGCTCATATAGCCACCTCAAAAGTGTCTGAGACGCTAGTAAGCAAGTGATGGGTTTCGCTCAACCGACATCGCACAACATAACAAACAAGTATATAAAATACAAATGTAAAATACAAAATCATATATGCATTGTGATACACTGGAGTCCTAAAAAAAGAGGAGACACATGGCTATTAAATACAAAGAAAGAAGTAATTAAACAATCATATTATTTCTAAAATACAACAAAAATTTACCTTATCAATTTCAGAATATCGTAAAATATCGTAAAATAAAGAAATCATTGTAAAACAAAAACGAATCGACGAATCTCAAAATTTCTTATCAATTCGGAATCTTCATTAAAGAATGAAAAAAATTGAGCCTTGGTTTGCCAAAAATAATCGCACCGTTCTCGAGATCAGGAAGATAAAAAATTTTAAAAAACATAACCTCAAATAACGCTGAATGTAAAGGTCGTTATAATCTAGGCTTCTAACAGTCTCAAAATATAGTACAAATCTACCTTTCTGGAATTTTTTAGAAGGAATAATGACGTTTTACTCAAGTTATCCTTCGCCAAATAAAACGATTTTTTTACAAAATTATTTTTCTCTCGATAAAAGAAAATGATAAATGCTTGAAAGTTTTACAAAATATTCTTATCCATATTCCGAATTATCTCAAATTTTTTCAAACATTTTCCATGTTACATTTCCTAGATATCACCGTTTAAACAGAACACAACGTTCTCGTGTATAACAGAAAAACTAAAGTAGCTTATTTAAAATTTCGGGTCGGAAAAGATAGGTAATCTTATGCTCTTTTAAATGCATAAATAATGAATCGATGATATTATTTCAAACATACCAACAAATTCGAAAAACTAAAACTCAAAAATCGAAAAGCCGCTATAAAGCAAAACAAATATTGAAATATAACAAATGTTTTTGTACAGTCCCCTTCCTTTCAAAAAGATAAAATCATTAAGCCCTGAAACATTAATTTTGACTGTGAATGTTTAGAGTAATCTATATCACACACACACGCTCGCACGTATGCGCGCACAAATGCACACACGCACATACGCACAGACTTTTTCTAAAAATGGTGAATTTTTACTCCTAATGTCTCAAAACATGTTTCTAACATGTTTTTAGCAAAACTTCTTTTCACCAGTACAAAGCTTCCTCTATGAGGAAACAAGAAGAAAATGAAATATTAGTTTATGTAGTTAAATAATAAAAGACACTGTAAAATCGAGATATATATAAATAATTATCAATAACTTGGAACAATAAGGCAGTGATTGGCAAGAATGTCAATTCCGTTGTCTTGTTGGTATCTTATATCACTGCTTTAGACCTACATAACCGAGTGAAAAATGCTTTTACAATGTAAAGTTTAAGATGATCCGCCACTGATTTAACAAACATCTTTAACAACATGTAGAGTAAAGACGTGTTATAGCTTGCTCCGTTTACGAGTGATATTTATCCAATATAGTAGTAGTAAACACCAGGGCATTGTCCTGCGAAACTCGCGATTTCCCGACTTCGCCAGTGACTCGCGTGTGAGTGCACCATGACTCCCCCATGTACAAGTCAACCAGCGACGAAAGGAATTCCAACCTTTACTGGAAAAAGGTCATCCAATTATGCAGCCATCACACAGAAGAACCTTTTCCCCAAACGCGACCAAGGACTACTCATGGACTGCGCTGACGGCCTCAATCTCACAGTCTATACTACTGCAATCGGTGACCTCGTGCAGCCAAAAAATGTACTGTTCACTTCTAGGATCTCCAAGGACCGTATCTCTATATTTCTCGCTTGCAAAGAACTAGTCGACGACCTAACCGATAAGTAGTCATCATTAAATATCCAACAAAAAAGTTATATTCTCTAACGTATCACCGATTATTCCTAACGATACCCTTGAAAACGTCCTAGAAGAACTACAAGTAGTTCGCGGCTCGACAATCACAGTCCTAAGAGCAACTGTTGCCAAAGATGGATATAATCATGTCGGTAGCCATAGGCGACAAGTATTTGTAAAACCTGACGACGTTAATAAGATTCCGGAACTATTCAAACTTCACTATGACGGCTTAAATTACTTTATTTACTCAAGTACAGATGTACTCAAATGTTTCGTTTATAATCTTGAAGGCCATGTAGCCAAAAATTGTACAAATTTCGATCAGAATCTAAATACATCACAAATCAACACTCAGACGCTCAATATATCTACAGAGCTACCTACAGTAAACAATAACAATTCGCAACATCCAACTAGCGGCATCCAAGACAGCTCAGAAGAAAACAATACTCCAACCACAATGGAAGTTACCTCAGGTGTCAATAAACGATCCCACTCCCAAATAAGCTCAATTGAATCGCAGATTGATGTAAAACTAGAAGACGATAACTTTACCACAGTAACAGCTAAAGGGCACAGGCGCAAGCTTGTTAAAGCCCCAACAAAAACAGAAAACAGAACCCAAATGTACAGCGATTCCTCCGCAAAATCCAACAAGGAAACATCAGACCACGAAGACTAAAAAGAGGACGCTAAAGAAGATGATCTCGATATAAAACTAAAGTCTATAAAAAACTATTTAAATAACGGAAATGTTTTACTTAATTATGTTCAATTGAAAAGTCTTCTGGAAAATATTAAAGGCGTTCGAAACCCTCTTACCATTGTTCAAGCTTACACTAACGACTTAGAATCTTTTAAAAAGTTTATTACGGAAGATGTTTACCCTAATGTCCGTAACACTGGTATTAAACAGCGCTGCACAAGCCTATTAAACAGTTTAAATAACCCTTTATCGAACCAATCACCACTCGTAACTCCTATAAACTCCGATGACGAAGAAGGAGAAAGCAGCTCCAAATTGTGTACAAATAGTTTACTTTGTGTGGAGTTCATTATAAAGAAAGTGACTGTACCTAATATGGCGCAGCATGGCCATGGCATGTTGCTAAATCACCTATTATGTGATTTAGCAGTTAAATAGCTGATGCATTATATATATGACGTTAGCAGAAGCTATTTCATTAGAAAAATTCTCACGGAAGCAAAAGAGGACCAACTTGCAGTCTATTTTGTCTTACAACCGCTGAAGCGGACAGGACTGAATTAAACCCAAAAAAAGACTTTCTTTTTACGAGTTCAGAAGACTTTTTATGTTTAAAAGCAATCATTCTGAAATTTTTTATGCTATCAATACTTAATAATATCTTAAATTTTAACATTGTAACACCTCAAAATCTTGATCCTATACGTCACAATAAATCATTATTTTAAGTAATAGATATAAGTTGTATGTCACGAAGAACTTTATGTAATTAGTATGACAATGTATTTTTGACCTGTGCAAAATAAATCTGAATTTACTATCTATCTATCTTTCTTTTTGCTCGCTGGGCAAACCGTTTTGCCAAGAGCGGGTAAATGACTTAAATTAAAAAACCTATTCAATTTTTTTGTAAAATGTTGCATAAGTGTAATGTAATTGTATGTAAGTGTAAGTGTAGTAAGTATACTCGTATTATAAATATTTTGTAAAATTCAATGTCTCTTAAAATTGTTCTGACTTTTGTTGAGGGGGCAGGTCTGGGTTAAACCCTAAAATAGTATATTGTGTACCATGGGGGCAAAGTAGACTTTCTTCGCCCTCGTATGAGGTTTGCAATACGAGTCTAAGGTAAGCAAGCACGAGCCAAAGGCGAGTGCGTATTGTGAACTGAAGATGAGTATTGCAAACACACAAGGGCGAAAAAAATCTTTCCCCCATGATGCACGCCGTATTTTTTGTCAAACATGCATTGACAACTTGTTTTTTATGCTTATGAAGCGAAACTAAATTTGGCCGTTCTTCAACATGGTACAAACATACGCTTGTTAGACTGTGAAATCAGCCTACTATGAGTGTTTAGGCCCAGCGAAGCATGTGGTATCATTCGGATGATACTTGATGTTTAAGGTTGCCTAAAGCCACTTAGAGCTGATATCCGTAAATTTACTTTATCGCCCGTTATACCGCGAAAACGACCACTTTAGTCCCGCTACATGGGCATGAAAACACGCGTTTTCGTGCAAGTGTAACAAAAAAAAATTATTTTAGAATTTACTTAAGGCGACGGTTTAGATAATTGTTTAAAGGGAGACCATAAACACTGAAATCGAGTGAAAAACAATATAAATCGAGACTTTGAATAAGTATTTTTTGTGAACAATATTTGCGTTTGCAACACCGTATCGACGGCCCTTACAAAGACTAGCACATTTCAAATTCCCACGAAGACTAACACATTTGAGCGCAGACCACGAAAATTAGCACTTTTCATAGTTTTCCACAAAGACTAACACTTTTCATAAATTTTCCACGAAGACTAGCACTTTTCGCATCGAATATATAAGTTAGTACTGTACCGATAAACTCCCGAAGAGTCGGATCGATTCCTTTTTTTTATCGGGTTCGAGTTGGGTACTAGACTCTTTTGTTACTCAAAAGATTATCGGTTTACCTGAGAAAATGAGGCTACCCGAAAAAATAAACGTAGCCCGAAAAAGTCAGGCGGCAGAAAATCGCCAAGTGTGCGAGTCTTTGTGGGAAAATCATGACAATGCTAGTTTCCGTAAGGAAAATCCAAATGTGTTATTCTTTATGGGAAACGTAACATATGTGCTAGTCTTCGTAAGGGTCATTGATATGTAATATTAGTTTTCAATTTTTTTCCAGTTCATAAAGTACTCTTTTACAACATATATTATAGTCCGGGAAGCAGCGACAGATTTTTTGTGCCCATTTCTACAAGAAAATTATTTCGTTTTTTATATCATTTATATACTATAGTTGCCCAAAAATGTTTTCTGTCTCACTCGTTCCGCGGTACTGTCGCGTGCCCGGAACATGTAAACAAAGTTTGGCAATGGTCTCATTCATACAAGGATAAAACTTTTTAAATCGATTATTTAATGCATAAATAGTCGAAAAACACATTTCTGTCTCCTTATGTCCGCGAACATGTCTTTCTGTCTAGAGCATAATCATATCAAAAGTGTAACTCAATGGTCTCATTTCTACAAGGCTGTAAATTTGTTTGGTGATAGATTATGTAATAAGACTTAAGAAAAATGCTTTCTGTCTGCATGACGATCCGGTTGAAATGTGACACAAGCGACGAAAGGTATACCGAGGCAGGCGCCGAATAGTTGAAGAAAGTTGTCTTCTGGTCGACTCCCAGTGAAGAACAAGTATGACAGAAGCGACAAAAGGTGCACCAACGCGAACGCGTATGAGCGAGTCTTCATGTGTTATTGGGATTTAAAGTCTCATGGCCGAAGCAAAGCAGTTTTGACGATTTCTTCTTTTATAAATAACATAGACAACGGATGGATTTTAAAACTAAATATAACTATGAATTGTACTAAAGAAAGTGGTTGCAACGGTTTTATATGTAACAGTGAAGGAATAAAAAGGTGATAAGGTTATTAACTCTATTTGAACTGACTCTAGTATTTTTAAATCTAGCATCTTTTCTAATTTTTTACTAAACTATTTAAAATGTGTCATTAAATTATTTTGTTTGCAGATTATGAAACTGTAAAACATGTAGAATATTTTTACATAATTAATTTCTAAATTCATCAGTTTTCATACTGTTTTGCTTCGGCCATGACACTTTAATTCCCAATTGGGAAAGAAAACTACGCGACAGCGGTGGAGCTACACCCAGCTGCGCCATGTTTTGTATTTTAACATAGGAAACTGTATCTGTATGTATGAAAAATGGCCGATGTCTTTGTACCCGCCAGACATCGCATGGTAAATTTAAACTCCCAATAATGAAATCCATTGTTTATATCGATCCCCAAACGCGTAAAATGATTTCTACAAAGACCAAAAATTTTTCCAATTAGTATTTCATAATAAAATGGAAAAAACTCCTTCTATCTGGCACCTAGTCAAAAACAAGCATGACAAAAGCAACGAAATTATCTTAAAGTATAAGTCTACAAGTATGAAGTTATGTTTTTCAGTTATGTAAGAACAACTCAGTTTTATTATTTTGCTTTTTCCAAAACATTTTAAAGATAAAAAACCACTGATATTGATATTATAGTACATTGTGCAACTAGTGCTCGAAACAGGCGATTTTCGATCAAGCGGGAAGTTTGTTGATAATCACACGACAATCACACGAGGACACCAGTCGAAAATCACCTGAGCGCACGCGTTGCCCATACTATTTTTTAAAACGAATGTGAAAAGATCGAGTACAAAAGACAGATGAATTGAAGTAGAGAGGGGCGCTGGGTGAGAGACAGGAGCGCAGGGGATGAAGCCACCACCGGGGGGATAGGGGCAGAACCTTTTTCATTTTCTTTCAAATTTTTTCAATATTTTTCTTTATCTTCAAAATTTTTCAATTCTTTCAAAATTATTAAATTTTTTCAAAAATTTTCAATTATCTCAAATTTTTTAAAAATTTTTCAATTTTTTCAAAATATTTCATTTTTTCAAAAATTTTCAATTTTTTCAAAAATTTTCAATTTTTTCAAAAATTTTCAATTTTTTCAAAAATTTTCAATTTTTTCAAAAATTTTCAATTTTTTCAAAAATTTTCAATTTTTTCAAAAATTTTCAATTTTTTCAAAAAATTTCAATTTTTCAAAAATTTAAAAATTTTTTTTTAATTTTTTAAAAAATTTTCAACTTTTATGAATAGATACTAACCTACATTTTTTGCGACAAAATGATTGTTTTCATACGCCGTGCGCGAAACATAATGCTTCACGGAAAAGCCTTTCCATGGTAAAAACCAATACTAAAAATAGGAATAACCATAAATTCATATACTCGCAGCTTCTAAACCCATGACCGACACTTGTTTTTATGCAACCAACATTAGCATCTATATTATCGTTGATGAGCCGTTTGTTTACAAGTTACGCCAACTGCATTTTCCGTACGGCGGCATAGGTTTTCCACACGACGATCACAGCACGCGTTTGTCCGGTTCCGTGGCAACGTCTTTTTATGTACCGGGCATCAGTGATTTTCGGTATAAAAGACGATGGGTGAATACGTGGAAACACTTTTAACAGAATGAAATTTCGTAAAGTTTATCCAGACAAAATTTAATAAAACGTTATTAAAAATAATTTGTTTTATTTTTTACTATAAAACCATAATAACCTATTTTGTGACACATAGAACAAATTTTTATAATCTTAAAATTATTTTAGAAATGTTCTAGACAAAATTTAATAAAACGTTATTAAAAATAATTTGTTTTATTTTTTACTGTAAAACTATAATGACCCATTTTGTGACACATAGAAAAATTTTTTATAATCTTAAAATTATTTTAGAAATGTTCTATTGATATTGTACATATTTCTATAATCTCGTAAGTTGTTATTTGTTGATAAAAATATTTATTTTGGCGGCATACTATATTGAACATTCAATAAAGTATAATAATGTATATTTTTGAAAACTAATAACTTTTCAAAACAAAATAAAAATAGGTTAGATTTGCAACCAAAATACGGTCTTGCTTAAAGCATAGTCTTAAGCAAATACTAGCCAGATATTAGCTATAATTTGACTTATTAATAGCTTATTAATCTGGCTAATAATTAATAAGCTAACCAGCCATTCTAGCTAACTTTCTACCAAGGTGATATGCGAAAATTAAAGGATTGTAATAAAACTCATTTTTATGGTTTTAAGTGATTATTAATTAATTCGACTTAGTTTAAGTGCGTGCAAAAATTCAATGATAGCCAGAAACGTCTTCCCTGGTACTGTAATAGCATCTCGCTTTAACTTTTAATATTAAAATTCATTACAGTGATAATTGCTAGTAAATTTTAAAGAGTTCTATTGTGTAGAAATTTGTTTCTTCTATTTTTACACAATAAAAAAGTTTTGCTTTTCTAAACAATATAAATGTTATTCGATATTGAAAGTTAGAGCGAGACTCTATTAAACTGTCAGTAAAGACGAGGCATTACTTCCTTTCTAAACTTACAGTGGATTTTACATTGACAAACAAATAATATTTTTATCACCCTATTGAGGTTATTATATTTCAAACAATTATTTTTATTTTATAATTTAAATGTTTAAGTAGTTAATTAAAATATTACAATTGTACATATACGTGAATTTATTATTATTTTCAAAAGAATTTTCTACTTTGGAATGTGTTTAGCACCCATCGCGAAGTAAACATTACACAATAATGAACCATTCTATAAAAATTGGCCCACTTATTAGTCTATAATTTATAAATGCATACAGCAAATTTCTTATAATTACATGCATGTATATAATTGTAACACACTGTACTTTAATTAACTTTTTAAACACTCAAACCAACCTGAAATAGAGCGATAAAACTATTATTTTTTTCTGCAAAATGATAGCTGCAAACATCATCTTTTTGGCATAGTGCGTTTCTTACACATAAGAATTGTACACGTAATTATTGTGCACAATTTGGCATTGGTCAAATATATCTATATATAAATTGACCGAAGTTACAGTGGTGCCAAATTAGCGAATTTGTAAAACAGTATTAACTTCAAACAGCTGTAACTCGAGTCAAGCGCAACCTTTTTAAAATTTTTAACAGAGGAATTAAATATTTTATCATTCGTCGTTTAACTCTCGCAGTGAACAGACGTGTTTACAAATAACTCTGTACTCGCTTAATCGGTATATTACTGGCCTTCCTAGTGAAAGCACGGGGCTGTGCCCTGTTTATCGATCTACTACGTGTAGATCATCATGACTTCCCTGTCGGGAAGCCATTTAACACAAAAAGAAGTTCCAACGTTTGTGATTCAAGCCTCTTCTGTCACGAGTTATGCTGCTGCTACTCAAAAAAGTCAAATTATTAAAAGAGAACAAGGACTAGTGTTAGATGGCATCGATGGCTTAAACTTAACCGATTATATCTGTGCAGTTGGTGAATTAGTGAATAAAAGAAACATTTTAAGTACATCTAGAATCTCTCACAACAGAATATGTATATACGTGTCAACGAAAGAAATAGTGAACGAAATCACCGACAAATATGAATTTATATCGATCAATGATAAAGAGGTAACTATCAGACCATTAATCTCACGCCATAAAAGAATAATTTTTTCCAATGTTTCACCAGAAATACCGAATTACGTATTTGAAAATATACTAACGGACTTGAACGTAAAACGCGCTTCCCCAATAACGACGCTTAAAGCGGCTGTTAATCAAGATGGATATAACCATGTACTTAGCTTTAGACGTCAAGTATACGTCAAGCCCGAAGATATACAAAAAATTCCGGAAGTATTTAAAATAAATTATGAGAACTTCGATTATTTCATTTTCGCCACTACAGATGTAATCAGATGTTTTAATTGTAAATTAGAAGGACATCTCGCTAGAAATTGTACTAATACCGACACATATGTAAGCATACCAATCTCAAATGCTCAACAAAGCCAAACTAACCACACACCAAACAATCAAAATATAGAAGCAATAAATAGCACACATTCCGACACTAGCAGCGAATATAATTCAAAAAGCATAGAAATACAAAATCTAAACACTACCGTACCCATTGTAAATTCAGCGAAATGCACAAAACAAAACTTAGACTACAAAAGAACACACTCCGAAGTCAGCTCTACGGAATCACAACAAAGCATTATTTCTGATCCAATCAACGCCACTAACAAAGTCGGTATACCAAAAAAAAAATAAATAAACCTGATCCAACTGCTAAAACTACGCTAATAACAAAGGAGAGCAATGATAATGACGATTTTGAGGACGAACTAGACATAAAATTGAAAAATATCAAAGACTATCTAAACAAAGCTAACACATTATTAAATTACGTACAATTTAAAAATTTCTTGGAAACAGTTAAAGGTTCAAGAAACCCAACGGAAATCGTATTACAGTACACATCAGATATAACTGCTTTTATAAAGTTTCTCAATGAAGATATATATCCCAACGTACGAAATTCAGGTATCAAGCATCGCTGTACTAATTTAATAAAAAAACTAACTACTCCAACGGACCAACAGACGCCTCTAGCTACTCCAGAGAACTCTGACACTGAAATATAAACCGAACAATTGTAATTTTAACAAATAAAAATATCAATAATGAGTAAAATAGCGCAGTGGAATATAAACGGAATTAACGGGCATTATGAATTACTACAAGAACTTATAGCAGCAAATCAACTAGGAATAATCTGCTTGCAAGAAACAAATTTAAAAAGCCAACAAACTATCAATATGACTAACTATAAATGCTACAATCGAAATAGGGAAGACTGCACTGCTGCAAGTGGAGGAGTTGCAACTCTTATCAATAATAATATTTACAGTGAAGAACTTTCAATTAACACTGAAATAGAAGCAGTTGCAACTATTATTGTTATCGGCGATAAGAAAATTTGTATTTGCAATTTATATTTAAGTAATCGTTGTGAATTAAATATTGCCCAATTAGAAACTCTAATACAGCAACTTCCCGCTCCATTTATAATACTAGGTGACTTTAATAGCCACAGCACACTTTGGGGCTCACACAAAATAGACAAAAGAGGGAAGATCATTGAAGAGCTTTTAAACAATAACAATAATATTACTCTATTAAACGAATCAGCTGCAACTCACTTTAATACAAGCAACGGTAAAACCAGTGCAATTGATTTAACCATGTGCAGTAGCAATATGACTGACTATTTAGAATGGCATGCCTCCGACAACTTATACGGTAGTGACCATTTCCCATTATTTATTACAATCAATATTAGCTGCACGTCACAACACCTAAACACCGAAAGGTGGAAATACCATAAGGCCGATTGGGAAAAATATAAAAACGTCGTCTCACTTAAAATGGTTGAATTTGATGAACAAATCAATCTAAGTAACGAAAAAAAACATCCCAATATCAATAAGTTAGTCAACAAATTTGTCGAAATTCTTACTGCGGCTGCAAGTCAATCTATACCCAAAACAACCGGAAAAATTCAAAAACACCATACACCGTGGTGGAACGAGGAATGCGAAAGTGCAATAGCTAACTATAAAAAAGCGTTCAACAAATTTAAAAAGAAAAACACAGAAGAAAATAAACTAGAGTTCCAAAAACTAAAAGCTGTAGCAAAAAGAACCATAAAAAATAGTAAACGCAATTCGTGGATCATATTTTTAACGTCTATCGACAATCAAACACCGTCTAAAGAAATCTGGCACAAAATAAAAGCAATCGAAGGCCGAAGCAAAAATAACAAAATAATAACCTTAAATGTTAATGGGAAAATTATCAATAATGAAAAAGAAATAGCTAACTCGTTTGCTGCAAATTTTGCCGCAAATTCCAGCGACGAAAATCTAGATCCAGCTTTTATATCCCACAAGACTGAAATAGAAAACAAGTTTGAAAATGAGTTCGGCGTAAACAGCCCTAATAACCACGATAATCCACTTAATGAAGCCATAACTATATCTGAACTTACAGTAGCTATAGAATCTAGTAAAAACACCAGTCCCGGGCCCGATAACATACCCAATACGTTTTAAAAAAATCTACCATCTGATGCCCTAGAAAGCTTACTTAACTTGTATAATGTTATATGGACAAAAAGACTCTTCCCAGATTTATGGAGGCAAGCAATTGTAATACCTGTGCCCAAGCCGAATAAAGGTAAAGACAAAAAAGAGAACTACCGTCCAATAGCATTGACTAGTTGCATTTGCAAAATACTCGAAAAAATAATAAATCAAAGACTTAGATGGTATCTTGAAAAAAATAAAATAATCACTAAATTCCAAAGTGGATTCAGACAGCACTGCTCTACAACAGACTGTCTTGTAAGACTCGAAACAAGTATTTGCAACGCCTTATCTAACAACCATCATCTCTTAACTATATGTTTAGATTTAGAAAAAGCGTATGACATGCTGTGGCGGAAAAGAATTCTAATGTTACTAAAAAAACACAATATAACCGGAAATTTGTACTATTTTATACAAAACTTTCTTACTGATCGGTCTATACAAGTAAGAGTAAATAGTGTACTCTCTGACCCAACCACCATTTCTAATGGTGTACCTCAAGGTTCAGTTATTAGCGTCACTATATTTTTATTATGCATCAACGATATTATTAACTCTATTCCCGCACCTGTTAAATTTACTATCTATGCTGATGACATAACCTTATTTTTGGAAGGAAAAAATCTCAATACAAGCACAAGCGTTATTCAAAATGTTTTAAATAAACTTTACAAATTTGCAACATCAACAGGATTTAAATTCTCAGTCAACAAAACGCAAGCCATAGTTTTCCAAAAAAAATCAACAGTCAATAAACCAGATCTCCATATAAACAATCAGAAAATAAATATAGTTAATCAGATAAAAATTCTTGGACTTATCTTCGATAGCAAATTATCATGGATCCCTCATATTAAAAATCTAAAAGATCAGTGCAGCAAGAGAATTAACATTCTAAAAACTCTATCAGCTAAAAGTTTGGGTACAGACCAAAGAATAATAGTCAATACTTACAAAGCCATTATACAATCAAAAATAGATTACGGCTGCATAGTTTATGGATCAGCAAGTAAAAGCACCCTCAAAATACTCGATTCGATTCTTAATACATCGCTAAGGATTGCTGCTCATGCCTTCAAAACGAGCCCCGTAAGCAGTATACTCAGTGAGACTAATGTTATACCCCTCAAACTTAGAAGAATAAAGCTCACGCTAAACTATGCAGTAAGAATTCTCTCGTTGCCAAACAATCAAAATTTTGAATCGATTAACATTACTACGTTTAAATACCCTAAAGGTAAATCAAGGTCAAAATTTCCATTTAACGTTCGAGTTCATCAATATTTAAAGCAATACAATTTAATAATACCAAATATCCTCAAATTTGAACTAAAAAACTTTTACCCATGGAATTCCACCTTAAACGACATATTTACAGCCAATGAAGAGGAAAAGTCTCCCATGGTCAACAATCAACTATACATCAACTATCAACACATATTTACGGCCTGCTACAATGACCTACAATCATCAGGATGTGCAATCTTACTACCCAACAATGAAAAGATTTTACTAAAACTTCCATCATGGTATACGATACAAACTTGCCAATCTATATCAATCTTAAAAGCCATCGAATATACACATAATACAGATGGCAAATTTATAATATTTACTGATCCTTCATTCTTAATAACAAAACAGAACAACGACAATGATGCACTTGTAAATAAAGTTCTTAACGAAATTAATAATAAAAATGAAAAATTAATAATAAACATAACCGTTTCTCACACACTCAATAATATTAAAATCAAGGAAGCAGCACAACTTGCTTGCAAACTAAATTTTCCAAATAATATCGAAATTGCAACCGTCAGATTTTAAATTAAAAATTGACAAGAAAATCAATAGTTCATGGAATAATCAATGGATAAAAAGCAAGAAAACTTATCTTCATGACATAAAAAAAAGTTGCACTGAATACAACCCAGCTAATCAGTTCATTAGAAAAGATCAGGTCTTACTAACTAGACTACGCATAGGACACACTCTACTCACACATCAGCACCTAATTACAAAAGCTCCAAGACCAGAATGCGAATTATGCAAGAAACCGATCACCAGAAATCATATATTAATAGACTGCCCACAGTATCAGAGTGAAAGAAGAAAACTAAACTTAGATAACAAAACAATCTGTGAAATACTCAATAATCAAGAGATGTGTAAAAAAGTAGTGGAATTCATAGACTTAATAAAAATTAGACACTTGTTGTAAAATACTAATATACTACGCAAATGTAACTATGTATATACGCCTAAATTATAATTGTATGCCTTGATGTAACGAAATATAAGAATGTAAATCGTATGTACGGTCGCTAATACCCTTGCAGGGGGATGCGACTTAAAATAATAAAAAAAAAAAAAAAAAATATATATATTTTATCAACACGAAGAAAATGAGATGTCGCAGAATTGACATTACTGAAATATGTAGAAATGATAAAAGTTTGAACATAACCTAAAAATTATAAAAATATGCATGCATATTGGTGTTTACGAAAATCAGCCATTAAGTATTTACGCACCGGACAAATTTTTATTAATTTTTATTAAACGTTATAAATAGTTAAGATTGAAGCTCTGAGAAATTTTTAAAAATAGCATGTTGTATAATTTCAAAAAATTTAAAAATTCTAGAGATTACCACAATGAATAAAAAAGGGCTGAAAAAATTTTGGGGATTTCTATCAACGCGTATTTTCATATAAAAAATTGGCAAAAATTTTCGAGAAACCCCTGCGCAGCTTTTTTTAAAAATCCGTTGGATTGACCCATATAATAATGTAGGTTTCTTATAATTGCCACATTTCTTTTTTTTTTTCTTCTTCGAGGGTATGTAGGAAATGCCATCTAAGGCACACCCGACTGGCTCCGCACAGCTGGTTGGGGATGCATCTGCCGTGTGTATAATATAGGACGAAAAATAAAATAAACAAAAACGCGGAAAAACTATAGAAAGGAAAGGAAAGGAACAATTTCCCTAACCCTCCCCGCGACATTTATAAAATGTATGTCTTCTGGTTAAGCGAATATCTCATCATCTGCCAACCCATCCATTTCTGTGGGGTCGTCCGCCATCCTTGGGTTATGATCCCTGGGAGGTATCGGAGCGTTTCCCAGCGCTTCTAAGCAGATAGTGTGCTTTTTCAAAGTTCCGCGCGATTGCCCACATATATAGCACTCAATATTGCAACAATATCACACGAATACCACGACATGCGATATTAAATATTTCTGTGATATATAGCAGTAATATTTCAGTGATATTGTAGCAACATTTAATGTCCGCGTCGTAATCAGGCAGAATTTTAGTAACATCACAACAATATTATTATTGTTTCTTTCGTGATTATGGCGAAAGTAGAAGAAATATTGCCGTGATATTGTTGGAATATTGTAATTATTTCACATTTAAAATGGGAATACTGAGTAATGATATGAGTTGCATTCTAGCAATATTATTATTATTTTATGGAAAGTATATATAATTACATATTTCACCCTAATGCTAGTGCAATAGGGAAGAATACAAAATTTATTTTTTGATTGGCACTTGTGCAAATCATAGAGAATATAAGGCGACGTATATTGCTTTTTGAAATTAAAAAAGAAAACTTAATATAAGAAAGTTATAGCTTATTCAATGTCCTTTGAGTGACGTCACACCGTTAATACATCAAAAGGTGTCGGCCAGAGTGACGTCACAACGTTTTTAAAGATTTAACTATAACTTCTTCAATTTTGAAGATATCGTGAAAATTCCAAAACTTTACAAATAAAATACTATACCAAGATATACAAGAATACACTGTTAACTAAAACTCGGTATTCTTCCCTATTATTAGTATTCGGAATATACATATAATAAAGACGGATGTCAATAATCGCATCGTTCATACGCAGCAGCTTCGAGATGACAGTCACATTATCGTAATGTTTGAACCATCCTTACATATAATTAAGTAACTGAAGACGAATCTTAGCGCTTGCGAGCAAACGCCAAAGCGCCATCTCGTGACAATGTTGAGTAAATTCACTTTCAAATAATGTATAATCACAATAATTGGTCTATCTCGATTTGTTTTAGCGTAAACCTTGAACTACATTATTAAAACATTTTTACAGTTAGTCAAGGTTTCTGGCAAAATGAAACGATAAAATTAAAATGATATCGTTTACCAAATGATTATTTAAATAAATTCAACCTGATTTATCGCTATATGATATAGTAGAAATATTTCGGCAGTATTAATCTGAGATGCATTGAGAAATGTCATCCTGTAAATTTGCACGAATATTACTGTAATATTTCAATATAATATGTCACAGCAATATTACAGGATATTTTTCGTATATTTCTGTGTGATGTGTAACAGCGTAATATTATACGAATATTTCGGCAGTAACATAGAGAAAAGTCATCCTGTAAACTTGCACGAATATTACTGTAATATTCCAATATGATATATGTCACATAGCAAGTATTACAGGATATTTCACTTATATTTCGGTGTGATTTATCACAATGTAATAATATTGTAGAATTATTGCATCAATCTTGCGTTATAGTTTGTCATCGCGCAGTGTCACAAAAATATTACTCCAATATTATAATGTGATATATTATAAAGTAATATCCTAGAAAAATTGTTTCAATATTGCAATCATGAAAATCATACTGGAATATAACGTAAATGTAATTGCAATATTTTAACTTATACACAATTTCTACGACATTCCTGCAATATTGAGTGCTATGTAGATGGTCATTCTCATAATCTCATAATTCTCATAATAATCTGATAAACAGTATACTAGTATAACAGTATAAGTTAAGTTAGATGTCAGAAAGGATAGTTAATAATAAGATAATTTAAAAAGTGTTACAATTTTGATTGTTAGAAAATATGTATAGTATTACATATATCTAAACATTCTTATATTTAAGTATACTTACTGAATTGCATTATTAGATGCAACGCATGTCGACAAAATTCAGTGGGTACCAATTGTATATTATTAATTATATCCTTTTCGGCATCGCGAATCGTGATCGTGACACACAGCACGACTCACGACTCACGAGCGGCGCCGCGATCAGCAAAACGCGAAGTCTCTTGACCTTCCTGAAAAGTTTTGACGGGAATTGTACGTATTTCAATATGGCGAACCACGACAAAGGACGCAGAAAGTGGGGAGAGATTTCACAAGGTAGAATGAAGAAAGGTTCCTTGTAAATACGAGCGAGGATTAATCGGTTAAATAGCGTCGTTGGCCCCTTGAAGCCGCGACGCGAATGCCCGAACTTTCGTTCAAGTTTGCTCAGCGTTTCCGCGACTACTGGCGCGAGTCGAAAAAACTAACCTCCCGCCGCAACCGAACGAAGCTAACCTAAAAAGCCGAGGGATCGAACCGCGGGAAGACCGTGAGTGCGTTTTCCGAAACGCGAATTTCGCTCGACTAAAAATAGCTGTTATTGCAAATCGGTGCTCATCTTGCGGAAAATCGATTTTCCTTTTCCTTTTTCCGATCCCCCATTACATAACGTTAATTCCCTTTGTTTTCTCGCGACTGCATTGTCAAGGGTACGTCGGTGGATAACGTCGAAATCGCAATGTTTTTGTTGCAAAAAAGTCACAACAGCATCCGGATCTTATCGTTTTGTTAAACAGTACATACGCTCATGACTGAATCAAATAATAATTTTGAAGAATCATTGTTGATTCATCTTTTGATGGAAAAAAAGTGCAGAGCGATGCAATATATTAGCAATTTTGTTTATTTTTAAACTCAAGTTTTTCCTTTATCCATGATATTATTTTGTGTGTATGAGAATTGATATCACTTACATAGTTTAATCTAATATTTTGCAATTTTCAGATAACTCATCTGATTTCAAATTTGAACAAGACAGATTAACAGCAATGCGAGGAGGTGGTAGCAAAGCACCGCCTCGGGCACTTTATAGGCCAGGAAGTGGACCTTTACGAAAGTCGGGAAGATCAGAAGATTATGATCATGAAAATAATTCTCAAGATAGACCAAGAATGTCTTCTATTCAAGATCGATTAAAGCAATCACAGTTTAATAATCCAAATCAATCGCAAAATAGTTCAAGATCGTATCAAATTGATAGTATAAGTGACAAGTTAAATGATATGCATGTTAACTGTAGAAATCATATTGATGATCATGGTCAAACAAGTTCTAAAAACAATCATGCGTCATTGAATGATCCTAGAAAAAAGAATAAAAAACCAGAGCAACAACGGTATGTACCTAAAAAAGTGAAAGAAGCAATGGCAGAGCAAGATGTATCTAACAGGTAAGAAACAAACTTAATTTTACGATTTATAATAGATAAACAATAGATTTAACATTTAAAATGAATTAAAAAGTTGAGTGCTGTACGTTGCATATATGTATCATTAATTACAACAATTTTTTTAAACATTTGGTGCTACTGCAAAATAACCTCTAATAAAACCATGTTTGAAACTTATTATATTGATTATTTTCAATCTTGGAGATAAGTAGAAACATCAAAGTTATTATTAAAAATTTGAAATTTCAATTAATTTTGTACAAGATCAAAAAAGTTGGATTATACATTAGCCATATTTAATCTGTTAATATATAATCAACTATTACATACAAAAATCTTAAATTAATTAATTGCAAATTAATTATTTCATCAATCTGAAAATGTAAAAACAATTTTAAAGATTTGATATTTTTGTTTACATATATGTAAATTTTTTTTGAAAATCAAATTTAGATTTAGGCATCTCTATGTAAATACATTTTTTCAGACCTCCACCTCAAAATACTTGGGATAAAGATAGAGAAAGACCTAGAGAAGACAGTAGAGATTGGGATACTCAACCAAATCGTAGTCAACGAAACGATAGCTTTCCTAGTAGAAATATTCCGAGTAATTTTGGTGGGAATCACAATGATGGTCGAAATCGAAATAGAGATGATCATTCAAAACGTTTTACGGGAAATCGAAGGAATCGTAATCCTTCTGAAAATGATGAACGTAGACGAGCAGAATCACCATCATCAAATAGAAATTTTGGTAATCGTAATAGAGATAATCCTAGAGAAGTTAGACAAGTGAGTTTGACTATAGATAAAAAAAATTATAAACTTAATTGTACAAAATATGAATATTCCTTAAAATTGTCATCATTATTTTTATTAGGGTTCAGAACCACTTTTTATAACACCGAAAAATGCAAATGATTTAAATCGTATTCGAGATACACGCAGTGTTGAACCTTTTGGATATCCAGACAAATTTCAAGGAAAGCCACCTTCTGGAAAACGAGGTGTTAAAGAAATTACTATGCCAAAAAGTTTAAAACTGGAATCTTTACCACCACGTTTGCGTGCTAAATATCTTCAAGAACATGGACTGCATCCACAACAGAATAGTTCTATAGGTACAACCTCAGAGAATTCTTGGGATGGTAGTACTTTAACATTTCAAGTAAGTCTGATTTTCTTATATTTTCGAGACATAGGCAGAAATTTTTTTAGGAGTCACTACTAAAAATTGGTGTTTAAGCGATTTCTATTTTTTTTTATCTATGAATCTCCAAAATTATGCCAAATGCCAGAAGTTTTTTAAAATTATCTAAGAAGCTTTTACAAAAACGTTAAGCAAGAAAATATTAAAATTTAGAAGATAGACTTTAAAAAGGTGCTTTAAATAAAAATAAATCTTGTACAATTTTTAATATTTTTAGTTAAAGCTTTTTTTGCATGTTTCTTAAATAATTTTAAAAGCTTCTCGCATGGGTTTGATACAATGTTTTGTAGATTCAAATATTAAAAAGTAAAGCTGCTAAAACATCAATTTTCAGTAATACCTCACTTTAGATTAAGAAATGATTTATGTTGTTTTGTATGCATAATTTTATTATGTATAAGTTTCATATCACTAAGAGTTTAAATATATTTAACAAATACCAAATTTACGAAGAAATACAAAAAAGACGAAGTTTATTCAAATTTTATTTTTATTCTTATTAACATGGTTCTAACAAATATTTTCATAACAAAGCCCAAATTAAGTATTCTGATTATTAAATTATATCTATTTCATAGGGTTCAGCACCACGTTATCCACCTGCTATGCAACATTCACAAACAATGCAGAACTTACCACCAACTGGTCCATTACAACCTCAACCTAATTGGTCAAATACTGTCCCAGCTAGAAGTAGAGGAAGGGGTAGAATCAGATCAGAAGAATCAGAAGCACCTACAGTTTTCAGACCTGTCACACCTGATCAATATTCTGCACCAAGTTCAAGATCACACACTCCTAGCCAAGAATACATGAATAGGTATATTTACTTTTGATTTTAAAAATAAAATGCTTTTATCATTATAAATTCTTTTAATATTACTATGCTATTAAAGGTCTTATGATCGTCGTGGAAGTAATAGTACCATGTATACAAGTATGGAAAGTTTGAGCCGCGTTGATAGTCAGTTGATGCCTCCACCAGCTTCATCGCCAGGATCATATCGTTCCAATCCTAATAGATGTCAATCACCTGTTGATAGTCGTAGACGCGAATCAATGCCTCCATTTAATTCACAACGTCCTTCTCATCAAACGTTAGTATTTTTAATTTAATTTCATTAACATTATTATTATTTACTTTAATTTTAAGCATATCTAATGTAATCTTTCAGCCATAAAGTTAATAATAATTTAAGTGAATCAAATACTATACAAGAAAAACCAAAACCTCAACAAACAGAAAATATAAGTCCTACAAAAAGTGAACCTTGTAGTCCTGTGCCTAATGATAAGTCTGAAGTTACTTTGGTAGTTATTCTTTTTGTACTGCTTTAAAACTTTTTGGGTTACTTATTAATTAATTATATTTGTAACTTTTTAAGGATTGGTACGAAGAAGTAGAGTTAAGTGAAAGATTAGAAGCAGAGCAAATGAGTCGTAGTTCTTCAGTAATGAGTTTGCATGAAAGCACAAATGCACCCATTAATCAACCATTAGTTGGAAGAAGTAGTGGACGTAAAAGTTCTAGAAAGAAAAAATCAAAGCGTCATAGCAGAGACAAGTATGAATATAAACTACCAAATGTTAAAAATAATGCATACATTTATGTAAAATATAATAAAATATTTTGTATTAGGAGTAAAGATAAAATTGAAGAAAGTAGCAGGGAGCGTCAAAACAATCAACAAAATAGAGAGAATGATAATTTTAATAACAATCAGAAAAATAGTTCTAGTAGTAGCAGCAGTAAACGGTTTGAAAATAGAAGACGTAATGCTTCTCATCGTAGTCGAGAATCTAGTAAAGACAGAAATTACCGTGGAGGTAACCGTGGTCCCGATGATTTTCACAGGAATAGGTATTTGAAATTTACTTTTGTAGTGTACCTTTTTCATAGTTAAATTTGATAGTAAATTGTTACATTATTTAACTTTATTTTTATTAGGCCTTCTCAAAACATGGAAAATGTGGAAAATTGGCGAACTGGTAGAACGTCCATTTGTGAGTCAGACGACGGTCGTCGTACTCCTTTATCGCATTCCACATCAGTGACCAATTCAGGTCCTAGTTTAATTCATCGGCAATCTCCTACAACTTACACAAATCCTCAGCCACCAGGTGTTCTAGTTCTACCAGATCAAACACAGTTAACATCTAATGTTACATCATCTAGACAACAACAATCAATACTACAACAAAAAAGAACATTGTTTGATCCTAATAATCCAAATAAGCCAATTATAATTACTTCACCAGGAAGTAGAGTTGGTCCACAACACAGGTATATATGTTATTAATTTTGTATATTTATACCTAACAAATATTTTATCTCATTTATTTCTTTCTTTCTTTCTTTCTTTTTTTATTATAGAGATAATGAAGTACCCGTCCAAACCATTAGTGCTCCGGTATACCAACCTCATTCTGGAATGCAACCAATTATTCACCATGGTTTTCAGAGTACACTTGCAGATAATGTGTCTATTCCACAAGTTACAGATCAATTTAGTAGTAGTAGTATGAGGCCTCCATGGTATGACCCATACTCTGAAAGGTAATTTTTCATTTTTTACTTTTCATTTTTATAAAATGTATGAATTTAACATAATACTTAAAAAAATTTCAGTTTTCGATCAGCAAAAGATCCTTGTTTACTTTTAGATATAGAACGAGCAGATTTAGAATTGCAATATATTCTTAGTTGCAGTATAACAGCAAAATGGGATCAGATAGCTAAAATACGGAATTTCCATCAGAAATGTTTACAAACTTTACTTACTACTGATCTTAAATTCTGTCAGACTGAAAATATAGAGCAACATTTTTGGAAGATTGTATTTTATAATATAATAGAAATTTTAAGGAAACCAATTCCTAAAGAAGATTCAGAACTTCGAGAGCAATATAAGAAACTCTTACTGAAAATAATAGATGAAGGAACGTCATATTTTACAAATTTGCTCACAGTCTTAGAAACCACTTACAATTTTAAAATCGATACATTTTTAACATCATCTGTACCACCAAAAGGTCTTGGAATGTTAGGGTTGGCATTAGTTAGTACTCAAAAGATATTTTTATTTTTGGGTGATTTAGCAAGGTACAAGGAATTGGCTAATGAATCAGTAAATTATGGGAAATCAAGACAGTGAGTATATTTTTAAAATACTTAGTTTTTCTAATGCATAATAATATATTAAATTCTAAATGATATTTTTAAATTTAAGGTGGTATTTGAAAGCACAACAAATAAATCCCAAAAATGGAAGACCTTATAGCCAATTAGCATTGTTAGCAACCTATGCTGTAAGTAAATTTTCATTTAATGTTTCATAATGTCGAATTAAATTGAGTTTTTTTTTAATATTATATACTTTATTTTTATTTTATTTTTTAGAGAAGAAAATTAGATGCAGTTTATTATTACATGCGATCACTTATGGCTTCAAATCCTTTCCCTTCTGCTCGTGAAAGTCTGATTACTATGTTCGATGAAAATAGAAAAAAGGTACGTAAAATATTCTGGTATTAATTTCTAATTCAATTTTGAATCTACACTTAAATATTTAATAATATTTTGATTTTGTGTCGCTGCCAGTATCTACATTATGTAAGTAAAGTTTAGTACTTGATGTGAATTCTTCACCAATCATTTCATGGCTATAGAGACTATTTATTTTAGTAAGCTTATCTAGTCTGCCATATTTTGCAACCTTCAGATTATTTCATTTCAAACTTACTTGAATAGTTTTCTATTTATGCACTGCAATTATGATTTCTACACTTATTTTCATGGCAAGCAAACTCGAATTCATTAGTTTTGGCAAATTATTTTATTCCTTTTTGAATTAAATCTTAAGCTTGTATTGGTTCAGTGGTTAGCTCATTATTAATTGAATTGCTACTTAGAAATTTTTACCATGTTGTAGAACAAGCTAATATATTTTCTGCATACAGTCAATTTCACTTTGAACATGGGTTAATCAAAAACATTTTTAATTTTGACAAATCATTGTTTTCAGTAATACAACAAAAACATTAATTATCGTTAAAAATGAATAATACAAATTAAAATTGAAACAGCAGCTATT
Source organism: Gastracanthus pulcherrimus (assembly GCA_949152435.1). NCBI lineage: Eukaryota > Metazoa > Arthropoda > Insecta > Hymenoptera > Pteromalidae > Gastracanthus > Gastracanthus pulcherrimus. Next base: position 141,225,119 of record OX424574.1, on the reverse strand, counting down.
AAAATTTTTGTTAAAGTGCAAAGGACGATTCTCTGAAAATAGAACCAATACATTATTGCAATCGTTTAGACTCATTTTCTATAAAATGAAAATTTATACAAACTAATCAGTGTAATATATCGTATTTTAAACGTTCGTATAGACGAAAAGAAAAGGTGCACTAACATGATTGGCATATGATATAAAATTATTTCTATTATGTACTGGCTATCTTATGTAGAAAAATAAAATTTAGTCTTTCAAGAAAAGTAATTAGATACCTTTAGAAAACGGATTTTGATGAAACTTTGGAAGATATTTACTGGTATCTAGAAATTAATAATTTGACCAGTTAGAGAAATAAAATTTTTATTATCAGCTTAAATTTGCACCTATTTGTTGTATGACTAGCTTCGAAATACAAAATGAAAGATATAAAAAGCTTTAATTGAACCCTTTAAGGGGGTGTCAAAGTCAAATTTTCTCAGTCGGTAGAGTGTCGGATTCCCACGCCGGTGACCCGGGTTCGAATCCTAGTCTCTGCCGATTGATACAAGCACCTCTGTAAAAATTACATGTGCTTTGTTTACAAACACACCGCAGACCCCCGTCGGCAGTTAGCACCACATGGAAGCACAAACATGACGACGTTAATTAAAAAAAAAGTTAAATTTTATCCTTCCTACCTTACCGATCCGAGAAGTCTAAAATATTGGCTACAATGAAAAACTAAGAGGTCATTGCCCTCCATAACACAAGTAGGGGAGGGTGGGGTAAGCGTGGCATCCTAACTTATTTTAAACATATCATTAAAATATTAAAATCTATCAATATTTTAAAAATTGCAATGTATAAGCCTATTCTTCTAGTATTAAGGTCCGTTATTGCAAATTTTTAATTTGAATTGTATTATAGTTTATAAAATCAAATTCTAGAGCGATCGAATATGCCACACTTGCCCCACCGGTGGGGCAAGTGTGGCACGGGGTGGGGTAAATGTAGCACGGCCGATTGATGTTTTTATTTCTGCTGGTAAGTAAGTTCATGAAAATTATCTTTTTTTAAAATATTTATTAGGAATATTGAGAGAGGCTTTTTAATAGGTTAATAAAATATTAAATAATAGTTTTTTCAATTAAAATTTTTATTTTTTTATCAAAATGGAACAAAGAACTTATATCAATCACAATTTAATACTTTTTTCATACATTTATTATTTTTTTCTATAATTAAGTTTTTTTTACTTCGGCAATATAAAAATAAATAATCTTTTGAGATATAATTATATATTTAAGGCTTTGGCAACATCTTCAGTTACGTAATAAATTTCTACCGGTTCATTATTAAAAAATGTCTCATTGTTTAGAACTGGCAGATCTGATATTTGAATAATATTTTGTATATTATCCAAGGAAGGTAAATCTACAATTGAACCAGTTGGCACCTGTGAATTGCACGTGTGCTCTATCCCATCTTGCTCCGTTTTGAGTTCGATAGGTTAGGTGCGTCAAGACGAACTCGCTTCGCGGTGCTGTGTGTGCTACATTTGCCCCACCTAGTATGCCACGATAGCCCCTTTTTAATTTAATTTTTAATCATTTATAATTAATTATTTACGGCACTTTTGAAAAAACAAAAGAAAGGCTCTAAAAGTTTAAAAGTTAATTTATAAAACGCGCATAATTTCACTTAAAAAAGGAATCATTTTCGATTCGTACTAATCCGACGAAAAATGAAGGAAACCTTTTTTTCATGCTCCGATTTTCAAACTTGCATTAATAATTATTAACATTAATTTTTGAGTTTATGAATTAAGAAATAAATACTAGTCATTTCTAAATGTGTATATAAATGTATATATTTATGTGTATAAAAAAAATGAGATTTTTAACGTACGTTATTGTTTATAATATTAAGGTGCCACACTTAGCGGCCCTGTCCACTTTACCCTACTCTCCCCTATTTACCATTGTGCGAAGTTTCAAACACAATGATAGATACTTGTATTACGGAGGGCAATGATGTCTTGGTTTTTCATAATTCAGTTTATTTATTAATTGTAATCTATTGTTCATACCTCGGTCAAGAATTTGAGGTTAGGAATTTTGGTGGGAAATTTGAATGGTTAGACACCCTCTTAACGTGAACAACGCTCGAAACCGTATAGTTGAAACATGCGATGGTGTTAGTAAATCATGGTTTCAAATTAATTTTCTTAAACGCTGAATTAAAATATTAATAATTTTACTCTTCATATATTCTCAGTAACGTACCCTGGTAGAAAATTATCTAGTTTTATCGAGGCCCTCGATTATTTCCTTGGCAAACTAGATAGATCTACATAGTTCTAGATTAATTTTCTACCAGGGTATGGTCAATTATTTAAGTGCTTTTTCAGTTTAGAAAGTAACAAATTAGGCGGGCAATCGAACAAAATAAATTGTAAAACGTCACTACTATTAATGCACGATTCACGTTAAAGAATGGCGTTGTATGTCAAAAGCTGATTCTGTTCTAAAGATATGACAGATTAAAAGTAAATGAAGCAAATTGAATTCAACGTATTCCATACAACGAATAGTTGCTGGTTTAAGTTTTAAGTTTACAGTTTTAATTTTTAGGTATCAAAAAATACCTCTGAAAGTCGTATCAAAATCCGTTTTGCAAAGGTACTATAATACTCTCCTTATTATTAGATTCCTTCGTAATTAATTTGTTATTCCTTCGTTATTAATAAGGTAATAGTAGTTGAAAGCCTTACAAGTAGAGTAACTTACCTGAGGGAAACAAATTTTGATAAGACTTTGAAAAACGTCTTTTAGTGCAATATGACTTAGAATCTGAGATAGAGCTAAAACATTAGTATTGTCCATATATGCAATGTTAAAAATATCGTATATGATATATACTAACAATGTTAAGGAAGCATGCTGTTGCACAAGAGCCTATGCAATCAAACTGCGGGTTTTAGGTTTCATTTTTAAGTACCAGAATACATTTCCAAAATCTGTTTCCCTTAGATATGATACTTTCTTTGTTAGATTGGTTCTCATTTATAGTATTAGGAATAATAAAAAATTTGCTCCAAATTTATGGTATTATGTTGAACATTTCTTCGTGTATTATTTTCATGTGATTTAATTCTTTTAATCTTTTCATGCTTTAAATGATTGCATTACATGGTAGGTACTGTTTTCAGGGTCAGAATCACTTATGTTTACAGGGATTTTTTTATTTGTCTTCAATTAACTAAAAGATAAAACACGTGCAATGAAATTGTTGTTTTGTACTGTGTGCACGCAATATGTAGCTACCGTATACCTGAATAAATTGATAACTTTTCAAGAATATGTTAATTTGTTTACAGTACGAATCTACTGAACGAAAACGCAAAGAGGAACGAGAATCAAAGGAAAGAGCAAGAATGAAAGAAAAGGAAGGTGCAAATCTTGTTGGTGGCGGACTTCGAAGAGAAATTTGGATTCACCCTGGTGGCAAACGAATGCGGCGTACAACGTCGGCTACGGCTTCTAGCGATTCTAGATTGGGTAACAGTGATCTGGAGGATCTAGCTGAATTAACAAGTGTTGAGGTATGTGCCAATATTAAAAAGCAATCATAACACAATTTACATTTATTTAGCTTAAATCGATGGCTAAAAATAGAAAAATGAGTATCTCATAAAGTCTGAATAAAAGTGTACGAATGCAAAAGGCATGCAAGAGCTGCAACTAATACGAGCGTCAATCGTCTTGCGCCCGTGGTGCACACGATATTTTTTCTCTCACCTGCATTGAAAGTTTGTTTTTCGTGCATAAATAGCGAGTGTAAATTGTCTCATTACCACTTTGCGCCCTAGTGCTTAGTCTACCGCCCTGAGGCGATAAATAGCCAGTTTCCGTCCGCTTTGTACGCATGAAAATGCATACTTAATAACTTTTGGTGCAGGTATGACACAATAGTTCATTGTGCAACTAGTGTTCGAAGCTCGGACGACAAAATTCACACTCGTCAAAAATTAACTGCTTCGCGCACGTATTGAACATACTTTTTTTAACGAATGCGAGAAGGTCGAGCACAAGAATCAGGTGAATAGGGAACAGACATGGTGTTGAAATGAGGGTAAATTTTTTGTGGGCATTTAATGCCTATGTTTCAGTATTAATTATGTATAAATGTAGAAATTCAAGTAGCTTTCAAAATGTAGCACACAATATGGCGTCCAAAACAACGCCCACCTATATATTTATATATACCACTGTATGACGCTACATGTGGGTGGTATTGACCGTTATATTGATCACGTGACTATCTTCGTTTAAATTCACGATAAGCAATAACACATTTATCAAAATTCTTGTTTATGAAATATTGCAGTTAAAAATCTAGTTTTTTAACTTTTGTGTACAATTCTAAAATTCATGTTGGTTCTCTATTGGAGTATATTATTAGTTCAAATATTGCTATATATTTTTTCTTTAAAGAGGTATTAGATCCAGGCTACGTCCGCAGTAAATATGTATATACGAAAGATCAAAATAAAGTTGTATGAACATGGCAGAGAACAGGGGCGGCCCCCTGGTGGATGTCCAGAGGCTGAAGAGTTTGACCCTCTACCAAAAACCCAAATGATGAATATAAAAAAAAAAAAAGAAACTTGTACAATATATTAAAAAATAAATACAGAATTTGGGTTCAAATGTTTTAATGAAACAAAAAATAAAGTACATTCGCTTTGTTCGGGCAGTCAACCCACACGCGGGAATAATCTGCGACTTTATTCCCTTGTTGCATAATGTACTATTTTGCCCGAGTGTGCGTAAAGTTGAAGTGTGTGTAACGTGCCAATTTCTTTGCATAAAGTAATCTTATTTTCACTTTGCACATCATATGCGAAAAAGTTCACTTTACGGTGAGATATTGTTATTTTACACCCGGGCAAAAAATAACACGACAGCAAATAAAAATAGTGCATTATGTAATAAGGGAATAAAGGCGAATATTATTCCCGAGGGTGGGTTTACTCGCAAATGGGGTAAAAAAATTATTGGAAATGGGTGCTAAATAAATGATAATACACAATGTATATTTCAAATAAAATAACTTTCGTTTATTCAAACTCGCACAAGGAAGGAATAACGTCAGTAATGTGCAACTGCTCTAGCTAGATGCTCTAGTACAACTAAAACCACTTGAATAAAGGGCGTCAGAGAATATCATGGTTGACGCATATAGTTCACCACTCTTTTCTATATCTCGCATTTCAGTTTATGTCTTTGGGACATTTCTTAGTAAGTCGATTCATTTTTGTACAAGCATGTAGTAGTGTATAACTGCAGTCACGCATATACGTATGCTAAAGCATAGCGATATTCCAACAAAAGTAAATTTGAGGGAAAAAGTAGATTTGCAGGAATCATATGCTACTTTTGTCCCGCTTTTAAGGTCAATAAAGTGTCCATTACGGGTGAGTCGGGAATAATAGTATATTGTGTATCAAGGGCGAAAAGTAGGCGGTTACCGAGAGTGCGCTTTCCAGACCGAGTCGAGGCCACCCGAGCGGCCCAAGGCGAGCCCAGGGATGTCGAGGGGTGCCAAGACAAGGGCTGCAACTAGCACGAGCGTTAATCGCCTATCACTCGTGGTGCACACGCTATTTTTTGTCCTATACTGAAATGATAATTTTTCATGCATATATAAAGTGGGCGGAAAGTGCTTTACTTTACTGCTTAGGGCGAATGTTTTGTTTACCGCCCGAGGGAGGTAAAGAACCATTTTCCGCCCGCTTTATGTGCATGGAAAAGCATACTTTCGGTGCAGGTAGGATTAAATAGTATATTGTGTATCAACACTGAGAAAACCATATCGTAAAGGAAAATGTCACGGATTTATAATAATTAAGCTGTTGAAGAAGAATGTATAAAACTAATATCATTGTTTAGAGCTCGTGAAAACATGAATTGTTGAAAAAGAATTGACCCCCTTAAGTGTATATGGGACAAATCCGTAGATATTATTCTTTTTTAGCTTTCCCCCCACTTAAGGGTATTAATTTTTCTTTTTGTAAAATTTATTTCTAAACGGGCTTTAAACGATGGTGTTGGTCCCATACGTTCCCTCGAGGGGGCCGCTATGGGTCTCCTCCTCTCATATCGTAAATTTTTCGATTCATATATCGTAGATCAAATTTCTTTCGATCCAATGTTGTAAAATCATGAGCATGGGATCTACACATAATATTTTGCCCATTAAGAGAAATTAAACTGTTTAAAATTGTATTTTTAATGTAGAAATTTAGATTTAAAGTTGCTAATTTTACGATATCATATCGCATTTGTCGCTTAATAATTACAACATCGATACGTCAATTTTTACGATATGATGTTGCGTGAGTTACGATATATATCGCGTGAGTTACGATATAGTTTTCTCAGTGAAGGGCGGAAAGTAGGCGATTACCGCGATGGCATGTTGCACGTCAAGCCGAGGCAACCCGAGCAGCCCGAGGCGAGCTGATGAATGTCGAAGGATGCCCAGGGAAGGACTGCAACCAGCACGAGCATTAATCGCCTCCACTTCCGCCCGTGGTGCACAATACTTTTTGTCCTACCTGTACTGAAAGGATGATTTTTCTTGCATATATGAAGCGGGCGGAAAGTGCGTTACTTGATCGCCCTAGGACGGAAAAGACTCACTTTCCGTCTACTTTATGTGCATGTAAAATAAGCAAAAAGTTGTAAAATAGAAACATTGTTATAATCCAAAGACTATTTGATGAATCTTTAAATCTCTTTTTGATTTCGAATCTTCATAAAAAAATAAAAAAATTCAGAGATATATTCATCTACACACACACACACACACTCGCGCGCGTACAACGCACGCACGCACACGTACGCATCTATAAAGACATTTTCTAAAAGTATTAGTGTATTTTCATTCGCAATGTCTCAATAGTACATTGTATATTAAGGGCGAGAAGTGGGCCTTCCTTGCCCGAGTGTGAGTTTGCAGTGCGAGTCGCAGGCGAACTAGCATGAGTCGAAGGCGAGTACTGCAAACAAACGAGGTCAAAAAGGCCCTCTCGCCCGTGGTGCACATTATATTTTTTGTAACACATGTATTGATTTTCATAAACGAAATTTAAGCCAGTTTTATTCTCATTTCCAATGGCGGAATGAGCGGACGTAAAGTAAAACGAGCAGCGCACGGACAAAAAAATATTGTAATGGCTATTAAATAGGGTTAGAACTGAGTACAGTGCAAGGTGGGTAAATCGGAACCGATAACACCTATTTGGACTGATTCCAAATATAGTATAGTAATCAATCCTTCTTGGATAATTGAATAATATTGAATAATTATTTAATATTTGGCTTATTTGATATGTTATACATGTATTATTGAATAAAAATGGCATAGTATTTAAATAGTTATTATGAAGTCTGTGTATGTGTATACGCACTTTGTTAATATAAAAGCATGTAAAGTGGAAGGATTGAAGGTTACGCGAAATTTGATTCATTCCTATACAGGTTAGTACTGACAAGGAGAGTCCACGACCTGCAGGAAGCGATTTTCGCTGAGGCTTCAGGAAGTGGTTTCTGGAACCGAAAAATGATGCCTTGCATCCGTAGTCCCTCTCATAGACCCTTGGGGTCAAGATATGACCTTTTGTATTCAAAATACTCATTATATCAGTAAAAAATAGTACCTATACTTCGAATCATAACTCTGCAAGTTTTTTTGCTAGAGAAATGATGCAATAAGATAAAGTTAACTACAAGAGTTTTATCTTAAGCTTTGTTTCATATAAAAATATTATTCTGTTGCAAAGTTATGAACAATAAAAAATGATGACGAAAAATGCTTGAAAATTTGATGATTTCCAGCTCTTTAAATTGAGTAGTTTTTCATGCATTTTTCATCATTTTTGATTGTTCATAACTTTGTAACAGAACAATATTTTTATATGATTCAAAGCTTAAATTTAAGCTCTTCTAGTCACATTTTTTATCGTATTATATCATTCTCTAGCAAAAAGATTTGCAGATTTATAATTTGAAGTATAGGTACTATTTTTTACCGAAATACCGCGTATTTTGAATAAAAAAGGTCATATCTTGACTCCAAGGCCCTATGAAATGAAACTACTGGTGCTAAGCATCATTTTTAGGTACCAGAAACCACTGCCTGAAGCCTCATCGAAAATCGATTCACGCAGGTCATGGACTCACCTTGTGAGTCCTAACCTGCGTAGTACTGTCAACCCACTTTACTCATCGTCTCTGAATTCCTACCCTAGTATAGAAATCATTACTAACTTTTTCTCTCCGAGCGGGCGTAAAGTACTCACTTTACGCTTGCTGGTCGGAAAACGGTCACTTTAGGCCTAGATTTGAGGGCGAAAAAACGTTAAAATCGTGCATGTGTTACAAACAATATGTTTCTATAATGATTTAAGCCTAACTTTTCTTTTTATTATCACAAAGCGTCCTCTACGAGGAAGCAAAAGTTAACCTTTGGGTAAATAATGTAACTTCAGGTGTTAAAAGTAATAGCATATTATGCAACAAGGGGCGAAAGTTGCAGATTTTTCCCGCGGGTGGGTTTACTGCCCGAGCGAAAAGATTTGTCCCGAGGGAGCGTTTACTGCACGAGCGAAGCGAAGGCAGTAATCACTCGAGGGAAAAATCTTCTCTCGAGGGCAGTAATCACCCGAGGGAAAAATCTACTTTCGTCCCGTGTTGCATATAGTATTTTATTCCACTGTCGACCGTAGCCACTTATTGACCCTGAAAAGTAGTATTTTTTATATTTTTCTAGGTTGATCTAGAAGAATGCGTATGCGCGCGTTCAAATAGAAAATATGTAAATAAAGATTTTGTTTATTTTGTAATTACAATTTCTTTATTTTTTGTAAAAAAATAACTAGATGTATATCAATTTATTATAAAACAAATAGTATTGTAAAACAAATTATAAAAGAAAAAAAATTTCAATTTTACTTTTGCCCCTCAAATTTTACTTTCGCCCCGCAAATTTTACTTTCGCCCTGTAAATTTTACTTTCGCCCCGCTAATTTTACTTTCGTCCCGCAAATTTTACTTTCATTCCGCAAATGGGCTTACGAGAAATATATGTTACTTTCGCTCCGATTTTCAGGGGCAACAAGTGGCCATATCGGTCGACTGTGGAATAAAAAATATGTCATTTGCTTATTAATAGTAATATACTATTTTGTGAATGGGTCTCGCGTACAGATCTGAGAGACTTGTTAGATAACATTTTTTAATCCAATTCAAAGTTATGCAGGTTTTAAATGAGTTATAATGGTAAAAACAATGATATACAATCTTATTGCGTTTTCAATCAAGTTTTTTAATATGACATAGGTAGTAGAGGTTGAATAATATTTTTGCGTGCCGTGCGCACAAGCTGCGGTCAAGACTTGACAATATTAACAAAATATGAACAAAATTAATTTACTAGCGAAACTTTAAATCAATCACAATGCTCGAAAAGGTCTAACAATATCAGACTCCTAAATTTTTGTAAGATTTGGATTAGATATTTTTCACACGCATCTTCAATTTTGATTAACTTTGAAACGAATCTAAATCTTTTAATTTACCAAGTCTCAAATTCAATCTTATATTTTGTTGTTTAATTTCTATTTTTGAAAATTATTTAAGATATTTAGACATCAAGGTATAGACATTTGGATTAAAATTTCAATGTTTATCAATTATTGTAAAAATATTGTGAAAATTGCTCTCAGGTTTGTACTTCAAACCCGTACACAAACGCGCCGAGACACGTGTGTAAATGACTTTGACATTCTCACTATTATCATGTACAAAACATAAACTTTAAATAATAAGCATTATGGGATTGATTAGTGTATGGCATATTTTTAAACTTTTTTATTGGAAATTATGTAATTTAAAGAATAATTACATTATTTCAGTTCAAAAAATTACATTTTTTGTTCGTGGTTTGAATATATTTGCCTTTAACTTCACCAAACTTTATCCTCTCGATAATATAACATCTAAAGCAAAATATTCTGTTGCACAGTCGAAAATTTTATTTGAAACTTCGTGTGAGGAGTTCTGTTTCTCATGCTTGGATAGCGTGCAAGAAATGCCCCATTTACGGATAATTACCGAATCGTGCGCGAAACATTTTGCTTCTCGTACGATGGGTAAAAACAACCCTTTAGTCGCGAAAAAAATCCTGTAGGTATATCTATTTTGAGAGGATATTTCGCGGGACAATGTTTCATTTAAACTTCGCGCTATCGTTCGCTTCAGCCGTTCGGTAAATAAAAGTATGTCTTTCCAATTTACCATTATTCGAACATTATTTTCGAAATTTTAATCTGTTTTAGTTCTATGTTGATTACTATAAGGACAAAATGTCATGTCATATATTCACAAAAGTACTTTATTTTTTATTTCATTCATCCAAATTCAATTATCCGAATTCAAATTAACGCAAATTCTGCATTTTTTCTTAATTTATTGATTTTTATAAATTAATCTTTTTTTCGATTTATCATTTGGTTATTTGGCAGGGGGAGGGGTGGCTTCGCCAGGGATATTCTCCGGGGGACGTAGACTAGATCTGATACCTCTTTGAAGAAAAGATATATAACAAAGTTTGAGCTAATAATATATGTACCTATTCCAATTCTGCCTCGCAGGCTCGACCTTCTCACACTCGTTTCAAAAAATAGAATTTGCAACGTGTGCGCTCAGGTAATTTTTGACTTGCGTAATTGTCGAAAAAAAATTCATACTCGTTCGAAAATCAACTGTTTCGCGCACTATTGCAAACAATGCAAAAATGCACTATTTTTTTAAATTGCGAGAAACTCGATTTCTCATGCTTGAAGAGCTTGCAAGAAGTGCCCGATTCACACACTTTTATAGCAGCGTGCGAGAAACACTTGTATAAAAGAAATATTTGGCTTCTCGCACAGTATGCATACAACTTTGTTTTTATCTTGTTTAATGCATTATAGCAATATTTGTGCTAATATGTCGTGATAGAACTTCTGATATTCGTTTCAAAAAATAGTATGTGTAACACCTGCGCTTAGGTCATTTTCGAAAATTATCTGTTTCGCGCACTATTTGCGCAGTGTACTATTTTATACCCGAAGAATATTTTTATAATGACGCGTTATTAGTGTTTTGTGCTTGATATGGATTAAATATGACGTTCGTAAAGTATTGTTTATACGCAATTAAATTTGTTTAAAATAAAAATTCCGTCGAAATCTGTGAAATACAGAAAAAAAAATATTTCACTGCCATAAAATATTATGTATAAAGTAACTATACAGGATTGATTAGATAAAACCTTTCTCTTCGCGAGAAAACATGAATAGCCAAAAAATAACAACAAATGTGCTCCTACCTGGAGTATAAAATATGTACGCGCATTTACAACCCAATAATCTTTTATTTTCAAACTTATGATATTTTTCAGATGCTTTTTAGAATCCTTAGACAATTTACAAGTCCTCCATCATTATAATTTAAAAATAATACTTAATCGACGAAGAACAATATGCATTTGTTTATAAAATAAGACGCACGATAATGCGAACTGCGATCAAAAGTATTATAAATAAATGCATATTGTTCTTCACTGATTAAGTATTTTTTAAAAATTGAAACGATGGAGGTCTTGCAAATTTTCTACGAATTCTAAAAAGCACCTGAAAAAAATCGTAAGTGTGAAAATAAGAGTTTGTTGGATTGTAAACGTGTATAAATTTCTTCATACTCTTACAAATTTACATGAAACTTGTTTTTTTATGTATAATTTATGTATATGTAAGCATTTATCAATTATTTTGACATTCTGAATTTTTATTTGCAAATGAATTGCCGGTTTATTTTTTCACAATAATTAGTTATAAAATTGCACATTATAATAAGACACATTACACAAAATAATAAGAAAAAAATTTCTTTTAGCTGAACAAACGATTTGTCACCTCGTATCTTCATGTTCATGGCAAGCTGATAACGAGAATAGGGTAAGTCATTAAACACGCCAAGATCATTAACTTGTAACATTATTTGCGCAATCTCTCTCAGAAGGCATCAAATAAATCGACTCCATAGTCAAATTGGTCGTTCACCGTAGGACAAAGGCCTACTCCGTAGTCAAGAGAAAAACAAACTTCAGTGGACAATGCGTGCGACGTGCCTCATATAGTCCAGTTATATTAATTTTTTTTAGGGAATCGCTTAAAGATAGATAGATATTCTTTTTATTTATCACTAATGACAAAAATTTACAGCTGTATGTACATTTTGTTAAAATTTATTATCACATTATCAGTCATTACGGTTAAAAAAGTTTGGTTCGCTATCACAGGTCGTCAATTATTGTCTAACATATCATAATGTAGTCAATAGTATCACATATTGTTTCGTCAACTTAATAATATACAAATAAATAGATAACAATAATATATACACATACGCATTTATATTGCACATATATCTATCGCATCGGAAAATAAAACGCCTTACATTCTTCTTTTGTTCATACACTTATTCACGCTAATAATTACAAAGAGGATATGTTACAGCGGAATCCGGTAGAAGAAAGTGTCATAACATAGGAAAACTAAATGAGCTTCGAGGGAAGTGGTGCAACATTGTTTAAATAATGAAAACATTCACGAAAAATAGTTTTTTGGCTCTAGAGAAAAATGTATTGCCAGTAACGAAAAATAAAAAATAGCTGCTTATAGGCATTACAAATACCTACCAAATGAGAGCCCGGAAGTTAAAATAATGAAAGAAAATTATCGAATTTACCTTCATATTAATCAATATTCCGAGTACATGTGATTTTAAAACGAGCGCGCGCGACGTCACGAGTGCCGTAGTATGCGCTTGCGCGCCGCCGCCGTCGCCGTCGCCCGCTGTGCTGGCAGCCACCGACTCGGATATAGTTATGCTTATCGATTTTTTATACGACAATTTTAGTTTTACTTTATTCACACTTTTTTGCGCACATACTTAAAATATCCATCTAAATGATACTATTTTTTTCGAATCTAAATATTACATATATAGCTCAAACTAATTAAAACAAAAGAAAAATTTCCTCGGCTTGCAGATATCGTAGAGTAACTTTTCGGAGCTTAACATTTACACAAAAATAGTAGTTTTTCGAATATCTATGCACAATTTAAATTGAAATATTATTTGTGATTCTGTGCCCTTTTGTTTATGACGAAAAAACGACCCTTTCTTTGACGCCATTTTTAAATAGTTTAAACTTATGAAATCGTTTAGATTCAAGTGGTTTATTATAATGAAACTCTTAAAGAAGAGAATGAGACCTCAACCGGTTTTAAGTAGCTGTAGAAATTAAGTTTTGCCACAATGGTTTTTTTAATTGCAAAATGGATTTGGCAACAATTAATGAATATTTTTTTATGACATTTTTTATACATTATAAGTACCATCATGGCTTTATTATCACAGACTTTCAAAGTTTTATGATCATTATTTAAAGTAATTAAAAATTATTTAAAAAAATTCTTATTATCGTAGTTTTTGATTTTTTATAAATAATGCCTATAAGCAGCTATTTATTTTTCGATAGTAGCAATACATTTTTCTCTAGAGGCAAAAAACTGTTTTTCGTGAATGTTTTCATTATTTAAACAATGTTGCACCACTTCCCTCGAAGCACATTTATTTTTCCTATGTTTATGACACTTTCTTCTACCGGATTCCACTGTAACATATCTTCTTTAAGCGATTCCCCAAAACACTACATTTTAAGTCTAATATGACTGGACAGAGAGATAAAGGAGTAGCTGATGTGCGATTTTCGCGGCCGTTTCTCGGAAGAGAGGCTTGTGAGGCTTTTTTTATTTTCTTCTTCCCCCTCCCCATCTCTCCGAGAGCGCGGAACGTGTCCGGTTAAAGCTAATGCCGTGAAACTATGCATGACCGACGACCGCGCGGCTAAGACTCTTCGTCGTCGTCGTCGTCGAGTACGTGTTGTATCGGTGCAGGCCCGTGGCACATTCCGCCGAGGCGAGGAGTAAATCGCTGCTCGAGTAGACGTGCGTGAGAGTTACGTATCGTACGTATAGGTACGCACACATCTGTGCGCTGCTCCTACGCTTCGCGACGACCGAGTCACACCGAGAGAGAGAGAGAGAGAGAGAGAGAGAGAAGAGAGAGAGAGAGGGAGAGAGAGAGAGAGAGAGTCTAGAGTTCATTGCCGTGCTAATTATTACGCGGTTATCTACACGGTCACGCTCAAAGAGAGGGAGTTTGCAGAGTTCGCGCCTCGTTTGCGGACACCTTTTTACTGGTTTTTCAGGAAGACCGGCAAAAAAGTTGATTTTTAGGGAAAAGATCAACATTGTTGATAGTGTAATACTATTAGCTAATCGCCCTCTTGAAGTAATTTGTTTGCTTTTTTGAATTCCTCTTTAGATAAAGACTTTATTCAATTATACCAAAAATGTGTTTGTTAATTTTTATCAGTATTTTATTTTCATGCTTTTTTAAAATATTTTATTAAAAAAAGTCTGCTTTAATCATTTTATTTTATATTCATATTTTTTTTATAAATTCTATATATGGGTAATTCTCTGGAAATTCGAGATAAAAACCATTTTCTTTTTGTTCGGTAAAAATGTTCTTGGTATTTAGAAGGTACGTGAATTTTTTCAGATTTTTTGAAACTCTTAAGTTCAAAGTTGGTCAAGGCTAAATATGAGGATGTAGTCATTTTTTACATTTTTTAGCAAATTTCAACCTCCATTTATTCGACAAAATTAAATCGCTTTAAAAATAGCAACAAGAGATTTTTTTAATATGGTCATATTTAGCTCCGAACAACTTTAAACATATGAGCTTAAAGAAATATGAAATAATTTACAAGCATTCTACATACTAACAGGAAAATTTTTTCTGAAATAAAAAATTATTTTTGTTTTCAATTTCTCAGAGAGTTATCTATTTATATATAAAAATATAGATTATTTTCTGAAGAATTAAAAATATACATATACATATATATCTATAGATGATTGTCTGAGAAATCGAGAAAAAACAAAGAAAAATTTATTTTGGCAGAAATGTTCCTTTTAGTATGTAAAATAGTTGTGAATTTTTTTAGATTTTTTTAAGCTCATATATTTAAAGAGGTTTGAAACTATATGTGACTTTATTGCTAAAATGTGCATTTTAATAATTTTTTTAACAATATGTTATGTTATTTTGATTTTTATATATAAATATTGCACTTCTGCCATTTTTTGACTGTGGCAGTTACTTTTGTACTGAAAGAAGCTATTTTCATCATGTTTGGTGTAATAGTTCGAGTGATCAAACCCACTTTTTTCAGGATTTTAAGTTTTAAAATGAATTTAATTAATTGAAAGAGGCATTAAAGGTTTTGGAACCATTTTTTATGAAAAATTCAGATAATTTGCTAAAAAATCCCTTGTTGCATTTTTTTAAAGAGATTTAATTTTGTTGAATAAATGGTGGTTGTAATTTGCTAAAAAATGTAAAAAAATGACTACATACTCATATTTAGCTTTAATCAACTTTGAACCTAAGAGTTTAAAAAAATTTGAAAAAATTCACACACGTTCTGCATACCAAAAAGAACATTATTACCGAAGAAATAAAAAAGAAGAATTTTTTTTACCTTGATAAAAAGCTAGGATACGAAATTTCTTAACGTCAGTATCTGATTCAGTAATAATTAAATGTTTGAGTTTTCTTATTTTTTAAACAATTAAACTTCTACAAATTCTCGATTTTCAATGCGTATTGTAAATCTACTTCGATCGATGAGAATAATTTACTGAGCATTGTACACATTCTTAGAATATAAAAAAAAATTAATTATAGCACTGCAAATCATTCTTTTGCGAAATTCGTTAAAAAAATTCCTCGAAAGAATCCGCGCAATAGCTGCTCGGACGTAATTCAGCCCGCTAAACTCCGTCGGGGATTCGTAAGTTGGAGAGCTTCATGCGCCTCTACTATATTAGACGCTGGAGCTGCACTCGTCGAAGTTGGGCGCGCGAAGCGTACATACATCGAAGCCGGCGTATATAACGACTGTTGCGGTTCTCTCTCTCTCTCTCTCCCTCTCCGGACTGTTTTAAGTGCACGCGTGGCTCGTTAAGTTACGGTCCCCGCGGGAGTTTACGACCTCGCGAGATTGCCAAAGTTCGCAAACGGCTCCCCGCTGCCTCGTAACCGAGTCAGGGATTTGCATTGGCCCATGCGCGTTTAGATATACCTGCTGCTGCTGCTGCTTCGCGCACCGACGCGCTTCGATGAGTTATCGAATGCTCCTGGAGCGCGCGCTAGAGAGCCTCCTCGCCAAGATATATTGGAGGATGCGCGGGCTTCCAGACCTACCTGCCCTCTCTGCACTATATGGGATAGCACACTTGCGCCTACAGCCTTCGTGACTTAACCATTTCAAATTGCCGCCAAATCATCTTTAGACGTATTTAATGCGCTGCGCTTATTACCCTAAGTATGCGCGCCCTCGTTATTTCTAACTCCTCGGACTTGTTGCATTTTTCTGCCTCTCTGCCCGTCTAGTGTACATGTGCACCCGGTACTTTTGCGCCTATGCTCCTTCCTTCTGCGACGAAGGCTCGCAAATAAATACTTTTCCTGAAGCTCATTAGGTGATTTAAACGATTTTCACTCTAATATAAAGTAAATATCTTCAATATTACGTTATATCAGGGATACATTCCACGTTTATCGGTATAAATTTAAATATCTCTAATACTCATGTGAATAATGTTTAGTTGAAGAAACTGCAAAACCACTCTAGGGGCTATAAGATGTATAACTTTAAAACTTTACATTTTATAACAGTTAATAAACAAATTCTATTAAAAACGTATTTTTTTAAAATGAAATTATGTTGTAAGGCTTTGTTACAATTAATTTGAAAGAAACTTCGATACAAAGGGTTGTACAACATTGAAAAATTCAAAAGGGCGGATCCAATATCAAGCAAAAGTACTAGGTATGTGCTATCTGTAAAAATAATGTTGTTATTATAAGATTATTTTTAAATCTTTCCTTGCAATTTCACCTTTTAAACCCCATTGTATGACGTCTCATTGCTTATAACAATGTTATACGAGTAAGTTTGAGCCTCGAAAGATGAAAATTTATTTAAATCACAATAGGAAATGTTTTAAAGAATTCCCCGGCTTGTTCGTGCTTTATTAAACCCCCCTGAATCCATAATCCGATGCAACGTATGCGTGACTTTAGCGGCGCGCACACAGCGGCCGGCGAAATCTCCCCTCGTAAAATAGCGCAGCTAGATGCTGGCCGCTGAGCGCGGGGAGACGGATGCGCGAGGAAAGTCGACCCTCTCGCTTTCGCGGGGCGCGGACACAAAGATGCGCGGCAACGAAATGGAATCTAGAGCCGAGAGACGATAAGCTGCTGGTAACTACGGAAAAGAAAATCGCGAATCAGCATGGCAAATTCTCAAGGCCGGCTTTATCCCTCGCTTTTCTATATACACCGAGGGAGGAGAGATCGATTAGTCCCTCGCGCGGTTTATCTCTCGGCTCCGCGCTTCTCCCCCCCCCCCCCCCCCAACAAACTGCATACGGAATGCGAGCGCTCGGCAACTCCGCGCTCGTTTTGTATATATATATATACGACGAGCGGCGTCGCGCCGAGAGCTATGGAGGCTGCTGCTGCTGCTGCCACCGAGGCAGCTTTTTACTTTGTTTTTCCCTCGGGTGCAAAGACACGCGGAGACTTTCACCTGGTCCGCATTAGCTTTGCATTTATTATGAGCGAGACGCAGCTTTTGTCGAGATTTTTCTCTTTGCTTCTTCGCTTTTATTCAGAAACTGTTTGAAATCGGGACCCCGGTGTAAATTCCCGAGAGTTATTGTGAGTGCATAATGTAAGTCGCGTGAGTCAATCAAAGTAAAGTACCAAGGGCTTGTTATCATATATTTACAAGGATAGAACATTTAAAATTAAAAAATTACTCTTACTGATATAAATCTTAGTACATAAAAATGATAGAAGATTTGTTTAATGTATGAAGTAGTTAGTATTTCTAACTCAACATTTATAATTTTCCGATATAAGCATATTGGGAAAAAGGGTTTAACAGTTACTGACTGACGAACATGTGGTTGAGTTTCGATGCGGAAAGATTAATATTTTGTTAAAAAGTGAAACAATCTTTGAACGTGATTTTATATGCATCACAAATAAGTGAAAAAATAAGACAAGAAAATGTGCACTTATAAAAACGCGTCTGACCAAAGTTAAGTAGATACACAAAAAATAAATTGCGTTTAATTGCTTACACGTTTAATGAAATACAGATTATAGCGCGTATATAAGGTAATGAATTCTATAAGTATTATTTAAATCATGAAAGTACTTACTCAGTCTGAAAATAATTATCTCAATAAACATTCGACAAGTTCCCACAGCAATAAAATAGTAATACTGAAAATACTTTGAGTGCCAGAAAAAGCAGCAGTGCATACTTCACAACTAGTTAATAAGCAGCTCAAGGGCTGTACTCAAGGTGTAGGACACTGACAAAAATCGTGTCACAGCTTGAAGCGAGCGTGTTACCGGCTTTTTACGAGCCTCTTAAATTTGCAAACTTTCGTCACACGCTTACACTTACTTGCGCTTTTAAGCTGCACTGCAAAAACATTCTCGCGAAATAACTTTTACTGGCGGGACTTAACGATTCAGATGCGATGTTGGCGTAGTCGCAGCGAGAAATCGCCGTAAAAAGACGAGCAGAGCAGCAGCAGTAGCAGTAGCAGCAGTAACAGCAGGTGCAACGCTCCCGTGAATTTTCGAGCTCTGACCTTGCCCTTCCTTGCGACTCGAGTCTCTTCATGCCGCTCTGTGTTCCTCCTTGCGTAATATTCTTCCTGCGATCGTGCTGCGCCGTGCATGAGAATTTCCGGGTGCAACGCCGCTGACAAGTAAATACACACGCCGCATGCGTTCGTCTTTTCTTCCTTTTTTTCCCTCGAATTAAAGATGCTGCTTTAATGAGATAACTCGTTACTGCGTCATGAGATAATCGTGTAGGGTTCTCTTTTGTTTTATAATGATATAAAATAATAACAAATCTAAACCGAAATCAGCTGTATGTTTATAAAACTAATTGAAAACGATTTTATAAACAGGTTTTTTTATATTATTTATAAAATAATAGTCTGAGAATAGTAATTTTAATTTTCAAAACAGAAAATGTATTATTTTTATTATTTAAATAAAAAGTATCTAGATTTTTCAGTGCAAAATCAGTACAACTAATTCACTAGCAGTATTTACTATTTGTTGAAAACGTACAAAAGATAGAAATCATAAGAAGTGCAATTTACTTTAAGATATCTGCATCTTAAAATTATTAATCTGTTAGAATAAAAAGTATTTTTCACTCAAATCATTTATTCAACATTACAAAATTGTACGAAAATTTGTCTTGGAATTTTTCGTTCACCATGAAAAACTAATATGCGTAAAAAGTTATTTAACATTTTGCTCTGCAGCATCGCGAATTGTGTACAGCTAACTTTTTTCGTGCTTCCCTCGCAAAATTTTTATCAAACCGTCGTCTCGGCTAGAGCATAAGAAAATTTCCATTGAAAGTGGCCGATACGACGCGCATGCATCAGCCGGGACATTTACCCCGCGCTCATAAATTTTCGTTGTCGAGCAGGAAATATGAGAGCGCGGAACGATCCTGGGGCTGCGGATCTTCGCGGGGCGAACGCGCGCCAACGGACCACGAACGATCCCGGCCCATTCATGCTCCCCCATGATATACAATCAGTCAAAGTAAATGGACCTTTCATGTAAACGATACAGCTTCGCGGAGATGTGTCTTGCCTTTTTCGACAAACACTTTCTTCTTTTATTCACTTACGACATACAAGAACAATACTACGTTCTCCAAAAAGTCATTCTATGCGAAATATATTGAATCAAAGTATATTTCATCCATGATCGTCGCAGTAAATGATTTTAAACCATTGAAGGATAATGATAGTAGCCTTTATAACCCTTTACTACAGACCAGAAATTTAGTCACGTAACTGATGTCAGACCCCATGTTGATATATCGCTAATATCAATGGGTATACAAAATATTTTCTTTATACATTTTTTTTATAGTAATACTCAAACCTAGGTAGTTAAAGGGGTAAATAACATTATTTGTTTAAAGAGATTATTATGTGCCTTTATTTTTACGCGGGCCGAAAATAGAGTGAGATAAAATGGATAAACTAAGAAACGTTATTACGAATCTTAATCTAAATTTTTCTATTTTCAATTAGACATGTAAATCTTTTGAAAACTAACCGTTTTTGGGAAAAAAATGTAGTTTTTTAGTTTTACATTTTCATTTTTTCGTGCTTAAATTATTAAATTTTATACAATAATTGTAATGATGATTGGCGGGTTTACATGATTGTCAAATGGTCAGGAATATGATATTTACACATTTATTAATGACTAAAATTTAAGTGGGGTTTATAGACACTAGATCACTCGTAAAAGTAAAAGGGTAATGATGTATAGACTTACTCATACTATAAAAAACAAATGCAAAATTAGACTGCCGATTTGTGGAAATAAAGCGATTACTGTTGAAAAGGTAGTTTTTACACTATTCAGTAATGTAATTTACAATGCGCGTGCATAATTTCACATTTCCAAAATTTAGCTTCAAAGTATCAGGTTACGTTACAAATACGCAAGGTCAAATAATTGAAACAAGTTCTCCCAATTTCTAGTATAATTTATGTCGAAGCTGTAATTTTACATACAAAAGTTGAATTATACTATACATTGGACACTGTACTTTTACACAATCTGCAGTGGTTGCTTTATTTCCACTACTCAGTAGTTGATTTTACATTTTTCTGTTGGATTTCAATTGGGTGCACTTGTTCTAAAATATAAAGTGACGGGTTGTGTAAATTTCTACTAGTAATGATAATTTTCGCACAGTTCGATGTAATGTTACACTGCCACGTGACTTTTAGATAGATTGTTTTATAGTGTATGTAAGAATAGTGCATTGTGTAACTAGGGGAGAAAATGAGCTATTTCTAGCGAGGATGAGGTATTCAGCACGAGTCGAAGTCTCGGGAGCCTCCGGGGCCCGAGACAAAGACGAGTGCTGAACATACCTCACCCGAGTCTGAAATTGCTTTTCTTCCCGTGTTACACACCGTCTTTTTTTCAACAAAGGCATGATAGGGCCTTTATGATCGCGTATTTCGAGTCGTACAAAACGCAGTTGAAAATTGTTGTATTTTTAATTTTTACTTTTAATCGTACAGTTAAAATATTTGCACCTTTACTTATTTCGATTTTAATCGAAACTCGCGCATGCGCAGTTACGCACTTGTAATTAGTAGCCAATTTCACACTTACGCGCATGAACAAAGGCTAAACCTGAAAAAATAGGTCCTGAGCTTATTTCCTACATTTTTTCGCAACTTTTGAGAAGCGGGGAAAAATGTAATTTTCACACTTTTTACAAAGGCATGAAAGAAAGCCTATTTCATGCCTGAGTTGCAAAAATCAGTAGCTTACTGTATTTCTTGCTCCGATAAGTCATAATTTCAAATTGGACTTTTTGGTTAATGGGATTTTATTTATCTCTGTGTTGATCTGAGTTGCACGCAACCTGTCGGAAATACACTTAAGAAAGCAAAAATGCAAGCTCTGTATCGCACTTAAGGATCAAGCAAGAACAAGTGCAAGCGGCTTCCTCGTTAATATATTCAAGTTTTTAAGAGACACCGCCCGTCTAATTAACATGAGTAAACACGACGCGGTACAAGCAGCAAAAGCCGAGGGAAAACAGGCTAGTGAAGTACAAGTCGCGCGCATACACGGGCCTGTTAAAGTGGCGATCGAGGGCAAAAGCAAGAGCAAAAGCAAAAGCAAAAGCAAAAGAGCGAGAGGAGAAAAAAGAAATAGGTAAAAAGAGCGAAAGGAAGGAAGCAGAAGGATTGCGGAGGGAGGGAGGGAAAGAGCGGGTAGAGCGGGTAGAGCGGGTAGAGAGTGCCGCGGGTATAGGGAACAAGCAAAATGCCGCTAATAGTCGGCTAATAGCGCCCTGTCTCGGGCGTCTCCGAGTGTTGCAGCGCGCGCCAGGCCCCAGGAGCGAGCGGGCGCGAAAGAGAGAAGGAGACGCGCGAGCGGCGGATAAGTGGTCGGTTCCCACGAGGGAGAAAAAGGCCCCGAGAGGGATGCGCGCCGCATCGCCCTCACGATTACCAATCCATTGCCCACATAATCCTAATGAAATGTATCTCTCTCTCTCTCTCTCTCTCTCTCTCTCTCCCTCTTTTTCTCCGTGTCGCCTCGTATAATACAGACGACGCTCGCAGGTATACGCGGAACGGCGCGGCGTATAAAGGGCCGCGCCTTTAAAAATGTTAATTGACAATTGCCTGGCGCCAGGCTGCGATCGCGCCAACTCCCCCTTTTTTTCCCTCTATATTAGCCTCTCTCAAACCAGATTTTCCTCCGCTCTGCGCTGACTTCTTTTCTTTTCTTTTCTTATTCTTCTATTTCTTCCCTCCTCTTCTGCATCTTAGGTTAGCTACGTGGGATCTCGTGCGCTAATGTGCAATTGCCCAAGATTCTCGGCCGATCTCGTTTACATGCGCGCTTTTGTTGCAGCGAGCGAACGAGTGAGATAAAAAGGAAAAAGAGTTGCGCAACGATGACGAGGGGTGGAATGACGTGCCGCGATGGATGCGAGAGCAGTGAGAAGATGTACTTAGGGGCAATTTACTAAGTGACGTGCGAGCGTTATTAAGCCTGGCAATTGGGCGGACATTTTTCTTTAATTAACGACTGATTGCCATGATTTTTGCGCAGGCTCGTATCGGCTCGCGAGATCGAGTCATTATAAATTTGTTCTGTATAAAATGGCTTTTCAAGAGCATATTGTAGGCTATATTGTCATTAAGGTAGTTGCTAAGCGACATTCTGTATATCTTACATTTTAGTTGAAATCTAAAGCATTTAAAGTACAGAGTGAATCCAAGTAATGATTTACATGAATAATTTTGTCAAAAGAAGTACGCTCATTTCTATTAATACTTTTTTACATCTAAAAGATTTTACTCTATTCTATACTACTATTATGCATAAATTACAACATTTTTTATACATTAAACGTATTTTTG
The DNA here is from genome assembly GCA_949152435.1 of Gastracanthus pulcherrimus. Classification (NCBI taxonomy): domain Eukaryota; kingdom Metazoa; phylum Arthropoda; class Insecta; order Hymenoptera; family Pteromalidae; genus Gastracanthus; species Gastracanthus pulcherrimus. The sequence goes on along the minus strand of OX424574.1, from coordinate 141,201,868 downwards.
AGAGCCATGAGTATTCTTCAATTAATCTTTCATCGAAGGTACAGATTTTGACCTAAAAAGTTCTTTGTACATAAAGAATTGAAGAAAATGAATATACTTTGGTATTTAAATAATCCTCATTTATAAAAAAACATAACGTATTATTCCAAATAATTTTTAAAATCCTAGCTAAATTTTTTTTTTAAATTACTATTTGAATTGGGTTGTTTCATATTTTTTATTTTCTTCTTTAATTTTGGTCGTATTGCAAAGATGGGAAAAGTGTACAAAGGAAGTATGTTATAATCTACGAGAATACGATATAATAAAAATCATGAAGCAACCCAATTCCCCTCTTACAAATTTGAGCAAGGAGGCAGCTGATAAATTTAAATCTATATTTAAAAATATTTTAGTAAGAAAAAAGAGGAGAGTATTGTATAGGTCAGCACGAAGAGAAAAAGATCCCCACGGGGCGTGATCGCATGCAGATCGCGCTTGGCGCAGCGAGAAGGGCGGTTGGACGTGAGCGCTCGCGCGTGTACCGGCCGACGGTGTAATGGATTTAGCTCATTACCGAGCCAAGTGTATCTTCGCGCCTCGGACTTTACACGTGTATCCAAGGACGCCTCCTTCGAACACGCTATTCATTGCTTTTTCTGCCCGCGTCTCTCCAGCTTGCGGGCGCGTTTTCTCTGTTCCCGCGTCTCTCTCCCTTTTTTGCGAAATCTAACAGCGTTCCGACAGCGTTCCGACAGCGCAGCTCGTGCAGACATTCAAAACATTGGGATGTGTTCATTTTAATAGATTTTAATTTTATATTTTAAGAGTATTTGTTTCAAACTTCATTTTATACAAGACTTTATTTTTACGTGTTATTGCGCTTATAATAATAGCTGCTTGCAAGGTTGTAATTTGTTGAACCATCTTTATTGTTAGGATATGGGTGATTCCGCCGTAACTTGCCCACTTTTAATTTTTACACATGTATGGCATAACCAACTATAATTATTAAAAGCCGGAAAAGTACATAAGTGCTATCTTTTAAAATTCAAATTTCGATATAAAACGATACTCTACGCAGAAGTAAGGTAGATACAAAAATTCCTCCGTGAATATATAGTTATTAACTATAGAGTTAATAATATACATTTGTAGTGGTTTTAAACTCAAAATTCGCTAATTATTATAAAAGCAAGGTGCATTCTTTGTGTTGGGCAGTTTGCGATAAAATATTGATGACAACAGTATCTACACCAAAGAACGCAGTAGTTTGCTATAATAGACCATCCTGACGGTAGATTCGCAAACTATATGTTATTACTCATCAAATGTGCCCGGAAAACGATTTGGGAAAAAATTGTATCCCAATTTTCTAAACATTATTTGAAAGGTAGAACTAATATTCTAAAAGCTTCCCTTTCTTCGCATTTAAATATTCATTTATTGCAGAGAAAGAAATATAAATGTGATGTCGGTAAGTTTGGGATTTTTATTACACTTCTTCTTAAGTAGTCTAACGACTTGGATTTTTTGAAATCTCTTAAAAATGAAAAGAATTTTATCCATTGTTTTAAAAAGTGTTGAAGATGTGACTTAAAAATCATGACAGTCATTTTCGTCTTTGCAGTGGGGTTATTAACGCCAATATACGACTGTCTTTGTAATGTTATATGAAATTGTAAAAACTATGAGTTTTCGCGATAAGCATATCGGTCATTTCTTTTTTCTATAACTTTTATGATAATTTTACGTGAATATGCATTAAATATACCGAAGTAACGTAATACAATTTAAAATATCACGAAAAGTTATTAGACTAAAAAGATATTTTTGATAAAAGAAAGGGATTGGAAGATCTTTATACTAATTCATGGCCCTTCTAAAAGTTATATAAAATATATGCGTAGTATTTTGTAACCTTTGTTTCAAAATTATTTATTCAAACATTTGTAAAGAATCTAAGACTTAAAACTTCAAGGGGTCATCAAACCCTAAAATCTAAAACCGTAAAGTGTAAAACCACTGTATTATAAGAAAAAAGGATAAATAGACATTGACCATTATAATTTTTTGAAACTCGCATTTTATTTGTAAATTACCGCGAAGCCTACATTCGAAAGCATATGTTTCCACCCTGCAATGTAGTCGCTTTCGCTCTCGGTGACTGCTGTTTTCTCCTCCACTGCTTTGTCTTTTACTTAAAATGCTGTATATGTACGAGAGATATTGCGAGAAGGGAGCGACGATCGCAGAGTCGCGCTGTTGGTTTGCCTCGCGAATCTTCTCGTCATATCTTTTCGCTATTCCTATAAATCGCGGCGAATCTCATCTCACTACTACCGCGAAAACTGCACACGAAGAGTCGTGTATTTCTCGATTGTCGCAAGCTGCCCGCATCAGGGGAGAGAACACGTTTGTTTTTCAAGCGGGAATAAGGGATTTCAGGTTAAGCATTTATCGAGATTCTTGCGACTCACGATGTACGTCATTCCAGTTTTGCTTTTGTTCTGAAGGGGTTTTCTTTGCGGTTTGCATTGGAGTAGTATATTATTTTTTATTTCTTTTGGACAGTATACTATTCATGTTGTTTTTGTAAATGTATTGCATCTGTAAAAATTATTTTTGATGATTGTAATATATATAAAATAAATTCTTGTCGATTTAAATATCGATAATTGTAACTTTTTAACAAGCCTTCGTTATGTTTGAAAAACATAGATTGCTATCTATCTTTTGTTAAAAAAAAACACGCTCTGGAAAAAATTCGGATTACTATAAATATAAAGAACTAAATAATTACACGTGAACAAATTGAAGTTTCGCCTTGTTTCCAGGTGCCCGAGGCACAAGGTGATTGGTAGTTTCTGAGTAGTTTCTGACAAGGAGTAAACGCATGTTGGAAATGACAGGTAGGCCTAAGGGTACATGAAAAAACGAACAACTTTCTAGATAGCGTGTACAATTATTTATTTTTACAATTTAAATAACGTTTTAGTAATTTTTAGAATTTAACTTTTCCTCAGGCTTACTTGTACACTAATCCGTTATCTTTTATATAACAATGATAAAAAGTCTACAAGTTCGATATTGGCATTGAATAATAATTCAATAAAGTTTATTAGCAGAAATTTACAACATATTATGCAAATTAATAATCGATTTATAACTGTATTTTGTAAACTTATGCATATAAAACGTATGTATTATAAGAAAGTTTAAAAAGCTATTTATTAGTGACAGTTAAAGTGAAATTATTTAATAATAATTGAATTAAGGGGAGCAATCTATGTAAACGCTTAAAATGATGCCAATATACCATGATTTTTTAATACAAAAACAATGTATTAAAAAGCACAAAAACTGTTTATGTATATTAGATACATATTTGAAAACATAAAAAATTTTTTTTGAGGATTTTTGATAGCATAAAAATAGATATATTGGAGAAGTTTGCAATGGTGTCGGCGTTGGAGGTGTGAAACGGTGGGACCTCTAGCATCCACTGCTGGTGTCTAAAATAGAAAAACCAAATAAAAAAAGTATAAAATTTGCCAAATGATGGAACTTTGAAAAAAAGTTAAATTCCTACGAAAACAAAATCGCTTTAATTGTGTTACAAAAGTTATAATACTTAAAATCTTGTTCATTTTATTGGTTCAGTTGGTGAAAAATGTGATAAAGTATATGTGTGTGTCATTTGACCACGATTGACCGCATATTTTTTAAGTTATCTGTCCCACCATTTTGAAAAATGACGTTTTGAGAAGAACACGTTTGAAGTTACGGATCTGTAGACACTTTTACAGCGCGAGTTACAATTTTAAACTTTTGGAATATATTTTCCACTTTGAAAACTATCGATTTCTGCAAAGAGAAAAAAACGATTTTTTGAGCCATTTACATAGAGTGCTCCCCTTAATAAGAACACAGCCTACAAGGGATATTGCAATAATATTTAAAAAAATTACAAACATTCGAAGTATTTTTAATATCTTCCGAATGTTTGTAATTTGATCTCAGTGTTTGTAATAACAAATTTTATTTTAAATAGTATATTGTTCACCTAGGGAGTGAAGTAGGCTATTGACGCACGCGAGTGAGTTGCCGCCCGAGCGAAACGCGCGCACACGCGCGCGCGTGTGTGTCTGGGTGTGGATAAACTTTACTCTGAGATGATTAACAAGTTGGACAAAATTTCTTGTAAAATTTTTGAGGCTTTATCTTTTCTTTTGAAGAGAGAAAAATCTTTTCGTAAATAAAATCAATTTTTATTCAGTAGCGAACGAGTTCTAAGCCCAGATCAAAACGACTTTTATATTTCGAGATATTTAAGGTTATGTGTTCTTTAAAGTTCTTTTTTAATCGAGTATATCTGGAGATTGGCACAGTCATTTTTTATCAAAGACGGCTTATTTTTTTTCGTTTTTTAATAAAGATTCGAAATGGTAAAGAAATTTAAAGATTTATCGACTCGTTTTTTTATTATAATAATTTTTGAATTTTTGAGTTTTAGTTTTTAGAGTTTTTTGGTATGTTTGGATATTATGATCAATTTAGTGTAAGTGCATTAAACAGAGCATAAGATTATTTAGCTTTTAGAACCGCAAATTTTGGATAGACTCTTTTCCTTTTTTCTTATACACGAAAAAAGCCATATTTATTGTAATATAAACGGTTATATCTCGGAAATCTATAACGGCAAATCGTTCTCAAAATTTTAGATTATTAGTAATTCAGTGAATCTACTTACTAACATCTGATTACAGTTAATTTAAATATTTAAAGAATTTTAATAAATTACGTACACAGAAGAAATTGCTGTGATAAGGATTATTACATGTAGTTCTGTAATTTTAGTAAAAAATTATCTTTTGTCAAACCATCAATGATAAAAAAGCACATCCTTTTTGAGGTATTATTTCGAAAGAGATGTAGCAATTTAAAATTAATTTATTATAGCAAAGAATTTCATATTGGAATAATTAATTTAGTTTGAGGAAGCTAAGTGCCAATGAATTGGCAGTGGTTTTTTATTTAACGTACATATTAGCCCCATACTCCCCTAAATAAATAAATTAATAAATAAATATATAAATAGTCGTATAAAAAGATAGGTAATATAGTTTGGAAATAAATAAACATAAAGTATATTCTAAATAAAAGTATAAACATTGTTAAATTACTTTATTAGCAGTAAGGAAGACACGCTAACTAAAAATAATCACGTTGATTTAAAAAAAAAATCCTTTTCATGTACAAATAAGTAATCGAACCACATAGAAGAGCTTCCCTTTTTCAATCTTCACACTTCACAGACAAGCGCAGGAGCAGCAGCAGCAAGTGCAAGTGCACGCTCTTGGACGCATTGAGCGCGCGCGCGCGCGAGGAAAGCCATACGTATATGCGTTATACATAGCTCCTGTCGGCCAGCAGAGGTTTGGTGAGAGAGAGAGGGGGGGGGGGAGAGCGAGTTCGATAGCCTCTTAAAGCGCAACGTATTATAAAACACCTGTAAAGGCAGGCAGGCAGGCAGGCTACGCTCGCTCGTTCGCCCGTAGCTATAGCCGTAGCTATATGCTAGCTCGCAGGCAGGGGCAATAGATGCGCTCTGCTCGTATATTTTTGTTCTGGTTGTCCGCTGCTATCAGCGCTGCAAGTGCGAGAGAGAGAGAGAGAGAAAGCGAAAGAAAAACGGCGAGAAGAGAGAGAGGGAGAGAGGGAAAAAGAGCATGCAGCAGCAGCAGCAGCAGCAGCAGGCGCGGCTAGCGCCTATAATGTGCCTGCTACAGCAGCAGCAGCAGCAGTCTCTCGCTCGTAGCTGGTAACACACATGGCTTTCCGATGGTCGTTTACCCGCGCGGCCGCGAGTGCTCGAGAGTGACGACGACCCCGCCCGCTTCAAGGACACCCTCGGACACACACCGCAGCAGAAGCCGCCGCGCGCGGACGGACGAGAGGGGGATTTACCGCACTTGCACCGCGCGCTGCAGCTTCTGCACTCTACCTATACGCTCATTCGACATGCTCCTTATCGTTTCGCCTTCTTTTTTTTATTCTCTCCTCTATTCGCGCGACGAGGAGCTGTTCGGCAAATTATTCTTCACAATACAGGGGATACAGTTCACAAGTTTTTCTCATTCAAAGCCAGATTTTTACAGGTGTTTGTTTTATTTTACATGCGATTCTTCCTCAAATGTGTGTGGTTTGTAATTTGCATTTCCACCTGTATATTCTGTGTAGATCTGTGAGATTTCGCACCCAGATTTTTTTTTAATAATCGCAAACATTCTATGAATAAATTAAGTGGATATTAGCACAGGATATGTCGCTACTAGTCAATATGAACTTACCTCGTCATGCATACTTTTTTGTATTAATGCACTTGTGTTTCAACTGCACTAGTCAAAGTTTGTCTTTGAAAATAAACGTTTAGTAAACATTATTTTTTCCTTTAGAATATTTTAAAAGCAATGAAATAAAAAATTATCGTAAAAAAGATACGTTTGTGCTTATGTCAGGGTGTTAAGATTAAAGAAATATTGGGTTACACACTAGTTTAATTACTGTTTTAATCCTCATTTTTCATTATTTTCTTGTAGCACTGTTTCCATATACTGCGCTAAGAGAAAAATATAGTAACGATTACTATACGTGTAGAGTAAATTGTACGATCAATCAAATTCAAAATTAATATATACATAACGTATTAGAATCTTAACTATATTTGCTCTAAGTTTCAAGAAACCACCTTAATATTTGATTTAAAATTAAAACAAATTGTTTTATGAATTTGAAGTGTCAATATATAAATGCTTTAATGACTCATAAATTTCATAAAATAACAATAAAATTCTTTTGTCCCATATTCATTGCATAAACAATATGAAGAGCCACCATCAACCTTTCGCGTGCAATGGTAGTAAAATTGACAATTTTATTTCCGAGTTTCGGTTTTGATCGAATACCACCTCAGAAGCGATATTAAATAGCGATTTAACGCATATCTTTATGTCCTGCAGACACGCTTATATCTCGACAACATAAAAGACACGTCAAAAACTACATTTATCGCTTCTGAGTACTCGTCGCGCTCGAATAAACCCGTAGTTTTTACAGCATCCGCCGCGCTCGCGGCAAAGGTCGCTCGCTCCAGCGCAGCGATATAAGCATCCAATATGACTCGAACAAACAATAAGCGCGCGAGCTTCCATTCGCAAGTATAGAGCCGCGTCTCGCGATTTCTCGTACCCCGTGACACGTCGATCAGCCGCGCTCGCGCGGCCATTGTGTATCCTATAGGATTCTGTTGCCGCGTGTCCCTATCCACTCTCTCCGCTCTCGACCTTTTCCTCGATATGCCCGATAAATCTCAGGCTCTGCCTTTCTGCTCCCTGCAGCAGCAGTAGCAGCAGCAGCAGGACTTTTTATCTACCCTGCGGCGTATGCGCATATATATGCCAGCGTTTCATTGTGCCAGGTTACTGCTACTGCTGCTCCTTTTCCGCGGGAGAGGATTATGCGAAGGGGCAGAGGGAGAAAAGTTGTAGTTTAGAGGGATGCATGCTGCTGCTGCTGCTGCTGGCTATCGCGCACATCGCGGATGTCATTGTTCCGCCGGCTATACGTCAAATAGGGAAATTCCCCGACGGACGCTTGAATATAGACGGCCTTCTCTCTTTCTCTTTTTCGCTATCGTCGGCTCCTCGATGCACGCTGTACGGCGCGCGTTGTACCGCCCTGACGCGCGAGATTGTTTAATTTCGTTAGACGCTTTGATTTATGGAATGATTTGTTGTCGAGCCTGATTTTTGCTCTTTTTTTCGCGCGGAGGAGGCTGAAAAATTCATGCGTGAAACATTGATGCGTCTGCGATGTCCTATGAATTATGATGCATCGTCTGATTGGGAAGATATATTTTTTTATTTATGGAAAAAGTTTTATCCCGCTCAAGTTTACTATTGGTATAAATACTTAAAACTAATCTAATATAATCCTTGTACTAACAATGTTATAAAATATTGTAAAAATTTGCTTCTTTGTCATATTTCATCGCGCAAGAACTACTGCATCGATCGAAACAAACTTAGAACCATATTTTTCATTGTAATCTCGAAGAAAATTATTATAGGTACATAGAAATTTCTTTTATTTAATTTCCCATTTATTTATCCGTTAGTCAATTGATTAATCACAAACCACTGCGCCGTCCTAAAGTGATTGTCATCCATTTGATTCGAAAAAATAAAATAAATTATAATTAAGTTAGTATAGCTGGTAGATTATTTATTTATTGAAAATGATGTTCCTGCGTTTTTACAATGAAGCCCTTTTTGCCCTGATCAACTATGCGGTACTAGCAATAGCAAGCACTTTGCATATAAGAAAGAGAGCGTCGCAAAGGTAAGAGCAAGAGCGAATGCAGTTGGACGCGCTTCGCTAGAAGAATGCGGGACCTGCGCTCTCTCTCTCTCTCTCTCTCTCTCTCTCTCTCTCTTTCTCTCTTAGGCGTGCACTCACGGGGCGTTAACGAAGCGCGAAACGCAATTATACTAGCCGCGTAATCCGGCGCGTAATCGGGCGACGCGCTCCGATAACCGCCGTCCGCTGCACTCTCCGCTGGCTCTGTGATGCCTTTCGCGCTTATGCAATCTTTTTTTCTCTCTCTCGCCTCTGCTTGGCTCTCCCACGCGCCGTTCGCGCGCTCGCTCGTATTCCGGGGTACTTTCTCTTTTGGCTCGATTTTACCCTTGAAATGTGGCAACCTTGCCCGTGAACACCGGGGAGGGAGAGAGAGAGAGAGCGCGCGCCTCAGTTGGTTCACGTAATACTTGCTCTGCTGCCACTGGTGCCGGTACGTCGACCTCTCCTGTTACGTGTACGTGTGTGTGTGTGAGAGAGAGAGAGAGAGAGAGCGAGAGAGAGAGAGAGCGCGTTTGCGTAACTCTGAGCCACCGAGATTTGCTTTTGCTGCGCTTGCTGAAATTAAAGCCGGGATTTTTGGAACGTTGCTTGGAAGAGGCTTTGAGGAATGCTTTTTAGACACTGACATTTGATCAGGTGGTTTATTGACGACTGTTCTTTATCAATAATGGAAACACAATAACCTTGGGTAACTAAATTTAGCATCGAACTAATGTAGGGGGGGTCTGTCCATTCCCGGCCATTATCTCCTTAATCATTTTCGTCACCCAAAGACTCTTCTATTTCCCGTCCGTTTTTTAAGTTTTGCGACCTTATTAAGATATTTTAAAAAAGGAATATTTATAAGTTGCTGTTCAATTTAATGGTAATAATTAACAAATCATGAAAAACATTAGTTTTTTAAGAAAAAATTTATGTTAGAAAATACTTTATTTTTTTAGATTCTTATGATTAATAAAGTAGTATTTTTAAATTTGTATATTTATCTAGCACGAAAATTTGTGCTTTAATAGGTTAAATAACAATAATGGTCATATATGCGAATGTAACAAATTCCATTTTTTCTCGATTCTTATCCTTTCCTTAACACTCAAATGATTCAAAATCTCTAAGTAATCAAAGCAAAAGATAAGTATAAACAGGAAAGAACAAGTCTTTGGTACTGAATTCTTTTGTTAACAAGTCACGGATGCGCTCGATTCCAGTTCCCGCAACAGCTAGTACACATTCGAGTGGTACGATCCGGTGCACGAGATTCGCCAGACGTTTGCTCTCGAGGCCCTCACTTTCATTGTCTAGTCTTCCAAGTAGAGCTCCACGCCACGGCGATAGCTGCGCGCCCGAGACGATCGACATTTGCTCCCTCTGCGCCGGCGCTCGCTCGCTCTGCTAAAACAAAGGCTGGAGTTTCTTCCGTCAGGGCGTTTTGCTCTCCTCGGGCGCTTCTTCTTGGTCCTTCGCGTTCGGCTAATTGAACGGCGCGCAGGGCGAAAAAAATAAAACAATTATCTCGTATCTTCGTGTCCGGCAATTGATTAATTTATATGTGGCTCGGCTGGGAAAAATTCTTATACTGTTTATCGAACGGTATCTTAGATTCGTGCCTATGGAATACAGTTAGTCAATATGATTTCTATCATCAATCGTGGGTATATTGTTTCGATACGAGGAATATTGATTTTCAGTAATATAATACTTTCTTCATGACTTTACAATCAAAAGATCGAATGGACTGTAAATCGTACATTACTTTTATGGCTAAGACGCTTGCAAATTTAGATACATCATGCGGAATACTTACTAATTTATCTTGTAATCAGTAAAACAAATCTCAACATCTTCGGCTCTGAAGCCGTTCATTGAAATGAATAATTAAATAAATTTTAGTTTTTAAAGTAAAAACACAATTGTTGAGAAATAAGAAGAGGGATTTTAATAAAAAATTATATAAATGTCTACATTTGTAAAGAAGAAGAAACGTCTATTTCGCGTTTTTTATAAAAATATGTTTAATAATTGGCTTTATTATCAAGTATAACCATAATTTTATTCCTACAAGCAAGCTTATCGCTCCTAAACGAAGCTCGAACAATAATCATTTCAATATCCGGCACATTGTACACCTAAAACTCATTACTTGTGCTCCATACCTATGCAAATGACGCACTCCACCTTGCGTGGTATCGCGGAAGGAAAAAAAAATCAATCCTAGCCCAGTGCACTCCTTGCGAAGAATGCAAACGAGTGCGCTGCCAGGTATATATGTATAAATTTCGCGGATTAATATTGCGATCCAGCAGCAGCAAGAGCAGCAGCAAGAGCAGCAGCAAGAGCAGCAGCAAGAGCAGCTTAAGCTGCAGCAGTGGTGTATAGCCGCGAAGCTATGGGAACGAATGCTTCTAATTAAACGATTTACCGAGTGGTCGCGCACATGCCGCGAGCCGCTCACGCAACGCTGCTGTTGCTGCTGCTGCACTGCTCGTTTAATAACAGGCCCCGGGTTGGCGCGTCGCGCGCACTTACAAGCCGTTTAGCTATCGCGTTTCGGTATCGACGCGCTCTGCCCGGGAGAGACTAATGGCTCATTATGGGCCCGTACCTAGAGCCGTCTACGTGTACCTGTACGCGTGTACGTGTACGTGTACGTGTGTGTGCATTGCTGGCAAGGACGCGGCACGATCCAAGGGCTTCCCTGCGCGCAGCTGCCAAAGAAACTACCGGGGGAATGTGTGGCTATACCTGCGAGAGCCAGAGGTATTACGTGTGCTCTTGCTGCAGAGTTGCTTTTTTCTTCTTTGCTTTGTATTTCACGTAATCATTTTGTTTGCATTTCTTTTTTCTACATGGTATGATAGATTTTTTAATCCAGGCGATGATGCCTTCGTAGAGATCGTAACAAGCTTCAGAGTAGGAACTGATCGTATTTACTGATTATTCAACGTAAATAAGGGAAGTAGAAAAAGTCAAATATGACTAGACGACCTCGCTTATAGATATCAACCCTACAGGGTAAATGAACTCTATGCTAACAGATAAATTTTAATCCAGTTATTTTCATATTTTAGCTTCTCATATTTATGAAAATATTAAGTTTCTTTTAATATTAAGATTACATTTTCAACATTAAATTAAGTCGATTTATTGAAAATAGACGAAAAAAAAATAATTCTTAAATACATACTTCTTATTCACATTTTTGTATTACTTTAAAAGATTTCCAAAAATATATCTTAAAATTTAAGAATCCATCAGGACAATTTTACGTCTTATGTTAAATCAGCAAATAAAATCTAATGTAGAAGAATAGCTTATTATTTATTAGCTTGTATACATTAATATAATGTACGTGTCGGTAATGTGGCCACCCGTATGAGTTCTCGCTGTATGCATTATTCTGGGTTAAGTCCTACCGTATATGTGTTGTATCAAAAGATGTCGACGGACAAGGCGATCCCGCTGCTAGAACCTTGTAGTTTTAAGATAGTGTCGTGTTTGCGCATATAAGCATCAAAACACTGATTTCTTAACAGTGCATGCATGTACAGACACCACTTTTGTCAGGGTGATACGAGCGAAAAGAAAATCATACGGAACATACAATTGTATCTTTTTTTACGTACTTTAAGATGCATGTATTGATTTTTGCCGTAGAGTGTATTTTCGATTGGAAAATTGCATCTTTCTTTAACGTTTATCTGTTGGTAAAGTGGACGTACAAAATATCGACACCAAGGCGTATGCTATGACACCATGTAGTTAAATAACAGATAAAGGAAGTCTCTGCTAGGTTAATCTTGATTTTTTGTAGCACTTACTATACAACTTTACGATTAATACTGATAGGTGGACACTTTACCAAAAGTTTTTTAGCTACTTAGAACTTGTTTAATTAAAATTCAGAGAGTGATTGTTTTTGCAAAAAACTCACGAGGTATTAGAGTAAAAGGTTAAAATAACATAAAACCCGATTTATATCTACTGGGAATCGAAATATCCTTATGGTGGTCACATTACCTGCATCCACCTTAATAACGATGCACTAATTTATTTTGTTTTACGATTTATAAAGAATTGAAGAAGTGAAATGAGACGTAAAAGACGAGAAAAATAAAGACTTAACTTTCATGACTAATAGTAGCCAATGAAAGTGCAATAAAAATTGGTTTCTAAGGCCAATTTTCCTCTTGCTTGTCTCTAACGCTCTAAACAAGATTCCTCACTTTGATCCGAAAAGACGGGAAGTAGCACATAATCCTCGAAATTCCCATCGCATCTATGCCCATGAATTTCATCGACTGCGCAATCTCTCCAAGCTCTCGTTCTCTTCGCCGTAGCGCAAAGTACGCGACAAGTCGCGCTATTACTTATGCGCCTCGGCTGTACTCGAAGCGTACACCTTATATACCCGTACAGGAGCTCTGCAGAGCAGCCTCCCCGGGTCTCATATATACGATCCACGAGGTTGAGCCAGTCGGTTCAGGCGTCGCTGCTGCTGCTGCTCGTTGTTTATAGCTATGGGGGCTGGCCTCTCACTGCCCAACACGCTCTCGCGCCCGATCCGTATCTCACTCGCTGATTAATTATTTGCATACCGGCCCGCAGGGGCGTGGACTCGAGCCCCGCAGCAGCGCCGAGAGACGCTCGCGGGCGAAGCAGCACCACCAGCGCCAGTGGAAACAGTCGAGCTGCAGCGGAACTCGCGCGAGGCAAGACGTATCAGAGAGCCAAATGCCATTTAGAGGCAATACCTGTTTGCTCGATATTCCGTTCGACTCTCTTTCTCGCTCTGTTTCTGGGCTCTTTTTTTTTCATTTTCGCTTCGAGTTCCATAGCTCCACGCTCGGGGTACTCTGTACACCGTCTTTTACCGTTACGCTCGCCCCGTGCAGTCTTCTTTTTACCCCGGCTCGGCGACTTTTTTTTCTGCCTAGGGAGATTCGAGGCGATGCGTGCGCGTGTGCGGGTTACGGTTCATTCTCTCGGCTCTTCCTTTATTTTTGCCTTCGCGGAATTTCGAACGTATATTCTGGGATAACCCGCGGAAGTTTTGGAATGTCGTTATGAAAATTAGCGAGCGGCCTTTTTTTAGCCTAACTTTTGTCGTTAAATCGATCGAACGGGACTTCGCTTGGGGTTTTCAGAGTTTTTAGTTGTCTTGGCACGGGTACTTTCGGCGGACTGTTTTTTTTCTTCGGTAGTGGCACGTTTGAACATGTATAGCGTGTTGAGATAGTCCGATCATACAAAAGTTGCCCTAAGCGAAACGAAATATCATTAGAAGCATGAAAAATCGATTGATACCATTAAAGATTTTACTCGAAGAATAAATTAGATTAGAATGAAGCAAAAAATGATTGCTATAATTTAATCAAGAGTTTTCTCGTACTTAATGTTAAAGATCAATTGTATAATGATTTTTCATAACAATGCATGAGAAAATTATTGCTTATATAATCTAGCAGAAAAATAAGTATGTAGAAAAAAAGTATATAACAAATTACAAAAATTGCTTTAATCCGCATGATCAATAATAAATAAAGTGCAATCAAAATGACGTGAATAAATAACGTTGCTAGAAAAACTTTAATTATAACGAATGACATGGTGGTCATGTCCTCGAGTTGAGTAATGATCATTGAGCTATAAATGTTTCTCCTGCATAAAACTCGTTCCCTTCGATTAAAATATTAAAATAATTTATTTAATATTAAAAGCCGTGTAGAAAGAAAATTAATTTCGATTTGATCTTGAAAGTGGCCTCTCGCGAGCAATCTATTAAAATACACCGAGCGAAGCGGGCGCACCACGCACCGTATAACGGCAGCCACGAATGAATCTCGCTCGTGTGACATTTCACTCTCGCGCCATTGCGCCTCTCATTACCTGTTATCGCCTATAAGCGACGGTCGATACGCCAAAACCGAGACGAAACGGCCGCCGTATAATGAAATACTCATTAACCGACTAATTCGAAAATGATAGACTCGCGATTCCTCGCGATGCGCTATATTTTCGCCGGTTATCCTCGCGCAGTCGGTATATTTTTGCGACGGCGCGGCGGCAATAATTCATCGGGGCCGGCGCGTATCGGCAATTTGCGCGGCCTGTCATTGGGGCAATTAGCGCCGCTCGATGAATCCGCGACGCAATTTGCATGCCATTAAGAGCGCCGATGGAGCGCGCGCGCGTCGAGATGAGAGTATCGGAGAGGGGGGAGTTTGTGCGCGCGGCAAATTTAGATGGGATCTGCCGATCGGCGAAGATCCAGATCGCGACCGCGTGCGCACCGACCGAATGAAAATAATTGCCCTGGAGGCGCTTTGAGCGCTCGGGCTGCAAGAGTCTGCGTGTTTTCGCTCAACTTGCAAAATGAGAAAACAGTGAGTGTCTGAAGATTAATAAGTCGTAAAAATAATAATATCCTTATAGTATCATAAGTATTGAAAAAGTAAAAGCGCAGTATGTTAGTTATTGAAACTCTCAGATATTTGATAATACACACACACACACACATATATATATATATATATATATACATACTGTGAGAAATCGTACTGCAAACATTGCTAAATGGCGAAGATATATTTGGTGACGAAGATTGAACTCGATCCTGATCAATGTTTGTATCGTTGTTCAATCATAAGAAGAGGGCAGCAATGCCCGTATATAAATAAAGTAAAATAAATCACTATTATGTTTTATTACGAATATGAATATTCTTATATTATATAAATGGGATCATTTTTATAGAGAAAAGGATATAATACTAAATAGAAACAAAAATAAATAATATATTTTACTGTAACATTTATATTTTTTGTTAAATATCTTTGCAATATAAAATTATAGCAATATATTTATTAGTTTTTAAATTTTCTAAATGATGAAAGTAAGCAGTTCATACATTTATAAGTGCGTATATATGTCGAGAACGTAAGACACGATACTGTTATGCTTATACTTTTTATATTTAAATTTCCTGAAATTCTTATCTCAAGTTTGAAAATATTGTATTAAACTAATATTTGAAAATACATACAGAATTTTCTGATAAAAATTACCGTAAAAACCATTGTAAACGCGGGACATCCTGACTTCAGAAGAAGATTACCCAGATAAACGGTAAAAATTAACATAATTCATTATAATTTTTAATATTCAGTACGCAAAATTTTACCATAAAATCAGCGAAATTTTTACCATTCAGTAATGTAAATTTTATCGTTCATCTGGATAATTTTGTCCCTGAATTATGTCCCACGTTTTACCAATGATTTTTATGGCAACTTTAATCAGAAAATTTTCTGTGTATATTTTACAATCTATTTTGATTTTATGAAATATTTGTCTTACATGACAATCGACACTCAAGTAAAGGACACTTTGTATAAAATTAACAGAAAAAGTAATATATTTTATAGCACTGAGTGGCCTAAATCCGCACTTAAGTCACGCCTATCTGTGACTTAAGTAGTCCATTATTGCATAGTTCTTATCGCCCTCGCTACGCCCGGGCGCTAACATCATGGTGCAATACTGTAAAATTATAAACGATAATTATTGGAATGTTTGTACGATGTTAATACGAACATTCGTTTTTAAATTATATACGATACTCGTAATTTAAGTGGCCCATCACACGACGTGAATATCGCCCTCGCTACCCCATGCAAGAACGCTTCTACGGTCCACCGTTGGCGCAGCACCGGTGTCAGCGTTTTCCAGTATAGTCCGCCGTTACCGAGCCGACATTGGTTTTTTACAGGAATGATAAGAACGAGCCTAAATGTTACTTTCAATAACTGGCTTAATACTTATAACCAATACTCAGCCAAAATTGGATGTGCAATGCGAAAAAATGATTTTTACATTGTTAATGGTGAAAATAAACATGTACATAAACATGAAATATGCAAGATTTATATAATAAAAAATTTAAAACATGTTAAGTAATTTCAAGTATATTGTAAAAATGAACAAGAGTATTTAAAGTACAATTAAAGTACAAAAATTTATAAAATCGTTTTGAGAATTAATTTTATTATACACGTCAACACAACGTAAACTCGTTAAAATGTTTTAGAATAACCTATTTATCAATCTAATAGATAATATGTAGGAAATATAAAAACAATAAACATATATCAACAATTTAAAACATTTATATGACTGTAAAGTTTCAAAGAGTTATAAATGAGTCAAATAAATGAGTAAAATAGATCAGAAACACAAGTTAAAGCTCAACTAAATATTTGCAATTTTTTACTTAAATTTTATGTGTTCCATTGATACGTTTAATTTACATCACGAAAACAGATATTGATCGTGTAAAATATTTTTTTAAAAATATTATTTATTTATTTCACGATGAGCTTTTACAAATGTAATCTTAGCATTTTACTTGCTTAGTTTCTTTTATCATTTTTTCATTTTCACAATAAACTTTTTATTTGGAGAATCAGAGGCTATGTCGATTTTGTGTTAACTTCTTGTCATCAATTCACTGTTGATATTGATAAAGGTGTTGCTTGTAGTAATATAGCAATCTTAATTTCTTCAACGTTCTTAACTTCATAACGTTTGCGTAACTTTTTAAAAGTATTAAGCGAATTGCGGGCGTAAATCGCGCGTGCGGTTGTAAGTTTACGAGGTTACAGAATCTAAAGTTGACATTTTAGTAGTTAAAAATATGGTTTGATATGTAAGTACAAGATATTAATAATGGCAAACTGCATTTCGCAAATATCCAGACATAACTTTGCATTATAAAAGCTGGCAAGCGATAATGGCCCGGCACTGTTTTCTAACGTTTGGGCCGTTCTTATCAATTCAGTATTGGTTAAAAGTTCGGCCGGGCTCTGGAATACAGATATTTGGTTGCTGGAAATCAACCATGATTGGCCCGTTATGTCAGTACTGACAATTCTTTCATGGGACGCTCGGGCGCTAACTACACGCCGTGCAATAATGGACCACTTAAGTCACAAGTATCGTAATGTACTATTTAAAATTTACACTATACTAATAAGTATGTCAAATACTGACAAATACAGTCAAGATTTATGGAATATCATAATGAAGGGGAAACATTAGACTAAGCGTCGATGAGTACAATATCAAGAGTTTTGTCAGAGTTATTCATACAAACAGCGCACACCAACTTTAAATCTCTAAGCCCTTTTATTCTGCTATTCAATTTAGTCCAATAAATAAGTATTGTCTAACTGTAAACAACGGCTTCGCTCATTTTGATTCCCTTCAGGAATAACTCCGTTCTCCTCTTTCATAATATTGAGTTGTTAACCAATACTTAAAAAAAGTGTGAACTATGAATTATTACTATATAATTTGATTTTTTTTTTCAAAATGAAATGGTCCAAATTATATTTTTATTCGAGCAGTAAAACTTTGCTGAAGATTTAATCATTATGATTAATCGGTTTACCCTCCGGCATCGATCAATGATAATAAATAGCCAATTTGCTTCACGTGACCATGTTCTTTTTATTATCTAGAGCAAACGTCAAATTATTAGTACATGAATCTTGTGTGAATAAGTTTTTGATAGAGCAATTGTACGTTTGTTATTGGAAGGTTGTGCGTACACTTTTTTTGCCTGTATTCATTAAAGGTGTATGTGTATAAAATGTAGATATAAATCTATTCAGTTGATTAAATTTCTTAATATCGCACCTGATTTTTTCGACCTTTACACATGCCGGATTATAAAACAATAATATATTTGTATTTTTGTGATTTTGTGCATAAAGTTACTGCGTAAAGTAGTTTTCCAAATCGTTTTTAGTGTGTAAACGTGATTTTCTACCCTAGTAAAAGTAATGTTACTTTACGCACTGCCAAACAGTGCGTAAAACATTTTACGTACTGCTATAAATGCGTAAAATATTTTACATACTGGTTTACTGTGTGTAAAATTAAGAAGTAACTTTTTCAATATTTTGAATTTTGCGCGTTATAGTGCCGATCGCTCGACGGCCAGTGGGGACTCTCCGCAGTTTCACTGAAGGTCGCAGCTGTTTTCAAAAGAATTTGTATAATTCGAACCAATTTAGATAAAATTGAAAATATTGTAAAAATTGAAGAAAATTTGGAAAAGATTGAAGAAAAGTTGGAAAAAATTTAAGAAAAGTTTTCATAAAATTGTTATATTTTCAAAAATATAAAAGTCCTTCTCGGGTTTCTACTTTAAATATTAGCGATTAGAAACTGGTTAATAATTAGCTAACAGACCAGCCAGACTCGTTAATTTTCTACTAGGGGAATGTTTTCGGAATTAAATGACTACAGAATCTATTAATGTAAAAAAATTTAATTAAAATACGATTTATTTAAGGTCATTAAATGAGATCTAGTTAATTATCCAATAATTTAGTTTATCAATCTAGAAGGAATTAAGCTTGATAATTATTAATTTCCAGAGCGTACTCAGAGGCAGGCGGCGAATATGCGCACGTGTTAAACGTCACATAAGCTGTCTCCGGATGTCTTTAAGGGCGGTTGAACGAACTCGAGCGTTTGATCAGCGAAATCTCAAACCCGTAATTTTCAAATTGCTAACGCGCGGCAATTACCCTCTTAAATAATGCTAATTTACCTTTTTTTCACTGGCATTCAATCTGACATTTACCTCAATTTTCCTCTGCGATTCAGCGCCGTGGCTGCTAAGACTTGCTCTTTTCTCGCTCACGTCTCACTTCTTTCTCCGCACAGACTCTTCTCAATCTCACGCCTTTATTTATTCTTTTATAACAGGCCATTTTTCTCTCGCTCACTAGCAATTGGTAGCATCAACAGTGCCACGAGAAAAATGGGATAATCTTTCGCGTGCTGTTAAAAATACGCATAAGTGGCAGTTTCAGTTGGCGATCTTTTCGCTCCCCTGTGCTCTCGCATCTCGTGGCCTTTCGTTGCCTCCCTGCGTTATCTCGTTGCTTTGCTTCTCTTCCTCCTGCACTTGACTCCATGTTTGCCAAGCCTTCGTAAACACGTAGCATCGTTAGCAAGCCCGAAATAAAACTGCCCGTGGCACTGTCTCGAATAATGAACGATTTTAATAACCAGTTGCGGTGTCGCAAGAAGACAAAAGAGACGTCATAATGGGGTGCGAACATTTCTTTCTTTCACAATATAATTCGACATGCAGATTGACCGGTTTTCAGGCGCGGTCGACTAAACAATCATTTTTCTACTTTGCCGCAGTGCATGTTAAATCGATTTAGTCAGTGAAGAAATTCTTAATTTGAAATTTTTTTTTGAAAAAAATATTATTTATACTGTTATATCGTAACGATTTTGTAGTATTATTTAAATTTAAATATTTTATTACAACACAATAAATAGAATTTAAACGACCTCATTATTTTGCGTTATTTTACCTGAAACACGTGAAAAATTACCTTTCTTTTATGCAATATCCTAATTATGTAAATCTGTTCGATTTACACCGCAGGTTATTGCTTAAATAGTTCCAAGCAAGGTCTCAATATTATATACTATATACTTGAACTAATTTTTCAATTCAATAGGTAAATAAGTATTACTTTATTCTAAGTTAAGTCTTTAACAATGAATCCTTTGACTGATTTTTACTAAATTATTGCATATTATTGATCGTTTATGTAATAAAGTTCTGATATGCTATAATTTTTAAATTTATCGTAATCAAGATTTTATATTAGTAATTTTACCGTTCCTTGATAAACGTCAAACTAATCAAAACACTCTTTTTCTAGTTATATCGACTATAAAAAGTCTTTTTCATCAGAATTTCAATAAATTTTAACTGCAACGACGACCGTTAATTCCGTAACAAGCCCGGCCGGCCCTTCCTGCAACGCATATAAAACAAACATCACGCTTCGCGATATTTACCTTCGAAAATTAGAAGCATCAAGGAAATAGGCAGCGCCGGTGCCGCCGCGTTCAAGTGCGATAATGGAAAACGCGCGCGCGCGTTTCATCATATCATATGCGAGACTACCTCTGGATTCCCAATTCCATTCGAAACGATCGCCGCGTATATATACGCGGGTCTCCCACACTTGCGTACAACCGTTTATTCTCTCTCTCTCTCTCTCTCTCTCTCTCTCTCTCTCTCGCATTACCCCGAAGAATCTCATTGAAACTCGCGCGTATGAATGAAAATGATGCTGCGAGCTGGCATTCCTGCGCGCTGTAATGCATTCATCCTCCCTCGCGTGTTCTTGTACAATAAACATTGTAAAATAAATAAAAAGGCTCTCCGCGCGCCTCATCGTTTAGTTTATTCGATTTGTTGTATCGAAAGGGGGTGGGGTTGGCATCGATCGTTATCTATCGCCTGTCGCCGGGGCGTGGCTCGCAAGCGCATGTGTACACGTGTGTGTGCGCGCGCGCGCGCGCTGAGCTGCGGAATAATGCGCCGCGGAAATGAGGATGTTACCCGTGCGGCGCGAGGAGTCGCGTATATGTGCTGCGAGAGCGCGAGCTCAATTTGCCGATGGTAATATAACGGGAAATCGTTACGTGCACACGAGCCTTGTATCCACTTTTATCTTTTATTTTTCTCTGCTTCTTCCTCCTCTTCTCTCTCGTTTTCCTCCTTTTTCTTTTGTTTTTCGCAAACTTCATCTGCGCGCGCTGCGCCACGGTTTTATCATCGCGCGGCTTTAGAGATGTGAGCTTTCGAGTGCTTTTAATACGCGGGGCTATGATAATAATTTTTCGAATGAGGCTGTAAAGTAAAGTACGTAATGAAATTGCCCCGGAGGGGCTGCGGGAGAATTGTTGTGTTATGAACATTTTATACTGGCCGCTCGAGAAGAGAGCGAGGGAGAGGGAGAGAGAGAATTGCGTTTTATACACTGGACTTTTTGAATTTTATTCAAGCCGTTGAAATATATGACGAAAAGAAACGATGAATTTTGCAGCTCGCGTGCTTTTAATTGTCCGGGTAAAAATATTCGGCAAGGTATTCCATAATAACGGTGCACGCACGGGTATTATTTCCGTAAATCTAAATATAGATTCTTGGAGCTTCGACTCATCAATTATAGCATTAATGTTTTTATGCTTGTTTATTTACGAGGCGTTGGTGTGGTTTTTCATAGGCTGCTCAGAAAATCGTGTTTCCGTAAATATAGCGTTAGAAAATGTATATGTTAATACACGGGGATTATACAAATGGGTTGTTCAGAACCGTAGTGGAATAAGTTCATTATTTTAATTTTGTAAATATTCATGATGATTTCAAAATTTACAACGTATCGCATAATAATTACTATTATTTTTACTGATTATTTTTTGACAATTTGTCTTTTGTTGACAAACTTAAAATAAAAGCATGAAAAGTATCAATTTTTTATGGAATGTTTACAGCTGTTTAGTTAATTCAACATTTTTTATTCGCTACAACAAATTTAATTAATTTGCATGTAATGAAGCCATTAAACTTTAATGCATTTAGTATGTTGAGAATATGCTTATAAATAATACATTTTATGATGCATATAAAATCTAATTATACACTTTTATCTGATTGTATATCATACAAAAATAATAATCTTAGAAAATACAGTATCTGATATTCATTCGAAACGAATTATAAAAATCACACAATCCAAAGACAGTCTAAGAATTTGGCATGAATGTTTGAAAAATCAAATTCAAAGAAACAAATTTGATCCCATCTGTTATTAGCTATAAATAGGAATGGAAATCTCATGGCATTGCGAATGGACGGCAGGCGCAAAAACTACAATCTCACCGACAACCGAAACGGTTTTGTCCATATGCAACATCAAATTATCCCCGTGCTGACCTTCTTCCTAAGCGTGAGAACTAATGTCTCGAAGGAGAAAGAGAGATAGAGAGAAAGAGCGCGCTCTTGCACCTCGATTGCTGCACTACACACGCCACAAGTCGAAGGCAGAAAAAAGGCATCTCCGCGCGCGCGCGCAAGCGGCGAACACCTCGGCCGCGGCTCGCGCCTCGCGCATTATACATCCAATTTCGCGCTATGCAGGCAGGCAGGCAGAGGCAGCGAGGAAAAAGGCACGCGAGCGAACAAGGAAGCCAAGAAGGCAAGAGAGACCCGTGCGCCAGGCAGGAAAAGTCCGCCGTGCATGCACGAGCCTGCCCGAGCTGCTTAGGGGAGGATGTGCCCAAAAGATAAGGAGGAGCAGCAGCGGAAAGGAGGCCAGCGGCGCGAGAAACCCAATGCCCGTGGCATCTCGCGCTGTAGCAAAGAGAGAGAGAGAGAGAGAGAGAGAGAGAGAGAGAGAGAGAGAGAGAGAGAGAGAGAGAGAGAGAGAGAGAGAGAGAGAGAGAGAGAGAGAGAGAGAGAGAGAGAGAGAGAGAGAGAGAGAGAGAGAGAGAGAGAGAGAGAAATGCCTGGTCAGCCCAGCCCACGCACTTTGCAGCAACGGCAGCAGCAGCAGCGAGAGTAAGCGCGCAGAGGGTCAGATGCTGCCGCTGCTGTGTAGTCATGATGCATGGGACAGGTAGTGTTGCCTCGGCCCGTTATGTGCGCCAAAGTGCAAACTTGTTAGTCATACGCCTATCCCTTTCTCCGCGGCCGCGGGACAGTCGATAAACGCGCGTATATTATACGGGCCCTGCCTCGCTCGTGCGGCTTGTTCTCGCTGCTATATCGACACACAATCGTCCGAGTGTGCATGGCATGTGCAGGCGCGCGTAAGGAGTACAGGGGGAGGGAGAGGAGCCCGCCGAGCTTGTGAGAAGCGCGAGGATCCGTTAATGCCACAATGGGAGTGCTCATGCTGCTCTTGCATTGCAGCGGCTACGATATTTTTACAACGCGATGACGATTTTGCGCTCAGCTCGATGCTCGCACCTTGCCTATTCAGCGTTTATTGCTTTGGCATGGATGTTTCGGCTCTACTGACTATGCGCATTGTTTGAATTGCGCGTACGTAATGGATACCAAGTTTTCTTTTAAGTAGGATCTGCAAAATTATATATTAACTACACTGTAAATCCGATTGTGTATAATTACACGAGAAAATGTATTTTCACCGTGTTTTGTAGTTGCCATTTCTATGCACTTTTAAATGTGTCATTTGTGTATAGCATAGTTCTTACGTGGATAGTTACGTTGAAAACTAAAAAAACAACAAAAAAATACAACGATGATGAATATTCAAAGAAATATTCGAATAGTTTTTAAAAAAATATTAAAGTGTCATACATAAAATATAATAACGTTTACAACAAGTATTGTTTATGATAAAGAGTCTACGAGAGACTCTATACTTTTTTAAAAGGAAGTTACACGTCTACTATGTTGCAGTTAGAGTTATTCCAAACATATAAAGATCACATTAAAATCTATCATTTAATTCACACATGAAATATTTTTTCGACGTTTTTTTTAAATATGTCCCTCTATTTATACATAATAAAAATTACACGCTTTAAAGTGTGAAAATTATGGACATGTCAATTCCACACATTTATTAGTTAGACATTAGATATTTGAATAGTGTTTTTATAACATCACCGTACTTTATCTAATCATGCTGTTGATAGATAGTTTTATGACAAAAATTTTCGATTGTAGTATCTAATAGATTTATGGTGATATTATATGATTATGATATTGCAGTAAATGAGGAAAATGTTAGTGAATTTAAATTCAATAATACACGTCTAACTGGTGACGATTTACCCGCACGTTATGCCGTAGTAAATTCCATGCCCTCGAACGAAACAAAAGCACTTAACCTTACAGCACACGAGTAACCCTAATAAACTCGTAGTTGTTATGCCATTGTGCCAGAGTAATTTTACTCCAGTGATTCAGGCGCGCATACAAAGTTGCCGAGAAGTGGGTTCGATATCAGGCGGAGAGTAGGTCCGATCGGTGCCGAGCTTACGATCCTCCGTTTTGTCGTAAGTAATGGCAATTCCTACACCGTGCGTTATCCTCCGCGTGTGACGCGCGAGAAGGCTTTGGCTTCGGCTCGCGAGTCTGTGCCGTTATGCCCTAAAGTGCAATTCTCTTTCCTTGAACACACGCGCCCGTTTTCTATTTTCCTCCTTCGTGCGTTATATACCTTCGTCCCCCTTTTTCATCGCGCGGCTTCGCTTCCTTTCAAGTCCGCGAGCGTTTGTCTAGTCTCTCTCTTCTCTTCCCTTCTCTTCTCTCTTTTCTTCTGCGTCCTCGTGATGGAATTTAGGACGGCGCGATTATTAACCCCGCGACTATGGGTCCCCTTCTTCTGCTTCTTCTGTATGGCTGCACCGTTAATTACTCGCGACTTTTTGCCGGCGTCTTTCTCTTCTACTTGTTGTCTCTTTATATTTGTTGCCGCGACCGCTTCTACCTCATCGTAGGTGTCGTTGTGTGGTGTATCGAGGATTGAAAAATCGTCGCCCGGCTCGAGCGGTACATGCACCCAATGCGATTATGACGAGCCTTTTTTCTGGACCGGGAGACAATGGTTTCGTGTGCAGTGTGTAGGTATACTGTCTCTCTGGGGGCGTTTTTTCACACTGGAATTGATTCTTTAATCTCGGCCGGACCGTTCATCAGTCGCGCTTCGGCATTAATAACAGGGGGAAATGGACGCGCTGCTGCAGACGATTTAATTTAATTGAAATTTTTGCTTTATCTTGGATTTTAATTGATGGATGGATTTCCTTTTTTAGTTTTACTGTACTTTGTTTAATAGCACTATGTGATTAAGCTTATCTGGTTATACTCTTGGCTGATGTAGGTCACGAATGAAAAATTGTGGTACTATTGTAGGTGCGTCACCCATGAAATATTATAGCACTTATTGGATTTAATTATTGATCCATGAAATATTATAGCACTTATTGGATTTAATTATTGATTCAGACGTGCAGGGCTATCATCATAGATTCATCTAATATAAACAGCTAGAATGAAATACGTTTCTTTGTTTTATCATTCTCACCATAAATTACAGCTAATTTAATTGATTTTAATATTAATTTCGTATCTTTTGGTATGTTTAGTTAAACGGATAACTGTTAAAAACCTTACAAGTATTAAACTGTTATTCAACAAAGTTAATTTTATCTGTCTATATATTAGCATTTCTAGTACCGCAATAGAATCAACAATTTTATGAATATTACTTGTGGAGCAAGTAACGAAAACGAATGCTAAATAATAAGAACTCCTATATCTAATTAATGCATCCCACGTAAAAAAAGTAAAGAGTCCGGTAATGAAACACGAAGGAGAAGCACAAAATACCCTTAATGTATCTAATAAATGTAACCGCAATCAGTTAAATTGCAAATTGCTAAACAAATCTCTACTTCCTTCCATATAACAATCTTCCAGTCGGGGCAGTGCTTGCCTAAAGAGGAATCTCAAAAGGAAATGAAAAAGCGCGAAACCAAGAGAACGAGAGAGAGAGAGAGAGAGAGAGAGAGAGAGAGAGAGAGAGAGAGAGAGAGAGGTATATTGCAACTTCACCATCATGCGCCGACTTTACGCGCTTTATTCTCCTTTCCACTCCTGCGAATATAAGGAATAGTAATTGAGGAAGAGACCGTTTCAGTATCCTCATGCGCGCAAGGCGCCGAAGGACTTTTTTTCAACTTCTCTTTGATCCTGATTTTCGCACGCGTTATCATCGCTGCAATGAAAATATCGCGATTTCCAGAACTGTTTACGAGTGCGTTGTGTCATGCGCGTAACAGAATTACGTGCATAACATCCGGAAAAGCAGCATATATCGCTGGACGCTTAGACACAGCAGAGTTGTTTGAGAAAATGTTCCCTCCGTCTCTTTCTCTCTTTTGAGAGCGGCGTCAGGTTTTTTTCGCTCATGAACTGCCCATATCGTCGTAAAAACGTCGTAAAGTTAATCGTCCACCGTAGTAGACTGCCAAGAAGACGATGGCTTGCTCGGAAGGCCGCGATTCCCGCGCCAACTGCAGCAGCAGCGCAACTCCACTCCGCGCGAGTCGTTTCGCACGAGGGCGCGAGTGCATCAAACTCGGCCGGCCGCGTGCATCTTCGCCGACTGAATTACTCTCCATCTCGACCGTTTTTATCCCGCTCGCTGTTCTCGCGATTTTTAGGCTCTGCGATTAAGAGGTTGATATTGTCGGCTTTTGTATCACAGTTATCTGTGCAGCGAAAGCCTTCACGAGGGTGATATACTTTTTCTTGTGAATTTCTCTTATTTAAAAATGCGTTTTGCGGACAACTTGGGTGTCAACATTTTTAGTTTTAAACGATATTGTCGAGGTCTTATCTAATCACTGAGAAAAATTCTATAGCATAAGTAATTATTTCTGCTTGACCAATTACTTTAGAAATGCATTAAAAGTAGAATTACATTAAAAATGGTCACTTTTATAGTATAAATTGCCGTATTATCAAATAGAAGTAGTACATTTTGGTACACAATGTCTCACATAAGAAAACCATCAACGCTGCGAATTTAGTACGAGTACTTCCGGACAATTGTTTTTTTACATTCGTTGATTCTTCATGCATTTTCAGTCACCACCTTCAATCGTTTATAAACTTTGGAGCAAATTAATATTTGTTTATACTCTTTTGAGTCCTTCTGATAGCATAAACATTTGCAGAGTTATGATAGAAATAGAGATACCATTTTTCATTTAAATGATGCATATTTGAAGTACAATGACATTCGAACAAATTACGGATGCTAGACTCATCAAAAACCTCCGCACATTAAGAGAAAAATGTCTGAGATAAATACGCAGGATGTATTCAAATGAAATACCTTGATTACTTTTCGGGAAGCTTTTTTTATATTTCTTAATAGTTAATGCATATTGCATATCGACTAAAAAGACGAACACAACACCAGGAACCTACCCCTCCCTTCTGTTATGATTTTCGCCGCGGCAGATCGGCAGCCCACAGTATTAGGTTAGTCCCAACTACACTTTCTTTGCCCTCGCGTTATCTTCGCCCTCTTGATGTTAACGGTTTGCTTTTTTCTTTGTAAAAATTGGTATTAAAATAAACTTTCTTTTTATATGAATTGCTGTATCACTTACTACCTTAAATATGAAAAATTAGCATCAATTGAAATTAAAAACTTTAGATTAACTAGTTTTTTTCCATCCAAGTCATTCTATTCTTTTTTAACTTTTAAATTCATTTACTTACGTATGAATAATTATCAAAATTATTATTCATTAATTTCATATGTATATTATTGCTATTTATTGTAAATTGACTTCATCGTTACGTTATGGTTAAGAAATAAAGAATAAACTAATAGAAAAACATATTTCAAGTTTAACAACATAATTTTAGTGAATAATTTCAAACGATACAATAAAAAGATTATCTTGCTCTTTCGTTTTTTGAGCGATAACTTCCCTAGAGGTATTTGCTTTACTTGCAATATGAAGTTCTAAATTGCAAGCATATGCTAAGGTATAGGGAAATAAATAGCTCCAGGAAATGTAGACAGCATTTGCTAAGTGTAAAATAAGGCTTGGCAGAAACGATTCAGATTATCGATATGATACTTCAGGCTACTAAGAACTGGAAGATGTTTGCTCAGCAAGATATCACTCGGCAATCTAAGTTCAATTATCACGGTCCTATCATTGAAGAAATACTTTGAAATCATGTAAAACAAAGAAATAATAGAATATAGTAATAGTATTTCCTCGACTTCATTTTCATTTTCAACTTTCTTGTCTATCTTATTACTTTTCTTCTTCTTTCCGGTTTTGCTCCATCTATTCCTTCCATCCTTATCTCTCGTCGTCTACGTTGTAAATAAAACAACAGTTAAAAGATGGTTATAGACAGTAGCTGCCTTTAAAATGACTCCCATTGACAGTAGTTTTTTTTTATTCTTCACATAATTATATTTAAATTATTTCTTCAAATTTTTATAGAATCGATTTTTCAAAGAACAAAAGGACAGTCAATTTACATATGAAATTAGTAAAATAATTGGAAAAAACGTGAATGTGTTAGGATCCACAATATATGTTGATAAGTTTTTAAAAGTATTTTTCTTTGGCAAAGAAATATTCGTATCCCGCGGAGAAATGTGGGTTGAAAAGATACGTAGGTTAATTCTTACATCCCTTAAATTATTTCCTTAAATACTAAAATTACGAAGACGAAGCTGGAAGCATCACGTAGCACGGAGGCGAGCACTTGAGTAACACTTCCTCGACTTCATCACCATCTTCATCTTCAACTTCCACGTCTCAGGCGTTTTTTCCCCTCCTTTCCGGTCTTTCCCCGTCAATTTTCCGCATCTCCATCATCTCCCCGCGCGCATCGTGCGCACGCCGCAGAGCAAAGAAACGACCCGAGAGATCCGACGAGCCTCGCGCCAGAACAACCGCTGCAGAGCGGTTAGATTCCTGTATCGCCGCTTAAGCCGCAAGGACTAAAGCACACAAGTAGCTGGATAGCGCAATTAGGCGCAGAGCGGAAGTCTCCGACGGGGCGGCGATCGCATTATCGCCCGCTCCTTCCTCCTGCGCAGCAGTTTCTCCGGGGGGGCGATGCAGCTGCAGCAGTACGGCTCGCGTGCCTCGCGCCACTTCTGCGCCCGCCGCGCGGAGATATGCATGTCTAATCGAACGGAGAGTATATACATAAGCGGGGGCGAAGCGTAAAACGGGTAAACGGAATTTGAGCGCTTCCTCATCGTTGCTGCAGTCCAGTCGAGCGTGCGCAGGCAGCTCGCACCCGCTAATAACAGCAGCAGCAGTAGCGGCAGCGGAGGAGCTGCAGCAAGTCGAGAAAGGAGGAAGCTGCGCCGATGATGGCAGGATGAAAGGGGGGAGAGAGGGAGAGAGGGAGAGGCGATTTTCCACCCGCGGCTGCTACCGTATAGTTGCTGCACAACCCCGTGTCGGTCGGTCTGTCGGTCGGTGTGGGAACGATGCCCGTGCGAGAAAGGATTAGAACCAGAGGAGTGAGAGAGCGCGCGCGCGCCTGTGTGTTTCGATTATGCGCGTGGCACACTGTAATTCCGACGTAGCGCTACTGCTGGGAGTCTCGCGTTCAGCAGAACTTGTTTGCAAACTGCTGCTGCTGTTCCTGATGCTGCTTCGTTGAAACTGCAGCGCGAGGGAGAGAGGAGAACCGATAACGCGATGCTGGGTCGCGAAGCCCGATGATGCTTCCTTTTTTCTTGCCCGCGTCTTGGGGCTTGTTTCTCGTGCTAGGCTGCGATTTTTATTAATGAGCTCCGCGAACTTGCGCGGAATCGACACCGGTGTTTCCTTATTGATTATTGTTATTAAGGAAGATTCATAGAGATTATAGCTGCTGTACCTTGTTGATTCTTTTTCATTCATGAGTTCACTGAGCTTTCTATGTATTTTAAACTGCGTTCAGCGGTTGCATAGATTACTTTTCGAAAATAAGAATAATATTATTTCTTGTCATAAGAAATCAGTCATTGGTGCTCCCAAATCTTGAATATACTTCATGTCTTTGCGATCGATAATTATGTGTCGTGTTTGTATAACATCGCTTTCAACTGGCAATCGACAAAGAAAAGCAACAAAAACATTTAAAGGAATATTGAGATTTAACACTATTTTCGTTAGTTCATTGAAGAACACACGTAAAAAATTTAGTACTAATGAATAAATATGAATTGTTAAATGTTAGAAAATATTTTTAATAACGTTTAAAATCAGTAAACAAAGCAATAGTTTAATTTTGTTCTAGTTCGAAATTTACTTTGCACTATTCTCTGTTAATATTGGTACAGACTGAAAATTAATTACAGAAGTGTTCTTCTCTCATTCTGAAAGTAAGGTATTTTTAAAACTAAATTTGTCATCATTTCCCTCCTTCTTAATAGAGAATCTCCAGCTTGATCCTCATTAGTGCCTCCTTTAAGAAGATCTAAGAACCTCTTGCGCAGAGGAAGCTTACTGCAAGAGGCTTCATTCTGGAAGTAGCAGCGGCGGCGGTGTCACAAATAGCGCCTTGGACAACGCTAAAATAAAGTTATTACGCCGCGCAAAGCTGCGCTCTGTAGTGCACCATCTAACTGGATGCACTATACGTATACATCCGCGAGTGCTCGCGCTCTCTCTATATATACATGCAGAAAGCGCCTCTAGGCAAGCATAAGTGTCTTTCTCTCTATCTCTACCTCTTTCTCCTTCTCTCATTCTCTCGTAAAGGTCGGGCCGAGATATCTGCGAAGACGCGCGAAATAAACGTCCCGAATGCGAAACGAGCTGCGGCATTGACTCGGGCCTTTGAAATTTTGAATATTAGCCGACGAATGCCGCTGCACGGAAGCCGCCGCGCCGTCGAGCTTGCGCAGCCTGTTGATGGTTGTCAATGCGCAAGGAGCGGCTTTTACGCCAGAACGTCGCTCCTGGCTTCGGAGGTAACTTCGAGACTATTAACGCACCGGGGAATGCGTTTTGTCAGATGGTCGATGGGAGACGCGCGCGCGCATTGTCTCTAAACGAGAAGAGATTATAGGTTTAAGAGAGGAAGGGAGGAGAAGCTGCATAGGGCTTAGGTGGATGGAATTTATGTCAAGCCTGTCTCCTGAAACGTCGCTGTCGGTGTAAACTTTACTGGGCTGAACAGTAAATTTTCTAGTGCTTTGTAAAAATGCTTTTGTTTTTTGTGGTCTCAGTGTTATTGCTAAGCGTTCACGATTTCGTTTATTAATTATTAACTAACTCCAAATATGTTTAACTGAATATTAAAATATTTTATTGCTTGTGATTTGATGTACAAAGATTTTATACTGAATTCATTCTTGGTATGATTTAAAAGTCAGAGTGTAAGAAACCTTACATTTACGTTTTACCTTTGCGTTACACGTAATACTAATAACCAATGAGATAATTACAAATACGGTTGAAGAATTCGTGGGAGTTATTGTGGCAAAAAAATCAACAAATTATTCTTGACTTCAGCGTCAATGCTCGACGCTTGAAGCCCAGCGTCAATGCCCGACGAACGGAGGCGAGCACGTGTTCATCCCGGCTCATCCGTTTCCACTCGGACGACGCGCAGGTGTTTTTCGGTCACCAAATCGATTGGTAAAATTGCAATTATCGATTGCGACCGAATGTTGAGTGAGCACAGAATGAGTATATCTTTTGTGAAGTAAAAGCGAACGTTTATTCTAGTGACACATTTTGTATGTCGGTGACGACGCCAGTCTATTGGAAATACACAAACAAATAAAAATATCTTTAAACCTATCGGGTGCTTTATTTCAATTTCAGTGCAAGTTATTTCGGTTTTTGCCTCATAAAAAGAATACACGCAATGAAACCTTGCATGAGTTTTTATCAGCTCCATGTTATTCGCAATCTTCTTTTCAGCATCAAATTTTATCTAAAATAGTTCTTTTCCTTTATTAGACAGTACATTTGAGTACCGTTGCTTAGAAAACGAGAAACGATCGTTTATTTCCTAAGCGCTTTTCTCACCTGTGTGACGCCCTTTTGCGTACATAAACGCGTTTGTTTTTGCTTTGCATCGTTGCACGTCCGATCAAAAGCGGGGATAAGGGATTGCAAGTTTTCTTGCAAGATATTAGTATTCAGGAAGTGAAAATGTACTTGTAATTGTTTTTTAATGGCTTACTTTGGCTTTTTACGACGTGCTACAATTTCCACGCTCTTTTTGTACTTTTGTTTACAGCTCTTTATGTGATTATGCTAATTATTAAAGCATTCCAGGAAATGTGTTAAAATAAAAAGGTACATAAAACTATTAATGTATATTGCACATTATAGGATAAAATAATTAATTTACGTACCTTTACCACTCATTGGTTGTTAACTTTAATACAAATAAGTTTGATTAAAAAATTTCACATAAGATTTGAAATAAATTTTATTTTTCATATCTAAGTTAAGAGTAGAAAAATATAGCTGATTTGTCATTCCTTTTCAATTCTTTATAAAATCTAATGACTTAAAAAAGTTATTTATTTTTTACATTTCAATTTATGACGTCAGATCGTAGATAATTGAACGTATATTGCATATACGGTATTACGTCACCAGGATTTTCGAAATGCTATTCACTCTATGCGACCGGTGGATAAGATAAACACGACCGAAGCGCCCATGGTGACGAAAAAGAGCTAAAAAGTCGGAATCTAAATGTATTGCTATATATATTACACATATAGAATATATATATATATATATATATATATATATATATATATATATATATATATATATATATATATATATATATATATATATATATATATATATATATATATATATATATATATATATATATATATATATATATATATATATATATATATATATATATATATATATATTGTGCATAACCTCAAAATACATTGAATAGAATGTGATTTAATCAACATTCAATAATTTGCCTTTCTTTTCATACATGATATTAATATAACACAGGTACATATGTATACGGTATACAAACAACAGGAAATAACACTTTATTTTTGTTGTTATATCAGTATTTGACATATTCCCCATAAGATGTATGTTAAATTTTCCCACCAGTTATGCACGGATTAAATACCTTTGAATATATTACAAAGAACAATTTTGGATATAAATGTAATGGACCAATTCGTTCATGTAATGAAAAATGAAGTTTTTAATATTCAATCTAAAATTTGTATTTTAAATTGTCTATTTTGCATTATTATTTTACCGCGATCAAAATCAATCGATAACCGAGATAACAGCCAAAAAACGCAGCACCCAACAGTCCGTAAGATTCTCGAGCGCAAAGACTCAGTGAAGAGCTATTAAGAGAGAAAGAGATAGACCTCGGCTCGTCTCTCTAATGTCGTAAGTCGAATCTCGCCTCATCGATTAACAATGCTCTGTTGCGGCGCCGAAAGCTGCGCACTCGCGAAACAATCATTACGCGAGTGCGCGGGCGCTGCATATTATCGGCGGTCAAGCCGCCTCACGTGAGAGCCGCGAGCGCCGCGCCCGCGCGCGAGCAATGTCGGACACTCGGTTTACAAACGCACGGCACTTTGGCGCATCTCTCCGTATGCACCCGAGGTCATTCGCGACTACTTGAGCGCTCGCGCGCGTTATGCGAGGATCGCAGGGTGCTTATCGCGCTTCTCGCCGATTTTTCAGCCGGCAAAGTCGTGAGATTTATACCGGTGCGAGAGATTGAAATTGAATGAATATTGGGTGGTCACGATTAGTTTGTTTGATTTAGTCGGCCTGGATTTTGAAATCTCCTCGCATTTGTTTCTGATTTCATGTGATTTTTGCGCATTTCGTAAATTTGGATTTGATTATGACAGTGCCGTTATCTTTCCTTTTTGAATACATAAAACAGATAGTATGGGTGTTAGATTATATAAATTCTGCTGAACCTTTGACCTTGAAACGTAAATGGGAATTCAACTGTCAACGACAAATTACGAGGACTCTCTATTTTCATTTAATTTTCAATATCTCTCTGGAAAATTATCATCTGACTAGAAAATGATAGAAGAGAGGTCTTTGGTGGTAAAAGGATAATTCAGTATAACCTTAAATTAAACAAAGTTTACTCATCAAAATGCAGTCATTTACCGTGGGCAAGATAATTATCATCTTAAATTATATGTAAATTCGAAACCTTATACTCAATTATAAATATGAATATATTTATATCATTAGAAAAAGCACTACAGCTCCGCCTTAACTGTTACAGTAATCAACTATCTTCTTATAGTATACACAAATCATCCATGAGTAATATACATTTCGATCTATAAGAACCGAGGCAATTTGAATAAAATCACCGGAAATCAATCGAAGTAAACGCCTTGTATTACATTACACGAGTATGAATATTCATAAATATCTGCGTCGCCCGTACCGCAACGCACGAAATGGATTCATTGGCATAGAATTATTGGTCCCGTAAACGACAAAATTAATCACGCCCTAGCAATTGACAATCAGTTATCGCAACTTCGATGCACGCGTTCTCGTTGGGGCCTCAAAGCCACTCACGTATTATACATAAACCTCAAGCTTACGACGATAATAAGCGCTTAAAACTCCATGGTACACCCACAAAACTTGCTGAACTATAATTATCACTGCATATTTATAACCAGCAAAGAAATATATACAAGTATTTTACCCTTGCAAATATAAACAAGTTTTTATCCCTTGTTCACCTACACACCTATATACAGGTACACCTTATTAATCATGCCATTATAATCGGTGATTTCGTTGAGAAATGCAAATATGCGAGACCCTTCGTATAAGTGATACGTGTCAATTAGCCAGGCCACTCGCTTCTTCATCATCACCGAGGCCTAGTTTTATACACTCGAGCAAATTCACGCACACCGAGCAGCACTGTACTGAAGGATGTCAGTCCGTGTAGAAAAAGCAAGAAAAAAAGTCCTACGATGATCGTCTTCGTCATCATCATCATCATAATCATTCGCGATGGAAGAAAGGTCTTCGCGCGCGTCGCGCCTGTACGTGTATAAGAGTCGTAACGCGTGTGTAAAAGTCGGATAAGGCCCGTGGCGTGGTTCCCATTCCCAGCGACTTCCAGGCAGGCGAACGCAGGCGCGAGTTGAGCCTCGCGGTCATCCCGCGCCGATCAAAAGTCCCTAAGCAGCCACGATCTACTGAGCGCGCGGCGCGGGCTAACGGTACGCCGACACATCGCGCGGTCTTCGAGGCCAATCGCCGGGTTGCCGCCGAGGCAGGCTCGCAGGGACAACACCTATATCGATATGCGTAGTCTATTCGTGCTTCGGCATGGCGATTTAGTCGTTTGTCGGAGGGGGCCTCAACTCGTTAGAGGACTTTTTCTCCCTTAGATTAGAATGGATTTTTACTTCTGAAGACTAGATGTACTTGTACATATGCTGTACCTTGGAGAAAATAATCACGGGGTATCACCTCATTTTAATTATCATGATGTGAGCTCCATCTTGGAAGTGTCATCCGAATGATTGTTTTTAATAAAATACACAACTTCCTATTCAAAATATCATAATTCTGATTCAAACACTTGAATTAAAAAACAATTTTTTAGTTTTGCAAGACTTATTTGACTTGAATTCATTTATCAAGAAACAAATACATTATATTCATGGCGAATTGTATGTCATCGCTACATTTATGACAAATTCAATTTCATTAATCTCTTAATATTAGATTTTAATATGGTAAGCGGCGGTAAGAAGGATTAATAGTAATAAATTTTAGAAAATAATTGACCTCTTTACCTCCTGCACGATTTAAGATTTATGTATGGAGTCAGTAGTAACATGCTTGGGTTTAGTCTTACAAGATACGGCATGTTACTACTGACCCGATGTATACTGTAGTATTTTATGTTACATCACGAACTTCAAGGGGTTAAATTTATTTTAAACTTCTTATTTTATTACATCCTAGGTAAATTAATTATTATAATTAGAAGACTTTAGAATTTACTGCTTTTGCTGTATGTATATTTTAAATTCTATTTTGATTCATAAAAAATAAGATTTCATTTTCTTTTAATCTAGAAATTCAATTTTAAAACCGAAGTAAAACATATTGGTATTGTCAAGAAGAATAAATAAATAAATAACTGAATTATAATCTGAAAATTTGAATATGATACCCAATATATGTGTATTTCATAATAGTAGATTGGAATTTTTATTGGCTTTGGCCGTGGCTTTGACACTGCTCCTTTTTCTGGTAACTAGAATGAATAACTAGCCACAATAAAGAACATTTCCATTTTATGCCTCGAGCCTGCACTCGTCACCGCGCTGCGAAAGGCAATTTGCCGCACGTGCACTAGCCCTAAGCAGCGGGTGGTATTCAATTTCTGGTTTTTCAATTTTCTGGCATAACTTGCGGCCTCATTTCGCGGTGGCGCGTTTACTTTTGCCGTCTTTGCAAGCGATTAGTCGAAGAATATTCTTAGCCGCTTATTCATTTACGCAACCGCGTAATGCTACACGTAATACTTGTTATTTACAAGAATCATACAATTTATACTTTAATCTTAAAGATTATCTTTAGCTTTGAAAAGCAGCAAACTTAAAGTCTTCTTATTGCATACCAAACAGAATATTCATATACAAGATACTGTACATAGAAATGTGTTTAATCCTCTAGTTGAATGTAATCTATGATAGTTTTTATAGGGCATTTGATAAAAATTTAAAAATAGTTTCTACAAAAGTTTACAATCTGCAGTCTAATGATGGTTGGTATAAACAACGTGATAGAATAATAATATACAACTGAGTCTTCCAATGTAGAAAGATTATAACCCTTACATGGAACTTCGAGCGTAGTATAAATGCAAATAATGTGATAAAATGAATTTAAAAGTATGTGAAAGGATTGTCAAAATTCCTACCATACCAACTTCGCAGTAATATTTTTTGTAATATTTAGGTCATAAAATAAGAGAACATAAGATTGGCAGTTCCATTGATTGAAGCTTGATAAATACACTAAGCCGATTATAAAATCCGTTTAAAATAAAAAAAAATAAAAAAAATATACACTTCACGAAATATGACGTCACGAACGTTTATGTAGCTCTTTAGGCACCTAAAAAAACTTCCGGTTATATGTAACGGAAGCAAAAGTTGCTGATGTATATTCAAATTTTTTGTTACAATTTCTGAAATTTAATACAAATTTACATTAAATTTAATGCAATTTTTTGTTACAATTACTGAAATTTAATACACATTTACACTAAATTTCATGAAATGTATATTAAATTTTATGCACAGGTTCATCATTGATACTTTCGTTAAGAGAACATACACATTTTCTGCATCATGTACCTAACTTAAAATCATATTAAATTTAGTTACATTTTTTACAGTGTATCTTTTTTGGTAAAAATTCCAAAAGCCCACAAAGAAAACATACCATGATGTATCAGTAGTATGTATATGTAAGTTTTAACATGCTGCAACATTGATACAACAATGTTCACGAGGCATGAGTTTGAGAAGTTAATTTTTACCGAAGCTAGCTGAAACTTGCAGAGAATCGTTTTTATAGGGATTACCTTGGATTCATCGAAACAAATTGTAGTATTTTAAAATGTTAAGTTTAACTTTATATATTAGTCGATTGATACTAATTTTATTTTCAAATTTTCTCTTCGTTAATCAAAAATTCCCATAAAGTTTCAGATTGATTCATTAGAAATTGGCTCCGAAAACCCGTGGTCAGTAAACGTAAATGTTAAAATTTAATAAGATAATTTATTGCCCGTACCAAATATAATATTCTTAATAAGGTATTATATTTTACATAAATGAGTTTTTGAACGATTAGTTTATAAAGAAAAATTATAGAGAGACGTTAAACATTTATGTTCATTTTCAAGCGGTTGCGGAACAAAATTCTTGTATAATATATCCAAGAGTTCGTGAGTACTGGTAAAATATATGCGATTAATATGTGTGTTAGGAACTAAAAAAAATATTTCAGATTAATTTATGTTTGATGAGCCTAGATATTGTTAACTAAAGTAAGAAGTTACTTATGCACTGTATACATTTTACATTTTATATTTAATTTTAATTACTCAGAGCTTATGTTTCCCTTTTAAAATATTATACCTTCACTTCAACTGTCAAAAAATTATGAAATACTTTATGAATAAAACAGAAAAGTCAATTTTTTATATAAAAAAAAGGTTTCCAAATAGTTGGTTATAGTATATAGTATATAGTATGAATTATTGAATTTTCTTTTAATTTTATCATACAAAATATGGCTTAAATAGGCTATAACTTTGGCCAATAATTTTGTTTTTTCAATTCCCACATTCATATCCTAATTATATGTACTCTGAACACTACAAAACCTTAAAAACTCCAATCCGATCAGTTTGACGCCCAAAACCTTGCGGCAGAGCAAGAAACATACAAGGTTGTATATAGCCAAACAAAGAGACCTGACGACCATAAAAAGAAAGTAAATTTTTTTTCCTTACCTTGATAAAATGTAAATTGTCCATAAAAAAATAGCTAATATATGATAAGTAATTTACCCTCATCTAAAAATATATAACCAATTTATTTGTAATTTTGACATGTAACTTTTTTTACTTAACGATATCTAGGCTAACCAAACATAAATTAATGATAATAAATAAGTTTTTCATAGTTCGTAACACACATAATTATCGCACATGCTAGTGATGAAATGTTTTGAATGATGCCCGTGTAAGTGATGCTGCAGCCAGCTTAAGTCATGAGCATCCCGGCAGCCGAATTACGCGAGGGCGCCTCCTTGGCGAGGCGCGAAAGATCCCGTCATCGGCTGGCGGCCATTCCTCGGATAGCAAAAGCGAGCAGGGGAATTCGCGACGCGGATATTGCCGCGGCGCGGGGGATCGCGAGTGAGACGTTACGTATATACCGTAAATTTGCCACCGGCGCGCGTCGAATGCGTTGCTGCCGCTACGACGAGGCTGTGGGAAGATGCGGTGGCGCTCGCGCGCGCCGGCTCATATGGGGAATGCGCGCGGCGCGAGGGGAGAAGGGATCGAGCGCCGCGCGCGTCCTCCTTTTATCGTTTCCATCCGCCGAATGCGCGCGCCATTACTTTCTCACATCTTTCCATCGCGCCGGCGAGAGAAGGCCCCCGCGCGCCAGACCCCGACAGATCCCGCCTAGATAAGCCAGCTTATCGCGCGCCGAGAGCGAGAGAGAGAGGGCGGGCTCACTCCGCGTTATAGGTGTGCGGAAAAGCGAGGCGACGGCTCGCGAGATCCTTGTTATTGGAATTATTTAATGCCAGGAAACATTACTTGACGCGTCGCGACTGCAGCGTCTTCAACCAGCAGCGGAGCTGGAGCTGAGATGCTAGTTTGCTTGGCTTTTTGCTCGGCTTTTATACGGTAGTAAGCGGCGCCGACTGATGACTGTTTGCATCAGTCGAGAGCTTCATGGGCTTGGATTTTATGTCTGCAGTTTCGCTTAGTCGAGGGCGTGATTGACAAGCCTAATCGCTTTTGCTTTTCTCTTACATTTCTTGCCTTAGTGCTGCCTTCTTCAATGCTATTGAACAGTTAATGAGGATGTTGCGGAAAACGTCATTGACACTTGTGCGGACACTCTCCTTATTACAAACTTTACATTTATTTCGTCACGTTTATGAGGAAAGAATTAGTTAAATCAATCAACTAAACATCTTCTCAAAAATACTGTATACCGACTGACGAAATGAAGAATTTAAGGGGATATATCGGTATTACTGTAACGATCAAATATCATCAAATTACTCGTCCAATTTAAAAATTTCGCATCAAAATCGATTTTCCTTTTTAGAATTACGTTATTTTCTAAAAATGGAGAGTGGATTAGTCCAATTGTAAGGGAAATCGAAAAAGTAAATAATTTACTTTTGATATTAATAAACTGTTTTGCGACACGAGTGAAGTTAGCTACACAACCAGCTGACTCTATCAGCATTGGCACATGTGCATGTCTTCCGATTTCCTATTACAATTGGACTGATCCGATCTCCGTTTTCAATTCTAATGCATATTTTTCCAATGGATCGAGGAATACGAGTCGATGGTATTTGGTCGGTACAGTAGCACTGATGCATCCCTTAATCCCCTTGCCTTAGAGTTTCTACCCAGGAAATCACTTCCAAATGCAGGAATTATTTTTAATATTTAATATTTTTCATAAAAATCTGGCCTTTGAATCACTATAATAATAATGTAGGCGTAGAACTTAATCTTTAATTTGCAGGGTCATATTATATAGTTAGGTGGATCAAAAGTTATGAACAAAAATTCTAGGACGAATATATTCGTCATTCTGTCTATGAGAACAACTGTGTTTGGACGAATTTGGTCTAATTCTCAGGAGGGTTAAGGATTTACTTCATTCTAAGATCAAACATCTTCGATGGTATGCAAATTTAAGGGTTCTTTGGAATAACAGCATATAGACATCTATCTATATTATTAAAAGAATAAGGGCAAATCTTGTGACAGTCGTACAACTCTGACCACGCGCCCAATGTAGATAGTGTATGTATCATTCGATATGGCACGGCTTCAAGATATACTTTTTCAAGGTTTTAAATCTTCTTCGCTTTTGGTTCAAATGTTAAAATTTTGTTAAGGAATAAATCTATATCTTCTTTCTCTATTTTCTTTTCGTTTTATTTCTTTCAGTCACGTAGTGGATGGTAATTACAAGTTTTTATATAATTTTACAATAAATGAATCAAAGAAGCATCAACTTTGATAATTACAAAAATTTTAGAGCAATAAAAATATGGCAATTAAGGGAAGGAGGCACTGAAATTGTGACGCAAAAATATATCGCAAACTAGACATAGTTTAAATTTCAGAATCGCGTTGCTTTTTTATATTATATACCTTATTATAGGATTAATTAAAAACAATGTATTCATAGTATATCATATAAAAAGAAATATTTTAACTTTTTCTACATTTATTTAAAAAGAAATTTTTAACAAAACATTACAATATTTTAAACTATGTCTTTTGTTATAACAACCAAATAATTAACTCATTAAAGTTTCGCTATTTCAATGCACTATTTCTACTTATAAATGTCTTTGATTTTTTCATGTTTAGTTTCAAAATTGCATGTACCGGTGGGATGCATAGATTCTATTTAATTTTTCTTTAAGTAATTTTTATAATTACACAACATTAACACTAAAAGTATCTATACATTATTAGCGGATATTTCACTAATTATAAAACGAGAAACGAGAAATGAGAATTGATTTTCATAATCTCAATACGTAGCACGTGTATATTAATACAAAGACAAAGTAAGAGCCTGAATGGGACATCGGGGGGTCGCCACCGCCGCACGAGGCCATTAGTAACGTAAAACAGTATTAATTGTGATAGCCTGTATAACATGCGCTGTATTAATTATGAAACAAACGGAGCTTATGCTTGACTAATTATCCGCGCTTAACTGGCGCTCGATCAGCTATTTGTACCGGAATCTCGTATTATACCCGGCCGTTATCCTAATTACGACAGCGGCACCGGCCTATAGCTCGTCCGCACTTGTATAAATTGCCAGGAGATATACAGCGCGCGACTCGATCATGAACGAAGACACTCGTTTCGTCACCGTACAGCGACGACGAACATACTGCATTCGGTTTAAAAAGAAGGGTAAAAATTAAACTCGTTTGAAGTTCTTAAGTGTCGAAATAAGCAATTACATATAGTTGATATATTTAAATTGTGTAACTTTATGAATGTTTATTTGAGAAGTTTACACAATATTTTAGATGTGTATCGTTCTTGTAAATGTATTCATTAAGAATCCAGTTTTCTCTACTTTACACATTTTGTGCTTGCAACTTTGTTTTAACAACAATTTTGCTACTTGTAATAAATTACTTAATTTTACTTAATTATTTTACACATTCAATTACTAAGAAAATAAAATTATTTGTCTATAAACTTATAAGTGCATATTGATAGAAAAAGTGGTCTAAAATCATAATAAAACATATATTATATATTAAATGACTTATTACTTTTTTAAATTAATTTTTATTCATATATATTTTTATTCATTCCGTATATATGACAGAAACAGAGGTGATTTTCGGAGATTTTTCACAAAGAAACTATTTATTCAAATGAACCATACTTTTTGTGTGTGTTTATCCACTCTTGAAGAAGTAAAAACAATTCTTTATAATGCATTTTGACCCATATATATAGGTATACAGTGGTCGTGCGCAGTGGCTTCGGTGTCGAGACACTTAAACTCGAGACCCTCTAGCATCCGTTAAAGTGGTCGTAAACATAAAGAGAAAAAAGTTAGTTAGTTAGTTATAGTCTGATAGTACAGAGGTATTAAACCTCAAAAAACAATAAAAAGGCAAATAATAAAATTTTGGCGGAATTTATAAGTAAATGGAATGTTACAGTTTTTACGGTTTTATAGGTTTCGTACATCCATAATCTAATATTATATATGTAAAAAAAAATTGAAGTCGATTGGTTGAAATTTTATTGAGTTATTGTGTCCGCCAATTTAACAAAAATCGTTTCGAGAAAAACGCATTTAAAGTTCGGCTCCGCTCCACTCTACCTGCTGACGCGCATAGTAAAATGTATGTAGCTTGTGTATACTTGGGATTTCGGGCCGTAACTTTGGGGAGATATTCTTTAGATGCACAGACGTGCATTAAAGCAATCAAAAAATCGATTTTTTTCGCCTGTACGGAATGCGCCCGTAAGAGGGTATACGTGCTACAATCACAGTCGAAAGTTAATTTTATTCCAAATATAAGGGCTTCAAATTTTATTCCAAATATAGGTAGGTTATGAATGCTTCAAACTGTAAATCATATCATATTATAGCATAACACATACATAAATAACGTGAAAATCTTATAAAAGCGCTAAATAGAAGCGTAATATAAACTTAGGATGAGATTGATATCAATGGGATTAATATGTGTAGTTATTCTACGTAACATATTAGTTTTTTAAACAAATACTAAGAAAATACTAAAAGTTATCCATGAAAATACATCCCTTTGTATATCCCGCGTAAAAAAGTTAAGATCGTAAAGTGATCTTAAAGTGACATGTCTCAAAAATGGCACGATTTAAGACATTTTAAGACATGAAATCTTTAAAAAGATTGAAGCACATTTAAGATTGGTTTGATACAAATTATTTTTACCAATTTAAGTGCAATTTGAGATGAAATTTTTGAAAAAATTCATGACGATTTTGAGATGGATTTTAGACAATATGATGTGATTAATTTGAGCCGAATTTGAGATAAAATTGTTCTCATTTTTTCAGACGACCTTAAGACAATTTTAAGAAGTCACTCAAATTCAGATGATTTTAAGACGCATTATCGAGAATATTTAAGACGCTTTTATGATGGTCTTAAGACAAAATAAGTATGTTTTTAAACAGAATTCGGGATAAAAAGGAATAAACATTTATTATATTGTTTCAACGAAAATACAAAACAAATCATTTATCAACACAATTTTAAAATGAAGCATATTTTATTTCATTTTCATATATTATGATTTTGACATATATAATAATATATAAAAATACAGACGAAGATTTGAACCAAATACATCATCTTGAAAATCAAGCCGGTTCAAGTTGATTACCAAGGTTTTAACCGCCAATACGCCAGTAGTGGAGGTTGAAGCTCATCAAACAGAAGACCCGGAAAGCTGGCACGAAGTGATGATCAGCAATATCTGTATTAATAAAAATTCAAAATAATGTAATAAAAAATACAAATAAACTATTTAATAAATTGTTTTCAGGAAATTGTGATGTCAAATAG
The DNA here is from genome assembly GCA_949152435.1 of Gastracanthus pulcherrimus. Classification (NCBI taxonomy): domain Eukaryota; kingdom Metazoa; phylum Arthropoda; class Insecta; order Hymenoptera; family Pteromalidae; genus Gastracanthus; species Gastracanthus pulcherrimus. The sequence goes on along the minus strand of OX424574.1, from coordinate 141,158,126 downwards.
ATTATACACAATTCTAAAAATTTCTTATACTCATTTTTTATTCAATATTGTGCACAATGCGTATATTATTGTTATAAGCTGGGTGCAGCGCATTTTATTTCGAATATTTTAGTACAGAAAAAAGTACAATAAATTTGCAGAATCTATTAGGTATCGAAATTATTAGATGTTTTAGTTAATATTTTAATTTTTTATATATTAATTCAATGAAGCTCATGAAAAGAACTTTTTTGAAAAATAAGGATTATTCTAGTCTTTGTAAGGAGCATTGAATTATACTATAAATAGAGCGAATCATTTTAATAATAAGCTCATTTTCATAACGTAACAATTTAATGAAGCTGCAGATTATCCTAATCATCGGCACATTTCATTTACAGCTTCTTAGTTGTCGTTTCCGTTAGCCTCATAATTTTCTGCACCTTACGCTGCCGAAAATTCTTGAACAGAAGGTAGCAATGCTGAAGCAACTAGTTAGTCGTCGTTTCCGTTGTCCCCATGATTTTATGCACCTTACGCTGCCGAAAATTTGTGAACAAATGCTTGGAATGTTGAAGGAACTGTGATATTCTACGTATAATTCCAGTGTTAAGTAAACCTAGAACAAAAATTAAAAATTCTCAAAGAAATACATTGGTATAAATGAAAATTAAATTGTATACATAAACCAGGAATGTTTTAATATTTTAAAGAGAATAAATTATTTCGTTTATGCAATCGAAAGTTAGGTTATTTACTAACGAGTCAATGGTCAAAGTTTTTAATTTAATATTTAATTCGATCTCGTAATATGTTTCCCAATAAAAATGAAAATGTAATAAATCAACTCTTTTACTTATCTAAAAAGTTATTCCATTTATGCAATAATGTAGTTCAAAATCGACAAAGTTTTTTCAAAAAGGGATTGATTGAAGGCGAATCGATCTTGATTTATCTTATCATTGCTGCAAACTGAATGTTGCGTTATAATGAAGTTGCACTTCTTTGTAAAAGAACAATCAAACAAGACTATATTCAAATTGTTTTCCCTTCACGTTGATGCGTCTCGGCACTGTGACGATTATAAGTTTCAACAAAACTTCGACAAATTACAACTACATTATTGCATAAATGGAATATCTTACTAGATAAGTAAAAAAGTCAATTTATTACATTTCGTGTTATACTGGAAAACTTATTAAAAGATCGAATTAAATATTAAATTAAAAACTTGACCGTTGACTCGGTAGTAAATAACCTAACTTTCGATTGCATACACGAAATCATTTATTCACTTTAAAAAATTAAAACATTCCTGGCTTGTGTGTACAATTTAATTGTCATTTATATCAATGTATTGCTTTGAGGATTTTTATTTTATGTTCCAGGTTAACCTTAAACTGGAATTGTACGTTGAATATCACAGTTGCTTCTGCATTGCTACCTTCTGTTCAAGAATTTTCGGCAGCGTAAGGTGCAGAAAATTATGAGGCTAACGGAAACGACAACTAAGAAGCTGTAAATGAAATGTGCCGATGATTAGGACAATCTGGAGTTTCATTAAATTGGTATGTTATGAAAACGAGCTTATTATTAAAATGATTCGCTCTATTAAAGTATAATTCAACGCTCCTTACAAATACTAGAATATTCTCTTTTTAAAAAAAAATTCTTTTCATGAGCTTCATTAAATTAATACACAAAAATATAAATATTAACTTATAAATCTAATAATTTCGACACCTGATAGATTCTACAAATTTTTTGTACTTTTTTCTGCACTAAAATATTCTAAACAAAATGCGCTGTATCCATTAATTATTAAATATTGTACACTTGAAAACTTTATATAATAAGCTTATAACAATAATATATGCATTGTGCACAATATTGAATAAAAAATGAGTATAGGAAATTTTTGTGTATAATTGTGTATAATCTATTTGACATCACAATTTCTTGAAAACAATTTACTAAATAGTTTATTTGTATTTTTTATTACATTATTTTGAATTTTTATTAATACAGATATTGCTGATCATCACTTCGTGCCAGTTTTCCGGGTCTTCTGTTTGATGAGCTTCAACCTCCACTACTGGCGTATTGGCTGTTAAAATTTTGATATTCAACTTGAACCGGCTTGATTTTCAAGATGATGTATTTGGTTCAAATCTTCGTCTGTATTTTTATATATTATTATATATGTCAAAATCATAATATATGAAAATGAAATAAAATATGCTTCATTTTAAAATTGTGTTGATAAATGATTTGTTTTGTATTTTCCTTAAAACAATATAATAAATGTTTATTCCTTTTTATCCCGAATTCTGTTTAAAAACATACTTATTTTGTCTTAAGACCGTCATAAAAGCGTCTTAAATATTCTCGAAAATGCGTCTTAAAATCATCTGAATTTGAGTGACTTCTTAAAATTGTCTTAAAGTCGTCTGAAAAAATTAGAAAAATTTTATCTCAAATTCGGCTCAAATTAATCACATCATATTGTCTAAAATCCATCTCAAAATCGTCACGAATTTTTTCAAAAATTTCATCTCAAATTGCACTTAAATTGGTAAAAATAATTTGTATCAAACCAATCTTAAATGTGCTTCAATCTTTTTAAAGATTTCATGTCTTAAAATGTCTTAAATCGTGCCATTTTTGAGACATGTCACTTTAAGATCACTTTACGATCTTAACTTTTTTTGATTTCTATATTACTTCTTTTGAATTAAGTTATGATTAACGACTCGTTAAGATATTGTAGAACTACTTGAAATTTTATTATTATAATACAACCTTGAAATGTCTACAAAGTTATCATGATTGAAAAAACAATGCCAATAATTTATTTGACTTTACGATGTTTATTCGATGCTCTGTCTCCACATATGCTTTAATCGAAAATATATTTTATTGCATTTTTAAACAAAGTATATTGAAACGAAATTAAATATAAATTATCAAAATCAAAAATCATTCATTATTGTACACCACAGGATTCCGCGAGTCAATATCAACGAATTTTACTTCTATAGACCCCGTTTTACTTAGCATGTTCTTTCCAAGTGTGTTTAGGTATATTACAAATATACGGACATTACTGCCCTTACCAAGTTAGTGGATTACAGGTCCGATCTCCGCCACCGAAAAATTCGGAAAAACATTTTCTTTAAATGTCCCCGAAAAATTCGGACTGACGGGGATTCAGATCCACGATCCTTGAGCTGCCGTTGTCTTAAGGGGGTAGTCGTGCTAATTAATTTTCTTATAATGTTTTTACATCCGCGCGATCTCTTTAGCCGTGCAGCATTGCGAACCTGTTTTTGCCCGCGCTCGCACTTTTCCCTCGACTTAGGGACGTCATTTCGAGATTCCTGCTTTTTGCGCTTATTACGGGAGTATTTTTTCGCGCGTCCGGAAAACAGCGAACGCACGACGCACGCGCGCGAAGTTGACGCCTCGCGCAGTCCGAGCGAGAGATCGTTTATTGAGCGTACTTTCCACGACTACCCACTCCGACTGATTACGGCTGATTCTTAACGATGCGACGCGCCTCGGCGCATTTAGACTTCTTACGCTCGTTAGGGCGAATCTTGAAGACTCATTTACCGAGCTCTCGAACGGCTTTTGGAATTTATCGCGCGCCGCTGCAACGCGGAAAAACTGTATAGATGATCTTTCTTTTTTTTCTTTTCAAGGAGTGCAGCTCGAATGACAGATGCGAGTGCTTTGATTACTAATAAACTAGTCGAATGGTGTAATATGTTGCAAGTACGTACGTACGTGTTCTTCAGTTTTATATCTCTGGCACGTGTGAAGGTTTGCAATTCCATTAAGAAAATGAAACAAGTGAGTTGAACTCTTCTTGGTTTTCGTTACGTTGCTTTCACGTTTTAAATGTTTCAAGTTTATTATCGAAGATTTAAGGTAAATCTACTCAAAATGTTAAATAGTAAAGATTAGCTAATGTTAAGGTATGTAATATTTAAAAAATCATAGAAAAATTGAATATTATTCAAGAGGATTTCTGCTAGTTAATAGAATTGGAGGAACAAACTTCATTTGTATTTTATCGAATTATTGTACTCCTTCGAATGCACATTTTTTACTTGCAATTGGAATGAGACATCATTTTTCGGTGTTTTCAAGATTATTTTTATAGGGTTTAATATTTTATAAGTAATACAATTGGGACATTTCTCTTCGCAAGTAAGAACTTGAACTGTAAATTGCTTTTCCAGAACAAGACTATGACAACTCGAAATTTTTTTAACTTGATTTTAACACATAAAATTGCTCATACAAAAATAAAAGTACTTTATACCCTTTCAAAATTGGTTTAATAAGGTTGAAAAACTATAATACAATAATAAAATGCATGTAAAAGCAATTAAATTCATGAGAAATTTACGTTACTATCTTGATTTTAAAAAAAACTTAGAATTTTGAATTGTCATAGTATTGTTCTGGAGGTGTGATATGCAGTATCGTGCTCGATTAAAGTACTATGACGATAAATAAAGATATACACTAAGATGTCCGTTAAAATAGGTATAATAAATTTTGTTATGGGTCACCACTCAGAAAGATCCAAAAGAATATAAAAAGAATTTCCAGACCAAAATTTTTTTTAACATGCGACACTGGGCTCTTTAAGTTTCTTATGTAAATAAAATTGGGGAAAATGACCTTTTTTGTCTAAAATACGCAACTTTTCGAGAAATTTTCTAAGAAATCTGAAAGTAACCAAATTTGATTTTAATGTGAAAAATAGAATTTTCCCTATGTTAATCACATATAAAATTTGAAACACCTAGCGGCACGTGTTACCAAATTTTTTCTCTTAAAAGTTTTTGAGATTTTCTAATATTTTTTAAGATTTTTCTGAGTGCTGGCCCGTATAGATTTCATTCCTCCTACTTTAATGGATACGCTAATGTACACTCGGTCATGATTTTATAAGATGTTCTAAAATAAATAAAAATATGAATCAACAATAGCATAAAATATGTGTTCTTTGCCTTCATGCAAATTGAACAGTGACTACGATCTTGCACTTTCGGAGTTAATTTTCATTCTAATACTGTGATAATGCCGTCTCTTAACACATTTGAATTGAGATTTTCAATCCAAAAATTACCAAATACATTAATAATCAAGTACATTAAGCGCGATTATGTCGGTGCTCCTTACGAAGAGTAGCACATTTCAGGTTTCTCGAAAAGAGTTAGTTTTTGTCAGAAATATTTTACAAAAATCAGCAATTTTCAGAACCTTAGACTGAAGATCATTTTCTCAGAGGATCTAAGAAAGGGTTAGTATACATCAGAACATTTCAAAAGCGTTAGTTTTCTTATAAGTGTCCTCTGAAGAAAACTAAGTATTTTGAGAAATGTGAAATGTGTCAGTCTTCATAAGGAGTGTCGATGTTGAGGCTATTGTCAGGTTTGAGTAGTTGTAATCACCATTGTATTTGGATATCCAATCACGAGTGTGCTGCATTTTTGAAAAGCTACTCAAATTCATATATCTTTAATTGATTATACTAAAATGCAGAAACATGTTATTATTAACAAATCGACAAAGGTGGGCTATAGTAAATTTTAACAAATTTGTTAGTTACATAATAAATTTTTTTTAATTGGTGGTTATATTTGTTACCAAAAAAGAAAGTTTTTTTTGTAAATTTTCATAATTTTTTAGACAGTATACCCATAGTTATGTAGGAAAAACTAATAATTTTCAATGAAAATTGATGGTTTTTCAAAACTGTCCTTGCTCATGGAAATGCACGTATAGCATTTGAATAAAATTATGTAATGATATCTATTACCTGTACCACACAGAACTGTAAACTCGAAATGTTTAAAAACACAATTATAAAGGAAAATAAAGTTGCATTGAATTCTGAAGTACTATGAACTCTATTCATGGGCAAAACTTTCTTCATAAATTTTTTTTTAAAAAATCGGAGTTGATGGTTGTGATGCGAATAAGTTGAATAAGATATCCTTAAAGATTCAAATTGATTCATTGTAATCATATGCGCATAAGACTGGCTGAACATTGGAAAACCATAAATGGAGAAAACCGCACTTAAATTGTAAAAGTAAGAAATAATTTTCTGATTATTTTAAAACAATTTTTCTATCGCAGAATATCGATAAAAATTTTTTTTAATAATTTCTATGTTTTGTGAAGTTTGCCTGCATAGTAAAAAGTAGATCTGGACACATGTCATGATTCGGTTAATATAGGAACATGCTGGATTGTGTACAATAAAAGTCAGAGGAAAAATACGTATAAATAACTATTAAGTTCATTAAAATAATTTCCATGGTCAATATTGCCAATACAAAATCATTTTCGGTTTTAAAAATGTACAAAATATCAGAAAATTAAATAAAAAGAAACGAGTTTCTCGTCAAATTTTACTATAGGACTACCTTAAAAAATGTATTAATGATTTTCTATTGTATAAAAAAAATAATCACCCGTACTTTTCACCATGTATTTTCCTTATTGATTGAAATAACAAGACAGCGTGCATTCATTAAACTGCGCAGTTCGTAAATTGAAATATCCTGCCATCAAGCAAGCCCGTACGATAATTGATTGTCATTACACGAGGCTCGCGCGTTAAATATTAATAATGAGCGCTAGAGGCTAAAGCACGTCCCTTCTCGCGTTTCGTCAAGGCCCATTTGACACGTGTTCTCCAAGCGCATCCGTAAGAGCCGGTCGTCGAGTCGTCTCAGCATCGCGTCGGGGCTCATCGGAGGCGGCCGCAACTCCTCGATAATCGAACTTCCGCACGGACAACGCTCCTGGTCGCACCTGTACGCGGCTCTCGGAATACGCGCTCCCTTTCCGTGTGCAGCTAGCAGCTCTCGCGCGCTCTCTAGCTTTAAAGCTCCTCTATGCAGGCTCGTTCGATCTCTGTTGATTCAACGAGTCACTCTAGCCGGTAAACATGCGTCCCTCTTCTCTCGATATACATTTTCCATCCTCGACATTCCATTTTCGCGTTTAGCCGCCGGGGGCTGTCGTCTCTCTCCACGTAGCAGGTGGCTCGGCTTTTCTTGTTCCGTGCTGCTCCTCGTGTGTATAATAAAATGCGAAAGGAGGGGACGTCACGTTCTTCTTGTGTGCGCCGCGCACTAGCTTTTATGCGAGAGATGGAGGATGAGCAAGAGTGAGAGAGAGCCAATCGCTCTTCGAGCGTCGCTGAGCATAGAAAAAGATGCGCTATTTGTTGGAGGTAATGGGTTTATTAAGTGAAATGCATTACCGCGTTTATTCGATGCTGCCTGGCTTTACGGTGCTCGGGCGTGCTTTGCTTAGATGATGTTGAATCTCGGAGAGTGGAACTTGATCGATTGATAAAGCTGAATATTGGGAACATTTCTTAAATAGGACAATATATTTTTCAGTAAAAGTAATATAGAAATTATGATAGTCAATTAGGTATGGATAGTTTGGATACGCATTATATCAAACTGTTTTTCTTTAATAAATTTTGAATACAATCTCAAAGCTGAGATTGTGATCGCCATAATGATTATATAGCCATGAAAGTATTATTACAACGTCATCAATATTTATATCATTTATACAACAATGAACTAACTTTTCACATTTAAACAATTTATATTCAAGGGCTGAAATACTTTCGCTATTCCTCAAAAATAAATGTATTCCGTCTGTCTGAGTGCTTCGTCTTTTTTAATATCAAATGCAATCTCTTCTTGTTGCAGAATGGAGACGTTCCAAGAAGCTGCCATTCAAATGCTGCGCGAGTTCCGCACGCTTCTACACCACTCACCCCTTCCGCTTCCAGGTACGCGACTACAGCAGCTGTTGGCCCTGAACATGTTCGCTATTGAGACGACGCAGCTGAAAGGTAAGGAAAAATCCAGTAGCTCTATTAAAGGCGAAAAGTGCAAAAAGAAAGGATATCTCGACGACACGTACGAGGCTTTCGATAAGTCTCGATAAATCCACCGGAGATAAGACCAGCAGCAGCAGCTCGTACAAGAGATATCAGGGATCTGGGAGGCGGCTGTTGCCGCGAAATCGCAAGCTCGCCCCCACCCCTTTACCGCTACTTTAGATTGGATTGGCTCGTCGCCCTGGCGCTTTCTTATTTAATGTTACGGCGCATGCCGGCCGACGACTTTCGGCCGCGCTGTTTTATTGTTGCGCGACTGTTTTTAGTGCCCCCGAAGGAAAGGCAGCGAGACCGAGCGAAGCAGCCTCTGTAAATCAAGCCCGGTTAGGAGGTGGATTACCGCGATTGCCTTTCGATTAAATTTCGCGGCTTTCTGTACCAAACTTTCGTAATTGAATTTTTTTCTTACTGCTTAAATAAATCTCGGACTTTTGTGCCAGAGGGGGAAATTGCATTTTCTTGTGCGATAAGCAAAGAAAGCGTAGTACTGAGTTCTACACTAAGAATCGTAGAATCGTATACTCTCTACAATTTTTACTTTTGGCGGAAAAACTTATTTCGATTGATAATGAGCGTACTGATATTATAGATAAGTATAAGAATATAGAAGTGAGTTGGTTACTCTTCTAACAATGCGTCAAACAACCATCTTAATTTTTCCGCTTTTTTTAATTACATACATATACGGGTATTACTGCCCTTTCTAGGATAGCGGGTTGCAGACTCGATCTCCGTTTACTTAAATATGAAATCGTTATCAAACATTTTAGAATTTTTTAATCAAATATATTAAATTTAAGTTTTTAGTAAATATTATTATTATGTAATTAAAATGGTGATAATAAGGGTCAGATAAGTAGTCCTTTGATCAACATAAGGATCTGACAGAATACTTATAAAACTTCTTAACCCTTTGCGTCATGGTGGAAGGAAACAAGGTGTGCTCAATTGGAGCTATTTCCTTCCACCATGCTTTGCGTCATGGTGGGTTCCTGAGTCACCCGCCAAGGTCTCTCTAGTTTTTAATTGTTTAAAATTGGGATTGGAAAAGATTTTGTATGTGACCCTTTTCATTTCTTATACTGTGTAAGAAAAAATATTTTATTCAACATCTACAACTCGAAAACTATCCGATAAAAGTCATTGAAAGTAGGTAACCATAGGGCTTCTGGACTCACCTGTGCAGGTGAGAAGCTCTGTGATTGGTCGAGGCGGACTGAGTAGAATAAGCCCCGTCCCCATTGTCTCACCTGTGCGCGATCATACTCTAGAATATTCTCGAATGTTCTAGAAGCATGTCGACTAATCTCGAAAAAGGGATGTGTACGTATTATGCACGCACCCGCGCGCTCGATCATTGTCGAAGTTTTGCGCGGACGAATAATATCATGCTCTTGCACCGACAATCGTTTGGGGGTGTCAGGTTGCATTCGGCGCACTTTAAAGAGGTAGAAAAAATATCTCGCGATACGAATGCTTTCATGAATGCAGTCGAATACTCGAAGGAATATCAAACTGTAAGACTCACATTTAGACATGTGCGTGTGTGCGTGTGTGCGTGTGCCTGGAACTCTGGAAGCTTCTCATCGTCGACGAGGACCGACCTTCGATGGATTTGTGGATGAGCCAGGCCGCTATATACGAATGCTATATATATTGTGTTTCTGAAGGCTGACACAAAGCGTGTATATCTATATATGCACGACTCAAGACTCTTGTATCTGCTGCTATAACTTTGGTTGGTAAGCAGCGAGTTTTAGGGGCTAAGAAACGCTTTAATAAAAAGAACAATCATTAGCCCATTTGTTTTCAAATTTAGCAATATAAGTATAAGACTACATCAGATATTTACATTTCTATTTATGATATATACTTAATACGAATATTCAATATAATCGAATAAAGCAAAGAAATTCCAAGAATTTTGAGATAATAGTGAAAATCAAAAAAATCTTTAATTTTTAAAATTTAAAAAATGAATACTTCTATGTCATAGATGATCCCCGACAGCTTTGTCCTTTGTTTAACGTGCAACACCTCCCTAAATGGGCTATTCACACGGCTCCCCATGGAGCATGGAGCTGGGGTACGCCCAGCTAGCGCAGAGCAGCCGAAGCCACCCTTACCGACTCCTGCAAAGTGGTAAGCTTTTACAGGACCCTCGTTGGGGGTACTATCGGGAACCATCCTTTCCCTGGCCGGCTCTGCAGGCCGCCACCCGAGTTGTTACACACAGTAAGCAACTCACACACCGAGATGCTATGAGATTCAAGACTCCGTTAGTTTCAAGCACTCGAAGAGCCTCTCATCTCATGCAGTCTCTTGCCCTAAGCGATGTGGGCATTCAACCACTGCCACCACGAATCCAAACCCAACTGACCGGTGCGAGGGGACTTGTCACCCGGTCGCCCATGGTACCGTTTTCACCCTGGTGGGGGTCCCAGTTGAAGATCTCACCATCTTCGGCACTGGTTGTCCAGCTCGGGTGCGTGGGTACGTTAGGCCCAAAGGCCAAGTACTCGGCCATCGGAGGCCGACCGAGGCCGACAACCGACAGCAGAGGTCTTGACCCCCCTGCATTGATGATCCCCGACAGTGGACCTTAACTTTTGCTCATTTAAATGGTGCTCTAGTTGTTTACGCTACAATATGTAATCAAGTAGTGCGCACTATGTATGTACGCACAGAGTTTCTCACCTGCACAGGTGAGTCGAAAAGTCGAATGGTGGGGCGTCCAGAAGCCCTATTGTATACCTACTGTTCAAAGATTTATTGAATATTACTTTCATATAAAGGTATATTTATGTAAATTTTTATATCACAAAACTTTTAGTTTCTTGAGAAAATAAAAATAAAATGTCAAAAAATGCTTCCACTGTGTTAGACGTATGTATTTTTAAGTATATGAATTTGCTTCTGTGACATGCGTTGTTTGATTTAGCTATATTTTATTATTCTCAAAAACAATTGTACAACCAATTGAACTCTGCATAAGAAAAAACCTTAGTGCCACGTGATAACAGGGATGCCCCATTAAAGATCAGTGACGGCTGAAGATATTGTCTTGTGAATCCCTGGAGAAAATGTCTTTACTAACAATGATTCACAAGCACAACAGCATTTATCGCAGAGTATAAATACTGTTGGGTATAAATGCATGAATGACAGTCTCTACGTAGCTTTCAATACGATAAGAAGCGCAGACGAAGTCAAAAGTAAAGATGAAATCACTATACTTTTTGTTACTCATCGCTTCGATGCTATTTGTTCAAGGTAGGTGAAAAATATTAATTCGTCAATAATAATAATAATTTCATTATTATATTTTATATATAAATATGTAGAAAAAAGTTAAATACTGCTATAGAAACGTACTGTATATGATTACTAATTCAGAGGCGAAGAGTAAACTGGGTTAACAGCAATACACCGGGTAGCACTGAATATTAAATGGAGGCCGTATATACTGTCCTTGTCTAATTAAATTTTTGCTATTTATTCCTATATAAGGAATATTTTGAGATCTAAAAGAGTGCCTAACATTATTTCCTTTCCGAGAATAGTTTGAAACGCAAAACCTAACCTCAATTTTCGCGTTTCGAACTATTCTCGGGAAGGAAAAATTTTAGATAATCTTTTAGGTCTCAAAATATTCCTATTTTAAGAAGAATTTTAACGACTCTTAGTTTTTCAATTAACAAACTACTATTTGAGTAATTAGCAAAAATGTGATTAGACAATTACAGTAGATACGGCTTCCTCTTAAGTTATGTAGAAATCAATAAAATTTCGTGCAACCTAAAAATATATACAAGTCGAATATTAAAAATTATTCAATATATTATATTAGAGTTATTTTTGAGCATCAAAATAAAGTATTATTCTATTCTATTATTCTATTATTCTATACTTTTCAATTATCCAAAGACGATTGATTACTATAATACATTAGGAATCAGTCTAAGTGATTTTTATCGCCTCCAATTTACTCATCTTATATTATAGTTAATCCTAACTAGTATTAGTAGGAATTATTTTTTCGTGAATAAATGTTACTAGCATTATATATCTTTTCGTAAATAAATGTTACTAGCTCAATAGCTGTGGATTTCACAATTAATGTATAAATTAGAAAAAATGTTTATATTAATTAAAGTGAACTACTTACTTGCTTATTAGAATATTTCATTAAAAAACTTTCTAATAGTTTGACTAATTTTACCATTTAAAATAATTAAAAATAACCCATATAAATAATAGCAGCACACAATTTTTATATTTAGTTTTAGTTTTATGCAAGAAAAATCAGATAGTCAAATTTTTTTTATTTATTCGCTTTATTTGTCCTTTTCATCAATAACTTTAAACTACACGGAAAAAATGCTTTGTTTATTTAACAAAGTCACTTGGTAAAATGCACATCAACAATTTTTTTGATTACACTTACCAATTAATTTGTTGTTTCTATAAAGCGATTAGGTAATTTTACTAATCCATATGTTAAATTAACAAATTACTTGATAAGTGTAATAAAAAAAATAGTTAGTGCGTATTTTACCAAGTGAATTTGTTAAATTAACAAAGCATTTTTTTCCGTGTAGTATTTTAAATAAAGTTTTGGTAAAATATGAAAGAATAATATATTTATATATTCGGAAAAAACATTGATTGCACATTTTAATTGAATTATTTCATTTGCAGCATTTGGAGCTTGTAATTACAATGATTGTAGTCCATTTTGTCAACATAAAACGTGCCAGGGAACTAGATGTGTCTGTAATATGAGATTTATAGGACAAGATATAAAAAACAAAGTGAATCAAGGCATTATTAACTCTCACTTTGGATAATCATGGTTAATGGTTTATCTGGTGTTACAACCTGATTCAATTGTTTAATACACTATTTTATAATTTAATTCAAATTGTAAATTGTCATGCAATCGCTTGCTTTTCACACATTATGACTATTATTTCTTGACGATCTATTTTGTAAACTCCACAATGAGACAAACTTTTGGCTATTATAGATCCAGTTGTTTATCCCGGTTACTGTGAGCTATAATTCATTTTTTTCATCCTTGAATTGCACAGGCGCGTTCATCTAGAACTTCAAAGTTATCGCAATGTATATGAGTAAATATAAATAGATGTATATATTGTAATAAAAATACTATTAAATGTGCATGAAATTTATTATTGGCCCTTTACATTTTTTTTAATACTTTACAATCTATTTCATAAACCATGAATTAGCGAAGTTATTTTAAGGTTTATAAAACTGTGAAGGTTCTTCTTATGAATTTCGATTCCGAGACCTTTAACTTGTTGGCCAAAAATGAATTTTGAGACTTGCTACAAAAAAACACGTTCATTCTACGCACTGCCGTTAAAGGTTATTAGGACGACTGCATATTAAATGAACACTCGCCAGTGAACGGCCATTGCTATGAAAAGTGCAAATTTTGTCTTATAAGGCAATGTTTATTAAGGTTTTCAATATATTTTAAAGTTCTAACCAGTCTACCTTCTTTCTTTTTCATGATTATTATACACATAAGTTTTGATGGTTTGATGAAGGTGATGCTTGGATTCTCAATTTTGAGAAAATATCTCTCTGAAAAGTTGTTGTTCTTGATTAGGACAATAACGTTTCATAAAGATATTTGATAAAAATTGAAAATGAAATGAGAAAAGTGGTTCCTCGTATTTGTCGGTGACAGGTGGCTTTAGCATCGCCTTAACGTAGAAAAATTATAGAGCACTAATTAAGGTAGGACTGTGGTTGTTTTCGATCAATAACACAAAAAAATATTACGTTTTTTTAATTTTTATAATTACAAGAATTCTTTAAAACCTGTCAGGTGTTATAACTCGATGTTTTAATATAGTTATATGCGTTCAAGTAAAACAATTTACAATATATAACATTTTTCTAATAAATATTTTTGAAACTCTTAAAAAATATTGGTTACTATGTTTTGAATAGAAGTCATTACTTGTTCCGGTACAAAGCAGGGTTCACGAGAGGAGAAATTAATAATTCAATCACAGTTTAAACTTTCAAAATTATATTTATTCAAATACCTAGCCGATATATTCCTGTGACGCATTTACGCTGAAAAGCCGATGCTTTCCGTAATAGTCACACGATGTGAACCATACGAGAGTCTAAACTGCACTGCCTTGTTGTTGTCGAGAGCGCCAAAGCTGGCCCTTTTTTTTACGACCTTCTTTCGGGAAATGCACTTGAGACAAAAAAACACAAGCTCAACCTTTACGCGTAGCCGATTTCATTTGGTTCTCTTTCTTTCATAACGCTGTAGTTAATACATCGCATCACTTCAGCACTGCATATTTATTTATTATCAATTTCACATTATTATATTCGCCGTCAATTTTACTTTACAATAATTATCATTATTTCTGTCAATAACATTACTGTTAAAGTAATTTCTCCACCATACTGTATATTATATATACGAGTTATTATAAATAAATATCATTTTTTATTGTTTCTTCAATAGTATTTTTAATGCGTATGAATCTAGATTTTTTTGTGAGATTTAAGAATCAATAAATTTTATAAAGTGATATTTTTGGTTTATTAGTGCTTAAAAGCAGTCAGAAATTTTTCGAATATTTAAGCTTGATGTGTATGAGTACTACATTTTGCAATATCACTAATAGTGGTGAAAATGAATACTAATTGTGCAGGTACGATGGCTTGATACTTGGTATAAATTACTTTTTTCTAATAACATTGATAGAAAAAGAATTTCATTTTGATATAGGTCAAAAATAGGGATGTCACCAAGACGAGACAGGGTGAGATATTTAAAGTCTCGTCTTGATGTAAAAAAAAAATAAATTAAAGTCGCGTCTTGAACTCGTCTTGGTCTGGTCTTGGTCTTGTTTAAAAATTATTTAATTTATAATAAGTAGTCCAGTTTAATTTTATAATCAATTTTTTCAATAATTTAATGTCTACAAAACATTTATGAACGTAATTTTTTGTAATCATAAAACTATACTAAACATGTAATGTATATCACTGCACGTATCTTATATAAGTGTACTTCTGTAGAACATTTAGTAATTTATGATATATTTGAACTATGATAAATTTTAACTATGGCTAATTTTAAAATATGTTGAATTTTCTATACTCTACTAAGGTGGGTCTACACTGATTTTTCTTCAAAAAATTGAAAAAATTTTATGATGCTTTTTGAAACTCTACATTGGTAAGAACATTTTGGGACCTGATAGAATAAATAAATTTCATAATCAACGAAGCTGTGCGCGAAGCAGGCGATTGTCGAACGAGTGGGAAGTTTGTCGCTCGAGCGAAGTGAGGGCGACAATCACACGAGTCAAAAATCACCTGAGCGCATGCATTGCACATACTATTTTTTGAAACGAGTGTAAGAAGGTTGTGTACAAGAGGCACGTAAATTGTAGTATATTATTAGCTCAAATAGGTACCTGATACAGGCTACATCCTTCATAAATATTGATGTACGACAGAAGAATAAAATAAAGTTATATGAGCATGGCAGGAGGCAGGGTGGGGCGCTGGGTGGGAGGTAGGGGCCCCAGACGGGGTCCAGGGGCGGAGTCCCTGGCGGGGAAGCAGGGGGCGCATCCCCCTGATGGGGGCCGGGGGCCACCCCAGCAAATCAAAATACTTATATATCATTAAAAAGAAAGAAAAATAAATTATATCAAAATTATAAATTCAAAAAAAGCTTATTAATTTTGTTAAATTTTTTCAAAACTTTTCAATGTTTTTGAAATTTGTAATTTTTTATAAATTATTCAATTTTTTAAAAATTTTTCAATTCTTTCAAAATTTTTCCAAAATCTTCCAATTTTTTCAATTTTTATAAATAGATATCTACAGTCTTTTCGCGACTAAATGATTGTTTTCACACGCTGTGGGCGATGTAATGTACTTCGCGCACGCTCCTTTGAAAATGTGTAAATCGGGCACTTCGCGCACGCTATCCACGCATGAGAAACCGAGCTTCTCACACGAAGTTTCAAAAAATACTAACTATTGTTTGTTATGGGTTCTGAAGTAACTTATAATTTATTAGATTGATATCGTCAAACTTAAATTTGCAAGGAACTTTTAGAATTAACCTCTGTTTTGACTGAAAAAAATGCATTTCATTCAATGAATGGAGATTAGGGAAGTGAATATTGCTCAAAATTGATATATATCTTCTTTCATGCTTACTAATACATATTAAAATTTTGAAAGAAAATTCCGGATGTACGATTTTGGAGAAATCAGTGTAGACCCACCATAAGGGAAAAAAATAGTTAAAATCCTGAAAATAATCATAAATGTTTAAGGTCTCACTGGAAGTTTTCTTTTTACGTTAGGGATTGTAAAATTGCCGCAAAAATTTTTTGAATCATAATATAATATACTTTTTTTAACACGTGCATGTAATAGGCCCTTTTCCATGCATCTAAAGCGAATGGCAAGTTAAGCATTTTGAGCGTTTTCGCCGGAGCGGGAGGTAATGATTACCCCTGCTGCAGCAGGTTGTAATGACCATTACCTTCCGGTTCCTAAATAAAATTTTTAAAATTTGTAGAAAATTTTGACAATTTTGGAAAATTTTGGAAAATGTATGTATGTATGTGTGTGTATGTATGTATGTATGTATGTGTGTGTATGTATGTATGTATGTATGTATGTATGTATGTATGAAACCAATAAAGCATAATTTGTGTCCACCATAACTCCTGCAGGGACGCATGTTAAGATCTGAAATTTTGCAGACATATTAGGTACGTTTGAACTTACATATGATAGAAACTTGGAGCTGAATGGATAATATTTAGGAAGTTTTTTTGATAAAATAAGCATTGTCTTTTTAAATGTTAAAAAAGAAAATTTTTTCTTGGCAGTTTTTATTGAAGATATATAAAAGATAGGCAGAAATTCTTAAAGTGCGAGTGGTTTCCTTTCGATTTATGTCTTTTAAAACTATTCTTACGCTATTTTTAAGAAATAAACGTGAATTCAAAGACTTTTCACAAAGTACACTGAGTAGAGAGGAAATATTATTACGGTTTCATAAACTTTTAAAGTTTTTCAAAATAATAGATTTAAAGTATGCGATATATATATATATAGCCTAAAAGTAATTACCGTGGACTGTCTTCATCGAACAATTAAGACAATATTGAATTTATTAGACACATCATTTATGATTTAATTGTATCTAACCTATTAGACTTTGAAGTACATTATATGTACAGAATGATCTAAATTTTTCAGAATTTGTTTTTAATTACTGTGTCTGCACGAGTGTTACGAATGTTGTAGCGAACTTTTCAAGTTTTAGTTAGTTTTTAGGTTATTTGTTTTTAAATTGCAAAATCTAAAAAAATATGCAATTACCGTGGCCATCAAAATTATAGGTAAGTTACATTTGTAATAAAATTTGTTATGTTGTATTCTGGTGTAATAACGAATGTATATACACATACTATGCAGAAAATTATTTTTATTATATTAAAATAAAACTACAGACATTTTTCTAACAAATTTACCGTTGCCGTAATTACTGTGGCTAATATGGTAAAATTCCATATGAAATACATGTAAAATTTTTGTCATCTGTAGCTCTTTCCAAGAAAAGTTTGTCTCTTTTTACCATAAATAACAACTTCAAACCCAAATTAACAAAAATAAAGTAGTTTTAGTTTGGTCCAAACGTTACATCAAAAAGTACCATTTTTTGACAATCACCCATATATCCTTACCAACATTTACAAGATAATTAAAATTTTTTGAAGTTTTGAAATGAATCAGGAAAGTTATTTTAAGACTTATAAAACTTTAAAGGTTCTTCTTAGAAGATTTAGTTCAAGACCTTGAACCTATCAGCCAAAACAGAATTTAGAGATTTCTTTTGCAAAAATGAAAGAATAAAAAATACAAACTACAAAACACTGACTGAGTAAAACACGTTCATCCTATATACCACCGTTTAAGGGTATTAGTTCAAAATCTAATAAATTAACAGAATAATAGTTCTTTGCCTGCTAGTAGTAAATGAATTTCAGACTTATTGGATATACTCGAATGACCCAGAACCCAATTTTAGAGAAGTCGTAAAAGTTTCATGTTTTATGCTTGTTGGGAGTGAGACTAGATTCTCAATTTTTCACGAGACAAGGGAAGCATAAAAGTGGCCTTAAATTCTTAAGCTCTGCCAAAAGATTTATTAGCGCGAAAGAATCGAACACGACAGCTAGTTTTAGCAGTTGTTGAATAAGATTCTAATATATTCTACAACTTGCATAGCAATATTAACATAAATAATAATTTGGTTTAGACTTATAATACTATTTATGTGCTATAAATTTTGGATAAACTTGACGATAAACTATTGATTGTTAATCAAAAATCGCAATGCTCAACTGACAGTGGATACTATAATTTGAGTATTCCTTTATTTTAAAGCAGTTGAGATCAAAAAAATAATTTTTAAAAAATATATTTAAATTCTTTTTGCTGAATATACGTAATTGTTTAGAGGAATCAAATAAAACATTTTGTGAAAGGCAAGAGACGCAGAGTTCAACACTTATACTATCAAGGAGCATGGAAATTTACCGATGAAGGCATTTCCTGTACTTGACAATTTTTTCAGCTCCTTACATTACTATATTATCTAATACCACCAGATGTGTATTTTTTCTTTCCCAAAGTTGAACAAATACATTATAAATAAAAACAAAAATTATTAATTACGGGGGTAGTATTCCTATAGCCTTTTTTGTACCATTTTCATCTGTAAAAGAAAAATGTGAATAAGTAGGGTATTGTAAAGAAAACATCCTAAAGGTACAATATATATTTGACCTGAGATAAATGTTTTTGAATATTTGTTGCTTGCAAGTACCCTACAGAATGTACTACTCGATAAATGTAGGCCTACCAGGGTTTAAATTGTTCCTTTTTAGTGCCATTTTGGACTGTTGCTACTTAGAAAATATTATTTATAACTTTAAGTATTTATTTTTATATCTGGAAGTGATTTACGAGTCATAAAAAAATTAAAAATCACGATGCCCGTATATTTGTAATAATAATAAAAAGAAAATATCGCGAAACAGTTTTGTTTATGATTAAAAAGAGATGATTTATTAGAGTTTTAGTCAACATCGGTTTGTAATGTTCTCGCTTCCTAAAATTTGATTATTTCGTCTTATACTAACGATGTGTGTATACCGTTGCAGTTTCGTTTTTACAGCGGAAAAAATAAGCAACATTCAATTCAAAAAGTTAAATTTATCCTCCATTGAACTTCACACACGTAGCTTCACCGTTATATCCTGCAAGCATGCACGCATTAATATCTCCCTGGTCCGTTTGTTCGCTACATTTCAATTAAAGCCCTCGCGCGCTCGTCAAAGCTCCAGCTCGTAAATAAGCCAGCGCTGATACAGCACTCAATGCGATTCAATTTCGGAGAAGCAGCAGCGCTGCACGCGCATGAATTCTACCCGGCGAGAAAGAGCTGCCTTCGAAGTCCGCGCTCGTCCAAAAAAGTCGCAATCATCGTGCGATACGTTATTACGCCGCGGCCCGCAACAACCGGTATATGCACGCGGTGCGCGCGGTGCGCGCGAGAAAACTGGTCCGCGCGAATGTGTACGCACGCGAAATTGTATCGCGCTGCGTGGCAATTAGCGAGCGGCTCAGCTACCGCGTGCGTTCGTACGTGTAATCAGAAGGGCCGTGTGGTGTGGCGAAGCGCCGCCGTCTCGACGCGCCTCTCTGGTGCCGAGGATCTTTACAAAGGGAGAAAGAGAGATTGCGAGAGGGTGAGAGGCGCCTCCTTATTGATTTATACTTAGAGCGTATACGGCGATGATAGCCGAGTCGATAGCCTCTTGGCTATCGTCCAATCTGTCCGAGAGAGCGAGCGGGTGCGCCGAAGACGACGCGATTCTTGTCTGTGTCGCGCGGCTTATGCGACGCCGGGGATGGATACATTCTTCTTGTTTCTTGCTTTCTTGCTTTTTTTTTGTGTTTGCCTCTTACGTTGCGCTGTTTTATATGGAAATATGAGGCTTATGATGTACACACACGTACATCTATTATTCATTTAGTTGAGCGTGTGATCGGAATGTATAATTTATTATTTATGGACGAGGCGATTGGTCGAGATCGTTGCTTTTCTTTAGGTTTCGGAGAAGTGAGGGTGTAATTGCTAATACTAGTTTATTCTTGCGAGTTATCTGATCATATAGTGATACGAGAACAGCGTTTGCGAATAATTGGCAGTCGTGGACGGCAAGTAGGGGAGACGGGGCTAAAGCAAGCCTTGGGGTAAAGGGAGCTTTTTGATTTTCTCTCACTGTTTTGACTTTAGTGTTAAAAAAAATTTGAGAATTTGCATTTTAAAAGTCTGCAACTATATGATAAAGTAAAATTGCATCTATGTTCTTTGTTTTAAAATTAAAAAATAATAACACCTTCAAGGTACTTGAGATGATTTTAGTTTTTTAATCATTTCGTAATATCTATAAATATTGTTCATATTTAATTTTTCCAAGACATGTACTGAATTCTAGAACATTTAAAAACAGTACCTGAAATTTGCAATTTATTCGAACCATTTTTGAATAGCATGCTACTCCGTAAATGATACGTACTCGGGGCAAAGTGAGCCTTGGACGATACAACATATTAAAGCATGCATTTAAATAAAAATAAGAATTTTTTCTGTTAATAATGTACGTTTTAATTATGTTATCATTTTAAATTTCTTAATTTCATGTATTAATTAGTCAGAATTAAATAAAAACCGTATTTTTGAATTTTTATCATACTATGGTTGGTAACGGCGAGAGTTGAGAGAAGGGGGGGGGGGGGGGTTGGGGGTAGTCGACGTAACGTTACAAATATAAAAACTACAAAACCGGAAACTTATTAGTATGAAATCTTTTACAATAGTAAAATATTTGTTGGATAAAATCCAAATGAAAAGTATTATTTAACTAAGGATTTGTTTTTTAGTAAAATAAAAATTTCATTTCAAGATGCTTATAATTCTCCAGAATATTTAGCTTTGTCACAAAGTATTTGGGTGGCAAATACTGCCAATGTATTGTAAGAATACAATCAAAATCAAATACAGTTGAATAACGAACGTATTTTAATTTTTGACTTACTACTGAATTTTATACTTTATCATGTGTGTTGTGTGAAGAAGGATTTTACTCAAAGGCTGCGTTAATTTAATGCTTTAGCCTTCTGCAGTACACCTACACAGACGTTATTTCCCTGTACCCTACTAACACGAAGATATAGTGTGCGAAAACCTCGGCGAAAACCGAAGGTTAAATTAATCATGAAGTAACCGTTCATAGGTTGCGCGCAGCGTTGCTGACGCAGTCGTTAAAATTCAAATACGTTACTTGACAGCCATTGCGAGCGCAGCCCACAGCTGTAAACAAACCCCCTTACGGAGTTTATAGCGCTGCAGCATCGCACATCGTGCAGTCCGGCAGGCAGCACCTGTAGAAGCGCGCGTATATATACGTTATCGTGGCGGGTGTAAGTGCGAATTGGACGGGCCGGAGTAATTGAATTCATAAACGCCACCGGCAATTGGCCGCCAATGAGCCCGTCTGCGGTCGATACCGCGTACACAGGCTGCTACAGGGACGCGCAGCTTCATCAAGTTTAACGCCCGGTTGCGGTTCACCGCGCTCCGCCTCGCTCGCCAATCCTTGTTTGAGGACTCGCCACGAGCACGACTCGAAGCAGGACATGTTTTTCACCTACTGTAACATTCTCGCTATGTTATTTGTTTGCTACTACCGTCTAATAAAAATATCCTCAACTTCATTATGTAAAAGGCATAATATGTGGCGAGTAAGTAGAAAATAGTACATTGTGCAACTAGTGCGCGAAGCATTACCTGAGCGCACGTGTTGCATATACAATTTTTTCAAACGAGTGTGAAAAGGTCGATCACGTGAGGTGTATAAATTGAAGTAGAATTCTCGCGACAAAATGTTTGTTTTTACACAGCGTGCGCGAAGCAAAGTGCACTTTGCTTCGCGCACGCTACGGTGAAAATGCATGCTATCCATGCATGAGAAACCGAGCTTCGCACACGGAGTTTCAAAAAGGCTATTTGGTATAAGACGTGACGTTCTGCTTAATTTTCATGTAACTGTTATTTTTCATATTCTTGCATCTTACGTATTCTGATAGTACAACGTGTGATGCGATTCTATATTTATATATAAAGTCTGATATCTCAGAATATAATAATATAAACTACCAAATACGTGAGCTCCGTGGTATCTCAGTCATTATGCGTTATCGGCTTAACGTCAACGGTTGGAAGCCACATTTTTTTAGCAACTTGAAGGTCAATATAAGATGAATGATTCTTGCATTTAACGATCTATAAATCTTGTCGAATGGTACATTCAATTCGGTGACACAATAATCATGAAAATATTTTAAATCTTTTGTGTCACTGCAACCCTCATAAATATCTGGTAAAGTGACACAAACTATCAGCGGTACTCAATAAAAGAAATACCAATGGCACCATAAATACAGATTACCATGTCTAGCTTTGATCTTCTAAAAAAGAATAGTTACGTGAACATTAATCTTCTAATATTGGATAGACAATTGTTTATGAATAATTAAAAGATGATGTTATAAGGTAGTTATCTATACCGCCAAATAGACCTCACTGAAACAAATGTTTCTTATTAAAAGAAAAAGTTATTTAAAAATATTAGTTTTACATTTTTACTCTATTTCAATTTGTCGGAGTCTAATTCTGTCTTATATATTAATTGTATTATATTTAGGGGGTCGAGTCGAGCCGAGTTTTTTGTCCGAGTTCCAGCCCAGTATATACTCGATATTCTCGAGTACTCGAAAACAGCGAGCTTCTCGAAAATAGTCGAGCTACTCGGAATGATCGAGCTACTCGAGATGATCGAGTTACTCGAAGCAATTTCTTTTAATCGGTGAGTGTTTGTGAGTTAGATATAAATTTGAGAGAAACGGTTCTCCAATCATGTACGGAAACCTTGCATCTTTAATTAACTTTGAATCGTGTACATGTGCAAAATAATATCTGGTACCTTATTCAAGGTAAGTTCGAAACCGGCGGCGAATGGTCTATTAAAGGTGGAGCTCTCCACTTTTACAAGCTTCTTGTCTCTTTTGGAAATCAATCATCGCCGCGTATGTAAATTTAAAAACACCCAACCTTAAATGCAGCATAAAGCTTTTAGTCCTATAGTATGCGGAAAGCGCGATTTCACAGATTGTTTTTAGTTCATAAAGTACGGTTTCATACATACATAGACTAATTATGATGGCAACTCGGGCGTTGATAGTTATTACGCGGTTACGCCCTGAGTTACAAATATGATTATTTTATGCTTACGTAAAATGGGATTATAAGCTTTCAAAACGGACGTAAAATCAAAATTTTTACGCACACTATTAAGTCAAAAAATAATGTAAGCTTCACATGCGTGTTTTTTAATTCGCGTAATCGCTGAACGCTGTTTCGTGCCGATTGCCCAAGTTCTACTTTGCTTGCTATAGATGCTTACATTAGTATTATTAGCCATCTGTGCAAAGCGCATTATAAATTATCATCCCTGGTGGAAATAGTTTTGTAAATAACTATTAAAATGTAAGAAAGTTGATTATAATTCGTTTAAAACGTAGAAAAACACCCCCGATTTCGGACCTCTAAACTACTCATTTTTTTATTGTTTTAAATAAAAATAAACCAACTCAGATAATTAATAACAATTTTTAACAAAGGCTGTTGAGAAGAAACTTAATTGACAGATTTTAATACTTTTTTACTTTTTTATATACAATTTTTCACATTTTCTCACAAGAATTAATAGTATTTGACAAATTTATTTCCATCGAGGACTTCGATAGTAAATTTAAAATTATCTGGCATCAGCCACGAAATAATGCGATTTTGATCAAGTAAATACGCTTTTTGAAAATAATAGAAAATTATAACTATACCTTCCAAATAAATCAAGCTATTTTTTTAGTACATCAAATCTTTCGAGTACCGCTCGAGTACAGCTCGATATTAATAATTATATTCATATCTACTGAAAACGTTTGAATTCTTAATACTGTACTTCAGCAAAATCCTTTTGAATAATTAAATTAAAAAAAGATTTATATTTTAATCGTCTATTTATAAAGAATCAGCTTTTTGTTGATAATATTACAAATGTACTTCTCTGAGGCCTAATAAGCAGTAGACAATCGTCTTTACACCCTATTAAGCGAATTCTTAAATAAACTCCAAGTACAAATTGAAGTAAACCCCCCATGAAAAGCTCTGATCGAAGCTTAATCTTCCGCCTTATCGGGGCTTTGCTCTGCAGCGAGTCAGGGCTCAGCGGGCGCACAGGAGCCAAAAGAGAAGAAGCTGAGTTTGAATCGCGACGCCGTACTAGCGCGATCAGTTTTTCCATGGTTTCCCCAGCCAAGAGAGATAACCCACGTCTCGTTCGGCGCCCTCGCGGAATTCCGCAGGTTTCTTCTCTCTCTCTCTCTCTCTCTCTCTCTCTCTCTCTCTCTCTCTTTCTCGCGCAGTGGTGCGCGCGGGGCGGCCGCAGAGGGTAAACGACCCAGCTGCAGACTCCTCTCTTCTCCTTCCTTCCGCCTCCTTCGGCATACGCGCAGCCGGGGAAAAAGAGCCAAGTTACCGATTGCAGACTGAGCACGCTCGTTGCTCAACAAACCGTTCGGCAGAGTTATGCTCGCGGGCAAACATCCGCCCGCTCGTTCGAGTAATCACCACCCTTGCCTGCTCGGACGCGCCTCATCAACCCTCGGCTTACCTCTTCTACCCCACCCCCAATAACCCCCTCCCCACCTGGCTCATTGTTTTTCTTCAATCCTTTGCGCAGCAAATTCATGCCTAATTTTAGAATACGGCTTATTTCTTGCTTTGCTCGGCTTCGGAGGCAAAGAGAGAGCATGAGAGCCAGAATAATAAAGCTTGGGGAAGAAAACGTCCACCGCGCCAACTGTGGCGCAAGTGAAAGCCTTACGCTCATGCCAGCCATGTTGTTTATTTTAACATAGGAAACTATATCTATATATATACGCATGGCATGTTTAAACTCCCAATAGTATACTCTAAGCAAAGAAAAGATTAAGTGGAACTCGGACGTAGATCCATTTGATATTTAGTTTCGCCTTTGAGATTTTGATTTTTTAGGCAGCTGCGAAAATATTACAATTACTCGTTCTACAAATAACGGTTATTGGAAAACTTGATGTATTATCAATGACCATTCTACACATATAAGAGTTTTTAACGGTTTATAGTTTATACCGGAAATGAGTCATATAAGACATATATAATTTTATCAATTGTAAATCTGTACAGAGTATGTTCTGAACAGTGCTTTCTAAACTCGAAACGGAATTAATTGGTTTCTGATTATTTGAAAAAGGAAAAATGGCTAATAATTACTAGTATAACATTAATATATACTTAATTGCCAAGTACTTGAATCCTTGTATTCAAGTACATTTCTTTGTACTAGAAATAAGAAGAGAAAAGTACTCTTGTGCCCATCACCGAATCACCGAATGAATAGTTAATAATATTATAAAACATTGAGTATCGAATACAAGTCGTACGTGTACTCCTGCTAAGATCATCATCCTGTAGATTAAAATTATTGCTCTAGTATGAAAGCAAGACATCTCATAGGCAAAGACATCCAAGCCGCAAGGAAAAGTCAAAGTTCCCTGCTCTCCCCGTTATATCTCCAGCACAACGACTTGACATTGGCGCCGTGCCTATCGGCGTCGAGAGTCGATGAAAAGGGTCGCGGCTGCACTGCCAAATTGGCCTACGTGCGATCGCGCGCGTGCCCTCGCGGCTTCTAATCCGGCACGTCGTCGGCGCTTGTAACTGGCACTGGCAAACACGAGTTGGGATTACAGCGCGGCGCGCGAACCTCAGCTGTACAGCTCAGAAGTGTGAGTCGACGATGAAACTCTTTCTCTCGTCTTTCTCGTACTGTGAAGGGGGGGGGGGGAGGGGGGAGGGGGGCTCGAGTACAAGTTACTTCCTGGAAATTTGATTTATGACATTTTTATAGAGCCCGCTGTAGAGGAGCTGGGCCGCTCTGTGGCCTGAGTTTCATGATCGATTGGGTATCGATTTTCCACGATGGGGCTTGATTATTTCGAATTGATTGAGCCCCGTGGATGGGATACAGCTTTATCTATTTCATTGAATTGTAAAGGGTGGTGCTGGAATTTTTAGCGCTTTGTGACGTGAGCAAATTGCTGACGATCTGTAACGTTGATAAAGTGATAAGCTCATTTAATGTTGACTGAATAATATGCAATAATCAACATATTTCTTTTATAGGTAGTTTCTTTTAATTTAATTAAAGTTGTATAACGTCAATATGCATACACGATGATAAAATTAGATTTTTGATAAAAATGTCCATGCACGGAGTTTCATGGAAATAGTAGTAAACGTGATATCTTTCGTTTACATTAAAAAATAGCCGTTTATTCCGCGAAGTGGAGTAAATATTACAGTATTAACTGGACAATTTTTCCATGTATAAGTAAATGTTGAAGTCAGAATGTTTACTATAAATTTCACGGTAACTCTTATAAGAAAATTTTCTCGTTGTAATCATCTGCTTACAGGATAATTTATTCTTAACGTATAAATTGTTTTCTTAGTATACTTCACGTCAAGAAGTACTTGATTAATATAACCCATTAAACGAGCACAATAAAATTTATATTAATGATTTGCAGTTTATCAATTGCTCTTATCTTCCATATCCTTTTCAAAATCTCTAAATCTTGTATCTGTAACATCGTTTACCTTTTCGTTTTTATTTCTTTATTACGCCGTTTAGCCTGCAGCGCCATTCTGTTTCCATCGATAATGAATATCGCGTAGATATCAATTCGTAATTATTATCACTCAGGAAAACCGTAGAGAATCAACAAAAGAAAAGCTACGATGATGTCTGATAGCGAATAATCAAGTATCCCCGTTATTATTCCAGCGCATTTAGCAAAATGATGTCTCGTATACGGCTGCCACTAATAGCGACCATTTGTAGCAGTCTCACATTTTTCCAAACGAAATGGCGAGAGAGAGAGAGAGAGAGAGAGAGAGAGAGAGAGACGGAACGAATCGGATGCAGAGTATAGTAACCTAGGTGCTTTCATGCATATCGGTATCGGCGTGTTTGCGCAATTATGGTGCTTATACCACAGTGCCGCGCGCCGGTATATCCAGTCGCACGGTTAGCCCTCCACGCATATAACGTGTACGACAAGTCGTACAACCTGCTTCCTATAAATAGCGCACGCATGAATCTCTCTTTCTCTTTCTCTTTCTCTCCCGTGTCTTTGCAAAGACAAGATGCGTGCACGGACTCTTATGATGCCTCCGACTTTTCTCGATCTCGCTTGCCGCGGTCTCTTCTCGGTTTGCGTTTTTCTGCCTGCGTCACTCCCTACGTCCTTCACCCTTTGACTCGAATTTACCAGTACAGAAAAACACGCATCTCGATTTGTTTTCAAATTTCATGAGAAGTTTGATTTTTTGCATGTAGAGTTTCCATGCCTCGATCAGATCAGATCGAACAGCCTTGGATATATAGATTTATCACATTAACGTGAGTGAGAGAGTCTTACCCGGCAATGAAATGGAGATACACCTTAAGGATAATACATCAAAGAAGAAAAAGTCAGAGAAAAATATTGAAGTTTATAAGCTTACGACAATGATTATATATTTTTTAAGAAGAATTCCGAAAAATAACTAGTTCTTGTCCAGGATCTCAAACAAAGTCTATTATTTTCTCAGAGAATCTAAGAAAATGTTGGTATTTATTAGAAAATCTAGAAACAAGTAGTTTTTTTATAAGAAGCTTCTGTAAAGAACTAGGTGTTTTTGAGTAATCTAAAATGTGCTAGTCTTCGTAAGGAACGTCGTATATACTATTATACTTTTCTTTTACAAAATTTTGACTTTACTTCAATATTAGTTTAAATCGACGAAAGTCCATTCCAGAATTATGAAGTTAATAATGTCTTATATATTAATTTAAAATGTATTATTGCTTATAAATTATTTGCGTATAGATTTATATAACGGCAGTAAGCAAATAAATGTCATCACTCGATTTTCACATTCTGAGTAAAGTCCAAACCCTCCGTGCGGTAATCCATCTTTTCGAAACTCCAAGCTTATTTGCATTCCTAATACTTATGCTCCCCCAGCGCCAAAGTTAAAGCTTGCGCCCGTCTGCAGTTGAGTTGGCGCAGTTATTACGCTCAAATGCGCGTCGATCCATTGGCGCATGTTGCGCGCATCGAAGCCATCCACATCGGGCAGCTCGCTCGTCACCGAGGGCGTTGCGAGATGCAGATGATCTAAGATGATAGGCATTAGGGACATTAGCCTCGGTCTTACGACTATACCTGCCGTCCTCTTGGCCGTCGACGTCAAACTCCGACGCGACTCTGCCCCTTCGAGCTACCGAACGTCCACGCGCGTACAGTATACGTGTATGCGCGCGCTCCTTCCTCGGGCGCTCCTTAAGTGATTCGCAGCGGCGCTCTGTAATTTGACGATTTACGCGTAGTATGCGCGTAACTACGCGACGCGTCTATGATCGTTAGAACGCTTGTTGTGCTGATGCTGCTGCTGCACATCCTTCCAGCGCGAAAGAGGCGCGCGTCCTTTTATCCTGCGGTGATTTCAATTGGACACACTAAGTGCTTCGAATAACGCGCTCATACCCGGGAGCTACGCCGCTCGACCCTTTCATGCGATGATAAGTTTGCGGGGTGACGAGCATCATGGGAAGAGATGGCCATTTGAAAAATCTTGCTGGGTGATCATCGTAAAGTAGCTTAATAACTTCATCAAAAAAGAACTGCAAAGGATATCTATGAAGTTTAGGCGTTATCTTACGTTGACAAATATTATGAATCAAATTACTTGAAGACGAATTCATTGAGTTCCCTTCTATTTCTAACTTTGTATTTCGATTTGCAAAACAAAAATTGAACCTCCCCAAATATATCCTCGGCGCGAGTTACGCACTTCAATCTTTTCAAGTAGTTCTATAAAAATCGCATCAAGCATTGCGCAGCCTTTAAATATTAATAGACAAATAAAAGGTATCGTAATAGATAAGTCCTAATAGCAATTTGTTGCCTTGGTTAAATCATTTTATCTATCCGAAAAGTAACAGCTCAGTTTCTTTTATTAAATTGCAAAAGTGCTATTAAATATTATTAATATATGTTAGTATATGATGTTCGTGCATAGCATGATAGGTAGTTCGATGGGTCCTAATGAGAAAGACCGATCTCGTGAGCTTCGATTAGAAAAGATGTGTCCTTTTTGAGGTTATTTGTTACACCAACTTTTAGATTTTAAAACTTTTACAACAAAGTTAAGGTATAACTTTAATTTATTTATTAATATTAATTGATACACGATTATTATCTTTATGATATTAAAAGTAAGATTTGAACCAATTTTATAACGATTTTCAGTATTATTTAAAAGTGGCAAAAAATAACAAAAAAAGATACGACTTTTCTAATTTCAGATAGCGAGATACGTATTTTTTATTAGGACCCATCGAATTATTTGTTTTACATATTACATTAAATATGTATATTTTCTACAAAAAATATACAAGAAAAATTCAGTACCTATCCTTAGAAGTTGTACTCCTTTATGCTATAAACCCTGAAATATATTAACGAAATAACATTAAAATATAATGTATATATATCTTTTTGAAATTGAATTAATACAGATTTTATTTTGATAATTTAAATAGCGATTTAATAATATATAATAGATAATAAAAAGTAAAATCTTTTTTAATTTCAACAAATTTATAATTAACTACCTTACTTAAGAACTTACTGTAACATTTGAACAACATAAAAATTATGGGCACGAAAAGAATGAAACACGAAAGGGTTAGGTGCGATGATATATAACAAAAAATAATTTTTTTCGTCATTCTAAAAGAAGTGATATATTTTCAATTAAATAAAGTTAATTTTATTATAGAAATATTTAGAAGTACCTATACCTGATTGATAAAATACCACTATTCAATGAAGAGAAATAATATATTCTCTTAAAGGATGATGCTTCAGACTACACTCCATTACATTTCAAATGGCAGTGTAGTTTTCGTATAAATAATGCGTTGAAGACAGAACAAGATGAGTATCTTGGCGCGTGAAAGGACTGTAAATATCGTTCGGATCTCTGGCATTGATCCCATGACGGACTTAGTTCTTCGGTCGCGCTTGAACGCTAATGTTTATATGAGCACGGACTTCTGCAGACTATTTCTTTGATAGGCCTAGTGCTGTTGTATCTGATAAACGCGTTGTTTATCGTACTGCTTCGCGAGGAGGCATGTTTTGTAACGAGAGCTGACGCTTCCTTTTTTCATGCCGAACCTTATATTTCCTGCTGTTACTGCGTCTCGAGTAGTTTAGTCGGCCGAGATTATAGCTTTTAGTTCAGCTGGTTGCATCTTGCACTTATCGACGCTTATTCAGCTTATTCATCACTTATGTAAGCGATCTTGCTTCTTACCTTATAAATTGTAGTAACATGATTTTCGATATTAAAGTAGTTCTTTCATGAGAATCGACATAAAAAACAAAAATATGTATAATAATTTGTTTACGTGTTACAGTATCAGAAACGTTATAATATGAAAGAAGGGTACTTAAAGTGACAAAAGAAGATTTTTGTATGAAAATTTCGATATTGCAAAACTAGATATCGCGTAAATTAGAGAATAATCCGACATATGATCCGAATCTGTTTTATTTGTTATCCGATTTTAATTTGGTAGGTTTCGATCCTTGAAAGATTTCAGGGGCACTTGCCCACATAAAAATTAAAAGACATCGAATAACCTGCAAAGTTAAAACCTATTGTTTATAAGTCGATACACATATTTTTATAAGTTTGTGCGTGTACAAGTATAAACTACTGGCTGTAACGTTGCAGGTTATTCGATGTTTTTGAATTTTTATATGGACAAGTCCCCCTAAATTCTTTCAAGGAACAAAATGGGACCTACTAAATTAAAATCGAATAAAAAAAAATATTCGGATCATTTATCAAATAATTTTCTAATTTACGCGATATCTAAATTTGCAATATCGAAATTTTCATACAAAAATTGTCTCTTGTCACTTACAGTACCCTTCTTTCATATTATAACGTTTCTGATATTGTAAGATGTAAAGAAATTATTGTATAAATTTTTGTTTTTTAAGTCAACGCATGAAAGAACTACCTTAAGAGATTGACATTATAATGTTATGACTGATGTAAATATAAAATGCTAATAAGTTTTTATGAGTACATTACACGGAAAAAAAAGAATTTATTTGAATCTAATTTAGTAAATTTAAATAAAAAGAGATCACTAGAGAATGGAGAATTGTACATAATCAGGACATGAGTTATACGGAAACCCAAACATTGCTAGAGTGATTAAATTTAGAAGACTTAGGATAGGCTGAGTACGTAGCTAGGATAGGAAGTGAAAGATCAGCACTTAGAGTACTTGTAGGGAATCCGACAGGCGCAAGGCCTCCTGGTAGACCAAGACGAAGGTGGAAGTACAATATTAAAATAGACCTATGGGAAAAAGGATGCTATGAGGAGGATTGTATGCAACTTGCAAACAATAGAGAGAGATGGCGTGACTGTGAACATAGCTATGGACTACACAGCGTCAGACAGCTAGTCTCAACAACTAGTTATGCTGGTTATGGTGATGATGCAAGCATCACTACAGCTGACATAGAGATTATGATAATAATGTAAGTAGAATAATTAAAATAAAATATTTTCTAAAGAGTATTAAACAAAATTACATGATTGACCAAATCAACGCTTCTTATTACGAAAACTTGCACATTTCAGATTTCTCGAAAATACTAATCTTTTTCATACGTTTCCTATGAAAACTAGCAATTTTCAGATTCTCCGACGAAATCTATTACTTTCTCAGAGGTTCTAAGAAAGTTTTAGTATATATCAGAGAATTTGAAAAATGCTTGCTTTTATAAGAGGACCTCTAAAAATAACTAGCTTTCTTTGAGAAATTTGAAATGTGATACTCTTCGTAAGGAGCATCGAAATGTAGTCGTTACCAACAAAGTTTAGTCGTTTCAAAGAAACTTTATTTGGTTTAAATATCCCTGGTGAAAAATAATCGAGAACTATGTAGATCTATCTAGTTTGCCATGGGAAATGATCGAGGGTCTCAATAAAGCTGGATAATTTTCTACCAGGGATATAATTTTGTTCAATATTCCCTAGAAAACATTATATTTTGAATCAAACAAAAATTTATTTAATTCAATATATATATATATATATATATATTAGCTAAACATGATATTTATTTAACTTAAACAAATAATTATTAAATAAATAATTATTAATAATTATTATTTAAATCAACAACATATATCGAATCCAATTTTTTTTCTCAATGTATCTATTGATAAATAAGTTTGAAAAAAAGAAAATAAATAAATAAATAAAAGAGAACAATTTAACTTCTTTAAACGGGTGTATTTACTGAAACTAGAAGGCTAAAATACAACAAGACACAATAATTTATCCTGTTAATTAATTATTCTTACCAGAATCCAGCAAATCCCTATGGTGTCTAAACTAAGTTTCTTTATTACTTCCTCAATAATCTCTTCCTTATTCGCCGAAATATGGGAATTCGCGCGAGCAAAATATTCTTCTCTTTAATTAGCGTAGCCAGGCAGCCTTTCATTAAGATTTAATTATACACGGAATATATGCGCACAAGATTCGCTCGTCTTGTATGAGATAATCATGCATCTCGTCGCGCGAGCGCGCGAATTACGAAAAACGTAGGCAACTTTTTAATAATCAAGCGGAGTCGCGTGCAGCATCAGCAGCAACAGCAGCTGAGAGTCGGGACAGGGGGAAAAGAGTTAGAACGCACGCATTAACCCAGGGTCGAGTTTTCAAAAGCCAAGACTTTAATAGCTGCTTCCCGGTAATTTCGCGACGCATCATCGTTCGAAGGTTCCGGGCGATGTTATCTCTAACGAGTCCCAAGGGATCACGTATTATAACAAGCTGGAATTCGTCAACACTCTTCATCACGCGTTCATCTTCGTACACGCTTGTGAGACGTATTTTTTCTTAGATAGAAGTATCGCCGTTTATAATAAAAACTATCTAGATTAAACGAAGAAAATTGTATATTTATAGCAATAATGTACGCAAGAAATAGATTAAATGGAATACAATAATTGATTAAATTTTCTACTACTATTATCTCTCTATAATATTATTAAAAATGTTTCGCCGTCATTTTAGAAATCAGCCCCCCTCAATGTAGCCCTCTCCCCTCATCCAGGATTCCAGGATTTTTACTTTCGGTCCCATCAGCCCCTCCTTAATTGAGCCCCCCCCCATCCAGGATTCCAGGATTTTTACTTCCGGTCCAACCAATCTCCCTCAATTTAGTCACCCTTCATTCAGGATTCCACGATTTTTTACTTCCGGTCCAATTTGCCCCTCCTGACTTCAAACCTTCCTCATCCAGGATTTCATGATTTTTACTTCCGGTCCAATGATCTCCCTTTCCCGCTTCAATTCAGGCCCCCCTCATCCAGGATTCCATGATATTTACTTCCGGTTCTATTAACCCCCCCTCAATTTAGGTCAAGTCAAATGGTTTCCTATGCACTGTTGTGTTTTCTTTAGCGTATAAACATGTTTTACGCCTTGGAGAGTCCGAAAACACTAGGCCTACAAAATGTCCGTATGTATGTGTGTGTGTATGTTAATATGTGGCATATCACCATTCGTTCAATCTGCGGTATAAGTTTCTCAAACTTTGCACAGATGTTTGCTATCAATACCTGGTGTGCGCTTGAAAGTTTCACCGAATCAATCTAAATTCAAAAGTCATGTTTTTTGTGATCTTAACAACTGTATCGGTTAGAAAGGTTTTATTGATCGTGTTTAAATGAGAAAGAAGTAAGAAAAGTCATTTCTCAATTTTCATGATACGTAGGTAAAATTTCTAACTTTTAAACTTAACAATCTTCAGCAATACTATAATCTCTAAGTCTGGATGTGATTTTTTCTCTCTTTTAAAGAGTGATGGGCTTAATCACTCCTTTTTGAGTGCCTCTGATAAATACTTCATTTGAAAAGAGTGATAATAAACTTGTATCCAGCATTTCTTTAAAAAAATGTCCAAAGTTACAATCCAGGCTCATATACCGTAAAACTGCCACCAAGTCTCTTAAATAAGCATCCAAGCCTGATATTCCTCATGATCCGTCAGTAACTTTTTTTAAAGCCTTTAGAAGTAAAAATATTAATTATTTAATAATAAATAAAACTTTCTTTTTACACTATTTTTAGCTGCAATCAGCAGTAAATAAATTCGATTTTGCAAGAAGTACGTATAAAGTATTTTTAATGTTTTACAATAGAATGGAAAAAGGATTTTAATTAAATAAAAAATAATGTAAAAGTTATAGGTAATACGTTTAATAAAAGTAATCTTGTAATAAGAAATACTTTCGACAGCGCATCAAAGCCTCTTATCTTCCATTCACTCAAAGAGAAAACTACCACATGCATTTACGAAGGAAAGCTACGCGCTAAAGGCAGATCAAAAAGCTCGTTTTCCAGCCATCATGGTCTTTCATTACGGCGATCGCTCAGTTGAAAAGTCACCCACTGGAGCGTGATCGCGGCGCAGCGCGCTGCACGTATATGAAAATGCACTCGCGGTACGTGACACGTCACATTCCAGGCGATAAAGGGGATAGGGCGAGAGAGATAGCGAGATCGTGCATTTTTCGCGGCCAAGCGAGGGGAAGAGCCACTCAAAGAGCACAGCCGTATGGCTCGACGCACGCGCTCGCGCTCGCGCAATTCCGAGAAGATGCCAGCCTTGGCAAGGCCAGCTCAAAAAGCGCTGCCTCGCCGGTTTCTTGCGCGGATTCCTGTGGCGGCCGCAGCCCTCGCCCGCCCGCCTGCGCACACAGACCTGCTGCAGCGACGAGAGATCGCCTCTTCGTCATGCCGAGCGCGATCAACGCGTTCTGCACGTACGGACTCACTATCGAAGGACCTGTAAAGGAGATGACAGGGAAGTTCACGAAACATTTCAATATTTAGCCTTTTGCGCTTAATTGCTTCTCGACATATTTTATTCATTTAGGATTACAAATTTTACTTTTCCTCAATCCTTTTGATATTATTAGCGAATAAGATATTTACATCTTTAGGTGATTCTTTATACATGAAGAAGCCGACATATTTGAGCACTAGAGAGGCTTTCAGATACTACTTTTAAAAGTTTTAACAAGCTGTAATAATTAATTTGCTGTGCAGAATTTTTGGAGAAAAATTCTGATTCCAAATGCGTAATAGCTGTGTTACACATTTGGAATAAAATATTGGAGTAATATTTAATTTACATCAGATAATTTACGTTATAGGTACTTTTTAATTTTAATTAATGATTAATCAATTCTACGTTTGTCTATTTATGCTGGAGCTACCTTGTTTTTTGAATGATAATTTATCTATATAGACAATTTCACCCCGCCATAAAGTGGGTACTTTTTCCCCGCCGAGCCGGGAAAAAAGCGCTACATTAAATCCCTACCACCACTCTAGTCCCCACCGCGACGCGCATGAAATTAATATGTAGCACTATTTTCACTCTTCGGCGGTGAATGAGTACGAACTTTTTGGTAGGTACGTTAAAAAATCGTATATTTCACGCGTGGATAAAGTGAAGCAGCGATTGCCAACTTGTGTGACGCCCTCGTTCCGCTCGGGCGCTGAACCATACGCAGGCATTTAATGGCTCACCTTAGTCCCTAGGTGCATAATATACTATTGCAAGCGATAACTTTAAACTCTGAAACTCAATGTTTGAACTGAATAAATATCGCTAAGGTCTATTTCGGCAAAGATTCTCCCAGTTCCCAATGAAATCTCCGAAGCACTTCCAAGAAGTCAAAGTATATTACCGTAAGCTCTTATCTGCATCTCGCAGTCCTAGATTCTTGTCTCGGCGAAAAGAACGATGGCGAGTGCTTATAAGCAAAGTCGGAAAAAAAGCGTAAAAACAGTAAGACACGAATGAAGCGGACTAATCGTGAAAGGCGCCCCTGTCCGGCCGTGTATATAGCGCCTCTCGTGAGCCTCGGCTGATCGACGCGGTAGGCGGACGCGGGCGCAGATTGCATAATCAGAGCTGCTCCGCGAGCGCGCACAATTCGTCATTTAGCCACCTGCGTTGTAGCTCCGGCTGTGCTCAGAGCGGGGCCCGCGATCGCGCCGGGTCCGCGTCTCCTCGGGCCCACGGCTCCGTGAGAGTTTGCGCACCGCTGGCCCGGCGAGCGCTCGTAGCACGTCGCCCGAGATGGATGACGCGAGCGCCGCCTGACGAGCCCGTGTACTTCGCCTAATGCTCGCCTAGTCGATCTTATCGGCGCATTAATAATATAGCCGACCGACCGTTGCTCGCGCCTCTGCTCTTCGGGACGCCCTCCAACTTAACCTCTTTTTCAGGCGACCTCCTCACCTTTGCAGCTTTGTTCCTTCGTTCCTGAGCTTGGCCTTCGCTTTCCGCCTTTGGCTCCTGGCTGATCTGTATTTATCTTTATGATTAATATGTGGATAATGAAAAAAGTGTCGATCGCGACCCCTTGTGGACTCATTATCAGAACTACTAATTTTCTTAAATATTTGCGTAATATAAATACTATTTTTCTTCTCAGGTCTGGATATACTCGAGTCTGCGACACAAAAACATCGGTTCTAGACAGTCATCTACGGTTATTATTACAGTTCATAATCCTAATTTGTACTATTCGCTATCTCACACATACCAAATCACTAAAATTGTGTTGGTGTGTATTATGCATGGTATACGCGTAAGCGCTGGTTATAGGAACTTGCACATACACACTATTACATAACTTTAGTGGTTTATAAAAATGCCCTTATATATTAATATAAATATATACAGAAAACTTTTAGATTTAAAATATTATAATGAT
Organism: Gastracanthus pulcherrimus; assembly: GCA_949152435.1. Classification (NCBI taxonomy): domain Eukaryota; kingdom Metazoa; phylum Arthropoda; class Insecta; order Hymenoptera; family Pteromalidae; genus Gastracanthus; species Gastracanthus pulcherrimus. Next base: position 141,120,964 of record OX424574.1, on the reverse strand, counting down.
TCTGTAGTTCGATTGAGGTATGTATTGTTCGTTTTCACTTTTCAATAACAGATCTTCAATGTCCATAAAACAAAAATAAATAACACGTAATAAAATGCATACAAATTAAAATACCAATAACAATAGTGTTCGTAAGACGTGAGAAGTTTTAGCTGCTAAAAGATGTACTGATTAAATTAAAAAAGAAAAAAAACTTACGTCTTACTAGTTAAAGTAATATGATTTTAAATACCCATCTTTATCAGGGTCGCATGTATCAGTCGATCTGGACGCACGTGGTCAAATAAAGCATTAGATCAAGAAAAATATATAGAGGAAAAAAGATTAATAAGGCAATGAAAATAAACAATAAAATGTGCTAAAAAGAGGGTAACTAAAAATGTGAAATGCAATCAAACGATGATTAGAGAAAGGTGAAGATGAAAGAAGAGTTCAAAACAGTTGAAAAGAAAGGTTTGGAAAAGAATGTTCAGAAAAGGACAAAGAGTGACATTCTTCTTTTCATATTAACGCGTCGCCATCTTTAGTCACTTAGGCCATAACCCGATTAGACTGACTCCTGATGGTAGCTAATACAAGACGAAACTTCAAAGAGGAAAGTAAAGAAGAAACAAGAAAAGAGGAAGAAGAAACATAAAGTATAGAAGAGAAATATATATGAAAGAGAAGTATAAATATAAAAGCAGCAGGAACTTGTTGATTCTTGTAGAAGATTTCACTGAGAATCAGTGAAACCAAGGTTACACTTTTTAAGGAAATGAGGCTAAAAAAGGAAGCTGTAACAATGGTTAAAGAAAACGTAGATCAATAGCAAAACAAAACGAGGATACAAATTTTCTGAAGAAAGAGAAAATGCAACCTAATAAAAGGAGTAAGGAATGAAAGAGAAGGCTTAGAAATAAATGGAGAATACAATAGTTTCTCAGAGACAATCTCAATGGGATAGTAAGAGTTCAAAAAGGAACATGAACGAAGAAAAGAAATTAAAATTAAATCTATGAAGCTCAAATTCGGAAATACAGTCAGACTTCGTGCACTGTTAGGAGTCGGGACCGACGCACCTGTGCACTGATACTGCATAGCATCTGCTCGCTAGCCAATCAAATTGAAGCACCAAGGCCGCTCCCCTGAGCTTATCAGTCAAATCGCAGCGCTACTGCCATAGTATAATAGTGCTTTGAACTGGTATTGAACCGTGACACTGCGCAGCTAACAGTGCATGAGGTCTGTCGGTATAATACAATGCAGATGGCATTAGCAGAGAAAGTACTTGCAGCGGAGAAAATGAATTTTGTAAAAAAGTGTAAAGCAGAGAAATAGTTTTGCACAGCAATCGGACCGTGCGCATTAACATCAACGTCACTACAGTTTAGTACTTCCACTACGCCACTTTCATGCAGCACACAAAACGTCTTATTAAACTTCAAAAACTACATTACTTTTCGATACTAATCAGTATCAAATGTTATGCATAGTGCTGCCTGAAGCAAGAACGTCCGCAGTTTGAAAAATAAATCAAATATCATATTTATAATGATATTTTAATTCCTATTTATTGTATCATTAATAATAAAATATAAAAAATGTAAAAGTGTGATATTTATTGTAAAAATGGAATATTTAAAGTTATAGGCTTGAATATGTTTACCACATTCATAATCAAAATCGTCGCAAAGGTTGCGTTATAATCAAGAAAGTCGTAAGTTAAGGGTAATTACGGCTTTTTGGTTAAAAACAAATCAAAGCAAAGATTTTGTATATGACTTTTTAATTCATATTCTATTATAATACTAGTAATTTAATAAAATATAATTTAATATGAACTTAATAAATTTACTGGTTTTTGAAATTCGAATTTCTAAGTATTAAAATTAATAAAGAAACGGCCTTCTTGCTTATGGTTTCGCTATAATGTCATAACGAAAGAGCCGTAATTACATTTTTTATATAAAAGCTTGATTTTAGAGGTGTTTTATTATTTTCATCGTACATTGTATCGTATTTTATTAGAAAATTTGGAGCTTTCAAACTTTGCATACAAATTGCGCCGAATGTGACATTTTAAAGTTACCTAACTTTTTGCTTGAGGCGGCAGTATACATATCCTCTAAAAATGTACAGTGGAAATTTTCCCCGAGAGCATCATCGGGAATCCCTGGAAAGCGCATAGCAATGAGCTCGGTCGTCGACCGTTTTCTCTGTATCTCTCCGCGTGCGTAAGCGTCGATCGCCTGCACTCGTCTCCGAGATCTGATCTCGAGAGACGCGCGATGACTCGGGCCCTTTCGGTCGAAAGAAACTCGTGTACGCGTCTCCGCAGGAGCTACCTTATTCTCTTCTTCTCTTTTTCGCGCTTCTTTTTCACCTTCTGCAGCTCTCCGCTCTTCTTTCTCTGCTACTGCTGCTGCTCTTCTTTTCTTTTCGGTTCTTCGCTCGATCGCTTTTTACAGCAACAGCGCCCGCGGCCGCTCACTCCTCCTCTTCCTCTAGCGTTTACTTCCACCTAGCCCTTTTCTAGCCACGAGACTCTTTGGCTCGAAGGACTCTTATCGAAAAAAACTTCCTACCTTCGATAGTGGATGCCGCAGGACTCTATGACTTTTCCTACTTTGCGACTTTGACCGATAGACTGTTTCCGCAGTAGAAATGAGATAAATGTTTGCTTCGAGTCTTTTGCCTTATGCAGGTTTTAATTTACAGCGGATTTCAAAATAAGGCAAACTCACTCTTTTACGAGATAATACGCTCCTGCCTAAATGAAATATTTATTAGCATTAACAAATAAAGAAGAATTTTTTATATATTTTTTAAAAAGTATTATTTCTTTTTCTGTTACAGGTATGTACATAGAATTTCATCGATTACTTGATTTTCTTTTATATGTAAGTACACTCTTGCGTTAACATTTAGTTAATATTACGTGCATAAAATAGAATAATATATTGCTACATATCTTTCAAATGTTTTTATTAACCAAATTTTACGAACTATTTTTTGGATATCTATTATTTATTTTATATGTACTTCTAAGAAATCTTGAAAAGTAAAAGAACGGTCCCTTAAATGCAGAGGTGCCTTAGATTTGCGAATGAATTCCTCCGTAAACGACATCCAACTTCTTAACGGCAATAAAGTAGCACTTTTCGAGCGCGATGAAAGAAAGATAAAAAGAGGTAAAGTGAGGTAGTGCAAGCAACAGAGTGATCTATTCACCGTGAGGCACGTTTATGATCGCCGACAGTCGTAAAGTCACTTTTGATTATGTATAAACTAGGCGCGGTGGACGCCGCCAGCCGTCTCCGCATCACTTTACACCTGGCCAAGATTGTGCACAATAAATCGCCATTACATACACGTCGGCTCTAGCGTTTACTAGACGCTCGCTACCGCGGAATAAAAATGTCATTGCAGCGGCGAGCAAGCGGGGAAGCGTTAAGTGGCGCATCTCGAGTCGCTTCGTCGAAGTCTCACTCTACTGCGGCAAAAACTATCGTTTCGGCAGTTTTTCAGCATTCGCAGGAGCGAGCGGAAGAATTTCGGTAGCTGTACGGGAGGTCGAGCTCGGGGAGAGGAATGTCATATACCTATACTCGTTGAATTGCGGCAGTCCGCGTTGTTGGTATCGCTCCTGCTGCTGCTGCTGCTTGGTTTTTGGAGATGAGTAAAAAGCCTTAGTGGTGCACGACTTCGACCAAGGGGATGTAATCGTTCTTGCAGTGCTCTCGGCAGTTGCAAATTGCACCGAGTGCAATTTCAACTCTCGAGTTATTTTTGTCGATGGGAGACCGCTTGGGTTGTATATACTTCGAGAATTGTAATCGTGTCGTAAAGTCTTTTTGGGTATCGTAAAAAGAATTATCCCCATAACTGGTGTAACGGCAGATGGCTTCGATCTTGTTTTTTTTTTTATGTGAATGAGAGACGAAGAATATCGAACGTAGGATACCTAAAACTCTTTTTGTTCCAATGCCTTGAATCTTAAATAGTCGTAAAGTTAGTTCTTATTGTGATGATATACATATAATACATATAACTTTTCGGTAGAAAAAATTTTTATACTCCTTTATGTTCAAATTGATCAATTGCCTATGCTTTATTATACATTGCAATAATTTCAGATTTCACGGTAACTATGGATACTATAAATAATTAAACGTTCTGTTTTACACCTTATTACAATTATTTATTAAGGAAATGCAGTAAAAACAATGTAGAATTTCACTGTTTTTAATTACATTCAATATTATATTGAACTAAGATAGCTGATGAATATTAAATGCATGAATATCAAACAGCTTTGAATAAATTAACAGATGTTGACTCATCAATCAGACACAGAGAAAAATTAATACAGAAAGCAATTTGAACATTCAGTTTGAACGAAATATATTTGTAGCTAAATAAATCATTCTTACTGCTAATGGAGATGTTTTTCATATTCGTATTATAATTCATTTACTTCGAGAACACGATAAAGTTAATTATATTTTGAAAAATTTATTTAAAAGATAGTATTCTATGCGATTAAAATTATTTCCCGCGATAAAATATTTTGATTGCCTTAAACAGTTGAATTAATAATAAATTTAAAAGTATCCATGAATTGTATAAAAATTAGGATTCATAAATAATAACTACACAATATGCTATTCCAAAAAATTTTTTCATAAGTTTAATAAAAAAAATTTGGAGGCGCCGGGTATCGATCCCGGTACCTCTCGCATGCTAAGCGAGCGCTCTACCATCTGAGCTACGCCCCCTGTTGACAATACACGCTTGGCCGGACTTTTTTCCATGAGCACCGAGGCCTACTTTTGGTGAAAGTGAAAGGTACACATAATTGAAGCGTTCGTGGTCAAGTGCAATGTAACGATCAGCTGTTGCGCTCTCTATTGACAAACTTACGCACTGGAAAGAAACTCGTTTGATAATCACATTGATTTTGTGCAAATCATTCTAGTGTTACGTAATTGACATGCTTACATCTTAGACTTATCAATCATAGATGGCATGTATAGTGTAAATGGCTTATATCTTTATTTCAAGTATAGAATTAGCTATGATTTATTTTTTATTCTTTATAATATTAAATTTTGAAAATTTAATTTTTATTCACGAATTCCAGTCTCCTTTAATTTAAATGATTAGAATGAAACTCTATAACTTTGCCAACCAAATTCTTCCACATACCAACTAAATCAACACAGATTTTTCCAGTAGTTTATCCTCATGTTCAAAATGATTAAAATCCATTTAACTTCAGCATTATCATCATTTCGATAGAAGTGTCAACTAACGGTACAAAAGAACGCGCGCTAATCTCTCGCACATCTCTTATACTCCGTTCAAATAAGCGAGGAGTCGCGGAAAGATAAACGAGAGATAAATCCAGGGTTCTGGCCGCCTATATACGCGATCGCCCGTCAAAATAGAGCCGTTTGACTTTGGCGCGTGCTCGTTGGGAATTTGCGTATAAAGCTCCTCTTCCTACTTCGGCTCCCTGCGCGATTCGCTCTCGAGATTAGCGCGCGGTGCAGCTGGTCTGCGCTCCAAACACGAGCTAAGCTGCTTAGAGGGCGAGCTTTGCTCACGCGGGCTTTTGCTGCCCTCAAAGTTTACTCTTTGTACTATCGTGATACAACGCGGGGAATTGATAAGTATTGAATGTTACGAAAGGGCACTGCTTCTGTTTACACGAGAAACTCGTAAATTGTAATTAAATGTTTGAAGTTATTCTGTAATAGCAGTTATCGTTAAAAAATCGTTTCAATGCTAAATAATTATATAATGATACCCATAAATTCTTAAAAAATAAACATAGTTCTTTAGCTTTATCTTCAAATAAAAATTAACGTCTTTACATTTTTTTAATTATATTTTGAATTAAGAATTAACAAATTAGGAATTAACATTTTTAATTTTCATCTAGTGCAGTAAATTTATCTAAAAAGAAATAATAAATGGTTATAAATTGGTATTATTACACAATTAATCATGTCACGAGATAGGTAAATACACTTATAAAATGTAAATACGATTCATGTAGTTCCTGCTCCCCAAGCGAAACTAATTGGCTGTTCTTAGAATGTACAATTCACAATGTACATATTTAGATACATACTGTATTTTTAAATTCAATGTATCCTTTACTTTACATATTTTGTAAATTATTTCAGAAACACAAGTAAACTAATATTTATTTGTAAAGTTGCACTAATAAAAGTTAGTAAATAAAATAAAAAATTTATTCCAATACTGCTAAGAAAAGTTTATTTGAAATTGATAAAATTTGTTATGATTTTGATTAAAATTTTGTCAATAAAAATATTATTAATTTTAAATAATTGCTTTTTAAAGGTATTTGAATTAACTAATAGGTTTAGTGTAGAGTAGATTATACAGATTACACTAAAAGAAGAAATATTAATTTGATTTTCAAGTAAATATTAGTCTTATTATGTCCTATTGACGGAAGCGAAGCGAATTTTCAATTAACCCTGTATAGAGACCCGAGAGAGTGAGAGAGCCTGTCGTAAATCGAGGCAAACCCATTCACCTGGTCGTCGACGAACCCGTGCCTCCCGGGGGCACTCGTATATAGCGCACATAGCCTCTAACGCGCGACGTCCCAGGTGTCGTGTAGGCAGTTCGTCCGTGCGCGCGCGCGCGCGGGGCAAGGCAATATTGCGATGCGTCCTTCGTCGGACTGCGCGGTCCCGTGTATATACAAGAGCTTCCAGTGCACGCATGCGGGTGCCCGAGAGTGCTGCGTTTTCCCCGCGCGCGCGCGCCAGATTAATACGATATAGAAGAGCGGGGAGCAGCAGCGGCGAGCCATCGAAATTGCATGTTACGGGTAATTGGCAATTTCTGTAACGCGATCCGGTTACCATATCCTATCCGCGGGCAGAGAACTGTCTCGCCGCGGACGCGCCGGTGCACGCTGTGCGCGAGCCCGCGAGCTGACTTTCAGCTTCGGCTTCGGCTTCGGCCCAGGAGGTGAGGCTCCCGCTGACTCTCCTTCTCGCGGAACCCTGGTCTATCCGTGCCTGTGCAGTCTGCAGACACGTGAGCGGTCGCGATAAGAACGGCGTCGACAGGTACCACGCATGCGTACGAGCGCTCGTGCTCGTATGCACGCTGGAGGGCTGATGATGATGGCGGCCATGACGTCGATGTGGACGACGACGAGGATGATGATGATGATGATGGTGATGATGACGGTGATGGTAGTGATGCTGGTAATAGTGATTGGAGAGCAAGGGGATGTGGATGTGTCTGAGGATTCATTTAGCCTAATATTCGTGTAATGCGGTGCGTGTAGACTCGAATGAAAATGATTGGGGATTGCTGTAATGTTTTACTTTGAGAGGCTTTTCTGCCCAACCGTCTAAGGTTTATGAGCTGGGAGATTTGAGAGCATTGATAGCCTACTGTATTGAAAATTGCTTTCTTTAGGGTGTTTATGATGTATCAAATTTTTTCCGATAAATTGATTGTTTTTCTCATAATTTTTAGTTTAATATTTCTTACGATTTTTATGCTCAGTATTGGGCTTAAATTAAATCAACGATATATTCAAAATCCAATAAGTTTCCAAAGAACATTTGAAAAAAATTCAAAACGTACCCAAATTTTCACTTTTTCTTTCTCAAAGAAATACCTTTGTGAAATTAGAATTTTTTTATCAGAGATTTTGATGAATTTTTATGTTTTTAAAACTCGATCCTGAGTAAGAAAAACGTTATTTTAAAAAATGTCTGTCTCTATGTATGTATGTATGTGACAAAAAAATTGTGGAACTCTTTAACCCGTTAAGGGCCAAAATGGCATAAACAATGCGACGGTCTTTGACGCCGTTTAACTCATGCTATGATCGAGTAAAAAAATTGAGAGAGACATATTTTTGAAGTTAGAGACCTGCTCTTTCGAATGGTGACCGCGGAATCGATCTAAATTATTTTTTTCTATGTAAAAATTCAGTTTAAAAAATAAAAACACGATTTTTTCGACCTTTCTTTTTCTTCAAATCGAGTTTTAGAAGGTTTCCCGGTCTGTTAACAAGCTGGAACCCATTCAAATGGTGGAGTAAATGTCTGAACTTTAAAAATATGTTGGGAGGAAGTTAATTTTTCACTTTGGTGTTTACAAAATGGCGGCTGATTCACAGAATTTTTATCAATGCATTCACGATTTTTTTTAGCGGAAAATATGAGTGAACCGAGGAAATTGCTAAGAATAAAAAGTTCTTAGAATCACTCAAAGAATACGCACAAATTTTTCCGGAGAGTTTTGAGCAACTTTTTTGATTTTGCAAAAATTTTGCAATTTGCATATTTTCCGCTAAAAAAAATCGTGAATGCATTGATAAAAATTCTGTGAATCAGCCGCCATTTTGTAAACACCAAAGTGAAAAATTAACTTCCTCCCAACATATTTTTAAAGTTCAGACATTTACTCCACCATTTGAATGGGTTCCAGCTTGTTAACAGACCGGGAAACCTTCTAAAACTCGATTTGAAGAAAAAGAAAGGTCGAAAAAATCGTGTTTTTATTTTTTAAACTGAATTTTTACATAGAAAAAAATAATTTAGATCGATTCCGCGGTCACCATTCGAAAGAGCAGGTCTCTAACTTCAAAAATATGTCTCTCTCAATTTTTTTACTCGATCATAGCATGAGTTAAACGGCGTCAAAGACCGTCGCATTGTTTATGCCATTTTGGCCCTTAACGGGTTAAGGGAAGCATGTTATGAGCTGAAATTTTGCTGACATATGAAGTATAGCTCAACTTAGAACTGATTAGATTTTGAAACTGATTGGGTAATAAAAAGTATATTAAAAAAAAATTGTAACTTAAAAAATTAAAAAAAAAAATATTTTTTTCCTATTTATACGTTAAATATGTTGAAAATGTGTATGTTTTCATCAAGTACGCGTGATTTCCTTTTGATTGATATATCTAACAATTATTTTAATTTTTTTTTAAATAAATATATAAATTATTTTAAATTTGTAAAAATTAAAAAAAATTATTTTTCTCTTTATATTTAAAATATGTTGAAAATATATATTTTTATAAAGTACACGTGATTTCCTTTTGATTGATATATTTAGCAATTATTTTAATTTTTTTTCAAAAGGAAAAGAAAAATATGAATTTTACGAAATTCGCAATAATTATGAAAAAAAATTTTTCCCTTTACACGTCAAACATATTGAAAATATGTACATTGTCTTAAGATAGACGTAATTTTCTTCCAATTTATATATATATATATATATATATATATATATATATATATATATATATATATATATATATATATATATATATATAAATTAATTCTGAATTTTCTAAAATATTAACGATTTTAGAAAAAAACGGGTTCAGCATTTAATCATATATTTCTTTCTCTAAAATAGTATTAAGGTAATTTATATATATATATATATATATATATATATATATATATATATATATATATATATATATATATATATATATATATATATATATATATAATATATTCATAAATCGTTAATTTTAGAGAATTCAGAATTAATTTTTATCTATTATATTACACGTGATTTCTATTTTATTGATATATCTTGGAATTATTTTAACTTTTTGTATTAATTTAAAAAACATAAATCGAAATTTTTAATAAACTTATGCTTTTGAAATTAATGAACTTTCAGCGTTCAGACATGTTGAATGGTAATATTTAAACGCTTCTGTTTAATAAGTTAATTTTAGCATATTTTAATTTAAAGCGAATTTCAATTAGAAAATTCTTAAAGTCGATTTCTCAGAACCCTTCTTTGAGAAAGCATTCTGTTAACCCTTTGCGGGGCGGGTGCCACTATAGTGGCACCCTATTTTTGTTCCGTTTTTTGTGCATAACTTAGACAGTTTGAGCTCAATATCGCTCAAATATTTTTCTATATAATCCTAGATACCTAAGGAATAAAATCCTGAGCTTAAATTTACAAATGTTTGTTTATATAATTAGTTATAAACAATTTAAGATGAAAAAACTTCGATTTTTTAGATTAAATTCGCCCCGCAAAGGGTTAAAGGAGTTAGCAGCGGTTTTAGTAATTAGTTACAAAGTAAAAATATTAGCTTCATTTTTTTCTAATTATCATTGTTTCATCAATAAATTTCGTGAAATCGTATACTTGACTGACTATGTTTAATCGTTAACCCCAATCCGCTACTCAATAGGGAACTTGCAAGGATCATAATACTACTGTTTTAACAGTTGAAATCGACAAAGTAACATGAAAAAGTAAAACGTAGTTGAATGTATTATTCTTTTATGCCGTATTTATTTATTTATAACGCATTGAGTGCTACTGTAGCAACTCTAGGTACTAAACGGACTGCAGTTAAGTTTCGCAGCCCTACTGTTTAGGACCTACAGTCCCCACAGTGACGCTGGCTTTGCGGTGTTTGACGCTCCTGTTGATGATGTCACGTGACATGCACTCAAATAGCGATCTAAAATGTTACTCTCAATAAAGAAATAAATAAGGCATTAGAAAGCATCTGTCTTGGGAAGTTTATTATTTTTAAGTATATTATCGAATAAACTTGAATTTAAAATTCATGCAAGTTCCCTATTATTCTAATCGAATCGAAAGTTTTCATGGATAAATGAATCACCCGTAAGATACCGCGCAGTCAGCAAAAGCGAATCCTCGCATTCCATCAATGTATACACGTATTATACACGTGCGCTAAATTGATTGTAACAGACACGCTGCAATCCATCAGGCAAAATTCAATAACAGTGACCATTAACGATGAGCATTTACCTTTTCACCTGTCAGGCCCCGCTCACAGCCATAAATTACTCACGCGGAAGAGCAGAAGTGCGACCGAATCTTGCATAAATACCGATCTCTAATCGAAAATGCAATTTTCGCTAGCCTAACCTCAGCACACTACAACTGTTATGAGTTCTGCCATTTATAATCGCGCATAAGACAAATTATGTTACGTGCCTTTTCCTCCTAAAGTATGATACAACCTTTTGAAAAGAAAGCATTTTACATAAATACATCATACATTTGACATAACATATATGCTGACATTCACAATGCGCCTCACTTTATCATTTTAAGCATCGACATAACCAACTGTCTATTAGTTCAAGAATCAACAACGACTGTATTTTCTCCACCCTCCTCTTTTCATGTTGACGAATCGAGCAATTGCTAGCTCGTGATAAGAGTCACTTCCGTTCAACTTGTACTAATTCCTCATACTTTCATGTATACCATCGTCTAATAAAAAAACAGTAAGAAGCATACGACTTTATCAGACCGGTATGCACGTAAGAGATGGTCGCAGATCATCGAGACGAAAGACATGGGCGAGCCCAGCATCGGCCCTACATAAGTGTTGAGGGAGTAGCCCAGCTTACATTTCACTGATTGACCAGTAAATCAATAATATCCAGCTCTGGCCAGCCATGTGCGGCATTAAGAAGCGTTAACTCGCGCCGAGACAAATGGCCGATCGCAGCACCGCCGCTACCGCCGCGCGAACGATCGAGAATCGATCGGCCTGATTTATGTGCCACGATCTATCTCCCGGCTGCTGCTACTGCCGCAGGGCAGACCACGCCGACAAGAGTGCGAGAGAGAGAGAGAGAGAGAGAGAGAGGCTGACTTGAATGCTCGCTGGCTGAGCATCAGCATAAACATAAACCACGTTCTTGCTCTCGAGTTGTGTTCGTCGTCGTCCTAGTACGTCGTCGTAGCTATCGTTCGCTCTGCTTCCTATCTTATTCTCTCTTTCTCTCTGTCTCTCTCTCTCTCTCTCTTTGATTTTCGAGCGAGCGATGCGGAGAGACATGCACTCGCGTGTGCGTGCGTCAAGTGTGCAAGTGCATTTTGCACATGCCGATGCGCCCGTATCGCGAAGCACGAGCACGGAGCGCGAGAACGCGAGGTTGCACAGCGATTTTTTAGTCTTCTTTCTTTTGGTCACTTTTGTTTTTGCTCCCAGGAGGATTCGTTTGGTATTTGTTGTACATTGATATTTCATTGATTTACGATAAAGTTTATTGTGTTATTTTATACGATATAGAGATCGTATAAAATAACAATAAAAGGGAATTATTCTGTTTTATTCGAACAGTCCTCTATTCTACATGATGATGGAAACATTCGACAGGTAAATATTAATTACTGAAATTTTAAAAGAATATAATAGTAATGTGCATTAATAAGGATGTATTAAACACCCAATGTTAAATATCCGTCTCATATATTATGTAAATGTTCTCTGATAAAATATATATCGCTGCACAGAATGCTTCAGTCGATAAAGTAATTTAGGTAAATCTGCGAAAATTTTGGTTGGATAAACAAATTCATTCGCTGAAGTAGCAAAATTTTTGGCGATTTTGTTCGCTGCCCAACTCTAACACCAGCCACTCGCTGTTTCAGCTCAATTTTTCGGTATTCTATCCAAGTAATTGTTTCAGTGTTGAAATGAAATTGTCAACAGTTACGCTCAATATCACGTATCCCTTTCAATTGAATTGAAAGCAAATATACATACTTAATCAGTGACTCACGCAATCTCTCGAGAAGGTGTCCGAAAGACCGGAACGAAAAGCTCTCGCTCCTTCGAGCACATCCTGAAATACATAATCGGTCCTAAGCCTCCTAATCTTCATAAAGCATAGCGTGCGGCCAGGCAGCGCATCTATCGGTCAGCCGCATCTTATTTACACAGCGAAGACGCGCGCGGATTGACGGGAGGGAATATGCAGCGCGCAAGGGCTCTCGGCGCAACGCAGCACAACTTTATTGCCCCTGCAGTCGCGTATAAAAGGCCGGGGCTCGGCATCGTAAAGTAATTAATGCACGCAATGAAAACCTCGGAGCGTGCGGCTGCTGCCTTTTTCCCGGCGACCCCCCTTTAACGCACACTCCACGCAATCCGAGTGGCTGTGCAGTGCGCGCGTGCAGCGCACCGCTCGGTAAATTCTTACGCTCTCGTGCGCTTTAGAGTCGCTAATTAGCGGCCTCCGCGTGGGCCATTTATATTAACTTTTCTCTCCTCTCTTCCATTCTTCCTGCTCGTTCCAACCCTCCTAGTCCGCTCTTTGCCGACTATCTCTGGTCGACTATACATTTCCCTTTCTCTCTCTTTCTCTCCTTGGTAACCGAGACTCGAAGGCTGGATGCCTGTCCGTCTTTCTCCCGCGACTGTTAATCGACGCTAAACAAACACGGAGCCTATGGCCGCAGAGCGCATATCGAGGGGTATTTGCCCCGACTCTTTGCACGCAGCTCTCGAATGAGAGATGTCTTTATCTCTGTCTTTCTCTCTCGCTCTTTTTTCTTCCAGTGAAGAGCGGCAGAGAGGGGGGGGGGGGGGGGGAATATTGGCTTTGGTGAGCTAAAGGCACCCTTTGTTTGCGATGCGAGAGGCGCGAATTACGAGGCCCCCAGTGTCAATAACGGCGCGGGGACCCGTGTGTGTCTTTCGAGTTCGAAGGCTCATGCGCGCGGCCGATGCAAACGGGAGAAAGAGACGAGGATGAGTCGCGGCCGTGCGTTTTCGCACGTTCTTATGCATTCGCACGTGGGCGGCAAATGAACCTGAGAAAAGCCCAGACCCATTATGAATATTGAATAGCCGAGCCGAGACGAGTGAGAAATCGGAGAGGCGCTCGCTTCTGTGTCGATGAATTCCGCAAAAAGGATTTTCTTGCGAGCCAACGGCTTGCACGGGCTTTGAGCTTGAGATGCTGCGTCTCGACCTGTTCTACGATGAATTTATGAGGGACGGGTCTTCGGAAGATGGATATTTATAGTCTTTCGTGGACATTGCCGAAGCCGAGAGCGAAGCTTGGCTTTTCTGATTTATTAATTGAAAGAGTAATTTTACGGGGAACAGTACGTTGACGTTCCGTCCTCTATTATAAATATAAGATAAAGAGTGTTAGTTATTCTTTTTGGTGGCCTCAAAGCTTTGAAGAGCTTATTATAGGAACTTTCGTTTGAACCTGTTCATAACTGTTCTTTGATCAAATTTTGATTAAACGAAAATTCTAAGTCTATCAAAGATATTTTGAATTATTCTTAAAATATAAGTGATAAATAATTTTTTATGTATAATTCCTCTGCTGATTATTCATTCAATCAATATTTGAACAAAGAAAAAGTATGGTAAATTTTAAACAAAACATCCCATGACAAGCTCTTCAAAACTGTTGAACCACCAAAAGGAATATACAACTATAGTTATTATAATGCTCATTAACTTATATATTTGAAATATTGGAAGAAGAAACTGCTATGTATTATCTCCTATATTATATTACTTTCTTAATCCTCAAACACCGTACTAGGTCTTTTGGATACGGAACCATATAATTTTTTACATATTTTCTTATATATATATTTTAAGTTAAGATATGAGTGATAAAACATTTGGTCTCAATAATTATATTATTATCACACTTAGAAGGTTTTGAGCTTTAAATTTAAATGCTCGGTGCAAAAATCGAACATGAAAATTAAATAAAAAAACAAAAGTTCCTCACATGGGCCTCCGTATCTTTTCGAATGCTCGAGCTGATTTCCATAAGCGGGTGCACGCACTTCGACAGCACTCCGCGCCTCCCGGCAAATTGAAACTGTCGGTCGCGCTTCGTGTTCCGTGGGGTGGATGAAGACCGTCAGCCGTGACGCACCGGTCGCAGGTGAAATCCTGCGTCGTCGTTCATTCGCCAGCAAGATAAATAATTTTTACTATAGATAATTAATTATTTAGCGCGAGCGACGGCGCGGTATATAATACAAGCAATCAGCGTAAGTCTCGCTCGAGTTTGCAGTCGCGTGTCGCTTTATCGCGGCGATTTTAATTAAGCGTCGCAAATTACGGCTGCGGGCAGGCTCGCAACGCTCCTTCTTCGGGCGGAGCACAATCGACTTGAATGAGTGATTTTATTCGGTGTGCTCATCCCCGCGCGATCGCGGCGCGTATATAATAAACGTGGCTCGCGAGACGCGAGCACCTCGTTAATTCTCTCCTCGCTCGGTAATGCCCCGATAAAGGCCTTTAATTTTCTTTCGACTTGTACGTGCGCGCTGCTTAAGCGATCCATTTGCGCGCGTCCAGTCCAATTTCTCGATCGGCCGCGTGTAATTTGCCTTCGTAAGCGCATTTTCTCTGGCACAAATTGAATGCTGTGTACAGATTTCCATTCAATCAAAGCGTTTACATTCGTTCGCAAACTATTATTATTTTCTTCGATTTCTCTCTGTAACGTATAGGGCATATAAAACATATTTATATAAAGTGATTGTACTCAATATGGCCCCTTTACCCAATATGGTCCACCACGGCTATCCTAGATATGATGCTATTAATTATTAGTACATTATGTAACAAGAGCAAACAGTCGGATATTTTGCCCGGAGGCAATAATCGACTTTTTTCTCGAGTTACATATCGTACTTTATGCTCATCTCAACTCAACTTTTTGACTTAGAAAGCTGGACTAATGGACTGTTAAAAGACAATATTGTTAAAAGACAATCGAAAATCAGGGTTATTGGTAGAACTTGATGAAATAAAGGAACTTTTTTCCCGCTAATAATATTTGCGGGCAAAAAGTGTAATTTTGGTCTCGCTTTTCAGGGTAAAAAGTGGCCATTATCGTTGATGGGCATGAAAGCTTTTTATTGTCAGCTTTTCAGTATATCATAGTTTATTTTATCGTTTGGCTATATATCTTTGTATTTGCAAATAAAGCTCTATTCTATTATATTCTATCTTTTAAGTATAAGAGGAAATGTGTCTACATACTGGTTCTATACAATACGGTCTATGTAATAAAAAGTATACAATATTTGCATATAATGATCATCCTTAAATATTTTTAAACTATTTAAGGATAACAAATATAATATATTTGTTACAAACAATACTTATATTGTTGATTAATTTGTGAAAAAGATATAAATAATATGTGTTTAAATAATGTGTGCGTTAAGGTACGTTATTTATATCCGCAAAAAATGCGTAGATCTCACTATGACCGACAAAGATGATTATGTCTGTCCAGAATGTCTAAATCTTATCTAAATTTAAAAATATATTACTTTTAACATTGATCGTTATTATTTCATTCATTTTAATAACTTCCGATAAATTAATGTGAGTTTTATTAGTTATTAGGGAATGAAAAATAATGGCGGGCCATATGGAGTATACACTATAGCTGTTTATTTTCAAATCTTTGTAGAATTGCCCTCTATACATATTTTCAACTAAAGAAAGTATGTTTAATGTTAGTTTTTATGCTATATTTTGATATCTCAGCGGTACGAACAAAATTCTTTCATTACTTCAATCGTGGTAAATGGGGCATATTGGGGACATTCACTTGATGTGAAAAATACATGCATAATATTAACTTTCTACAAATTGAAAAGCATTCAAACTTTATAATCCATTTTCGTATTTCTTTTAATATTTCGTCAATATTTCGTACTAAAAAATGAAGGTATCCTTTATAATTTTTCTTGCAAGTGATTATAATCTGCTTAACTGCGATGACTTAATTAAATGCAATTAAAATTCTTATTAATTCATATTGATTGAGATAATAAACTTCTATCAAGTTAGGAAGAAAAATGAAATTTATGAGGACAAGTAAGAAACATACAGTTTAATGGTCTATACTTTCTTATAATTAATAGCAATTTGGTCATTAACATAGTACCAGTTGAAGGAAAAACGTACAATTTAATTTGACAAAAATTAATAAATAAACGCGCTGCAAATAAAAATCCAAGCCTTTTAAACACGAGATCGTCATCATCATCATCCTTCTCCAACTCCCTCAACACGATACTCGCGTAGATTGACGCACTTGAGCAACGGCGAGGCGTCTCAATTTCCGCCGCAAGACACCGGCAGAAAAAGTGTCTTACGCTTCGACGTGTACGCGCCGCAGATATCCGCAAAATAACAAAGCGTAAAAAAGCCCGAAGGGAGATGCTGCAGTCTGACTCACGCATAGGTAGACGCTTATATATGCCTGGGAGGCGCGTGCACGGCTACACGGTCTCCTCGCTCTCCCTTTCCAGTTTCGCGCGGCCGTACGTGCGCGAGCGTCGGCGGCGGCGTCGGCGGCGCAGGCGCCACGCACCGCGGCGTGCATGCATGTAATTTGAATAAGCTCGCAATTTCGCGGGCTCCGGCCTGGCGCAGCTGAACAGTCCCGCGCCTGCATATATATATAGGCTTTTGCCCCACTAATAATGCGCATATCCGGAGCATCGCGATGAATCATTGGTCGGTATTAACGGAGGCTTTATGTGCGCGTCGCCGCGTCTCTCTTCTCCTTGAAAAAAGGAGCGCGAACGGAGGACAGAGAGAGAGAGAGAGCCGCAGGCATGGCAATGCACGCACACACGCCGGCCCGCGTGATCGATGCCAGTCTTCGATCCTTTCTTCTTTCTGCTGCTGCTTCTTCTACTACTTCTTCTCCCGGAGCGCTGTGCGCGCTCGCGCGCATCCTTCTTTTTCGAGAGGCGACTCTTTCTCGCGGTCTTTCTTTTGCCGGATATATCCGACTCCCTATAGCTCGCCCGTTCTTTTTCGTGCCTTTTCCTCCCCGCGGGGCTTACTTTCGCCGCCGCCGCCGCCGCCGCCACCGCTTGAAAAAGCCAGCGGTAGCTCTCGCTTCTGTGTTATCGTTACGTGAATCGTTTTCCGATCGTACATCCCTAAGCGCGCGTCTCGATAAACTATTCCCGCGTGCGGCCATCGCGGCGTCATGCATTATTCCAAACAAAGTGGATAGAGTGAGAGAGGGAGAGAGGGAGAGGAGAGAGTGGATGCAGGAGACGAGGAGATTCTTCGAGAGCTGCGGGATCTTTTCGTTGTTTGAGAGACGCGCGAGAGAGCGCGGATTTATGCGGGGAAAAAGTATGGATTTCTGGATGAAGGCAGAAGAAACGCCGACCTCTGCTGCTTGCGAGAGAGAACCTTTGTTTAAGGGATTTTCGCTGAACCATGAATAAAATCATGGCTCGTGCTTCTAAAATCCCACCGACCGACTATTTCTATTACAATACAATGCGCTCTCTTTTTATTATTTTTCCTGCATTCGATTTATAATTGTAATGTGTGACAGCTTCTCACGAAGCACCAGTGCGTTATTTATATCGAGGCTTCTTGTTGGAACTACTTTCATGATAATGCCCTTTAAATGATAACATCATGTACAAGAAACCTACTCACTTTAAATTATTCCGATAAAAAGATTCATTCATCTTGTTTGCTAGACTATTTTTAGAAAATACGTTAGTTCTGTATTTATAGGCTTTTTAAATATTGCTATTGGGTAATAAATTTACAGCTAAATTGTTTTGTTTATTGTTTATAGCTATTTTGTCAAATTAACGGCTAAAATCGGTCTGATTGTGCGTGCATTAGTTAGCTACTTACAACAAATTTGTTTTTTTTTGTTGTCTATAAAAAATATAAAATTAAGCACTGACTAATTAAAAACAAACTATTTAAAACGTTTGTTTTTTCATTAAAAAAAAATTGGAGGCGCCGGGTATCGATCCCGGTACCTCTCGCATGCTAAGCGAGCGCTCTACCATCTGAGCTACGCCCCCTGTTGACAATAACGCACTGGATCTGATTTTTTCCATAAGATCCGAGGACTACTTTTTATAAAAGTGAAAGGTCTCAAAAAGATTAAGATATATAATTCATGGCTAAGCATATAGCGTGAAAAGCACTTATGGTTTGATATTTGTTCGCAATTAGTATATAGCTTTATAATATAGTTTTATACTTAAAAAAAATTAAAATTAATGTTATGAAAAATTTATAAAGTAAGAAATTTTATAATAATCAAATTCTGTTTTTATTTTATTTTTTAATTTTCTTTATTTCTATTCTAACAATTTTTTTTATTAATATACCCTGGTAGAAAATTATCTAGTTTTATCGAGGCCCTCGATTATTCCCATGGCAAACTAGATAGATCTACATAGTTCTAGATTAATTTTCCACCAGGGTACTATGAAATAAATATATGGGTGATTTTCAAATAACTGACTAAGCATCTACAGATTTTGAGGACATAAAAAATCACTGTTTTTTTATTATTTATTTAATCACTGTTATTTGTTATTTAGTTAATCAGTCTCATTTCGAACCAGTAACCGGCCATGAATGATAATTTGAAGCTATTAATGGCCGATTGCTGGCTAAGAATTAAATTGATTTCTAACCGCGAGAAAATTCTTGTAAAACACCTTTAGGGGATCAGCCTGAGTTAACCCGATAACGACATATGTTTTTTTTGTACCATAAGATTTCAGTAATTTTCTAAGATTTATTATTCATACGTTCGAGATTTTTCAAATTTAATTTATGGATAACATCAAAGTGAACTATTTCCGATCTAGTGATGGGGGCCTAAGTCATTTTTGGTCCTATAAAAAGTAAATTATTATTGCAAAGATTTTGTAATTAAGGGGGGTCTTTCGCTAGATATAGAGCATAAAATAAAAACATCATAGTATATATAGGTCATAAGTAAATCATCATAGGATATAGGTTTATAAAGGTCCTACGATATAAATAGTGAAACATACTTAAAATGGGTCCATATTGAATGAAAAAGAAATTGTTCTAACAAAATCGTAAAGTTGCAAGTGTAAATATTGTCTATTAAAAAAAGGTTAGTAAAACCCCAATAATTTTTCTTATTTTTTGTATAAAAACTGTTTTGCACTTTTCACTGTGTCTGAACGTAGAACATAGTTGTCACTAGAATTTGGATCAAGTACATCAAGTGGGGGCGTAGCTCAGATGGTAGAGCGCTCGCTTAGCATGCGAGAGGTACCGGGATCGATACCCGGCGCCTCCAAATTTTTTATTAAAATTGCTAATTAATTTTTCATTCAAATTTTTACAATATATTAATGTTTGATTTCTTATAGAGGAACCGTTCGTGATGATAAAATAACTTATGCTAAAAAATTATTATATAAACATTTTTTGAGATATTATTATTTTTAGAAAATGCCTGTATAGATATGTGTGTACGTATGTACATATGTGGATCAGTATATCTCTAAATATACACTGTCAAATTAAATTTTTGATAGCTCATATGTTTAATTTCTATTTTAAGGAAGGAGGCTCAAAAATATTTTTTTTATTCCTCGGTGCGTTTTCGTTTTTTAGCGATATTTCCATTTTTGAGTTTTAGTTTTTCGGATTTTTCAGATTTTAAATATTTTAAAATGCAATATGCTTAAATATACCATTTAAAGTTTAGGTAAATATTAGTCGAACGCGATGTTTTATCAAACATTACAGGTATATTACACATGTATCATCAACGATGCTTATACCCAAAAATCAATCTTGTTTTTATATGAACATACTTATTGCTGAATATTGGCGGTTTAACAAATAACTTTTTTATTTGTAATAAGACTCTAATACTCGTTTCGTAGGGTATTTGTAGAAAAAAGATTCTATTGACCGCTGCGAGTAGTTTACTCGCAGCGGTCAATAGAATCTTTTTTCTACAAATAACTTTTTTCTTCAAGCTTAAGTTTCCTGAGTTTCCATCAATCCATGGAATTTTATGAACCAATTTTTACGCTATCCTCTTCCTGCCAATTTTAAGATATTTAATTTCTACAGTATGTTTGTTGAGAACAATTCCATGTGAACTCTATTCAAATTATTCATAATAGATTACATTTGCAGAATCGTTAAACTTATCATGCATCTGTTTTCTTATTTTTGACTATCAGTAAACTTCAAGATTCTTCTTATTGAAATTTACTTTGTACAATTAAAAATGTTCTATTATTATGATTATGTTTATTAAATAATTTTACTAAATCCTTAATTATCATAATAGTTTAATCCGACGTTTTAACCTTCAAGCAATTATGTTATGTTTCGGTATATATGCGCTTGTTGGGTTTCTAACCAAAATTCATTTTGATTTCTAGCTAAATTGTAGGTAATGGACCTAGCTAAATTTTAGTGTACCGACTAGAATTCAAGATATCACAAATTTTCTACCCGGGAAGTTACGCGTAAAATTCTTCATTTTCAAAGTTATTAATTTTTTATACTGCGTAATTAAATTAAACAATTTTTTGAACCACTATAACTCAAAAATTATAAGATGTAACTTAATAAAAGTTCACTGAATATTAGTTCAATATAGAACTGTATTCTTGTAAATTTTAAAGTCACAAGACTCGTTGCTTCTTGAGAAAAACAAGAAAATTGTCAAAAAAATACATTTTTTTTACAACAAGTTGAGTAATTTTTTATATTTTGCAATGAAGTTTAGAGTGATAAATTGTTATTTGAAGGGATCCGAGCATATTAACATTAGGCATCCGAGGTACTTGAGGTTATATAGTTTATAAAAATTTTCGCAATATGTACATTTAAAAAATTATAAGAATGAATATGATGATATTTTAACTATTAATTAAAATAAATGAATAAAGAAATAAGTTTTTTTGTTCTACAGTTTTATATTCCTATAAACTGAAAAAGTCATAAGATATATTACTTCTTGAGATAAAGAAAAATGTCAAAAAATGTATTTATTTTGGACAAAGATAAAAATTATTACTAAACATTTTTCTAGCAAATTTACGTTAATATTAATTAACATGTTTTGTGTAAACCGTAATCAGATGTTCATATTCATAAATATATATAATACAGAAAATTAAATATAATATTCAGTATTATCATCGATTAAAATTACTATATAACTGATACCACTTTGAGAAATGAACATGTTACTCCGTATATTCGCTCTTTAATCAGCAATTTAGCTAACTCGCCTTATGGAGCTCTTAAAAACATTTCATACATTAGATACAAACATAGATGGAATGTATTCTACAACAAATTTATGAAACATTATCAGCGTTTAAACAATAATTATAATAAAATTCTAGTTTACTTTTTCAATTTACGCACAATTTAAAAATGTTGCTCTGATGGCTTCCTTATACAGTCGTTTATTTTGAATAGATTTTTGTATACTTAGTAGGAGCTGTACCATATAGTGTATAAATTGTTAATCTGGAAAGAAAAATGATAAATGTGACATTCAGCTATATTTAAAATAAACGATTCAAATATAGTTATGTTAGTACAACTTGTATGAAAAGTGTAAAATAGTAAAGTTCTGCTCTCAAAATGTGACCATTGATAAAGTAGGTACCTTTTTGTCGATATTCTGGTACCCCGTTGCATCAGAGAATGTATCTTGCAGCGTTGCGCGCTACACTTTCAATATTTTGAAGGCAGCTTGTTTGGGACTCCTTTCACTATCACCAAAAGTAGTCCTCGAATCTGATGGAAAAATCAGATCAAGTGCATTATTGTCAACTGGGGGCGTAGCTCAGATGGTAGAGCGCTCGCTTAGCATGTGAGAGGTACCTGGATCGATACCCGGCGCCTCCAAATTTTTTGTAATTTGGAAAATTATATAAACTCTATTTTTGAGTTAAAAAAATGTTATTTTTAAAATGTCGTTATTTATTACCCATTATATGTAGTTATTTATTCATATATAATAGAACTATTAAGTTCTGAGAAGCTACATATATCTTAGAGTAGTATTCCAGTATTTATTATGCCTGTGAAAGGTAAATAACCTGGTGTTCAAGATCCTGCAGTCGTTATCGTCGTATTGCACCGGAATCGCATTTTAAACGTTATGAGAGCCGAGCAGGAGCAAAGAATGCCCCGAATGCCTCGTTTTCAACGCGCCAACAGTGCGTGAAATTCAAATATTCCGCTGGCGATTAAAATCCATGCTCCTTAATGCGACGAATCGCGCCGGCGAGATTCTGCGAAATACCGCGAGCGCATGCCGCGTGCAGTAGTGGCAATGGCATCGCCGGCATGTTTCAGCTCAGCGCGCAATCATCGCGGCGCCAGGCCAAACAAGATTTTCACTTGAATTCTCGGAAGTCCGCTCGCGCACTGCGGAATGGAAATAAAAGTGGTTATGACTTCGGAGCTTTTAGAGGGGCAATACGAAAAGAAAAGCTCAGAAATGTCGACAAAAGAAAGTGTAAGAAAGCAGGAAGGAAAAATTCGCCTCTATCGCTTCGTGTGTTGTGTATCTTCAGGGGCGCGCGCGCGCGCGCGCTTCTATCGCCACCGCCGCCGCTGCTGCTGCTGCTTCGTCCGAAGTTTCTCGAGCCGTTGTAGACTTCTCGCGAGTCGTAAGTTGCACAACTAAATGACCGGAGCTCTCCGCGCGCGTCTTGATTCTCCAGCAATTTCGCTGGACGATACACGAGGCGAGATTGTGCCTCCTCTCCCTCTATAGCTCTCTCTCTCCTTCTGGCTGCAGCAGAGGTCGATGGCGCAGCGTTATAAAACGCCACGAAGATGAACGCCCTTCTATCGCTGTATCCTCTTCTGCGTAGCCGCTCCTTTCTCAAGCTCCAGAGAAAGGGAAAGAGAGAGCCACATCGAACGAGTTATACTGCGCTCGTAATGCAATAAGGGTTGTTCCTCGCAATTTTCATCTCTTCAGTTTTACTGTGTGTGCGCGCCATTCGTTTCCTCCTTCGAAATTGTTTCTTTACATTGTTGTATTAGCTTTACTCCATGTTTCAAGAAGCTATTGCATTATACGAGATTTAAGGAAAGACATGGGCCCCTCGTGCAAGACGTTCGTTTTATTTCCAATATTTGTTAAAAATGCAATTATTATGTACTTAAGATGTATTACTTTAATATTAGGATATAAATCATTTCATATTACTATTGAAATACTATTATTAGTAACATTATGTTTATTTTATTCCAAAACAATAATCATTTGGTTCAAGTTTTCGTATATAGGGCAGAACAGGTTGAGATAGTCGCACCTGATAAATGAGCACTTCCTATATTCCCAAATATTGTAACTTTTTTCTGTACTCTATTCAAATATAGTAGTGTTTGCTGTAAATAAGTTTTCCGACGGTCATAAGCGGAGTATGCACAATTTAAAAAATATCTGAGTTGTTTTTACAAATCACTTATATTTCAATTTTATAATGCTGTTTCGTCTCAAATTTGGACATAAATGGATATCTAAATGATTCATTTAAGTTTAAAGAACAATATTTACACTTGGGCGTGTGTGTGCGTGTAAAATTATTTTTATAAGAATACAAAAATATTTCATTTTGATACCTCATTTACATGAAAGGGTTCCATAATATACTCATTGCGTACAATGAAAAATATTTAAAACCTTCTTTCTGGTTGAAAACAACAACTGAATCTTTTGAAATTTTAACCAGACAATGCTTATACAAATTCGGAAGGCATAGTAAGCCATTTTTTTTCTTTTTTTCAAAAAGTTTGTCGATATTACAAATTCCTGTAAAGAAAATTTATGTTTTGAAAAGAACGGCTTACTATGCTCTTTGTTTTTGTATAAACATTATCTAGTTAAATCTTCAAGAGATTCTATTATTATCCAGATTCAGAAAACGGTTTTAAAAAGTACCCTTTTACTTCCCCTTAATTTATAACCATTTTGCGTTTGAAATCTAATATATTTTCATCATTGTTTATAAATCAGCTTATATTGGAGTCATATTGTTTATTATCAAAAAAGATTTATACATTTTTCAATATTTAATAGAACTTGATCTTTCAAATGAGTACATAACGTACTTTATACATTTTGCAAAGCGTATAATTGTATGCAATCAGCAGAATAATATGCACATATAATACTTTTTTAAACTAACCGAAGCTGCATCAATGCAGATAAAATAACATTGTTCGTTTTATTATTTGGTATAAGTATTATGTTTGTCAAAAGAACTATCTTAAATTGTATCGCCGAGTATAGTAGTTGCAACTTCTTCATCACTTGCTAGATAAATCAAATAGCTTACACTTAATAAACATCACAATTTAGATTTTGAACACCATCACACAGCTGTGCTGTGCTAATAAGACAAATTTATTTAAATATATTTTAGCGCGTTATAGATAAACAGGTATATCATAGCTCGAATAAGTTACTCGGCAGTATATATTTCATTACTATTAAACCTATTGGTCTACATTATAAAGAAAGTTGATTTCTGTATGCTTCCAATGACTAACCTGTATATAAGTGTACCTCTTAACTGTTTGTATGAAATACCTATGAATTTGAGTGTTAATATTAATTATATGCATGATTAAAATTTGATGCGCTTGTATAATTTACTATTGTTCAGATTTTTAATTGAATAAGCACTTCGGTCTTCTATTATTGAGTAGCACAGCAGAAATGTAGTTATCGATACAAGCCAAGAAAAGTGAATTAATGTTTCTTACTGCTTGTTCTTAATGGTCCACTCTACTTAGCAATGATTTTCTTGTGAAGAAAAAAATGTATTAAAATTCGTAAATGCTATACCAACCAGCAAGAATTATCCAGCTCTGAAAAATGAAACTTCCTGGCGGAAAAAGCGGCAGTTCGCAAGCAGCAGCCGCCCACCTGGCTGGCAAACAAAAAGTGACAATATCCGTTCGTTCGGCCATCGACGCAGTCATCGGGCCCAACGCGGGTAAGTATACGCAGCGGCCGTCCGTGCGGCGGCAGAGCTCGCGCGGCTCAAACTCAATCCGTGGCCGAGGTGCGAGTAGCCGAGCGCTCGCAGCGGCGCGGCGGAAAAATGCCCTCGGGCGGTCGGCCTTGCCCTCGCCGGGCAGCCCGCGCGTCAAGGCCATCTCGCTTCGGGCGCATTGCACCCGTCTCTCCTCGCCACTGGTATACACTGCCGCTGCTGCCTCTGCTGCCGCTGCTGCTCTCCGGCGGTAATGCGCCGCGCCCCACTGCCGCCTGCTGTATACCTGCCCCTCCACGATAGCGTATAGCGACGTGCATGCACGCTTGTTGCAGTAGTAAGGCGCGCGCCGCGCCGCGCTGTACCCTGACAGATACTACTTCGAATGGGCTTTTCTCCTGGGTTTCGGTGATTTCATTCGGAAACTTTTTTTTCTTTCTTATCTAGCTTCGAAAAAGGAGGATCTCGAATCGGCTCGTATGCGTGTATACAGATTTGTCCACGAATATCTTATGGGAGTACTACCCTACTTTAGATTTAGTTAAATGACTTAGTTAAATTTTGGTGAACTTTTGGAATCGGAGAAAAAAGTTATAAACATTTCAATTATCATAAATCGCACATCTTTCTCTTCAACTCTTGATTGTATAACACTGACAGTTCAGAATTCGCTTAAATTTGCCAGATTATTAGTTAAAACACTAAAGAATAAGTGCTTGTAAATAAGGATTTGGGACCTGTGAGCGTAGTAATAAATAAATGAAAATAAAAAGGTGCACCTCAAAAAATGAGTCAAATCAGCTTTCATGTGAAACTTTTTATTGATAATTATGATAAATAGAATTGCTTAAATTAATGATGAAGTATAATCATATTCTGGTGTAACTTGATTTATGCAACTTCTGTTATTAAGTACATTATCTAGCGAATAAACAAGAAATAAAAAGTGCACTTATTTTGTGAAAATATAAAATGACTATCAAATTGTTATTAACTACATTTAATGCAATTTCAACGATGGTTATTGAATTCAAGCTACAACTTTTTGAAGTCTGACAATATTTTTAATAGTATCAGAATATGATAAGATAAGATAAGACGAGGATTTGCTTTGCACAAAGTCAAAAATTATTTACATTTCCAATTATTTACATTGCGGCGTAATCACACTGTTCGCAGCATACATTTGAAAGTTATCACACCTGCTTAACAAAGATTGTCAAATTTACAAACATATTGCATCATTTCCTTAAATTATCACATTAAGTAAAGTATAAATATTTAAATATTTAAATAATTTCATATAAATGAAACGATGTTTAAAAAATTATTACAATATAACTATATTAGAAATTATTTTTCCAATCCTCTCAATTAATAAATCTTATATAGGTTTGGTTGCCGAGAATTATAAAGTATAGTAGAGACCTTGGTAATATGCCCCATAAGAAAAATACATTTTTATAATTTTATTTTTATTCGATAGTTTGTAATAAAATAAGATATTTTACCTGTCAGCTTTGTTAAATTTAACGTATTTATTTTATTGTCAATAATGTTGTACGTTTCGAAATCAAATCGTCGTTTGAATCGATATCACGTTGGCTGTACGGCGTCGGCTCTACTAAGCGGTGTGTTTTGCTAAACACCATGATGGCCGTTTATCAGTCGAGCCAATAGAAGACCTGTATGTGGTAACCATTTGTACCTTTGAATACACCAACAATTTCCAATCTTGTTTACGTTTCTTGTGTTGAATGAAACATCATATGTGTATAATAATTATGCAGTGTGAATATAAAAATATGTAATGGATGAGTCAGGTCTTCCTAAAGTGAATTTATAAATGTTGTTAAAGCATGCATCAGTAAATCTTTATTTTTTCCAAATACAATCAAAATCTGAGCATTGTGGAACGATGTGATTGGGCAAATTGACTAATCACAAAAACTTTTTTAACAGTGCTCGTTTCCGATATTTCACACTACTCTTTGTTTTACAGTGCCCAGACTTTTACTGTACTGCAACGCATGTAAACATTAAGGTTAGGACTACTTAACATTCCCATTCGCATAAGAAATGCCATAGTCACGTGTACCGTCGCTCAGCCAATCAATCAGCCAATCAATCACACAAACATTAATACCGTCCCCACCAACAGCACACGTACATATCTGAACTTTATGCGAAAGAGAGACTTAATAAATGTAAACATGATTGAAAATTGTTGGTATATTTATAGGAGTAAGTGGTTATTACACAGCAATAGTATATTGGCCTAATAGACAATTGAACGTCACGATATTTTGCAACACACTAATCTATGCTCAGAAGAGCCTACATCACAAAATCACGTGATATCGAGTCGAGAATCAAGAATCCAATTTGGAGGCAAACAAATATTTAATAATTAGTATTAATAATTCATATTTTGTTAAACTTTCAATTATTTCATTTTCTAATTTATCGTATTTGACTGGTTAGGCTAGTTTAATGTTTTCTCTGAATTCTAGGAAATAAAAATAATAATAATTAGAGTTATAATAGTTCATTCATATCAATGATTCTAAACATTACAGAAGCTAACTTAATTTTAAAATTACTATGTTTAGTTGTAACAGTATCCTTTGACCGTAGCATTCGTAAGCAAGGCCACGAAACAAAGTGTAATAAATTGTATCAACCTCAGTTTAGTAAGTTTGTGTACAGAATAGTGTTTTAAATAACTAAACAGAAATAAAAATATATTAATTAAATTTAAAGATACGTAAAACTATAAAATATGGACTAACTAGAAAATAAAGTTTTTCTATTAATTATAACTCCACCACATATCTATTTTTATATTTTCCAAAAACATCATGAATAATATACTTAGAGTCTTAAAATAATGTCTATTCATCAGCTTTTATTTCCAATTTCACTGAATGCATCTATATTTACCAAAGGTTAGTATATCCACAAGTCAATACTTTAATGCATTTTTAAATAAGTTTACCATTTATGCTGCTTCCATTGTTTTGTTGTTTCTCTATTATCTTTAAACATTGATGGTTTAACTTCGTTTTCTACTGCTTTCGAAGCTACTTTATCGTATCCTCTTAGTGTTTTACATCCATTACGTTTTTCTCGACATTTCCTGCATGCTTTAGCGTCCAGAGATTGACTTTCTTGTTCTGCTACTGAAAATTAGCAATTCCATGCACACTCTGTAATTTAATGCAGTGGTGATCATAAACACTCTTCAAACTCTTAAGTACCTTATAAAAAATTGTTAATCAAAATAATTTATCTTACGGAGGTTTAAACGTTTTTCACTGCGTGTTTTGAGAAACAATTATATTTACATATAAACACAGTATAAATAGATTAAGTTTTATTTCAAAATTAGTCACTATACGGAATTATTTGGTAGCTCTATTTAATGTGTACCTATTTAAATATCAAGATTATTAGCCCTCATAAGTTTTTCAGATTTAACAATTTTTATAGTGATGTTTTAAAAGTAATTCAAATCATATTTTTGTGATAGTTACGTGGACGTCGAATATTTCTGTCTTTGTCTAATTGACTTTAACGTAAAAATAAGAACCGTCCTCGCTTCTTCTAGGAACTAATAATATGTCCATAGCAAAAGAATAAATATCATTGCTGCATGTTTGAAAAACCAATAACAAATGTTTCTTGTATTAATTGAATGTCAACGTTTCCTCCTCAAAAGCAAAGCAATTATTGCTAATTGTCTGGTGCTTATATTGCTTACTCTAATCAAAGTACAGACAACTCCTATTTTATATATTGCAACATTTAATGTTTCGAATAATAGCAAAAAACTCAACTACCTACCTCGAATTGCGCTCATATTCAAATAACAAAGACGTCAATTCACCAAGACCAAAATTAAATCTCCTCTATAACGTATAATAAGTATAAAAGAAACGTCCCTAATCCCGCATAAAAAGATGCCCCATCTTGAAAGCAACAAAATGATCAATCTGCTTTATTAGCAAGGTAAAGCGTTCGCTCGCTCGCGTCACTCAAACCTCAAGGCAAAAAAGAGGGAAAACCTCAGAACGAAGCAAAGCGTATACAAGTCCAAAAAGAGGACGAATGCGCGAGTGCGCGGCAGTACAGTAGCCACCGTCTCGCCGGAGCTGGAGCTCGGATTCTACCCGCGAGGAGTTAATGCACTCGGATATTTCCCTATGCATTCTGCCTCTCCACTCCTCTCTAGTATTTAAAGCGTGCTTTCACCTTTTTTTCGCTGCTCGGCGTCGTCTCCTTTCCGGCGTTTGGCGATGCTCTATCTCTCTCTCTCTCTATCTCCTCCTTTCTCGCGAGGCCCACGTAACTCGCGCGCGCGCGCCTCGCACGCTATAAATATCCTGCGCTGCGTTATTTTTAACTCGCGCTGCTGCAGGTATGCATCGCGATGTCATCGTTCTGTGCGAAACGAGTTCTCTTGTCCCTCTCCTTTCTTTCTGAGTTTACCTGCGCAGCTGCAGCACGGAGAGCAGTCCTCGAAATCTCCAGCGTCGCGCGTAATCTCCCGTCAATTAAACGGCGCGACAATGCGGGTATACATTTTATAGACGTCCTTACTGCGATGCTGTTTGTGCACTGCGGGGAGGTGCACTGATGTATTTTACCAAAAAGCTAGAACAATAAGAAAATTGTCTTTCAGTCCCAAGAAAGGTACTACAATGAAAAACATTCAAAATGCTTAAAGGGAAAATTTATATACACGGTACAAAATTTTGACAATTTTTGTCTGTCGAAACAGGTTAACAGGCGTTTTGTCAGTAAATTTGACGGACAAAATGTGACTGAATGAAGTATTTAAAGGGCGATGTATACTCTAACCTTAAAATCTGCTTCCATTTTTATGTCGATGTCAGAAGAGAACATTGTATCTGTACTAATTAAGTTACTCAGATCGAAAAGCATAAATAAACCAACTTTTTATGTGACAAATATTGCATTAAATGTAATCGAGAAGCTTCAATTTAGGTTTTGGCTTGTTTTATAAAAATAAACTGAAATAGGTGCAAAAAGCATATATTTCTTTGAAAGCACACATCTTAATATCTTGATTTAAATCCTTAACATGTGTACTGGTTTACTGATATTTTTTTGTAAAAATAAACATTTGTAAACCAATACAATTTGAATGATAAAATGTCTGTTAAATTAACGGTCGTTTGTCTGTAATTTTCACTGACAAAAAATGTTAACAGTTTACATGCGTGTTTTTTACCGTGTAATGATTATATAGATCAATTTTTTTCAAAAGATTTTCGTGAAAAATGATACATCTTTCTATTTCCATAAAAGTGGATATTTACGGACTGTTAGATTGTCGAATTTTATCATGTAGTAAAGAATTCAACACCAATATAGGAGCTCATAGTTGCAATTTGACACTAGCGGACATCGCGTGAACTACGCCAATGGCCGGTCTAGTATACGTTTTACATGGGATTTATATGGGAGATTTATTTCTAAATTAAAATAAAAGTGTTTTATATGAAAATAAGTGTTATTGCTGCAATTGGAGACTGTATGCTATTGAAGAAAGATATTAAAATCCTTCAAAACTATGGTAAAATGTGTCAATGTAATTATTCTTGGATTAATCAACGCGCAGTGAGGTGCAACTTTTAAGATTCAGGCGTTTTGCCTGTTGTCTTCGCTCGGAAATATAGTTTATAATCTTGCAGTACTCTACTCAACCATCGTGTTGCATTTATGAGTTGTCATCATGTTTACAAATTAAGCGATAAGCATTATTTTAAGATGACAAACTTTTATTTTAATAAAAATCTACGACTCCCATATAAACCCTATGTAAAATATACTTAAATAAGTGTCAGTACATTGCACAAAGATCACTAAACGTTTAGATATGAATATTTAAATTTTTTAAGAGGTTAAACGTGAAATCGGCGTACAAATTTTAACACTTAGTGTGGTAATATTTATTGTGAATATCACGACGGCACTACGTCATTAAAAAGAATGTAATTCGGACGGATTTCGGAGAAAATGTACCACCATGAGACGCTGAGTTTTCCGATGCGTCGAATCGTCCCGTTGGCGCTGCGAAGGGTGGAGCGAGAAAGAGAGAACGAGCTGATTGGGTTAGCTCCGCGGCTAATGCGGGTTGCACAAGTAGCGCCTGGAGTTTCGTGTTTCCTTCGTGATGATCTTGTTTTTCTCTTTGGTCTACCAGTTTCCCTTTAGTTCAAAGCTTGTTTATTGTTTTGTTATTCTTTAGTCTCAATCTTTCCTTATAGCTTATACTTTCCTTGCATAAGTTGTAAATGTAACATATACTTTGGTAAGCTGAGTACTTTTCGCATGGTGTTTGGCTTACAGAGATAAGCAAATAAAAATTCTTGTAAGGAAATAAATTATAAGTATTACCCAAATCTAAGCTTATTGCATTATACTCTCTACAAATTTAACCCAGAAATGAATTCACAGTTTATCAATATGGTATAATTGAATTATCAAATGAACCGCTTATAAGTTGTTGGCAATTTGACCACAAGAGCACTTGATTATAATCCACAAATGAGAGAACTAGAAAACAAGCTTCGTGGTAAGGGTACCTATAAATTGTGGTCAAGCTTGTGATTATAAGTCGAGATAGTTAAAGGAGCCTTCTCTGATTGTCTATTCTCTTAGCAGCTGTATGCGGCTCAAGCACTTTATAACGCAAGAAAAAGCCGTAGCTTATCCGTTTTAACGAATTAATTAATAACCTTAATAAAATCCTTTTTGTCCTCTTGTCCGCGTTCTTCGTCATTGTTTCTTTGTGTCTGTCTCCCTCTCTAGTTCTCTCTCCGTTCCTCCTTTACACACATTGTTCTCTCTCTCTCTCTCTCTCTGCTGGTATAGTCGCAGAGTGTTCTCTGGAGCATGACGCCAGGCGTTGATTAGCACCCCTCCTCAACCCCCCGTTCTTCTTCTTCTTTTTTTTGTCTCCTTTTGTTCCTGCGTTTTTGCATTCTCTCTTTCTCTCGGCCGTTGCTATTGCTGCTGCTGCTGCTGCTGCTGCTGCCTTGCGCCAGTGTCTTCTATCCCGAGGTGTGGTGTATATACAGGCCGCCGCTCCCCCTTCCCTCCTGGCAGTTTTTACCCTGGCAGTGACCTTGCGAAGGTCGCTCGGGTGAACGAACGTAAGTGCGTCAACGACAGCAGTAGGGGAAGGGAGCGAGGGGGGGGGGGGGGGGATTGGAGAAAAGCCAGAGCGAGTCCCTTACTCACGCCTCTACAAGCACGAGTTTACATTTCAGAATGCGCGCACACCTGTGTACTGCTGCTGCTGCGCGCTCACCTTCTTATTGGGGAATCATAATTTTCTTGCCACTTACGTGCTTGCATAGGCGAACGAATGCGCGTATGAGGGAACTGTTTCTTTCTTGCTCGGCTCTCCGCTCTGCGCTTGCTTGCGTTCTTTTTTTCTTTCTTTCTCCGTTCGCCGCGCGGCTTTTTGTTTGTCTCTTAAGAGCGATTACGCGTTGCACTCTCCGAGTCTTATAGCTCTGCCTCGTTTTGCATTCTGGCCCGAGCTATTTTCAGCCAGGCAGTTTATCTATGTTATTGACTGTGTTGCCATTGCGCAGTCAGGTTTTAAAATGTGTTTTAATGGCTCACGGGCTCCCAAAGGTTTTTGCTTTCAAATTATATATACATTTGTTTGATCGTTTTGTACGACGATGTTGTTTCGTGCAGGCTAACTGACCCCCCTACTAATAGATTAAGGATATAGGTAATTATCGTATTTTATTGATTTTTAAATTACTTTCTTTTTACGAAACCATATATTATTGGAGCGGATTCTGTTGCGTAACTTTTCTTTTCTGCAATAAAAAGTTTATATCATGATTAATATGAGAAATTATAGAAATTTATTAAATTAAAATAAAATAAAATAAAAATTGCTAGTTTCGATATGCATGCTTTACCAAATACTGACTTGACTTACCCAACTATTGACTTGCTGCAAAGATACTGGTATGTCTAATATTTGGACAGCAATTATAATCAAGTGTTCATTGTTCATTATCATATTACTGATAGTAGGGGAGAGTCCCCCAGTGTGGGCCCCCTCCCACTATGACTACCCATGGCTATTGGGCTTATATTGCTTGATGGCAGTACGTTATATGCTGGATTAGATACATGTTATAGTTCTATTAAATCGTATCGGAGGTTCTTGTTTTTAAATCACAATTCCGAAGATTCTCGCCAGAATAACGAAAGAATCGTTAATTTCCGTGTCAAAAGTTATTTTCCGAGGGTTAAATAAATGCTCAGTATATAAGCTAACTAATTATAATAAATACTAATTATTTCATATATAATATGATTTAATTTAAAATAGATTTAAACAATTAACATACTATTTTATAACTTTTACCTATCTTTGAAGCACAATTATTAAGCATTTAGAGCAAAAATACTCTTCTATAAACGTTAGGTGGTCATACTGGAAGACACTATTTCAAAAACTCAAGACCTTCATTTTTCGTTATTAATTAATACTTTACTCAGATTAACTCAGATTATTAACTTTGGCTAAAACTAATTTACTACGTCAATAAGGGCCATTTGTACAACTAATTCCATTTTGAAATTTTCATTTTCACCTTGGCACACAGAAGTTACAGCTACAATAGCTATGGGTGGGTCATACTGGGGTACTCTTCCCTATACCCTCAATATTAATACCTCTTCGGTTCTTATCAATTAGCTAAGAAATATTGTATATTCTTTAATTAATTATTGAAATCAGTAATGGGTGGGACTTAAGATCGAGTGCACATCTATTACTGACTATATTTGAATTTTAATATATTTCGTATTTAGATTCTTATAGAAACTTTGAGCAAACAAAACTATGTATTTTCTGACAAACCCGCATTAGTTTACGTTTACAATAAGAATTAAACGCACTTACAGAACTTTTGAAAAGAAAAAAATGATAAATGTACATGAACAATCATCAATTGTATCACTGTGAGCAATGGGACCTTTTACCTTCTAAATACAATTTTTATTATTTTCAATCTATTTTTATATCCATCTATCTAATATCTAATAATTGAATCCTCAAATAATGACTTATTTATAATTTATAACTACGTTTTGTTCCTGTATTTCTATCATGGAAGAGAGATTTACAAGAATCAAGAACAATGGTAGAGACAGTAACGGTAGACAGGTAATTAAAAAGGATCCTGATAATCCCACGCCATAATCTCGCCGCCATTGTGAAGAGTCATCTGTCACCCGGCGCGTTTTTCCCGGGGCAACGTGACATCGAACCACATTCCCCGCTGCTCGCTAAATATAGTTCTTGGCCAGGATTCTCGAGCGCGCGCACATTATCGCGAATATAAGCGCGGCTCCGCGCGGGCGAATTAATTGCGCAACCTTTTCATCGAGTAAGCCCTTTACATAAACAGCCCGGGGAAATAAGTTAGCGGTCGGCATCGCCGCCGGCGTCGCGTTTTCCTTCCTTTTTCCCTCCGTCCCCCCTCTCGTCTCTAAAAACGGTATAACGTCGCGCAGCAGCTCCATATACCTCGCGCTCACATCTGCATAATCCCGTGGAAATCCACGACGCTCTTTTCTCAGTGTCGGCCCCGCGAGCGCGCATAACATATGCATAACGAGGTCATTTGCTCGGGCTCGCGCGGCGTTTTCGATAAATCCTCAGCGCGAGAGGGAGAGGGAGGGAGCAGCGACCGGTCCTGGGACACGAGAGAAATCCGCCGCTCGCCGCAGGAAGACATTCGCCTCGATAACCTCGCTCATACTCGACTGAGTGCGATTGCGTGAACGGATTCCTCGCTCTCTTGCTCTCTCTCTCTCTCTCTCTCTCTCTCTCTCTTTCTCTCTCCGTCAAGTTCAGGGACGCGAGCTGAGAGGGATATCTGCTAGTCGACTGGAGTGCGCGAAGCTCGTTCCGCAAATGCTCCAATTAATCAGTAATGTCGTCCGCCAGACGACCTTTATTGATTTTCCGGGGGCTCTTTACTCGCGCCGCCGGCTCACTCCTCTTGCTCGCCTCACTGCGAGGATCTTTCTAGGATGCGAGAAATGTCGTGCGCTCGAGGGGATATTCCAGACGTAAATTCATTTTTTAAAGAGCATTCATTTATTAATGCGCGCTACATTTACATTTATAAAGAATGCTGTTTAATTCTGGCTTTTCGCAAAATCTCATTAGGATTTCTTATATTATCTTCCTTCAATATTTATACGAATTTAAGTTAAGCGACTCGAAAAAAAATATTGCTATACCTGGAAGATATTTATTATAATACAATTCTGTACAATAATACCAAATGTTTAATTAAAACTTTTTTTTCTGTTTCAGGTAAGAAAATTTTTTCAAAAGATGTTAAATTTCCTGCTCTATAAGTTTGTAAGTATAACTAGATTAATATAGTCATCTGATACAAAAAATCTATTATGTATTTCCAATTGAACTGGTAAATTAGTGTATGGGTCTCATAATTTCTTATCGTTTTTCAAATAGCAAAGCGTATAAAAATATTATGGAAACGTCATTTATGAACTTTCATAAAAATTGTCATATATATATAATATTACAATTTTCAATGTTAAAACTTTTAAACCTGATAATATTTTTTATTTTCACATCATGTACTATGTTATTGAAACATTAGTCATGACAAAGATTTCCTGAAACTTTTCTATATTTCTATCTTTTTAAAACATTAAAACAATCGTTTTATACATTAGTCGCCGTGAAGTTGTTTACAAAGTAAAATAGCAATGTAATTATGTCGCGAAAATACCGAAAATTCATCATCGCTATTTATATTATCAACAATATATATTATAATTACATGTGCATCCCTTGATTTTCACTTACTTACAAGGAGTGTAAAAAGAAGACTAGCACTTTTTCAAGGATTTCCATCTGAAATAATAATGCTCAGATATAGCTTCAAGAAAAATATATAGTGTTCTTAAAATCATTTTTTCAGCATTATATTTTATTTCTTCGAGCACTATTATTAAAGATGAAAATTCTGAAAAAAAGTGCTAGTCCCTTTATTGCATCCGGCCGTTCAATTACTTTGCATCGACGCAGCAGGCTTGTGCCAACGTTACGTCTAAATGCCCAGTTGTCCAGTTCGCCGAAGAGCTCTTTCGCGAAAACCGCAGGATTCTGCTTGGGAACTGTCGTCGCGATCGTAAATCGACGCTATAGGTTAATCGATCGATATGCGAGGCGGCGGCGGCGGCGACGGCGGCCGAGAAAAATGCATAAATCAGGCAGGCGCGATGCGCGGGCCGTTAAGTCGCCGCGGGTTCAAGCTAATAGCGCGCGGCTGTGTCGCCGTAAATTCTCGAGAAGCCAAGCGCCTATATGCGCGTATCCTTTATAATGCGCGCCCTCTCCGTGTGTGTACACACGTGCATACGCGCGCGTTTGTATCGTCATGGGCTTCGCACGCATGATTTACGGGCTTTCCTGCAGCCTGCGAGCAAAAAGAGCCTGCGCGCGCGCGTATTCGACGCTATCGCGTGTAATCGTTTTTCTTTTTCGTCTGACTTTTCTCGCGACGCGATGCCGCTCTGCCGCGCTGACAAACGCGTTTTATTAAATCGAAGTAACTGTTTGGTGCGCGCGCGCATACAAAAAGTTTCGGAAATATTTATTAAGTTTTAATGCCTGGACAGCGGAGAAGTATTCCTTCGTCTAATGTTGATCGATGTCGGTGCGTAAAGACGGATTAATTTTATTGATGGCTTTCGAGTGGACGAATTGATTTATCGGAAAATCAAGCCGTGACGGAAGTCACGCCTTTCGTACCGTGACCATGCCATTTGACACCCTGATCTTTATTAATTCATAGACTGAAGAATTTCAAAAATGTAAATTGAATATTTAAAATAACTTACTGTGATTTACGTCTCTGGCGACATTTCATTAGGCAGACTATGATATTCACTTGCAACGCTCAACTGAACATGTTAACCCAACAGTTGTTACATACAAGTATAATTTATATATTTTGGAGATGCAGTTTCATATTGTATGGCACGTAATTCGTTTTTTACTATTCTTTTCATTTTTGCATAGCATAATAATTTAAATTTTAGTTTCAATTGTTTATTTTTTTATTTTGAAACTTTGCATAGAGTTTCATTATTACTCAACGAAGTATATTCGTGAGTTTGGGTTTAGCACGAATCCAAGTACTTTTGAGTATCGCACCTCCAGAACAAGACTAAAAACAAGTAAAAAAAGATGTATGTTTTTAAAAAACTATTTTATTATTCTATTATAGATTCTCAATATTGTTTAACAAAATTTTGAAATGTATTATCGGTTTTCATTTTCATGTAAGCTATAATTTTGTGTACAAAAATGAATGTTAAAAAATTTTGTAGTCATCATCGTCAAAAGTCTTGCTCTGGGGGTGCGATATTAAATCAATAATGTATGGTTCAGTCGGTAATTCAGGGGATTTACTTTCAAATTCCCTTAACATTATAAAATTATTTACGAAAATCTGATATTACACGTTTGATGCTTCTTGTAGTCAATTTAATGAAGTTAATTTAGGATAAGCTACAATGTATAATACGTATTAACGCAGACTACTTTATTTCAAAAAGTCTGAATAAAAGTGAGATTGATACAATAAAATTCATGTAAAATTATATACGTGCACCCCACACTCTAGGAATGAAAAGCCAAGCGCGTTCGTAATTTCACAAAACAAACTACACGCATAATGACAGAGCGCAACATTGTATTAAGCGAATCGCAATAAGCTGCATTTCTCTTGCCAGAGAAGTCGAAGTAAATCCTCTTGGATAAAAACTCGCAGCTCCCCATGAAAAGTACAGACAGAGAGTGCAGTAGTCATAAGAAGCTCGCGGTCGCGGAGTAGGACACGGAGTGCACATAATTTTGCCCCCCGTGTCACCGCTCCTATGGTTTTCGATCTTTCGAGTCGAGCAAGCGCAGCTCGGCGCGCGCTTCTCCAAAGTGCACGTATACGCAGGCAGGCTCTCTCGGAGCGAGCCCTTGGGGAGGAGGTAATAAAAGCGGTATGTATGCACCTGCCGGAAACGCGCGCCGATGATTCCGAATGTCTGTATAATGATACTTTAGGCCGCGCGCGTAGATGCCAACTCGCCTGCTCCTTCTCCGGCAATCTGCGGAGCGCTGCGAGGCCTCCCAGAAGGAGCAGCGGCAGCGGCGGAAATCTTCTCGCGCGCAATCCGTCTTGAGAGGAGCGAGTGCGAGCGAGTGCGTTCGGCGATCGGCCACTTGTTTCTCGCTTTTCAGCGACCGCGCGCCAGTACACACGCACGAACACCGCGGAGCCGCGCGTATATACATTGCGAGAAAGAGAAAGAGAGATAGAGAGAGAGAGAGAGAGAGAGATAAGCGTACCGAGAGCGCTTCAAAACAAGTCGTAATTCATCTAGCTAAGAATAGCGCGTGCAGCGGCGCGCCATCTTTCCAGCGCGAGCTACCACTGTTCTTCCCTCCTCTCTTTTTCCCTTATTTTCTCCTCTTAATACCCGCTCCGGACTTTTCTCCGCGAGCATTTTGCTCGACGCGCGGGACCCTTTTCTTTTTCCTCGCGTATATACCAAGGTACACGCACTCACGCACTGCGGATGGAATTAGTGCTGTATGCGGGTACGATTGTCGTTTCATTAAGCCTGGCACACGTGCCCTTATCTTGGGAGGCGTTACTTTTTTCACGGAGATCAGGAATTTACGTCCTGTGTGCTTTTGCCAATTCTTGAGATGCTGGTTTCTTTGACATATTATCACTGTTAATTGAGCAATGCTACCAATAAAAACAAGTTTTTTATATTACATGTACAAAAATTATAAAAAATTATAAAAAATAAAAGAATAACAACATTTTTACAAAGAAAATAAAAATAAATTTGGAGGCGCCGGGTATCGATCCCGGTACCTCTCGCATGCTAAGCGAGCGCTCTACCATCTGAGCTACGCCCCCTGTTGACAATAATGCACTTGATCTGATTTTTCCAATGAGATCCAAGGACCAGTTTTGATGAAAGTGAAAGGTATCCCGAACGAGCTGTGCTCAAAATATTCAAGGCTTAGCGCGCAACGTTTTAAGATACATGCTCCGACGTAACAATCAGGTTTTGGGCACTTTGGTAATTTGTACTTGAGTTGAAGGGGTATCTGAGTACCGACAAAAGGTACCTCCTTTATCGATAGTCGCATTGACATTAAGTATGTACTATATCGACGTCCCCTACGAAGACTAGCACATTTCAGATTTCTCAAAAAATACTAGTTCTTGTTAGGAATCTCTTACAATAATTAACAATTTTCAAAATTTTAGATAAAATATACAATTTTTCTAGATGATCAAATAAAGTATTAGTACTAATCAAAAAATCTAAAAAGTGCTAGTCTTTTATAAGAGGCCTCTGAAAAGAATTAGGTGTTTTTGAGAAACCTGAAATGTGCTAGTCTTCGTAAGGGACGTCGATATATCTATGACGCGTTTTGTACAAGTTGTACGACTATATTTTTAACGTCGATTGAAACGATTAAATCTGCACAGTAATATACTTTTTTCAAAAGGCGTGCTGGTTTTAACGTACCCCTCTGAAAGTTCTCATAAAAAAATGGACAACTCACAATTCTCCATGTCAAAAGTTAATTTTTGAAGCTCACCGGTCTCTCTATAAGTAAGTTTATCTCAGTAATGAGTATATCATCGTTGTTAGTACTTCATTAGGGAGTAAACATGTTGCTGCACCAATATTTTACTTTTCTTAAGTGATGTGACCTAAAATCGTACAATGTAATGGTTGTCCAGTATGGACAATGCAACTATTGCTCAGTATGAACACTCATGTTTTTGCTTTTTTTTCGTAATTGAAGTTTTTAATGTATTAAACAATTCTTAATGTTATAGTTAGACATATGTCGAGTAAATATCAATTATTTAAGAACATATTATTTATTTCGTATAATTAATTTTTATTATTTGTAAAATCAATAAAATTTAAAATTATAACTTATTTGTTTTTAAGGTGGCTCTCTGGTCTAAAAATCTCCAAATTTTATACTTTTAAATCGCCACTTTAATATTCATAGTGATTTTACTAAGTTATATACCAATTTTCAGCCATTTTTATTGAGACGATTTCAAGTTATCCAGGATAAAGTGCTTTTATTTCATGTAAAATGCAGATATTTTTGAAGTTATCCTTGCGCATTACATATTGATATATACCTTTGCAAAAATGTATGTACATACTATGTATGAATACAAATGAAACTGCTAGTTTAAAATTTTTAAAATTCAATCTTTAACTTTGGAAAAAAATCAAAATATAATTTTGTTTTTAAATTGCTTAAAGAAATCTCATATTTTTCATATAAACTTACTGTAAATGAGCTTTTACATTTGAATTTCGAATAGCTGAATAAGCACTTATTGTTAAAACACTTTGAAAAGGAAATTCTAAAATTTTCATAAAAGTCCATCAATATGATTTGCGCCAGAACAATTTTTAATATTGAAACGTTAAAGCCAGAAAACAACGTATTATAAAAAATTGTATTTTAACAGAACTATTTGATAACACGTATTATATTAATATAAAAATTGAAAATCAGTATTCTCTTGGTAATTAAATGACCATTTAGGTTAATCGTTCATTCGGATAATTAAATTTGTTCAAACCTAAATTCCCTACATGAAAAGGTCCATTCATAGAACAAATTCCATTTTGAAATATTGATTTTCACCGAGGGAGAAAATTTTAGACATGTAAATAACAAGCAACTACAATGCTGTTCATATTTTCATGCGCATATATTTAGCAAAATCTAATTTCTCTCAAGGTGCTAGGTTCACCAATGGATTTTGACAAGAAAGTTCAACTTCAACTATTTCTTGAAATTTATTAAAGTAGATCTGTATTTCTATTATGCAATACATAAATTATTCCAGATATTAAATATTGAAAAAAATACAATATTAAATAAAAAAACTCATTTGTAAAAAAGTATTAACAAAAAATTGGAGGCGCCGGGTATCGATCCCGGTACCTCTCGCATGCTAAGCGAGCGCTCTACCATCTGAGCTACGCCCCCATTGATATAATGCACTTGATCTGGTTTTCTCAATGAACACCGAGGACTAGTTTTGGTGAAAGTGAGACGGCTACGTGAGATTCCAACCCATTCGTGGCCAAGTGCCTATTGTACTTATATATATAAGCATTGTCAGAATGAACAATCTGGACTCTGCCGGTTGCTACTTGTCCTTTCATGTTTTGTGCGTTACAAAATGACATGCGTTTACAGTTACAACTAGTAATGTTACAGATTGTGATTTCCGCGGTGCAAAACATCCAGTCAGAAATTTGCGTTCTTGAAACTACAACATTTTTTTCCCGTATCTAAAATACTAATACGCACTTTGTGTAACAAAGCGCACGTATACACACAATACCTTCGTACAGCCGAACTAATTAGCATAATTGTGAATAGCAATTATCCAAATGAAGTCGGTCTCGGAAGCATCAGCGCTGAAACGGACTGTTTCCCGCAACAGAGCCCATCCAATCTCGCACCGCGATCGTATCCTCCCCTCCCCACTTGCATAATATCTACATGCATAAGGCTAAAACGTGCGCTGCCAAATCCATCATACACTCAGAGGGGAGTGTTTCGCGCTCGAGCCGCTAATCATTACCAATCGCGGCATCAGTTGCTCTCAAGCGAGACGATCGCCCGCGACTTTATCAGATTGATTAATCGACTCGGACACGCTTTTTCCGCTTTTTAGAGCGCGTGCGCGCGCACGTCCAGGATTTCCCGCGGAACGAATTTGCCTCCCATCAGCCTCTTTCTCGCATCACTTTTATTCTCAGCTCTCTATTTTCTCTCCTCTCCGCGTGCTCCAGAGAGCGAGTGCGCGCGTACGTGCATTTATTCGGCCAGATCGCGCGCTCGCGCGTGCTAGGATTCCCAAGGGAAGGTCTTGCTGCACTTGAGAAAATTACCCCATAAATTCATCGAGTCCCAGCTCTCTTTCCCTCTGCGCTTCTCCTCCGCGAACTTTTTCGTCTTACAGTTTCTCAATGGCCCCGACGTAAACCACTGTCTCGGCCAAGTGCTCGGCGACTTTTGCTGCTGCTGCAGAGTGCGAGAGCCGCACTTTTGCCGAACGCCGATCTGCTCTTGTACGCGTTTATCGGCGTCATTAGTCTGAATTTTAGCCAGAGTGCTTTCGTAATCTTTATTTATCTTGGAAAGAATGTCGGATAAATTAATGGTTATCTAAAGGTAACGATTTTATAGATTACGTACGGGCAAGAGCAAGGTAAATGGATTTACATTGATAAAATGAGGTATAAATAATCAGTAGCAAAGTCACTATACGCGCAGACATATAGGCAACAAAAGATCGTTGATAAAACGAATTCTATAAATTATATTAGAAATGAAAATAATTCTCGCTCTTTCGGCTGAAGTCACTTACGGCCGCGAGCTATCTTCGTTTGATGTACGAACGCCTGGAAGAATCACCTCTTGTTAATTATGAGCGTAATAAAACTTCCATTTCTGAATAATAAGATTAATAGGTGAAGGCGCGAATAAATAACTTAAAAAATAGGCATTTTCTCCGTGAAAATTTAACGGGCTCCCATTGAATAAAGCATTTTTCCGCCTGCGATGTGTAGGCAGAAATTCGAATGCTCCAGCCAAGTATGACACTTGTGCCCTCGCACGGCTGGTCCCCGTGACTCAGAGCATTTTGCCTTTGTGTTTGCACGGTTGAACCGAGCCCGGCAGCTCACCTGCGGGCACAAACAACAGCCCGAGCTCTTTACGACCATTAAAATATAACTTGCAGCAGAGACGCGGATAATGACTATGAATGCCTACCATAAGGACTTGATTTGCCGTAGCAGCGGCAGCAGCAGCGCGCCTCCCTAAAGACACAGAACGCGAGGGTGAGCCGCAATGAAGCAGCCACTCTCTCTTGCTGTAACATTAATGACGCATTCCGTGCGTACGCGTGTATGTACAACGTGCTTGCAGCGCAGATGAATTTGAAACATGAAACAAATGTGAGGCAAAAATATAGCTGCCTATGTATATGGGCAAGCATTCGTTAGTGGGAAGACAAATTCAGCACTGATTGCTAAGCGGCCAAATGAGTTAGAAGTAATAATTTGAAGCTTAGGTTTCAGGCGAGGAGGAACTTTGCAACAAATCGAGACTCTCGTAAATACCTAGTAGCACTAGCAGGATTTAGTGCTGCTATTTTACGGAGGAATAGAATTTTAGTTCGTTTTACTTAGTTTTAGTTAATTTAATTACTTTAGTTTTTAATACATTTGGATATTGCATTTAAAACAAATTCAATCTAAAGGAAGATGCTAATTTGGGTGTTGCAATTAAAGATTTAATTTAAAGAAAAGAAAATACATTTTTTTAAATATGAAATAAATACATATATTTATGCGAGA
Organism: Gastracanthus pulcherrimus; assembly: GCA_949152435.1. NCBI lineage: Eukaryota > Metazoa > Arthropoda > Insecta > Hymenoptera > Pteromalidae > Gastracanthus > Gastracanthus pulcherrimus. The sequence goes on along the minus strand of OX424574.1, from coordinate 141,076,768 downwards.
AAGTTGTTAAAGGAATAATTATATCAAACATTCATTTCTCAAATAATTGTTTTCTAGAAATAAGGCAGAATGACTAAAAATGGAAACGTTAATATCGCAATTAAATCTTCAGTTAATTTTATAAGTTTCTGAGTATATATACCGTTGACTCTTAATGAAAGATAAAGCGATTCTCACATAAAACTTGCAATGAAATAAGTATAATAGTCGTAAAATAAAGCATTTAATTTATCGGTAATACAGGACTGACGTACTCCTCTAATGACAAATAATGAAGGACAAAGCAAAGCGCATGATTTCTACCTTTCGCTTACTCATTGTTCAGCAGGGTGCTACACCAACAGCCCAGCAAGTAAAATTACGTAAACTTAACAAGCGAGTGCATAAAATGGCTATTTCCCGGTGCGATTTGACTTCTCGCATCTATTTTCGTCTTGGGTGCAGAGTACTACAGTAAGACGAGCGAAGGTGGTGCGAATTTTCGTCCCATAGCCGACGAGCAGGCACGTATAGTTGCGCACACAGCGCCGCGCACGCAGGTGTGACCGAGAGGCCTGTAATTGGCATGTGACAGGCTGCGACGCGCGGGGAACCTTTTTACGGCTTCTTAAAGTGTGCGGGACGTCTACCGCCAGTGCCCGCGCGCCTCTATTATGCGACGTTTTATTTCCACTTTTGCTTAACGGTACCGCACTCTCTCTCTCTCTATTATATCGACGCCATATTCCGAGTACGTTACGTCGTACTCCAGACGGAATCTCGAAAGCATCGACGTATAAACAGGGAGACGGGAGATAGAAGTGTGTGTGTGTGTGTGTGTGTGTGCGCGTAGCAGTCGCGAAGAGGAGCGAGATTATTAGCCATGCAGATTGCCTGTCTGTTGCCTGCGAAATAGACTGCTGCCGCTGTCGCTGCTCCTTGCACCAGCCGGAGATCCGCAGCTAGTCTAAAGCCCTGTTCAAGCCTTCCCCCATCTCGTACGCTACGCTTTTGGGATTCGATGGATTATTCAGTAGCGACCCATTAAATACCTGGAGTCGTGCCAGCGGCAGTTGCTGCATTAAGGAGGAGATTAATACACGGGGAAAATTCTCTCATAAAGATCACCGAGAGCTTCGCGGTAAAAATTACCCTGATCCTGGTGTAAATGAGACATTATGATACTTTGGCACTTGCGATCAAGTGCACTTCACGAAGCTCCACTGAAATGTACTTTACTTTTAGGTCACTTCTACTTTTAAAGACGAAAATTAAGAAAAATGGGAAATACTTTTCATTCTTCAGTTAACCAAAATTAATAGCTTTATAAGAGCATGAGCGATATTACAAATAACGATAGTTTTGATAAGAACTCCGAATGTTTGAATGCTGAAAAATTGTCATAATATTACCATTCAACTGAGACATAACACCACATTGTTATTTTAAAAAAGCGATAGCTCTTAAAATAGCCAAGCATGGCTTAAGTAGATATTACAAGGAAGATTAAATTTTAAAAATGTATACTTCCCTCTTTAATCGCTGTTGAATAATTCTTCACACGAATGAGAAGCTTTTAATTAAACCATTTTGTTATTCATTACATATTATTATGTATACACTGAGAAAACCATATCGTAAAATATTGCGATATCGATATCGTAAAATTTTCCTAATACATTTTTTTTACAAATTCTTAATTCTCCAATTTTTAATATTGTAAATTTTACGATATATGTTGTAAACGATATATATCGTGCCAATCGCGATATAATTTTCTCAGTGTACTTTAGAAAAATACCTAGAAATAGTTTGAAATTTGTGGGTTCATGGTGGTGTTATACCGTAAAAAGTAGAAAGTCTTTCAAGTAATTTTAAGGAAGTATCATCGACTAGATAAAAGTCAGGAAAAAATGTCGCCCGAACTCGCAAGTACACTATAAGAAACCATTTACGCAATTTACAGGACTCCAATTTGATTCCCCTCGTACTCCTCTATATCTCGCATTTTCGAGCTACCTCCGCATATATATCCAACGACGCTCCAGCTCAGTTGTCCAGCTGGTTCTCCTCCTCTTTTCTCCGGAGCCGCGAGGGGAGGAGGTATATAGAGCCTCTTCTTGCGCACCAGCTCGACACCCCCCGAGCGTAAGCGCAAAAGGAGGCGAAATTCGCTCGTGAGTCACGTTCGCGCGCATTCGAATTCGCCGTGGCATCATCTCATCGCGACGGCCGTTCGTGCAGAAACGCGCCAATCGAATCGCAGCCCAGTATCATCTCTCTTTCCTCCTGTAGCCGAACGAGGCCAGAGGCGAATTAGTTCTCTCGCCCCCGCCCCCTCCCCATTCTTTCCCCCCCTCTCTCTCCCTCTCTTTCTTATTCATTTCAAAGCTGAATCGATCTCCCTCTCTCTTACTCGCGCCGGAAATCTAATTTCGGCGAGGAATTCGCGTAATCGAATTAGGCAATTCGTGAATCTTCCTACTTTCGTATTCTATATTCCTCGGGGCTTGTAATTTTCAAGGAGGCCAAATTAGCCTCTTTGCAAAGGAGTCTGCGCAGGGTCGATTGTGTCACGGTACCGTACGAATACTTGACTTTTCGAAACTCGACTAAAAGGACAATTGGAAATTGTATTTGGCGACGTGGACAATGCTTCGAAGTGGGTCATTCCATTTCTACTCTATATTGAGAATTATATGTGTCGACTCTTCGCTGAGAATCGGGATACAGTTGTAAAAGTATTTATTTTTACAAAGTTATATTTAATTTCTTCAATTTTATTTTATATGAAAAGGATTAAATTCAGAATTTAAGCTTTTCGGAAAAAGTTAATTTCATTGGTGTAGATCATATGTATTTCTAATATATTATTAATAAATCTTAGTTTCGAAAAGTTGAATCGATAACATGTTTCTAGAATAGCCAATTATCCGTTAAAGTCGTTTAAATAAATACAATACAACTATTGATTGACATCAGTCAAGTTTTGTTTATTGTTAAGTCGCCGTTTTTTATAATCGACATCTTTTTTATGTCCTTTTCCAAAGCTAAAAGAAAACTCTAAATGATTAGTTACTGTTGTCGAGTGTGTAATATTGATTGATTTATGTGAGTATAATATATTGCAGATGCATATAAACATTTTGGTACTATTTAAAAAAATGTTAACATGTATATTATACAGTTTTAGTTTTCAAAAGTGGCATAAAAGAAGTCCTAAACAATGATGCCTAAATGACGCTATGATTAAATCCCCTTGTTCTGACTAATACGGGGAAACACTTTTTTATTTAATTCTCATTTTTGAGAAAATATCTCTCTGAAAGCTTGTTGTCTTAGATTGAGAAAATTAAATGAAAATAGTTGGTCCTCGAAATTGCCGGAGACGGATGGTTTTAGCATCACCATACTAATAAACAATCTTTGACTCGTGTAACAAATAAAAAAAATACAACAATGTATGAAGAAAGTAATAAAAATATGATTTGATACAAAATTGGCATATTAATTTCTATAAAGAAAAATAAAAACAAACCTGCCACCTCATAATGATACATGTAAGCCTAACATATCAATGAATTATAAGTAAAAACAGCTATTATTTCGATCTTCGAAAAGCATGGAACCAAGTTAGAGCACGCTTGAATTACAATGCTCGTAATAAAAAAACTTTGAGAACCGGTGCACGCAAGTATCCACGCGGAAAGCTTAAGGAAAACAATAATCCTCCCGCAAATAATAATACACATTTGCAGAGGTTCGTATACCGGTCGCTCATACTCCTAGCGTACGTCCAGAGTCGAGAGCAAAACGCCGATCGAGCGAAAGAACAACAGAGCGCGAGCAGAACGGAAAGAGAAAGAGAAAGAGAAAGAGAAAGAGAATGAAGAAGCTAGAGAGAAGCATCGCAGTCTACAGTCGTTTTATCTAGCTTGCGAGCACGATCGGCACGATTCTCCGAAAGTAATTGAACCGATTGCCCATTGACATTGGGTAAACGGCGGCTCGACGGCCCCCGCGGATAACGAGCAGCAGCGGCGGCGGCGGCGGTGCTATCCGGCCCAGCATCGGCAGCACGCTCTTGCTGCAGTGGCCAGCAGCAGCAGCAGCCATCGACGATCGACTTTCGACACTAGAGTTGTCATTAAGGCGTGCCATTGCCCCTGTGTAAGCTTCTCTCTCTTTCTCTCTTCCTTTTCCTCCCTGGGAATGGGGCGAGCTGCGCTCCCGATATTCCGCGATCGGCTTACAAACTTTTGCTCCTGACCACGAGGCCATCGTGCCAGAGCTAACGCGGTTTGACCCGATAGCTGAGTTCGCGTACTTTCCCCTTCGCATAAGCTGTTCTCAAACTGTTTTTGACTTTGCCTCGAATGTCGGACATTTCATTGTTATTTCTTGTTGAACTTCGTGTCTTATATTTTATTTTCAATAAACTTATGCTTCAAAATTCATTTGTTAATCAAAATTACAATTAATGTTTTACTTGCATCATAAATAAGATATACTTTAAAGTGGGGTCTCTTGAAATGGTGGGGAATATTTGGGCCACTTCATTAAAATAAATTTCAATGAGCTCATCAAGCTATTGAGGATAAGATGTAATCGGTTTCGATCGCAATAAATATTACTTATATTATAATTCCAGGTGCATAGAAATTCATTTTAATTTAAGACACCCCAATATTGATTTCTTTATTCCGAGTATTACGGCATGATGATGTGATAAATCTACCTGCTAATTTGTATATATTTAATTTAATGGCTATTTTGAGACTACGTGTAAAATGTCTTGCACAAAATAAAATATATATATCTAAAAAATTAAATAATCAACTTACATGCTTTCAAGGCCCGAGCTTTACTATAGTGGCTTCTATTTTGATAAAAAATTCAGCATCATATTGTTAAACAATCGACTCTCGGATATAAAACTGATATTTGGCAACATAGGCGAAAGTGGGGTAAAGTGAATATACAAGTAAAATGAACCATGCTTATTATTTCTAGAACAAATTATTATTTATGCCTAATTTTTATTTTAGTGAATGATAAGTATGGAAGGATGACAATTAAAAAGTTTATTTGTACAACAATTAATTTTTCACGAGAGACAAAAACGTATTTTTCGACCTTAAAAGAAAGTTGGTTTGTCGAATTCGTTATAACGATTAAAGATATTTATAATAAGTTTTAATTGAAATTGAACTGACGTGTCGTGGTAAAGTGAATCGGGGTAAAGTGGTGTGGAAAAAATGCGATAGCACTAATTTATACACGGTCAGATGGAAAATTTACCAAAATATTGATAAAGGTGAATGCTAGTGTAGTATACAAAGTCTTTGTTGCAACGCATTCCGTATTTATACCAAAATAAGCCAACATCATAACCTCCGTATTTTACAGAATTTTAAAGGTTTTAAGATGTCTTTTAGTTTTATTATTATCTAAATTATCGTTTTTATCTATTCTTGTGCAAAAACTAGTAAAATATCTTCAAAATATGTTATTCTATCCTCTAGTTCATTTTATCCCGCACTGATAGACACGGGATAAAGTGAACCGGTATTTTTCAAAGTTGGATAAATAATATTAAACTTAATAAATGACTTTCTATCAAATAAGTAAATACAGGGCGAGTGTAATAAGACACTCATTTTAGTCAAGGAAACTTGAATAATTTAATTTAATTTTTATGCCATAAGCATTTCTTTTGAAATGGATGTCGAAGTTTAACATAGATAGAGCAGGAATCCATTATTTAAAACAATTAACTTGACTAACAATTAATAAGCACATTTAGCAATAAAACAAATTTTAGACACTTATTCGGTAAAAAATATGAGATAACTGGTTTTTGACATAAGTGACAGTCAAGTCACGGTCACTTTACTGTGAATTGTACAGTATTAAGATTGATAATTGTTTATTTACTTAACAAGAACACCTGATTAAAGTTTTTCTTATGCAACAAGAGCCTATAAATATTTATATTCTCGGATATTAGTTCCAAGGGATATTAGATTCCTGACTTATCGATATTTTGTATCCCAATTCCCATTAACTGATCAGAAATATGATAAATTTCAGTTTGAGTAGAAAGCGTAACAGCTGACTGTGAGGTCGCATCTGAGAATTTCATACGTAACGTTACAAGCTTGTCCATGAATACGCACGGCCGAGCTTATGTGTGGACCTCTCACTTTCACCGAAAGTAGTCCTCGTTGCTTGTTGAAGAAATCAGATCAAGTGTAATACAACAACAGGGGGCGTAGCTCAGATGGTAGAGCGCTCGCTTAGCATGCGAGAGGTACCGGGATCGATACCCGGCGCCTCCAAATTTATTTTTATCCTTTTTTCTTCCAACAAACTTTGTCGATATTTATTTTTTTTATTTTTGCAGATTTCATAAAATATCAAATGAATTTTATTTTTTATTTTTATATTTTTCTTTAAAAGGGTAAAAGTGTTGATGTACGGTATCTTATTGTATAGCTATCACAAGTATCTCTAAAGTAAAGTAAGAAAACATATTTCCCTTCTTGTTTATCTACCAAAGCTTTATGCTTGAAGTTTGAACGTCAAGTAACACGGGTTAGCTCTTCTCTGTCAACACTCGTAAAAATGAAGAGGAGATATCGTTTACTGTAGGTGTCTCTTATCCCCGAGAGCAGCAGGGTTGAGCTTTACGGCTCCGTTAAGCCGAGAGTCGTTTGAACCCGCAATCAGCCGAAGATATTTCAAGGGTCTCTCCAGCACGATGACGGTATAAGTTGAGCGCTGAGAGTAAAACGGCTTGGCTATACACTGGTTCGACTCCAAAATGAAGGAACAAAAGGGCAGAGTGAAAGAGGAGAAAAAGACGAGTGGAGGTTCCTCGTGTTTCCCGTCCGTTGTTTCGCGATGATTTACCACGCAGGATGCGCGTGCTTCGTATATATACAACGGACTTGATGATCGCGCGCAGGTATATGCTCGCGAACGTTATATTGGCTCTACTTTCGACTCTACTTTATAGAAGTAATTTTGCCCAGATTGCAGTATTTTGATTTGCTACACGCGCAAGCGCAATCGCAATCGATTACGCGAGTATATTCTTGTTTACGAGTTGTGTACTTCGAGTTATGGCCTAGAAGTATGGCAAAGGAGCTCTTCGAGGAGTTTCATACAGAAAATTTAGACGAATAAACAGCCGATAAAGTTCGATTTTATACCCCTTTGCTATAGACTTGATTGGGGCAAATAACATGTATTTGTGCATCATGCTTATTGATGTTTATTTTTTGAAATTGTTTCGGTTAACGAGATAGTACGTTACTACGTTACATCGTTTCTTTGTGATCTGAGATAGCTGTGATTTGATAAGATTGACTTCTACGACTATTGTCCGAGTATTCTTATGAATATTAACCATTTGAGTTACATAGTGCATCATTCATAGTAGACCTTTTCTGTAACAGATTTTCATGATTTATACTTATTTTTAGCATTTTAATTTGGATTTTCTTACATGTGAAGATACTTTGAGAATAAGTGAACATAAATATAATAAGTTTCAAGATAAATGTAATTATTCCAAGTTCTATACAATATTTTGGTTAAGATTTATATATATAGCAGTTTTTAACGACACTGATTAAAATGTCAAAATTACAAACGGTAAACTGTCTGATCAAATATGACGAAAGAAAACTTTTTATTTAAATTTTAGAAATCTTATACTTCAGATTAGTAAACTCCTTTATTGAAACTTGAACAAAAAACGGTTAAATGCCCAAATTTATGGCTGATCACCATTATAGTATATTAGCTTCAACATAATAGCCACATAATAATCAGAGTCACATATCCACCAATAAGATTTTCGTAGAACTTTCTTGTGGTGCATCGAAAAGTATATTAAATTTTCTATAAAATTTAAAGTTAAGTTTATTTATAAATAAATAATGACAGTACTACTTTAAATGCAATTATACATATATAAATAATACAATAAAAAAATATATTATAAATTGGTATTTTTGAGATTTTTATTACAAATATTACTTGTGCGTGCAACTTCTGCGAAAAAAAAGTATTATAATTAGTAAAATTACGAAGAACTGCGCGGATACTGTAAAATTGACACTGCTCATCTCTCCTATATACTTATACATCCAACTTTCAAGTCCACCATAACAGTGTTACGCATTTTAAAGTCAATCGTCCCGCCAATTGCCCCTATAACAGACAAAAACCAGCTGTCACGGATGTGCGCAACCAGTGAGCAGTCGTCACGCTCATTAGCGGAAACTCGGTCCCCGTTGCATCCCACAGAATCATCATTATATCGACGTATCATTTCGCAGCGCTGATTATAGGAAGCTCGCAACCTAGCGCAGTTGTGGGTCGTCGCATGCGAAGAAGTTGCTCGAGCACAAGAGAAGTCACCCACGTGCGCAAGGCCGGGGGAAAATTCGCGCGTGAAAAGCTTCTGCCGAAGATGAGAGCGACGCTACACGTACACACCGGCGAACAAAAGAAGAGCATTCTTATACACGCGTGGCTCATCGCGTGCTGTACATTGCGGCTGGGCGACGGTGGCGTGACGCGCCGCTTTTTCTCCCGCGCGCGATCCGTCGCTTCTTCTTTCTTGTTTTCCCTGGTGGCGAGCAGCGCGGGACTCTGCGTGAAATTTCCGCGAGGCCATAATTAAACTCGAAAGTCCCTCTCTCGCGACAGCGCACGTCCTCTCGTGCGCCCATATAGCTCTCCTTATGGCTGTTTACGTCCCTCCGCTTTCTTCGGACGCGGCTAAACGAGTTTTGCCCTTTTTCAAAAATCGAGACCATCCTGCCGCGTTTTTGCGCGTTCCGAGCTCTCGCGCCTTCTTCTATTTATCAGAGATATAGCGCTCATGAGCCTCGACGCCTTTATGTATATGCGTTTCGTGCGTGCGAATGGCGGGAGAGAAACGTATAGTGTGAGAGAGATGGAGATAGAGGTAACGGTGGAAAGCCGGTAGGGGAAGGTGAGGCGACATGGGCATAATACATTGCAACGTACTGCAGCTTTTATTTTATAGAATATAAAAGGTTAGGATCAATAACCTAACGACAAAATGTATTTTGGCTATAATAAAAAGCAATAACGTACACTCGACGTGGGAAATTTCTGGTCGAATATGTTCGAATTTCTTTGAAATACTGCTATTTCATTGGGTTTCATTAAATCGAACACAAGTTTTTGCTAAGTTCATTGGAGGATTTCAAACGCATTCGACCAGAAATTTCCCACGTCGAGTGTATATATTTTATCAACAAGATAATAACTTGTGGCTAAGTACCTCAAGATATCCATACTGCCTCACCTGTGGAACATTATATGGACATTCTACTCGGAATTTACTGTTTCTATTGTTTTTCTAAAAACATGAGATATTGGGTAAACTAAAATTCAGAATGTTTAATTTTCTTAATTACCAAAGTATAATAATATCATATATAATTCAAAGAAAAATTTTACATTTGTGGAAAGAAAAATAATAAAGAAACCTCAATTGCTTCCTCAAAGAGGAAGCTTTGGGATACTAAAGAAAAAAGTTTTGCTAAAACATGTTAGAAACATGTTTTGAAATATAAGGAATCAAAATACACTATTTTTAGAAAATGTTCGAAGGATGTGTGTGTGTGTGTGTGTGTGTGGATGTGTGTGTGTGGGTGTGTGTGTGTATATGCGTGCGTGTGTGCGTGCGTGCGTGCGTGTGCGTGTGTATGAGTGCATCTATACGTCGAGTAATCCATGGTAAATTTAATGTTTTAGGGCTCATTTTGGTTGCTTTTTTTAAACGAAGGGGACAGAATAATAATTTTGTTAGTTTTTCGGATTCGTTTTTTATCAGTTTTTCGATTTTTGACTTTTAGATTTTCGAGTTTTTTAATACGCTAGAAATAATATCATCGATCCAGTAAAAGTGCATTTGAGACAGCATAAAATTACCTATCTTTTACCACCCGAAATTGCGGATAAGATGTTTCCTTTCTTTTGTTATACACAAAAATGTTATTTTTTGTTTTAACGATGATTTCTATGAAATATATGATCTAAAGTTATTGAAAAAAATGGAAGTAATTAGAACAATGTAGAAGATTATTCTGTAAAATTTTTGAGACATTTTATTTTTATGATTGAGAAAAAAAACATATTGAAAGAAAAAGCGGCATTATTCCTTTCGCAAATTCCTTCCGAAAAATTCCAAAAAGATAGCTATTAACTATCTCTCGGCTAAGTTCTTTGCTCAGATCATGAGGACTTTTATTTTTCGATTAAATGTTTGATTGCTTATTTCTTTGGTCAATTTTTACCAATGAACGCTTATTTTTTTCGTCTTTTAATGAAGATTTTAAATCAAAAAGAACTTTTAAGATTCATTAAATAGTTTTTGTTTTATAACATTTTTAATTTTTTATGATTTTATCTTTTTCAAATAACTTTTGATCGTAGATTTCTTGCGTATTACGCGGTAATGTTTTACAAAACAAAGCTCATTTTATACCATTTTTGAAGAAGTTTCGAAATGAAGAACAATTTTTAAGATGTATCGATTCGTGTTTGTTTTTTAAATTTTTTAAATTTTTAAGATTTAATTTTTTTTTAATTTTTAAGATTGAATTTTTTTTTATTTTTAAGATTTAAATTTTTTTTAATTTTTAATTGTATTTTCTTGAGTATTATGCGGTAATTTTTGGCCATTCTAAGATCATTGTTTACGTTCTTTGATAAAGATTTAAATTGAAGAAGAATTTTTAAGATTTATCGATTCATTTTTTTATAACGTTTTTTTCATTTTGATATTCTTTTTTTACAACGTCTTTTTCATTTTGATGATATTAATTTTTTTCAAAAGAGTTTGAATAAGTTTTTCTTGAGTATTGCGTAGTAATTTATGACCATTCAAAGTTCTATTTTTATTTTTTAACGAAGTTTTGAAATAAATAAAAATTTATTTGTAAAAGTAGTATGTATTTATTATATTAAAAAAAAATTTAATCAACAATTATAGTGTTGCAAAATGTATTCTTGTCAATTAAAAGAAAATGTAACTTGATATACAAGACTTTTTAAGTTGCTTTTTAAATGCTGTACTTTGACATAGGTTTATTTATAGTTCAAAAATTTTCTTAATTTTTTTATAATAAATTTTGTCTAATAGATGTGCGTAAAAATTTTTTTTTAATATTCTTGTTCTTATCACAAAAATATGCGTTTACTCCGATAACATGTAAAAAAAATTGTATTAAAAGGTTTCAAAATTGTTTTCCAATACAATTTGTAAGGAATAAAATTTAATAGAGTTAAAATTTGGGTTAACAGTTAAAATGAGTTTGAATAAACTATTTTGAATAATTGACTCGAATAATTACACCTAATGAACATTTTTAAAATTTTCTTAGTTTAATATTATCTTATCTTAAATTTATTTGTGAAAATGGTATGCAGGATATATATTTCATCCCAGTATTAAATAGAATAAATAATTTCATACTGGAACATTTTTTAAAGTTTGAGACAGCTAAGTGCCAATAAATTGGCAGCGGTTTTTTTAGTGTTCAATGACAAATGGTCCCTTGAAAGTGATTCAATGTGTTCTTTGAATGCCAAAAAAGATTACATTTAGTTTTTTCAAAATATATTTCAAAAGTTATAGTATTTCACAAAAATTTCACCTTTCCATGCCCCGAAGTATTTGAATACGTTGTTTTTGTCGAGTCTTAGTTTTTCACTCTCCAATTGTGTGTCTAAAATTTGAATCAATCGATTGGTAGTGTCTTCAGATATATATTGATTCGTCGCTGATCTACGAGTAAGTAAAAAAAATCTCAAACGCATACAATACATTTATGAAGTAGAAGAAAAAGCCGTATGAGCCCGCTGGCCATAACGCCCCAACCTCCCCTAAATTCGTTCGCGCGAGCTGGTGCTGCCAGTGCAATTGCACCTCGCGGTCGCTGTCGTTCGAGGATAGGATAGGAGAGAATCATGTCGGCGACCTCGGCAAGGCCTCGTCAAGGTCGTACGTTGAGCCCGAGCTAGCTAGCGAGCTGCTGCCAGCAGGAGGTATTTCACCACCGCCTTCTTCCTCTCCTTGCTCTCTTTCTCCCTTCCTACGACGCCGCGACGTCCGCTCCTCGTCGATTCACTTCGCCGTTGCTGCCGTCGCTCCACGCGCGCGCGAGTCTCAAACGCTGTTGCTGCACGCTTTACTTTTCTCTGGCACCTCTCCTTTTACTCTCTTACGCTCGGGCCACTACTCTCGTTTATGCTGACGAGCTAAGGGAGAGACTGTGGGATCTATTAATTCATTGGCCTCATACGCGCCGTTTTTGCGCGGGCTTTATTTCTCCTTTCTTGCAAGGGGGGGATTCCTCGCTCTTGTTTTGCTTGGACACTTACGTGCGCAATTGTGGATCTGGCTTGGGATATCGTGCAGGATTTAAATGATTTTATTGCAAGTCAGATGCTTATGAAAAGCACTTATTAAAGTGAATGTTGATGTTCCAAATTCTATTATATATTTGCTTAATAATTGGCGGGTATGTCAAATACTACAAAAAAGTTTCTTTGTAACACAAGCACCATTTTCGCATTTTTCTTTACCTATTAAGCGGGCGCAAAAGTAATAAGCGAGTGCAAAAATAACTTTTGCGCCCGCTAAAATTTTTCGGAAAATTGATATTATATATATATATATATATATATATATATATATATATATATATATATATATATATATTTAGCCTCGCTTAATATGCTAGAAAAAAGCAAAAAGCAATACATGCGTTACAAAAAATATGGTGCGCACCAAGGGCAAAGTGGGCTTTTTGACCTCGTGTTGTTGCAGTACTCGTCTTCGGCTCGCAAACGCACTCGCCTTCGACTCGTACTTCAATCTCCACACTCGGTCTAAAAAAACACACTTTGCGCCCTAGGTACACAATATACTATTATTATATTATAAAATTTCAAGTCTCCAAGTCAAATAATAGATATTATTTACTTGTGAGTTCCACACACTATTAGCACGGGCGTAGCAGTGACGGGGGATGCTAGTACTGCATATTTATTAAAATATAATATTTTAGTTATAAATAACGAAGAATAACAAATAACTCTTAATAAATGTTTGGAGATTATAGTCAACGCCATACGACATTTTTGAAATAAGAAAATAAATGGTTTTCAAAGTATAGTAGATCAGTTTTACACAGTTGTTAGCACTTGAAGTTTTGTAGAATCTGGAAGGAACCAATGAAGGCGAAAACCTAACCTGACATTTTGCGAATGTAAACAATGCAACCAAATTTCTTAAATTATGAGAATAAATTTCTTAAAATAAAAAACTTTTCAGTGTGTCTTGAAATAAGAAAAAAAGTTTTCTTTAATATGTTCCATCTTATTCGGTACATTTATTATGCGTTGTTTTCTTACCTATTTCTTTATATTTAACAATACTTTGTACGGTAAGGGGAGGTCGGGGTCCTATACCTTATACTCAGTTATCGACAATATCGATTTTTCGTTTCACGCAGTCGACTTTTACTTTAATGTACAATTTCGAACGTACGCACAATTTTCGTGATACGGGGGTCGTTCAATAAGTCCTTAAAAAATCCAAGAGATGGTGCTCGTAGTATCGAAAATTATAGTAGTAATGCTTTGAGATTTTAACACTTAAGTAAGAGCTATTTTATTAAAAATGTATGAGACACTCTAAATATGATTATTCAAAATTGGTAATGGGCGATATACTTAAAAGAAAGGAGGGAAAAATATACTTTTATGATTGAAGAGTGTATGAGATACTCTAAATGTAATATATTAAAGGGGAAACAAAAAATATATAACTCGTCTACAAAGGTGCTGTTAGAGACATTCCTAACATTTTGTATAGATAGATGCTCGCTCGAGCCATTAGTTCTGAATATTTTTTGAATATTCATTGACATAAAAACCATAAACTACTGATTTTTAAATTTAAATTATAGATTAATGTTTTAGTACATTATTGCAATAAACTTGTACATTAATTCAATCAATCTGGCTGAAAGTTTCTATGGTCATATTACCTATTCTGTGTAATGATTGGAAACCCTTTGTTCCAGATTCTTGGAAATATAAAAGGTTTGATGCAAATTAAGGTTTCGACTCCTTGATATGTATTCAGTTTGACGTATGAATATAATATTTACACTGTATATTACAATTAGCTGCATAATGGAATCAAAGCTGTTATACTCCGCTTAAAAATGAACTCATATGTTTAAATGATCATACATGATCATTCATATATGATCATATACAGCTCCGATTTGCGATCTATTTGTTTTGAGTTCCCTATACTGTATTGTACAAAGAACAAAAACAACTGAATTTTGAATAAATATATCTTAAAAGCTATATGGTATAACGATCTGAACTTGTGCGGAGATGATCTTTGAGATAGATATTGCACACAATTTTGGAAGATTCTAAAGACTAGATTTTAGGGGATAACTACCTTGAATTTAAATTTCTTAAGGTATTGAGATTATCAGGATATATCAGGAATATATTAATAATACTTTCAGCAAAAGATTATATACTTTAAAATTTAATGTCGTAGACTTTAGTATGATTTACAGAAGAAATTGTGAAAATCCAGATTAATATGACTTTGAACATTAATCATTTTATTACGGCTTATAAAATAGATAAAAGTTGATATAAAAATTCAGCCCTTTCAAGACGAGGCAACACAACATGAGACTATCTTCTTCAAGACAAAGACAAACTGTCTATATCAAGATTGCTTCAAGACTATGAAACTTTTTTTAAAATATCGTTTCGTCTTGGTCTGGTGCAACTTTATATATGCAGCAGCATCACTATTATCAATTTGACAGCAAACAATAACAGTTTTGTATCCCCTTAATATTTTAACCCACATATTTAACTTACCTACTATAAAATTCATCTACTAATTTTGGGACCACTGAGTGAACATAGCAAATATGTTACAATGTACTAAAGGGTTGATGAATATAATAAATATTAAATAATAAATTACTAATAATTAAAAGTCTGTTTTATGGCATTAGTTTATCTATTTATTTTTTATTAAAACATTGTATTTTAATTTTATAAAATTCAACATAGGAAAGTATGTATAGGATATTTCCATTCAAAACTTTATTTTTCACTTATCAAAAATTTCTAACTTTTAACTTGTAAACAGTTAACTTAAGTTAACTATATAACTTTTTTGATTTTCATAAGTTAATAATTTTTAGTTTAATTTAAACTAATTTAATTCCCAAGTAACTTTCAACTTAACATTTTAGTTTTTTAAAAGTTACCCAACCCTGTTAATAATTAGTAAAATTGCTATTTTCAATAAATTTGTTGTGTATTAGATATATTCTTGGTCTTGTCAAGAATCTTGAGCCTTTGATCTTGTCTTGAAAATAATTTCGCAGTACCGTTTTGGCCTTGTCTTGAAAATCAAGACAAAACCAAGGTATATCCAAGAAAAATCTCGAGTCTCGTGCAGCCCTACCCATGCATGCTTTATTTAACAACTGATAATGAATTTATATTAAAAATGTATAATGTAGTAATTTTTTAATAGACTTTTCAATATAAGCATACATAAAAAGAAAATGATACAGGCACACCCATAATTACCATTCATAGCATTTGTCAATAAACGTCCGAAGCATGTTACACGTCTCGCCAAAGAAAGAAAAGCGCATCGCGACTATATATATACTGAAATCTTCACGTCAGTTTCGACACATGAATTTACTTAAACTTTTACTGTCGTTTGCATGCAATAATTACTTGTAAGTGGACGGACGCTCTTGCGTGTCAAATGATCCGGAGCGCGGCGCGGCAGTTGCCTTCTCTTAAATTCTCCCTCTTCCTCCAATTTTCTCGGTTCGCCTTCTTAGCTCGGCAAAAGTCTCTGTCTCCGCGGGCCGTATATACATATAGCGCGTAGAGCCGAGGATCATCGCCGCCCTGACCGGCATTTCCCCGCAGGCGAGTTAACCAGTGCAGCTTCGGCTTCGTGACTCATTTGCAGGCTAGTATATACATAAGGGCCTCTCGCCCGAGCATCCGCCTGTTCGTAAGAAATTGTGATTAGGGACGTTGATGCGCAGAGTTCTGCTCTGCTCTGCTCTCTCTCTCTTGTTCGCTGGCCGCTGTTCACGAGCAGTAGTAAGAGCGAGAGTACGGCGAACTGGCGCAGCGGCGGCGGCGGAGGCGACGTGTTACGGGCCCCGATATCTGCCAGGCCGATACGCGCTGCTTCATCACTCTCGCGGACGCGGACGCGCTGGCAAACGTAGATGAGCCCTTTTTACGAGCTCGGAGATTACCCTCGGCTTCTCCTTGCGGGATGGACTGAGCTTCTCTTTGCTTATGGCTGCTGCAGCTCCTCTGTTCATTCTCTCTCGTTCATTATTGAATTTAACGTTCTTTCCCCTTTGTCTAGAAGGATTTTGCATGGCTTTTCTTTAGATTTATTAAACAATTTTATACATATTAATACTTTTTCGGATAATCTACCAAAGAATAACACGAATTTTACTAACAAAATGTATTTTCTTACTTTAAACATTTGTAAAGTACAAAATCAGATAAGAAATAGTATGCTCAATTTGAAAATTTGTTCCTCGGCGAAAATCGATCTCATTAGTACCCTGTAATTAGTTATTCGATTGTATAGTATAGCCATCAAAAGCTTTTAATGGCTACTTACTGACTATTAATGAGTTCGATTATCTAGCTAAATACGTTCTTTAAATAAGTATAATATGATTTATATAAGTAGATGATGTCCAAACAGGTAAGACAATGTATCACTTTTACTTTTGACGATATGCTACAAAATCCAGTAAATAGTATTTTAATAATCTTGTTTTTACTAATAGCTATATATTCTACGTATCGCGCCCTCAAAAACTCAATAATTAACTTGTTTCGCTAGCTAATATGTTTTTGCATAAACGTTACTATTAAACAGCATTATAGGTGTACAACTTATTTATACTGATTAATAAGTTATACATATAATTTTTATTTTTTATTAGACTAAAGTAAAGAAAATTCTCAGTTGTCATACTCTTACTATAGAGGTGAAATACGTAAACTATTCACAACGTACCTGCTTACGTCAAGACTATTGCACATTGCAATAATTTCATTCAACAACTACTGATCATTCTTGTAAAAAATGTCATTCGCTCTGAGAAAGGCTAGCAATTAAAAGAAATTCAAATAAAAAATTAGGTAAAATTTACACTTAAATAATGATTATATAAACGCAACAAAGTCCACAGCTTCAAAATCCTCGTCGAATTCACTTGACTTCCGCAAGAAGCAGAGCCAAGGATAGTATAGGTAGCTTTGGGATCTCTCAGCTCGCTGAGATCCGCGCCACTTGCAATTTCTCAAATGCGAGAAACCATTTGTCTCGGTCGGCCTGATCGCGGACGTCGAATCTCCGCATTTCTGGCGAGTCTCTCCGCGCGCACTACCTACACTGCAAAATAAGGGGATATCGTAATCGGACACTTCCTAAAGCCGCCGCGCCGCGCAGCTAACGTGCAGCCGGCCGCGGAGCATCAGCGGAGCGCCATCTTATTGAATCGTCCGCGCGTGCGCGCTCGCACGTCGCTTCACAGGCTCCCTGTAACCGCTGCGAAGATGTAACTCTGCCTACAGCGAAGAGGCCGACGCCATATTTTTGTGCGCGATAACAGATGGGATGTTTGTCGTATTATAATACTTTTTAAACTTAAGTTTCGAATTATATTTGAAAAGTTTACCAAATAAAGGGTTTAAATAGGAGAACTACTTATTTGGATAAGAAATGATATCACTTTTTGTTTATATTTAATAAGTTCGGGAGAACATGTTTCTAAAACTGAAGCCATTTCTATACCCAAAAGGGACTGCAGTCCAGACCAGAAGAGGGGGCTTGAAAACTTATAAGGACTACATACCGGTCCTAATAATATAATAATGTTACACAGTCGGCAAATCTTTCATAAAGTGTAACTAAAGACTTTTCTATTACTTAGGTAATTACTAAAGCCTCCATATCGCTTTTTAGGAATAAGTATGATTTTTTTAATGAAAAAGTTTATTTCATAAAGGAGGATGCCCATGGCGGCCCCCTTAAGAGAATTTATGAAAGCAACGCCATCGTTTAAAGCTCATTTTAATATGAATTTAAAAAACAAAATTCGACCTCCTTAAGTGCGGAGAAGGCTGAAGAAAATAGTATCCATAAATTTGTCCCATTAAATGCAATGTATAAAGTCTAATCATACTCGGGACTATCTACTTCTTTCTTTTCAAATTTTCACCCTGTTTTTCTGAAACTTTCCGGCACATAAGAGGGGTCAAATTTTTTCTTAAAATTCATGTTATAGTGAGTTCTAAATGATGAAATATGGTTCTACACGGTCCTTCAACGGATAAAATATTATAAATCTGTGGGCATCCTCCTTTGTTCTACATTAATTGCAAATTTTTCTCAAAGATTTTTTAAGAAAATTGTTTGCAATTAAGATACTAGAGACAATTTATTGTAATAATATACGTGGGTAAAGAGATGGTAAATATGAAAAGTATTACTTTATTATAGCTGCTGAATTGGCTAACTATTTTAATTACTTCAGAAGAATTATAGTCCCTAAATTTTAATTCAACAGATTTCAATAGAAATTCTATTTTAAAATCAATTAGAATTCAATTTCAGCAGAATCTTAAATGAAATTCCACTACATAAGCTTACGCATTAAAAGTAACAGTAAATTCTCGCTCGCCTTCGCGTAAAATTTCCCTCCCCTCGAATATTTCCAGGCTTATTTTTACCCGCGCTATCTTCATTGGATTACAAAATATATCGCGCGTGCTATTTATACCCAACATTATCCCCTTCGCAAAGCGACAGAGCGATAAAATGAAGCGCAAAAAAGGATGGAAACCAGTTTTCGATAAGTCGCGACTGCGGGTAAAGAGAGACCGTTCGGACACAAGCTCGAGCATTCGCGCGTCGCTGTGGTAAAAATCGCCAAGGTGGACCGGTGCTGCAGTGCGCCAGAGCTGTGTTATCCTTATTTCTTTCCTTTTCGGGCGGGGCGACTCCTCGTGCAGAAGCAGCAGAAGCAGCAGCCGTCGATATTACGCGAGAGCCGCACGTTGCAGTTCGTTCGACAACCTCAGCTCGCGTTGTTATTTATACGCGCGGGTATTTACCGGCGGGCGCCTGGCGCCTCTTCCCTTCTTTTCTTTTCTCTTATTTTTGGCTTTTCTCGTGCCGATCATTGTCTCGAGGCATACGTGTGTGCTACTTGCGCGGACGCTGGCTGGATTCTTCCAGGGGCGTAATTACGATTAACTGAAAGTGAGATTTCGATTGAGATAATTGGCTCCTCCGACTCTGGATGCACGCGGTGAGTTCGACTTATTGAAATTTACCGTCGGTACGGTTGAGCATTCATTAGGGCTAAGAGGAGCAATAAAATTTCACGATTAAGCCGCCTTGATATCGTAATTGAGCGACATTTTATTTGCTTCATTGGACGTGATTTTCCTGCAATACTTTTTAAGCATTCCAACTGTTTATTGTAATCATTCTTGCGCATTCAATTTAAACATTTTTTTATCAGGAATGAAAAATTACAGACGTAGTCATCAAAGATGATCTTCTGCAATTGTATGGAATTTTAAACATTTTTTGCTCTACCTAAATGAAGAAGATGAACATAAATATAATTATACGGCTATGAATTATAAATTGAGTTCATTTTCTATGTTATTAATTTTCTTTTTTGTTATTAATTATTAGAATATTTACTATTTTTTGTATAAGTGCATTTGTTGAATCTATGGTTGATTAAATATATCTAACCATTTTCTTCTCTGATATAGTCATATATATTGAATAAACAATATGTTTCGGCACAAAGCAGGATTCGCGGGAGGAGAAATTAATAATTCAATCACATTATTATTATATTCCCCGTCAATTTTACTTTATAATAATTTTCATTATTTCTGTCAGTAAGACAATATATTTGAGATCTGAACAGAGTAATGAAGGAAGCAGATGCCTAACTGCTTGTTTTCCTAAATATTTATTATATATCTTTAAACTTCGTTAAAGGTTGGTGGTTATGTTTGTTGAGGTTTGGACTCCCACGCTGGTAACCACGTTTCAATTTCCACTCTTAACAAGACCTCCCGCCTCCTTGAGCTTTACTCAGATTCATTTACTTACCTCTTTTACCGCGGTTATTCGAGGTAGGTATTTCGAGAAGGTAGAAAAGTATGAAATAATCTTCGAGCAAAACGTAAATGCGATCTTTATTGTAACGAATTGCAAAATTTAAACAAAATTTAGAATATTATATAAATTGTTTTTTTTCAAATGCAACACTGTCTTATGAAACATGATGATTCTTTTTGTGTAATTTATATTTCTTTAATGCACAAAAAGATTAACTATGTACATCCCCGCCAGCTGGCTAGATTAAGAGAAGGGTATGTTTTTTTTAAGAAAAAGATCTCATACACGCATCTAGTGAACGGAGGAATTAACTTGGGAGGTAGATGGGACATCGAAAGGGAAACATAATGAACAGGTGTACCTAATAAGTGCCAGACAGTGACTCAACCGGCTACAGATAATAATATAGTAAAATACTTGCAGGCATTAATGTACAACGTCTCAGTTTTATATTTGTCTGGATAATTGTGGCCATTACTACTTACAACTTCGCATCAGCCTTTTAGATGCATATAAACAATTCACTATTATATCTTTTACAATTACAAAAAGCTTTATATTTATTGTAAAACCTAATAATATGCAATATTAATTTTAATTGCAAAGGATTTGTCAAAAAATATTATACGTATAAATTGAAAATGAACATAATAATGATTAATGGAATACGACAGTTACATTACATTGGTAAAATGAATAATTGAATGACATAAGATGTTCTTTGGTGAAAATTATCATAGCACAAAGATACGTCGCTCGGTCTGTACTTCAAGTTGTATCTTCGAAAGGTGCAGTTCACAATAAACAGAGAATAAGCAAGGAAGCAAAGGACGCATTAAGTCTCTCGGACTGCAGTGGTGCGTGCGCGCGCACGGAAGCGAAGTAGCGCGCGCGAGCTTGAGAGATGGCCGTTAAATTATAAATCCTGCCAATTGCCCGGTAGTGCAGCAGCAGTCCTATCTTATCTACCTCTGGTGCTGCACTTGTCTTCTCTATGTGCCGCGCAGTGCTTTTTCACTCTCTTTTGTTACTCTCTTGACTGCTGCTGCTGCTGTTGCTTATACTTGTAGCAGGGCTTGTTTTAAACTCCGCGGGATTTCGTCACGGTCCGCTAGAGAGGAAGAAGGAGAGAGAAATCGAAAGAGGCATCCACCCTGTATAGAGATGGAAGAGGAAATAAGCCAGGCCGCTGCCTTTGCCTGTCGTTGAGATAAGGAGAGAAAGCTGTACGGGCGCAGATTGAACCGCTACTGGATGATCTTTCAATCTGTGTGTGTGTGCTGATGAAATCAGAAGCGGCTGATGGCTGCGGAATATATCGGTCTAATCGATTTTCGTGCATTGCAGCTTAGATTTCCTGGGTGTTATATGTAAAAATGGTGTTTCATGTTGGAGCTGGCATAAGCAGTGAGTTTATTTATTATATTAATACAATAAAGTTCATAGTATAGTTTCGATGGTCTTTTTAGAAATCAAGTGGCATTTCATTTTTTTAAATTCAAATGCAATTTTTCCTAAATATATCCTTATTCTTTACGTAGCTCGTGGCGATAAATAGATTCTCAATTTAGATTACAGTCGAAACTGGCGACACTGATACTCATGGCACTGCTTCTCCCCTGGCAATGATAATGTATCAACCTCACGGCACTGACGCTCGGCCTGGTCCGGATTTATATATTCGCTGGGAACCGATCAATTATTTACTTATTAATTTATTATAGAAAAATTCGTAAACTCAATTAACATTAGTCATTTATATTAATTTGTATTTATAATTGATAAACAATTTAAAAACAAATTTAAAAGTACGAAAATTTATAAATTTACAAATAATATGAAGAGTTTTATAAATGAATAAAGTATATTAAAACATTCAAACAAGCACGAGCTGATATGCGCAGTAGATGTAATATTCGCCACGTGCAGCGTCGCCATCTTACGCCGAAAAGTCAAAAACGAAAAGTAATTTTTAATTTTAACATAAAACTTTGTAAATACAGTATTGTATAGTTTTATAAAATCTATGTTAAATCGCTTTTTAATTATTATGCATGCAATGGAGTTAAACATGAAAAAACGTGTATAAGAGGTTAACACAAAAAGATAGTATATAAAGAGGTTAAAACCGTAAAATGTCACCTAAAGTATAGCAAAGAGAAGGTTTTATAATTTTATAAAGAATTATATATAAATTTCATTAATAAAACTTTATTAAAATGAATTGTTGTTGTATTTAATTACAGAGAAACCATGGGGGAAAAGGGCATTATGTACACTAGATACGGTTCTGGCGCTCAAAGCTTATTGGCCGGTGCGCTGAACTTACGAGTACCTCAGTTTGACTGTACTATATGAATCGAGCAATAGAGTCAACTTTAACTATTTCAAAACTTATTTTCTGCCCTGCACTTGAAATTTAGAAAGGAGGATGTCCATGATGAATGTCCTATGTCGGCTTCAGATAAAACATTGATATGGGACCTAAAAAGTACGGGATCATAAACAAGAATTCATTTTCTTACTTTTTACTACTTAATGTCTGATAAAATCTTGATTTTTTCACTTATTTTGTCGTATTTGACTCTCCTTCTTCAAAGTTTTCCTTCACTTTCCCGGATGAATGTTTTTTAATGTTCAGATTTTTACAAAATCTAAACAATTGAGTCAGTTGTGTGCGCCGTCGCCCCCCCCCCGTTCCGCGCGTTCTCTAACAATACTTATCTGTGGGCATCCTCTTTTGTAAGTTTACAATTCTATTTATTTTTTAATTTTAAATACACAATAATGACTATTTTTCTAAATTCATTGACGAAATACTGATTTTTTCATATTTATAGTGAAAATGTCCATATTCGTAATAAAATGTAATCGTTGCAGTTTAAAAATGTTTGCTTTCATTATGCAGATTTTTATAGAAAATCCGAGTCCCCATAGCCATTGAATCGTTCATCCCGCGAGCTCTTCTTTTTTTACCGCGTATTCATGGGACGAGATAGAGAGAGGGAGAGAGAGGGAGAGAGAGATATATATACAGGGGTATAATTGGCGTTGTTCGATGGCTCGGCAAACAGCTCGCTGTAACCGAGAAAAAATATGGACGACCGCGAGTGTAGAGGGATGCGAGCAACTCCGAGTGCTATACGCGCGCACTGTGTGTGGGAGGCTTTCATCAAGAAGCCAAGTGGGAGGAATTTTCGAGTAAACTCATTGGTATTAAATAGCGATGGGGGCGAGGCAGCAGCGCATAACCTCGCGGTAGGGAGTGATGCGCCGCTTGCAATCTTCCAGTCGACGCAATTGCTATTGATGTTGCTGCGAGTTGGCAGGCGTGTGTGGTATGCCGATTCGCATTGATAAGTTATACGAGGCTATGTCGATAATTAATAACTTTATTTGTAGATCGAATGTGCGTGGATAGAATCATAAAGTTCTTCCACTCTTCCACATGCAATTAGTACCTATGAATACTTTACTTTGAAATCGGAGTTGATACTATTGTTTTCATTTGTTTTTAAACAAACACTTTTTAATGTTAGATATATACGTTTTACAAAATAGAATTACATTTTATTTTAATTGCAAAAGAAAACCGCGGAATTTCATCTAAATGTTTAAGGGGATGTCGGAGCTATTCTGATTGGTGGAAATTAGACCTAACCTCCAAAATTTGCATAACAAAAATAAAAATTTATAGGCATTTGCAGTACAAAAATTTCGTTGTCCACTATTCTTTACATAATAAGAAATGATTATCATCCTCGATTTTGATGTTACTATGTAACTTTTAGACGTATAACGAAAACTACGGCGTGAGGTAGAGGTCACAATGTAAAGTTCGCTCTAACCTCCCCTTAAGAATCATATACTGAGAAAAAGGACTTTTTTTTAGAAAAGATTTTCATCGAACCCTGTTTTTATAAATATAAAATAAGATACTATATTAAGAATACAAAAGAAAATTTTAGTGGCATAATAAATACATGGATCATTATTGACGAGGTTACTAAAATCTCCGAATTTTCTTTTTACATATAAATTCCTTGAAATATATATTTTTAGATGAAAATCTTGTTATGAATGAAAGCTCATTTCACTGCAAAAGGTCATCATTTTCTAAGTGTCCCTGTCTTCGACAGTAAGTTTTGAAAGCTTCCATTGGATTGTGCAGAGCGGCCCCAAGGGTGAATGACGACCTCGGTGCGCAACGCAACTACGTGCTCGCGAACGTTATTCGTACGTCAGAGCACTGCGCACTGCACGCTGTTATTTTCGCCCGTTCGTACTCGCGTTAATCACTTTAACCCTCTTTTGCTCTTTTTCTTCTCTTTTTAATTCATCCTTCCTTCTTCATTTCTACTCCGGCCGCTCGCGTTCCCTCCCTCGCCTAGGCCCTTAATGTGTGATTTTGAAGAGGCAGCTATTCGTCATCTCATTGTTCCTTTCTTTTTTGCAGCCTGATAGCTCTATGGGAAATCGCGCAGTCTGTAATTTTGTTGTTTGTGGCGAAGGGAGAAGGGAAGTGCAGAAGAACAGCCGAGTTGGTATAATTAAAATGCCAATCAAAATTAAAGTGCGTGCTCGCGCACTGCACGAGTAAAGTGTAACGTTCGTGACTTTACGTTCAAAATGATGAGAAGTTGTTCGCTGCTACGAGGCTAGGCGGGCTTTTGTATTTCAATTAATTTATTGATAATTAATACAGTCGGGAGGGCTAGTTGCAGCTGATACCTTTGAACATAAATGTTTCATGGGTGTGATAATTTATACGTGCATTCGTTTATATTTAGCTGAGAAGAGTATGAAGCCTCGCCGTCACTCTCATCCCTATAATTTTAAAATAACTACATGAAAAATTTCACTCACGTTAGTGTTATTATATTACTCAGTTTACCGCAGTAGGTACCAGCTACTCAAAATAAAAAGAACAGATATTTTCATTTCGAAAGACACGTTTATGTAATTTATTTTGTAATTCAGTATCATTAAATATTAATACTGCTTTTGAATAAAAAAGGGGGGATTACATTTATTACAATTTGTCCATTTCGCTAGTTTAATTCGGTAACGCTAGAGCTTTCTGTACATCCGAAGCTATAACTTAATTACCATGTATTCTCAGACTAATTAGGCTAATATTGATTTAGTGCCAACTTAGTCCTGATTTTAACTTCATTCAGAGGGTTGGTTGTTCAAAGACAAATTTTAGCTTTGCTGTGGTTCTACTAATACTTGAGTTCTACCCCATGTTCGTTTTTAGAACTCTAAAGATAACTTTATGCTTCGTTACTCAAATTTTTAATTCACCTATTGAAAGTAGTAGTATTCTTAAATTTGAAACCATTTAATTTTATTAAAGATTACTTTTAATTCTTTTTACGTGGATAATAATATAGCTAGGAAACATCAAGTCGTCCGGTGAGAACCTATAAAACCTCGATACATGAATAGCACAAAAGGAAACGAAAAACGAAAACGACAGCAGGAAATAGATGTAACATCGCGAAAATACAACCAGCGAGTATAAATCCGACGATCTCATTCTCTAATTCGAAGCACGCCGCAGAAAAACCGCACGAGCACATGCATCTCGGGGGAAAAAATAGATCGACAAAAGAAATCGGCCCAAGCCGGCGTAGCTAATTATTGCGACTAGCTAATGATCGGATTGGTAATTAGTCTCAGTCTGGTCGATAAGTCTTGGGATCGTCGATAAATCTCGCGGTAACTAATTACCTTTTATATTCCCTGTGTATGTATGTGTGTGTATATGTGTGTATGTGTTTGTGCGTGGTAAAACCGACCACACGCGCGCGCGTGCGCCGGGGGTACGTACCGCGAGCTCGCGGTTAAACGCTAATTATTACCCCTGTATGCACGATAAATTTATCGGCCGACCGTACATAGGGCTTGTGTGTTTGCTGCACTTGCTGTTGCTGCTGTTCTTAGACGATCACGCTTATATATTCATCCCCGCAATCCCCTGCGCCCTTTTCGGATTTGTTACGGCTGCTACTACTGCAATTTTAGAAATAATTTGTTATACAGTGGCAAAATTGTAAATCAGTAGGTACCCAGATGTAAATCAATTCTTCATACAAAATGATGTTATAACTTCATAAAGTTATTAAAACGAGTTTGGTGAAAAATCCGCGGTGGCTGTGTGATTTTTAACTCGGGCTTCTAACTAAGAGGTCCCGGGTTTGAATCCCGTGCATGTAAATTTTTTAGAAACGATTTTTTCATATTTTTTTACCACGGCTCTGATTGTTTGGATTATACTTGATACTGGAGGGCCAGTTATGATGCATACGAACTTCGTCTACTACATTATACAAATGTAGGTGGGAGAATGAATGCATCATGACTAAAAGAAACCTAACTATTAACTTACTTCTTAAATGACTATTAAATTACCTCTGCAAAGTTCACTTGAAATTCAATCTCGAATAAACAGTAAAACAATAAAACAAACAAATAATCTTTATATATTTCGAAATTTATTGGATAAGTTCAAGCGCTTTGAAAATAAGCTAATATTAGCTACACCTAATGAACCATATGCAGTTTTTACTATGCAGATAATTTTAGCTCATACTCTTTATTTGCTATAGTATAACTTTTATGTTTTTGCAATTGAAGGTCATTTAATTTTTATAAAATATTTATATTAGATCAAGAAAAACTAAACGACAAAATATCTCTAATTTTATTAAAAATGTTGAATTGGTTCATTATAGTCATATTTTGCTTCCCCAAAGAGGTAGCTTTGTGATAGTAAAAAGAAGTTTTGCTAAAATCATGTTAGAAACATGTTTTGAGATATAGGGAATCAAAATACACTATTTTAAAAAAAATGTTCGTATGTGTGTGTGTGTGTGTGCGCGTGCGTGCGTGCATGCGTGTGTGCGTGCGTGCAAGCGTGCGTGCGTGTTTGTGTGTGTGTACGTGCGTGTGTGCGTGTGTGCGTGCGTGCGCATGTGTGTTAGTGGCATATCACCATTCGGGCAATCTGCGGTATAAGTTTCCCAAACTTTGGTCAGATGTTAGCTATCAATACTCGGCGTGCGCTTGAAAGTTTCAGCAAAATTGGTCAAATAATTTTTTTAATAACCATTTTTCAAAATTTACGAATTTTCAAATTACGTTTTTTTGAATTTTTTTCAATACAAGAATTATTTCTGGGAAGCGAACTTTTGTACGATAAAGTATTCATAAAATCCTTCATTTTAGGATCGAAAACGATTTTATCTGAGTCGTTTTCAGTTGTTATACTGTCTGAAGAAGTTTGTTTTTTCAATATTTGTTACTCAAAAACTATACGATAAAAGTCAATTAAATTTTTACTTAATACTCATTTTTTATACAGGTATATTCCTGTAAATTTTTAGGTAATTAGACGGTTTGTTTTTTGAGAAAAAAACATAAAATGTCAAGAAAATGCATTTTCTTTTTGACAACGATAACTTAAGTAATACTTGATGTAATGCCTTTAAAATTTCAGAGAATATTTTTTAGGTGTCAGGTTATTGGTTGAATATTTTTCAGCCGATTTGGTTCATAATCTTCCGAGATATTAGAGATTATTCAATTCAAACAATACATTTTCACCCTGTATATCACGACATCTCTAAGCTTTATTTTTGTATTTTATCTTGTAGATTAAGTATTATTATTTATGAGATTTACTATTCTACACTTCTAGCCAACTTTACGCATTGTATTGCATGAAAAAATTCAAAGATAATGTTATATTAAAAATATTATTATTTTGTGATTTTTTTTAAAAATGATTTAATAATGACATAATTTATTTTTGCAATACTGAATCTGTATATATGTATTATATAGCCTAGAAAAATCATAGTTTTTATACTATTTTGATGGTGTAATTTGTAAACTAGTATATGTTATAGTAGTAATAAAAATTAGAAATGAGGGACTTTAAAAAATGATGCGTTTTTGTGTCTTGTGCATTTTTTGCAATGAAAGAAAAAAACAATAATTCAATATTTTATAGGAGTAGATTTCATTTTATTTTATAGATAAAAATAGATTTTAGAATGACACATCGCTGACCAAAGACACCTTGAGATACGATGTATACGATAATATGTTTATTGAAAAATATTCATTTTTCAGTAGGGCACAATTCACTAAATGAAAATAGTTTAAACAGAAAAATAACAATGATGGGCGGCACTGCACAGCTCTTCCATATTTATATAATAATTTTAATTAAATTCTCTTTGAGAAAGCGTAGTGCCAACGCACTTTGCAGCGTTTTTCTTCATTTTGATGATATTTATTTTTTTTTTTCATAAAACTTTTAATAGCTTTTCTCTTGAGTATTATGCGGTCATTTTGAGCCATTTAGAGCTCTATTTTTATTTTTTTATGAAGTTTTGAAATAAAACAAAATTTACGATTGATCGATTTGTTTTTACTTTATACCGTTTTTTCATTTTTATGATATTTTTGTAATGAATTAATCCGTTGTTCATAAACTTGAACAAAATTTATGAAAAAAAAATTATTTATAAAAGTAGAATGCATTTACTATATATTCATAATTAATATTTAATCAACAATTATAGTGTTGCAAAATTTATGATGGTCAATTGGAAAAAAAATGTAACTTGATATGCAAAACTTTTTAAGTTGCTTTCTAAACGCTATACTTTGGCATAGGATTATTTATAGTTGAAAAATTATCTTGGGTTTTTTAAAATAAATTTTGTCTAATAGGTGTGCGTAAAAAATTATTCTTTTGTTTTTATCATAAAAATATGCTTTTACTCCAATAAGTTGTCAAAAACAAATTTGTATTGAATAGTTTCAAAATAAAAGAAGACTGTAGAGCATTTTATAGTTAATCAATATATTTTTTATGTTATAATATAATTGGTTAGGAATAACATTTAATAGAGTTAAAATTTGGGTTCAGAGTTAAGATGACTTTGAATAAACCATTTTGAATAATTAACTCGAATAATTACACTTAATGAACATTTTTAAGATTTTCTTAGTTACATATTATTATTTTATCTTAAAATTATTTGTGAAAATGGTACGTATTATATATATTAACAATATTTTAAACAATAATAATTTGTCATTATTTATGCTATATTTTTTGCATAAGTATAAATTACTAAATTTCTAAATATATATATGTGTGTGTATGTCGACATATTAGAAAGCAATAGATTTGTAATTTTGATTTTTCACCCCACTATTAAATAGAATAAATAATTTCATATAGGAACATTTTTTAAAGTTTAAGGAAGTCTAGTGCCAATGAATTGGCCGCGGTTTTTTTTTATATTTATAGCTTCAAAGAGCATTTTATGATAAAACTATTATACAAATCAACCTTATCTACAAAGCGAATTTTATGATAAAAATTATTATTAACAGTGAACGCGAGATATTTTGACTTCATGGAAAAGAATTATTCTTATGTTCAAATTTTGTAACTATATACGTACCTATGTACATATACATATATCTTAGATATTCTTATGATTGAATATAGTTGTAGTTAGCACAAATGTTTCGCTATGTAGCAAAAAAGTTTTGTATCCATGTGGTGTCTGAAGGTATGGTATAGCATCGCGCTTTACTTCATTTTTTGATTAGATATTATCGCGGTTTAAATATAGAAGAGTCACCGCTGTCATTCGAAAAGGGTAGAGTGAAGGGGTGTAGAAGCTGACGCTGAGGCTAATTGATGGAATTATGCGACAGGCCGTGATAAAGTTATTCGCTCCAATCCTTCTAAATGGGTCTCGTAGCCGACAGAAATTAATAGTCTAACTTGTTGTTTATCCTTTAAATAAAATACACTGACGCTGATAATTTAATAATGTAACAGCGATGGAATCAATTTATTTAATGTGAAATTCAATAATATTTCTACTTATAAAATACTTTTAAAACGCAATACGGCGTTTTTTTTATAAATCAAGCAAGCTTGCTGTCATTTATTTCCATTCATATTAAAATATATATGTAATATAAAATTCTATCTATATACTCTTACATGCACTTGTGATGATTTTACTGTTATTTTGTACTTACAACCAAAACATCGTTAAATGAGTAATAATATTATTAAGACCAATTAAATTAAAGGCTTTTTAAGTTCTTAGAAGGCTATTGGCACGATAATTCGAAGTCCCGCGTGAAGGGAATGCCAATTTTTCTTTAAATCACTGCCTTTATACATTCGTCCACGATCATTAGTTATCCTTAGCCTTATTCGAAAATTTTTCTGGCAAAAAATAAATTTCTTTCCGGGTAAATCAATGGCAATTCCGACGTTTCTGCATTTAAACTCACTAAAAATCCACGGCGCAACGTCTCAAAGCAAAAGAAGCGACCAATCAGCAAAATGCGTCCGGCTACTTATCGCCGAAGAATTTCGCAAATTGGCGGAAATAACGCGGCCGCGTAATGACGAGCTTTTCGGCAGTTGCGTCGACACTCCTGTCCTCTCTCGCAAAGAAAAGAGACAAAAGACTCGCCCGGGCGATCGAGTCGCACAAGATCGGGGGAATCACGCGAGTCGTTGTCCCCTCCTCGGAAGCCAAGTCCGTTTCCTCGAAAACCCTTCGATCATCATCGGGGAGAGTGTCAGCGGCGCCGACTGCGCATCACGCAAGCAGTTCCCAGGACGACTTTTCTCTCTCTCTCTTGCTCGCTGGCTCGTTTCTGTATTTCTCGCGCGCTCATTCTAGTCAATCAGACCGCAACTGCGCGATGTCGCGCGCACATCAAGCGCTCCGCACTTTTTATTCCGCGCGCTGGGCGTGAAAAGCCCGCGGGGTGCACTTTGTGCTCTGTTACTGGTTATTTTGTCGCAAGTTGCGTTTTGCGGATTGCGTGCGGCGTTCCGAAGAGGTGCTTCTTGCCTTTGTCTATCATTCAAATATAGATGTCCTAAGCCAATTTTCATTCTTTGCCACGAAAAAGTGGATAAACAGTTAAGTATATATGTGATCAAGCAGGAATGGCAAATATAGCCTCTTCTTAATAAAGACATCCGTGGATAAAAGGGAGTGTTTTACAGGGCGGAAACTCGGAAATTGCTGGTCGCGTGAAAGGAAGGACTTTGTACCTTGCACGCGCCAAGTATTTGCGGCATTTAAGCCACAAGTCGAGGCGTTGAAAAGACAGGAAAACGGTAGGAAAAAGATAGAAAAAAACATGCTTTGCGAATTATATTCTCAAGGAAACGTTTCACATATAGCGATGTATCACGCGAGATATATGTTACCCTTAATATGGCTAAAACAGTAGTGGACTTAAATTGTGCCAAATTATTTCCGTTTCTTTGAATATCAAAATATTAACCCGCGAGAACACGTTGACACCTTTGAAACACCACACTTTTTTCAAACGGCTTTTTCTCAGTAAACAAATTTTTTTACATATTGGGACTTTTATGTATTCTTCAGACATGTTATTTAACTTCAATGAAACCAAAGAAAAAATTGAAAAAAAAATATTTATTAACAAATTAATAAGAAAAACTATTAATAAAGTCAAAAAAACATTAAACAAATGTTTGTTATTAATAAACAAATCACTCCAAACGCTTTTAATATTTTAGTTTTGTTAATAAACCTTGCTAACAACACCATTTACCTGAATTTAGCTCCTGAGAGGCGCCTACGCGCGTGTCCACGTATGACCGAACAAGAGTGCGCCTACTCGCGGGTTAAACAGACAGTACAATGTTAAAAGTTCATTATTTGCCTATCGAATGAAACTTTATAAAACAATTGCATAGTTCTTATCGACGTCCCTTGCGAAGACTAGCACATTTCAGGTTTCTTGACAAATACTAATTCTTGTCAGGAATCTCCTATGAAAATTGACAATTTTCAAAATTTTAGAGAAAAACTATAATTTTCTTATAGGATCTAAGAAAGTGCTGGTATTAATCAGAAAATCTAAAAAGTGCTAGTTTTTTCATAAGAAACCTCTGAGAGCCGTGGTAGCTCGTGGGTAAGGGCTTGGCCTTCTGAACGGAAGGTCCCGGGTTTGTATCCCATCTGGGTACCTCTGACTTTTTTTCGAAAAAAAAATTGTTTAAGTGCCTCTACCGTGGTTCTGATAGTTCGTATCCCATCTAAAACTATAGGACCAGCAGTGATGCATACACTACAAAAAGAAAATCTGAATTTCAGATCGTCTTTTCTGAAATTTGTTGCATCTGAAATGGCCGTCTATCTGATTTTCAGATCGTAAGATCAATAATGATCTGATTTTAAGAAAGGTCGATCTTAACCTTTAGACGGAGAATAAAATATGACACTAATCTTAAAATCAGATCCGAGTGATCTGAATTTCAAAAACCTAATAACTTACAAATTTCACAACCTCAAAATTGACAGAACATAAACTCTATAACTTTACCGATGCCGATGTCCTGAGGCACTTGTTCAAAACTTTTTTTTTCATGTATATATATATTCGATGAATAGATATATTATATACAAGGTTGCTGATGACGGTGTCCTAGAAGACTTCTTCGAGATTTTTAACCTAAAGAGAAATGTTTGGTTTCGCTAGTTTTCACTCTAGAATAGAGTAATACTACAATATCATTTTTTTCTAATTCTTTTTTCAACAACGCATCTTTTTTATATAAAATATAATTAGAAATACCGTTGTTCGATGATAGTGCATATAAGTTTTAATTATAATGAGTTCAATAATGTTTGTTTTATATCTTCTTAAATTGTTATACAATTTTTTAAGTGTCAAGCCTATATTAAATCATGAATAAATACACACTATTTTCTATATTAATATTCTACATAAATCAATACAAATTAAGAAAATAACTGTTTTGTTTATTAGTACATATTGAGGTTATAGCCTTAAATATGGTACAAAATCATTGTAATATTGACGTATATATAAAAAGCCTCGAAGAAGTCTCGTAGGACACCATCATTGGCGACCTTATACACCCGGACATTGTATTCGTATTCGTATCTTGGGGTTAACTTCATTGTCGATTTGATAGTAGTAAACTTTAATTCCAGGGTAATAAATAGTTCATTTGAAAATAACATTGGTTGGAATTTGATTTTAAGACAGTCAGTTGTCTGAAATTCAGATCACTAGCCCTTGTTAGGCATTTCAGATCAGGCTGATCTGAAATTAATTGCATGTTAATTTCAGATCGAACTTGATCTGAAATTCAGATTTTCTTTTTGTAGTGTACACGCTACACAGTCTAAGAGTGTGAGGGGTGGATACATCATAACTATAGAGACACAACACACGTCATACTACACGCTTAAATACTCTCTCCGTGTCGTGAGCACATACAATTGGTGGCATATATAATAATGGCAACTCGGGTCCAATGTGAGACAAACGGCCAATAAAAAGAAGCATAAAACACCAACAAAAACAAGAGGCCTCTGAAAAGAACTAGGTGTTTTGGAAAAATCTGAACTATGCTAGACTTCGTAAAGGACGTCGTTGTCGTCCCTGCTGAATACGATCGTGATATTAGAATCACCCTGGAAGTGCGGAAATATGTCGTTTTAGTTTGTTTTAACCCATTTCCGCCGGATCAACACTAAACGAACACTCGCTTCACCTTGTTACAAATCACAAGCATTTCTATGAAAAATTATTTCTAATGGTAATTGGGTTGCTCTTTCC